>CP141141.1:2854967-4054967 GCA_035235625.1 Saururus chinensis
ACTTAAAATGCCAGAAAGGTCGTCAGAAGCTGCTTTTGGCGCCAGTAAAAAGCAACAAGCTTCAACTCCCCAGGCTGGCTTGTCATTAACTTCAAAAGCTTCTTCTTGGCACTATTAATTTCAAAAGCATGCTGAGATGAAACTGTGAGCGTTCTTATTTTTTTTTGAAAGGGTAAATGGGGAGAGGACTCCCTTCAATTAAAACTAAATGGAAATAATATCAAAAAAATTAAGAAAAATTACAATTGCTATCTAAGTAGCAATGAAAGAAAATTCACAAACAAATTTAATTAAGTGAGCGTTCTTATCACTTAAGTTGGAAAAGTTTAGATGAGCTTAAGCTCACATTTTATAAGCCCTTAAATCAAAATTCGACGGTGCAAGTGATCCAAGAGTTGGCTATCCCCGAGTAACACGTGCTATAGAGAGATAGGGGGAAATCTACCAGCCCATGATGCACCAGTTCATGCCTTTTGTTATTTTAAAAAAATTTAAAATTACTCCTTAAAAAAATAGCACAAAATGAGCCACCTATTGGAAGGGCCCCGGTAATTAAAAGAGGTCATAAGTGTTTGACGCTTAACTCAGCTATTGCCCATGTCACACGGCCCTATAATATGAGGCTCATTTTAGACTCAATACTCTTATAAAAATACCAAAAAAAGATTCTTCCTTATAATTTTATGTATTGGAACCACTATATGCATAGTATAAAGTAATATTATTCATTATATATATCAAGAGGATCACCCACCTCTTCGCATAACCTAAATATTCCCTTTGAGCACCCACAACTTTCCCTCAATTTCTTTTAGATTTTTTTATTCCGTTCTTCTTTCTCTATTATTTTAAGTCACTACATTAAATATTACATGATATAGTTGGCAAATGAAAATATCTCTTTCACGACATTCATATCATTACTACAAAAGTATATATATCCAGTTCTTAGCTTTCTAGATCTTTTTGCGGGTTATTTTGATTTCTGGACTCGATTTGAGCAAACAATTATGCGAATGTGACATAAGTTCTCTTTACATTTAACTGAGAATGTTTTACCAAAACATTAACCTTTTAATTTGCAGCTCATTATTTTTGAAAAATATATAAAGCATTACAGTACCTTGGGCTGTCAATCTTGGATTCTAGTTTATGTCTCTTCATAGGTTATCGAACATTGATACCTTATATAATTGCTCGCTGTTTCTAATAAAAAGGTGACTGCTATGCCATTTTTTTTACTTTTTATAAATTTCAACTGAAATTTTATGGATTAGTCCATTTTACATAGGCTATAAGAACTATATAAGACTACTCATGTGATTAATGTTTGATCAATATCAGTGGTACTTTTTAAGTTTTGCGTGTATGAAAAGCTCTAATTTGGGGCACGTTGGGCAATGCTAACACCAGTTTTGGGTATGTGTCTTAGACAGCTACAGTTATTTAAGCAATCAACTTGATTGATTAGCAACACCAAAAAAAGAGCAATATTGGTCCAATTCCAGACCTCACAACCTCTAGCATTCAGACTTTCAACTTTAACCTAGGCTATCCCACTTTAAATACTCTCTCTATTCTATATAGTAATTATATTTGATTTTTCAAATAAACTGATTTTAGTGCACTTTGAAAAACCAAATGTTGTTATTAATTTGAGACAAAAAGGAGCATTAATTAAACCATAATTTTTTTGTAGTTACAAATTTTGGAGAGTTAATTTTAGTTTAGCATTTTTTATTGGAAATTTAGCTTAACATTTACAGTCAACCTTACCAATAACTTAAGCTTGGAATTATCTAACGTGTGTTAGATAACCTTACTAACATCTTAACAATGTGTCTGAGTGATCTTAAGTTTAAATCTTGATGGAGGCCCACATTTGTATTCCCTTAATTATGTCTATGTGCAAATATTAATAGATATTTGCAAGCACCCAAGAGTAGAGTGATGAATGATTTAAGTATTAAGCTAGGGGAAAGGGACCAGGCTCTATGACCGATGTCATGACCATGTTACATATGCGAGACTTTAAATATGGTACATAGAGCCTGTATTAGCCTATATATACTATGTTAGAGCGTCGTATAGTATGGTCACATGCATGCACAAGTCATGGAGCCGATCAGAAAAACAGTTTAAGTCGGAAACAACGACTATCTAACATGAACAAGAGTAGTACAGGAACATTGTTTTCAAAAAAGAAAAATAACATCCGCTTCAAGTATAACGTTACCGATTAGTATTTAGAAAGAAGCATGTGGCCTTTCCTAGACAACAAATATAGTTATATTGTTCTTGGAGATGAGAAAAATTTATGGTAATGATGGGGCCAATGGAAAGCACTCAAGGAGTTCTCTTTTCACGAGAATGGAATCCCAGCTTTATTTATAAGGTTTGTATTATTTTATATTTTATATAATAGTTTAGGGTAGTTTTAAAAAATATTTTTAATATTTTACTCTGACAATAAACTCTTTATTCATAAGATCGACTGCGGTATTTATACTAATATACACTAAAATATGTGCCATTGATTTCAATTATCAAATTCTAACATACATTTCTTATTACACTGAGCTCATTGCTAGAATGAAGTATAAAAAAATTTTCCATTCAATTTTTTATTTGTGCATGTTATCCTTGAGCACGGCCATGCTAATCTTTTCCGTATTGTTTCCTAATATATTTCCAAGACCTAACTAACATCCAATCATTGGCACATTTGTATGGATAACTTATTTCCAAATTTATATTGAGAGTATTTAAATTTTTTTATATGATTGCAATGATTAAACTATTCTAGCGAAGGAGGCACCTATAAAATGAAACCAAAGAGAACGAAATTCCAACCAACGAAAGAATAATCTTGGTTGACAAAGACGACCCACTTAGCAAAGTGTGGGTTTGTGGGTTCTTTCTTTATTCAATAAATTGGCAATGCAGCCTTATCATGAAAATTAGTGCGTGAGAAGCACTTCACTGTCTTTTTAAGGGCCAATTACCGACCAAGTTTAAAATCTTGAATCAACTTGTATTTGACTTGGTTGGACTTGTGTTCGAGTTCAAGTGGGTCAAGCTAAGCTCAAACACAAGTTAGATAAAATCTTAAATTTATATTATATATATACATATATAATTTTTTTAAACATATTCATTCATATATTATATACATTATATATTTATTTTATGTCTCTCAAAATTTAACTCTATTTTTAAAATATTTTTTTTTATGTACAACTACATGAAACTTTTTGTTATAAAAAATATATAATATGTCTCATGAGAACCATTTTTATAATATTTTATTTCTTTCATTTTGTGTTAATAGTCTAAATTAAAAAATTAAAATTAACTAAAACTAGTTCATTTATTTTCTAATCCTAGCATATTATAACACTTTCTAATCATGTTTATACAAGTGATTTTCTCTAAATACTTATGAGTTATTAATTATTAAATTAAATAATGATCATAGGGTAAAGCAACTTGACTTTGACTTGAATTTGACCCAAATCTGATAAGAGCTTGACTGATCATGAAATTAAAGTTCAAACCCAAACAATCTAAAACTCAACAATACTTGGCTCGTTAATTTTTTTAGAACCACCATCAAATACAAATATGAGACTAAAGAGAATTAATAAATCATGAGGATAAGATCCATGTAAAGTTTTGGTCAATTTTTATAAATCAGAGTCATTTATTAAGGTCGATAAATTTTTAATCCAAAATCAATAAATAAAAAATAATAAGGTTAAATACATAGCTCCTATCTATTAAAATAATACCAAATTTGGTTAAATCACATATTCCTCCCCAAATTTGAATGATTTTAGAACATCTAAAACACTTCCAATTCTTGTAGCGTTCCTGGCAAAAAAAATAAAATGCAAACAAATTCTATCCTCGAGCAAACGGTAAATTTTGTTGGAAAGGACTCTCTATTAATCTTCTCATAGTAAGCTCCTCTCATCACATCCAACTCGCTACCTCGGGTGCGACTACTCTTTCCTACATTTGCCCCTGCCGACGACCTTGGAACTTTGCCGTTCCCTCGGGGTGGGCCCACACTCCCACGAAACGCGTGCAAAACGTCTGCCAGCTGGTCCTCAAATATAGGTCCACGTCATCAAAGGGACCCACCCGTCCGTCGGTGTCTCCACTTTGGATGCCCTCCACCTGTTTGACATTCGACCCCGTTGGCTTTTTGGCGAAAGGGCGCAGCAGAGCGCTGATTCCCTGACAGTGGCCCTCCTTGGCGCGCACGGCTGGGCCCGCCCGCTGTCTGCATCGCCCTCGCAATGTGTCGGCGTCGGCTTCCCTCTTATGCCCAATTTGACTGCCGCTGTCCTCATCTCACGTCGCGGTGTCTTGTTTTTACTATCCAGGCTAGAGCGCTAGTGATGGCCAGGACACTAGGCCTCGCAAGGCAACATACCTCTTTGGGCACTAGCCCGCCTTTTGACCACTCAATGCTTAGAGACACGAAAATGACTTTGGTTTTGCTCAAGATCTTCAGCAGAAAACACATATGGGTCACCGTTACATGGACTACTTGGGGCGTCTAGTGGACAAGACAACAGTTTGGTGGCAAGATTTCTACATACCTGTTCATCGTACCAGTCATTAATTTTGGTGCATGGCTGTGATGGACCACACTGTATGTGATGTGGACAACCGTTTACTATGCCAAATTAACTTATTATACATATGCTTAGGTAATTTTCCTAGTATAAAAATTAAAAATTCAATGATGGAAAGAAGTAAACGCTTACAGAAAGTACAATTCCTTTGTCCAATAATGACTGCAGTAAACTAAATTTAGTTTATTTTAAAAAATGAAGTAAATTTAATTCACTTTAAAAAACTAAATATGACACCTAAATTAAGAACGACAAAGGGGTGGCCTCCTAGTTGCAGCCATTGAAGGTAGTTGCCACCTTTTGGGTGCAACTGCTTCTCACTTGTGGTCCCAACCCACATCCATCAGGACACTCAACTCAGCAATTTAGACATACATATGGACCCTTCATTTTGTTTTTGACATTTCCTTTACTAAATCCCCACTAAAGATACAAACAGCTGACCTCTTTAGTGGCGTAATATCTAATGATAACTGACTTTGATTGTCCCACCTTGATGAAACGTAAAGAAAACTCTTTACTTGATGAATTGTCTAATTCAACATGACCATAACATCCAAATAAACAATAGCCTGCAAAGCAAATGCTGTACTGCAATTTGGATATTTCTTAGTGGACTTGGATTTAGTATATGTGTGTCTTTTACTTATTTTTCGAAGTATATGTGTATTATATCTCATTTAGTTTTTTTAAAATAAATAAATTATAATTTATACTTAAAAACAAAATAGAACATTTAACATAGAATGGAATAGCTTCTCAAATATTGTAAATTTATGACCATGGCCAAAAAAGTACAAGAGTCCTCCCAAGCGCCTACCCCTTCTTTGTTTTAAATTAATAGCTCTATTTAAGAAAAAAACTAATTTATATGAATAACTTTATTTTATTAGATTAAAGTGGATGGGTAGTTAAAAAGTATTATAAATTATTTTATCTTCTTTTTAAATATGTGTTTCATCTTTCAATAAAAATTATTATTTTTTAAATATAATTATTAATATAAGATAAAAAGACTAATAGAAATACTTTAAAATTTAGGTAAATTGTGAAAAAGGAAGTGTATCCTCCCCGACCAATATCAATCGGCTGCCTTGCCCTCTACTCCTCAGTCCTCTCCAAGAGGCCGACCACAATGCCTTGTCCCACCGCGGACGGGCGCACTCGTCTGCATTATAAATTTTCCAAAAAAATTTAAAACTTTTCCATTTTTTTTATTTTTCATACTAATATCTGATTTAATCACAAGCCCATAAATTTATGCCGGCCACTTTCCATAAAAATAAGCGTGCCAATAGTGTGGTTCGTCTGAGTTCGGCGGCAGTTACTTCCCGAGGGCATTTTCGGCACCCGAGGGTAGGAGCGTTGCTGCCAGCGCAGACATCGAGCCAGTGAGGGTATTGTAGTCTTTTGACTATCTCCCCAAGTCCCATATTTATTTAATGGAGTGTCCCCCCCGCATCTCTTTTCTAGAGAACACAAGTTTCCGATACACGCTCAATTTTAAAATACCGAAAACACCACCACCACTGGCTTGTACCGGAGTACAGGAATCCGATGCCAAGAACGCCCCTTTCATTTCTGGTGAGCCACAGAAAGGGACCACCATAGCTATAATTACGAAAATGCCCCTTTTTCCTTTAACCATCCAACCAAAGTGACCAACAGGCCAACACCACTAGTTAGATACCCTCAAATCTAAATCATTCTTCTCCTTAGTATCATCATGGTGCATATGGAAAGTGACAATATAACTGGTTTGTGCTCTTCCGTACTAGGCTGTTCTCCACTAAAAGGCTAGAAATGTTCCACCCACTATTAGAGAATTTTTCGCAGTCTTAGAATATCTAGTTTTGCGTGGCTTATTAAAATTGCTAGCTTGACTTTTACCATTTTTTTTCCACATATGATGAATGATGTTTGCATATGTGGCTGCCAACCACAGCTTGTAGTAATAGAGATCCTTGTGTTTTATAGCATAAATTAGGCAACATCTATTAAAAGGAAAAAATAACCTTGGCCGTCGGATCATGACTGGACTATAAACTACTCACCAAAGAGCTATATCTCACCGAAGCGGTAACTCTGTCTAGAGATTATATTGGTTGCTCCTAGAGATTATATCTCTATGGGTAAAAGTATACGTAATTAATTTTGTTCTCAAGTTTGAATTCTCATTTATATTGGTCACCCAGAGAGATTATATCTTGATTTGTGCCCATGATATGTGGGCATTGCATATCCTCGAAGAAGATACGATATTCTAAGAGATTGTTACCGCGCCCCTTCTAATTTAAGACCTAAATACCCAACTAATAAAAAATTAAAACTATCATTATTCTTCATAAAAAATATCATTATTTCTCATAGTGATTCAATTATCATTGCTTCTCATTATCAAATTCCTAACAATATAAAATCCATTATTTTAGAAATTTCTATAGTTAATATTTAAAAAAAAAAGATGTGCCATACAAGGCAAAGACATATAAATCAAAACCTACTTATCCCATATATATTACTGGCACATATAAATGAGACTCCTACAAAATTCATTTTCCAACTAATAGATGCAGGTAATTTAGCTATGTGTGCTCCCGCAAGCCTGGTTACTCTATCACCCCAAGCCCTGACACACTTTTGTTAGTATGAACTCTGAAAACTGAACAGAGAAAGAGGACACTGCCGTACTTTTTGAACTTTCCCATGCCCTTTCTGGCCTTTAAGATGAGACTAGGCTGGCTGTAGCTGCAAAAAAAAAAGTTTATTTATTTATTTCCAAGAAACCACATACCTTTTTCTTAATTTACATATCAGCCCCCGATTAAGTTGTCACCTCCTTTTTTAAATTGGCACCAAACCGGAATATTTATTTCACCCACCTCCTCCTCCTCCTTCAAACATCCTCACACTCCTGCAACACAAATCCAATTTCCAGCCTCAGAGCACAAATTTCCGTCAAAGCATCCGTTTTTTCTTCATCTTACATCGATTTGGGTCGACCCAGATTCGCCCCGCCATTCTTCTCCAGGTATATTCTGTCTCTGTTGAGTCTCCCTGCTCACACTGGCTGGACTCTGTTCGGTTTCTACTGAGATTTGCCTGCTACCAGCATTTCTGTTCTTACTGTTCTCCACGCTTTTTCTGGTCCTTTTTTCATTTTCTTTCAGTGTTTTCTTTGCTTTTTACTGGATTCTGTATGTTTTTTTCATCTTCTTAAGGAGATGATTTGGTAAAAGCTGCAGTCTGAAGATTCGCATTTTGATGGCTAGCATTTTTTGCATGCTTTCGGATGGATTTTTGTTGTTTGCTTCCATCAGTCATTTTTTGTTTTTTTTTTGTTTTTTGTTTACTTCTGGTTTAGCTGGACCCCTGTTTATGGTCGTTTACTACATTTATCTCAACCTATAAATTTATCTTTCTTTTTGTGTTTTTTGGATAGGATCAATCTGATATTATGGCTTCTATATATTGTCTCTTGAAGGACTTTTGATTGTATGAAGTTTTAACGTTTACTCGGATCCGTTATAGCTACATGCGTGTACTTGTTCATGAAGTGGGGAAATCGTGTTGGAGAGGCGCTCTTTTCTTCATCTCTAGCACTGAGCTTGTTTGATTGAACATTTGCGTCGTGGTTGGTATCTTATTAGACAAGACCATAAAAATTGGCAGTCAGTCTGTCGGTGGTCAGAAAATTACTATAAAAATTATTAATTATATGAGAAACTCGATGGTTGCATTTTTTGGTTATTTATTTATTGGCATTTTCAGTTTTCCATTTTTGCAATCTTAATTAACAGAAAATGAATGGGCTCTCTCTCTCTCTCTCATCGTATCATCAAATTGAAGTTTTTTCTTTTTATGATCTGAAACTTAGTCACTCCTCCTATCTTTTCTTTTGATATTACATAATTTTAGTCATACTTATTTTCTTTAATAAACAATCAATATATGTATCTTCCCTTCCTCTTCTGCTTGCTCTCTCTCTGTAGCGAGATACATGCTCGTTTGTGATTTTGTGCATGATATTCTTTTTGGATATACATTCATGACTTGTTGGCACTCTTTAAAATGAGACATGAAAGAAAATTTTGTACAAAAAATCTGTGAAAACTGATGAGGCTTTACCAATAAATATATTGTACTGCAGCACTAATTTAGAATGGTTACCATTAGACATATTGTCATTGTTGTTTCCTTTCTATGTTATGATGATTCAACTTTATGAACAAAGGCATTACATTCATATCACTTGGTGTTTAACAAGCATTATAGTAGTCTGTGGAAGGGCCTTTACGGAGAAAGAGACACATACTAATAAATTCACAAAGTGTGATTGGTATTGTTGTGTCAAAATATTTTGAAGCTACATCTGACCTTGTTACATCTCATAAATGTTTTAACATATTTTTTCCATCCCAAAAATTGTATCTCTTCCACTTTGGTAATTTGTGCCACACAGAGATGTATTTGAAATGCTCAAATATGTGAAACTAGTTGATTTGCTAATTTCACGCCAGCACAGAGATGTATATTAAATGCTTAAATATGCCCATTTGATACCCTTTTAAATAAACTACTATTCTCTGAGAAACAATTAGTTCCTTTTTGGCTGTAGAGTAAAGTGATTAGATATACCCTTTGTGTCTGCTCCGGCTTGTCTTCTCATTTTTTAACTCTATGACTATTGGAGTGGAAGCATTTGGCTTTTGTGTTTTCTTAGATACTGATTCACAACCATTGTGTTTTTGGATACTGATCGAAGCATATATGCATGCATGTTCAACATTTTATATATGGAATATGTTTATACATCAAGATGTATGTTTTCCTATTGTTGGGTTCCACCATTTTGACTCAGCCCATTGTTGACAGGCAATTCAAAATGAGCCACCGGAGTTGGCCTTGGAAGAAAAAAACTTCCGAGAAAGTAATTGCTGCAACTGATTCTGTGAATGCATCTTTACCCAACTTAGCTCGAAATCAAGCGGATGAGGTATGTTGCCACAACTATCATATCTTATGTACTATTAAATATTTGTTTTGTGGATCTGTTAGTAGGTGGGGCTAGTAGAGAGAATCAATTGAGTGATGGTAAAATATTTTTCTCCTGCTTGTTGACACTGTCTCATTTTTTAATCAAAGTTTTCTTCCATTGCCCAAATAAAAGCATGTCATGAGCCTTCTGGGGTTTTGAATCCAAAAAATGAAACCTAGGCCTAAAACGTTGGACATAAATACCTACATACTCTCTCTCTCTCTCTCTCTCTCTCTCTATATATATATATATATATATATATATATATACACATATACACACACATGAAAAATTATTTTATAAAAATGCTTTTTCCAGGGAAGAGCTCCTAAGTGGATTTCTTTAGAGTAGTTCGCTCATGCAAATGGTGTTGTTGCAAGATTATACTTGTAGTTGCAGCTACTTTGGATCCATTTGGTTTAGTGCCTTACTCTTCTCAATGCTTCATCTAACATCATTAGTTACTTATTATTCCACCACTTTGGCCCCATTGGTCTAATGAATTCAACTACTCATCATCCTACTCATTGAATCACTAATATGCTACAGCCCATTGGTTTAGTGAACTCAGCTACTCAACATCCTACTTGTTGAATTACTAACATACAACAAAATGAGGTTGAGTGTATAGTTCATAATACTGCCTGTCAGATGGGAACCTAACATTATAAGACAATGGTTTAGATTTGAGAGAATGAAAATTACTTTCTGACATGGTGCTAATGTGCTTTGTTTCCAGAAAAGCTCTATATTAACTAGTGTCTTGAGGACTTGCCAAATGATTTACTCTATCCATACGGC
Organism: Saururus chinensis; assembly: GCA_035235625.1. Taxonomy (NCBI): domain Eukaryota; kingdom Viridiplantae; phylum Streptophyta; class Magnoliopsida; order Piperales; family Saururaceae; genus Saururus; species Saururus chinensis. The sequence continues at coordinate 2,865,453 of CP141141.1, forward strand.
TGTCAGTTCAATCTTCATTGGATGGGAGAATGTCTTTTATGAAACTGATTTCTAAGTTGAAACAACAGCAATAATTCGGATTATATCATTGTTTTGTTATGGTGTTTTTATCTCTTTGTCCAATGAAGACAGAAAGGACTGCTAACACGATAAAGTGGAATTAGAAATATAGTGCCCAATGAAAACTAATCTGTGTTGCTGATGTCAGGTAGTTAAGCTATAGTAGTGTACAGTGATGGTAAATATAATGCTCCTCATGTTCATTGGAAATAAATTATGAAAAAGTCAAAATCATTATTGTATTTTTTTTCTTCTTTTTTTCTCATGGAGGATGACATCAATATAGCCTGACCTTATTACTTTGAAAATCCTTTGGCATTTTGGACAATATACAAGACTTCTGTTTGATTTGTTGTGACTGTTTAAGAATCTGAAAGCCTGTTTTCAGATATATTTCAAGCCTTAAGTAGACAGTTGCTCTTTATGCTGTTTCCATCATGGTCATGTTGCTTTCTTTCAACTAGTTCACATAAAGTAATTCCAAACTCTGTCACTAAAATCAGAAGTTAATATACAGTGCCTTCGTGATTCTTTTTGTCCGTAATTTATACCCTTCAAATAGTGAAATATTTGTTATTGGAAACTCTACATATGTTTTGTGGGTGAAAGATGATTTAGAATATGGTGGTTCTTTATTTTGCAAATCAGTGCAGAAACAATGAAAAATGTCAGTATGCCTGTTGCTGTTGGCATCTCATGAACCATAATTATTGTTAACCTCTTGAAAATCTTAGATTTGCTGAGCTGCTTCAATACTTCTTCCCCGTTTGCATTTGTCACAGCCTGATGCTTGTTTGGGCAGGATGATTCAAAAAGGTGAAGTATGTTCAAATTACGGAGGAGTCATATATTCATCTGACTGAATTGGAAGATCAAGTAAAGGCATTGAATGAAAAGCTATCTGCTGCCCTTTCGGAGATTACCACTAAGGATAATCTGGTCAAACAGCATACCAAGGTTGCAGAAGAAGCTGTTTCAGGTGATTTTTATAGACTTGCAAAATTCACCAAGAATTAAGATAATGGTGCACATCACTTCGTTTATAAATCATGACTAATTTATATAATGAAGTTATTTGTACTTGCATGAGTAATGGGGTGCATGTTGGAGTGAAATTGTTAAGAATTTGTGTCTCACTAACACTGATAGTTAGTACTATGATGTCTATGCATGCTTAAAAGAATGATACAATGTGAAAGAATTGGGGTTGTTGAGGAAGTTCTGTATATTGATATGAAGAAGAATCATAATACCAAAGAACGGATCGGCCGGTGCCTAATAACTTAGGACACCAATTACACAAAAAGATTAATATGCCCTCACTTAACTGAAGGGATGACTAATCAGAATAAAGATTACAATAGAATGACCAAAGTACCCTCTATGAATATAAATACAATACTAAAGACGAACAATATTAGCACGAGCAAATATTCCTCCAACAGTACAAAAGATAAGTTACAGGAAGGTTACTATTGGGGACAAAAGAGGGATTAAATGGGCAGCCAATAAGCAAGTGTTGAGAGAGAGAGCCCTAAATTCCGTGTGTGTGTGTGTGTGTGGAGAGAGAGTGAGTGAGTGAGTGATGTGTGTTTGGAGGTTTGAGGCCTCAAGGGTCCCATGGGTAGAGGGAGAAAGAGAGAGAACGGGAGAAACAAAGGGTTGAGAGAGAGAGAGCGCTAAATTTTATAGTACTTCTTATGATTGAGCAGAAGGCCCCAAGGGCTATTGCGGTTATAAGAAAATATAATTGGAAAAAATCTAGCCAGACCAGGGAGCTGCAGCTCTGGCTAGACATCCTCACTATAATTTAATTACTGCAGATGATATACTGTAGCAAGCCAGATTCAATAATTCCTAGGACTAATTTTCTAATACCACCAAAAATCTTCTAATCAGTAACTTCCTCAAGCAGCTTTACTTCTGACTTACACTAACATTAAACACAGTGGTTACTGACTCAAATTATGAACTTCCTACGTAAACTAGGGTTCAAACAAGCAACTATTTTTACTGTGGGTTGATTAATCTTTTGAGAAGAGAGTGGCAGCTTCTTAAATTCATGAAATTGCCCTTCAGTTTGCGGAATAATCAAGCACGCTTATGAATGGCATGGGATCTGTTAGGAAAGAGTTGGCACTAATCATGCTAGAGTGGAGGTATAAGATCTATGTCACTGACCTTAAACTGTTGGGAAAAGGAACTTCTTTATCATGATTATGAGCAGCGTAGAATGTTGTGTTTGCTCTCTGGATCATAGCTCATCTTTCATGCATGTACTCAATCACGTAGAGTCTGTTCCCTTGATTTGGTCAGATGATAGTTTTAATTGATGTTTTGTTTGTGCAGGATGGGAGAAGGCTGAAGAAGAAGCTATAGCTCTAAAAGGTCAACTCGAATCAGTCTTGCTGCTAAAGCTTACAGCTGAAGATAAGGCATCACATCTGGATGGGGCTCTCAAAGAGTGCATGAGGCAGATTCGGAATGTGAAGGAGGAAAGTGAACAAAAATTACATGACGTGGTTTTTGCCAAAACTAAGCAGTGGGAGAAAGTGAAAGAAGAATTTGAGGCAAAAATAGTTAATTTGAATCAGGAGCTCCTCAGGGCATCTGCTGAAAATGATGTACTTTCGAGATCTTTGCAGGAGCGTTCCACTTTGTTAATGAAGATCAGTGATGAAAAATCTCAAGCTGATGCTCACATTGAGGTTCTGAAGAGCAATATGCAGTCCTGTGAAAAAGAAATAAGCTCATTGAAATATGAGCTCAATATAGTTTCCAAGGAGCTAGAGATTAGAAATGAAGAGAAGAATATGAGCCTGCGATCAGCTGAAGCAGCTAATAAGCAACACCTGGAGGGTGTCAAGAAGATAGCCAAGCTGGAAGCAGAATGCCAAAGGTTGCGAGGTCTTGTCCGGAAAAAATTGCCAGGGCCTGCTGCTTTGGCTCAAATGAAACTAGAAGTTGAAAATTTAGGGCGGGACTATGGAGAACCTAGAGTGCGCAGGTCTCCTGTGAAAAACTCTAGCCAACACTTGGTTTCACCTTGTGATTTTCCCCTTGAAAATGTCCAAAGCAAAGAGAATGAATTTCTCACAGCCCGTTTGATGGCAATGGAAGAGGAGACAAAGATGCTAAAGGAGGCTTTGTCCAAGCGTAATAGTGAGCTGCAAGCTTCTCGAAACATGTGTGCAAAGACAACAAGCAAGTTCCGCAGCTTAGAAGCCCAATTGCAGACTGCTAATCAACAGCAGACTCCTGGAAAAATGAATTTGATAATTCCTCTTGAAGCTTCATTAAGTCAGAATGCAAGCAATCCACCGAGCCTCTCCTCCATGTCTGAGGATGGAATTGATGAGGAAGCGAGTGTTGCTGACTCATCTGTGACAATTCCAAGTTCTGAACTCTCTCAATTCAAGAAAGATAAGAACCGGCATAAAAGTAGCAGAAACGGAAGTTCCAGTCACTTGGAACTGATGGAAGATTTTCTAGAGATGGAGAGGTTGGCATGTTTGTCCATGGAGCCCAATGGAGTTGCTTCTGTAACTGAAAATTGTCCTAATCAGATAATTGGTAAAGGTGATTGTGCATTGGCAGTTGAGTGTGCATTGTCTGGGATGACAAATGGTGAAGCTCCTGACCCAACTTCAAATGAAAATGACTCTGATGGCCAGCTTGTCAGGACTCAATCACTATTGGAGAAACTTCAATCAAGAATAGCTTTGGCATTTGAAAACCAGACGAAAGACCCTGACTGCAGTGTAATTATGGAGGAGATTAGAAGGGTTGTACAAGATATACTAGAAGACTTGCCTCAGAATTCAGTAAATTGTGTTTTTGAAAAAACCATGGATAATAGGAGTTCTTCACCCTGTTATACTAAACCATGTATTGAGAGCAAACAACCCTTTGACCAAAAACTGGATAAAGCCATGTCTGAGATTCAGGAATTTGTAGGATTACTCAGAAATGAAGCAACAAAAGTTGAGGGGTGGGGAAATGCAGATTCGGGATTAAGTCCAAAGATTGATGAGCTCTTTATTTCTATTGATAGGGTTTCATCAAACCAAATGAATTTGGCAGATTTTATTATTGAACTATCTTGTATCTTGGGTGGTGCTCGTGAGTTAGGCATTAACGCAATAGGTATTAAAAGGCAATGAAGCGGAAGTTAACAGCTCTGATTGTGTTGATAAGGTCACCTTGCTGGAGAATGTAGTCCAACCTGACCGATCCAAGGAAAGGATTTCAAGTGATTGTACTCTTACTTCTCACTCCACCCTGGATTCTGAGATTCTTCAAGAAGGAAGGTTGGCTCCCAGGGTTGAGCTAAATGCTGGGTCATTTAGATACAACCTGAAGCGTTTGAACAGTTGAAGCAACTGAAGGATAATATGTTAATTGAATTGGCCAGATGTAATGAGAGTCTAGAGCAAAAGAAGTTTCAACTTGAGGAAAAAGAGAAACTTTTGGTGGAACTAAGGTCACAGTTGGCAACTAGTCAGAAGTCAAACAGCCTCGGTGAGACACAATTGAAAATGCATGGTAGAATCTTACAAGTTACTTGAAACTCGTGCAGAAGATTTGGAGGCCGAGATAAATCTTCATGCGTATAAGAACAGAAAATTTGGACACTGAGCTCCAGGAAGAAAAGTGTAGGCATGATGATGTTTCGGCCAAATGCAGGGATATGGAGTTGAAATGTAAGGATCTTGAAATTAAATGCAAAGAACTTGAAGCCTCATGCAAGGATTATGAAACAAGATGCAAGGACCTTGAAGAGCAAATTCAGAGGTAATTGTAGATGGTAATTTAATTTCCTATTAGTGTCTCTCGGTAGTTCAATTAGCTATGTAATGAATAAATTTTAAAGGCAAATATGTGATTATCTTATTAGACACTTACTCATTCAATGCGAACATGATAAAAATTGCTTTTTGTGAATTGCCTTTGTGAAATTCATCACCTTGAAACTAATTCAATGTGCCTTATAGAATTCATATAACAATGGTGCTGCACTTTCCTTTTATACTTCCATAAAATTTCAGGCTACTGACTTCCACTCCCAGATAACGATGAACCTGGTTGATCTTGTGTAGAAGGCCTTCAATTATGATTTCATAAGGCTTCTAGTAAATATATAGCTTTAATTTTTATAAGTATTAGAATTAACCTTTTGACTTTTGTTTTGTGTGTAGAACTGAGAAAGACTCAATGTGCTCTTCATCAGCTCCTGATCCTGACAGGATCAAGCAGGTAATGAGTTGGACTATAATGAAACTCGTTTTCTGCAAATTTTCTTTTGTCAGTCCAAAATGTGCACAAGGTTTACTCCTTGTAATGTCGTTAAAGAATCTCAGTAAATTTGAATTTGTGTGACAAATTGTAATGTTTGGTCTTCCAAAATTATTATTGATTTGATGTACATAATCTAACAACCATCAAAGTTTATTTTAGTGGTAATAAAGGGAGATTGTAGTTTTCTGTATTCTTTCCATAACAAAGCTTATTACCTAAAGATTGAAATTTCACTTTCAAAGCTCTGAATCTTTGTGGTTTTTAATAATAATGAGGTCGTGTGGTATTGTTCTCTTCTGTTCAATGTTCCATCTGCTCACTCTTTAAGAAAAAGATGGCTTATTTTCAGTGATTGATAAGGAGGTGATAAAATTTTACTAGTTGAAAATCTTTGCATTTAATAATTTAATTATTTCTTGAAGAATGTTTTCTCAACAGCATGCACTTTTGTAATTAGCTCAAGTCTCTTAAACAACTTCTGTTCTACCTACCAAGAGTGTGAAAACCATGTACAATGTGAAAAGGTGGGGTCCTAAAATGCTGCTTTGGTGATGGAATCTTAGTACCCTAAGACTGGCCTGTTTTCCTTTTTGAAAACAAGAGGTTGTTCTCCATGGTGGTTATTGAATTTGTCAGCTCTCTCCATATGAAAATTAAAGATGCTTATCTTTAAAGCTTGAGGCATGTGAAAAATAGCCATTAGTAGAGAAATATTTCTCCGCATTATTTAATTAGCTCAATTTAATATTTTGCTTCTTTGTTTTTAAAAAGCTAATCGATTTGCAATGTCATCACAGGAGAGAGACATAGCTGCAGCTGCAGAGAAACTGGCAGAATGTCAAGAGACAATTTTTCTTCTCGGCAAGCAATTGACAGCACTGAGGCCCCCAAATGACCCCGTGGGACCATCATATAAGGAGAGTCGTCAAATGAGCATAGATTTCCAAGAAAATGAACCAAGCCCAAGTGGTTTGAACTCACGTAATGCTCGCTCAGAAGATTTTGATCGCGGAGGGTTGGAGAACATTGCTTCAATTATGCAGAGAACTGGCAGCGGGTCACCGTTGGATCTTTATAGTGCCTCAATGAGCCCTGACACTGAACTGAGTGTGATGCCAGCATCACCCAGAAATTCGAAACACCCAACACATAGGGCCACAAGGTCATCATCTTCATCTTCGTCCATGATTTTGACTCCAGAGAAACATGGACGTGGATTTAGCAGATTTTTTTCCAGAGGCAAAGGGGCTGCTAAGTAATATCTTGCTCTTAAACTGGCAAGTTTTAATTTTGGGGATGGCTAAGTAACACCTTCGAACACACTCGGATTTGCCCATGTGTAAATTTTTCGTCCTAAGGTCAGTTCATTATCGGCCCATGGTCCCCTGATGTTTCCTGATCATTACTGGGATGGACATCTAGCCGGAGGAAATGGCAAAACATATGAAGATTGAAGTTCTGAGTAAATTAAGGGGGAGATGTACAGTTTACATGAATTATACAGTGTAAAAATATTCCAAAAATATTCCCGTCTAATGATTATCTGGTTGTGCATCTAATATAATTTTTCTTTGGAAAGTAGGACGAGGAGGCCATGTTTACTATGACAGTCGTTTTCTATCTGATTTTGGTCGTTTTTATTGGGGCATGATGGTGAGATGGGTGGTAATTAGTCTTCTTGTGAGCTTGTTGTCTTGTTGTTAAAAAGGGTAAATTATACTTATACCCCTGGCCTTTGGTAAATTGACATTTCTACTTCTTGGCGTTTCAAAAAATGCACAAACACCCCCGTCGTTAATAAGCTGTTAGCAATTTATTTCAAATGTATAAAAACATTACTATTTACTTGAATCATTAAGAGGACCATGATCGATTGGAGTGTAGCGATGGAATGAGTGTAAGAGAGGGTGTATTTGTCATATTTCCCATTGGTTGTGGCCCCTTATGACCCCTTTAGCTGTTAAATAAATATGGTATTGTCTTTTATAAAATAATAATGGTTTTGTTAATGGCAGGAGATGCATGCACAATTTTTTTAAATGTCAAGGGGTGTAAGTACCATTTTACCAATGGCCAAGGGGTATAAATACCATTTTGTCAAAGGTTAAAGGGTGTAAGTATAATTTACCCTATTAAAAAAAGACATTTATACATTGTACAAGAAAATCCCTTGAAATATTCATTATAGGAACTCCTAGATCACATGCCTTTGACCTTTAGATGGGGTACGCTTATAATATTTCTTAATTTTTTTAAAATATAATAATTTTTTTTTCTTTTGGCTTATATAAAACTATTAAAATAGGTAAAAATAATATTTTTTATACTTTTGGAAGTTTAAATGGGTTTTTTAGCCCCTTAGCTCTATTTAAGGTAGGCTTAAATTTTTTAGGCGTACCCCTAAGACTAGGCATAAATTTTTAGCCCTAACTCACATTTTTATAGGTTGGGTAGCTCTTAAAAGCTTCACCCTTAAGAATGCTGGCTCAGGGTATTGCAAAAAAAGGGTTGGCTAGGTATAACTTGAAACTTCTCATCCAGCATAGTCATCATCGACTTATTTTTTTAGGTAAGAAGGGCTATCATTAACTGCCAAGAAAAGGAAGAAATTATTGCGTACTATCCAAGTACTCCAGAGTGACTCCCACTTTACACACATTAGTATCAATATAACATAAGAATAAATTTGATGTGATACTCGGAGAGTAAATAAATTTTCTATGGAAAGAGGCATTATGTTTAGTAAGAGGGAAGCACATGCTAATTTTATGCTGGATCTTCCGGATGACATTATACTGCAGTTTCACGTGCTGCCCATGATGAGTGCCCCAATATTGGACTCATTTTCCAGCAAAGCAGTGGTGGCTCCGAAACAATATTATGCCAAAAAGGAGAAGCTCTTAAGCTTGACCATTTTGTTTTTTCAGCTCTCTTAATTAGATCGGGCCTCCGCATCCTGAAACGTGGTCTTAGCCATCCTACCAACACCAACCCTAGGTTCATTTAATTTTTGGTATTTTACAGTATGAATTTTATTGATTGGCAGCTCACTTGTTCAAGGGATAATTCCTATTAAGACCTAACGGTTATCTATATTTACTAATTGGTTCATAGTAAAATTATATTTTGTATAATAATATAATTTTATAATTATGGCTTGCAATAATAGCAAAATATGGATGACCGCTTAGTCTTAGTGGGAGAATGAGTCGTATAGCTTCTCATTTATTATGACTAGGGCCATTTATGACGTATATTGGTACATAAACTTTTTTCTTTTATATTTTTAGAGAGAGGTAATTATTATATGATTGGTCTAAGGGGCCAACTTACTGGTCACAGTTAGCTTTACAATAAAATTCACCGCAAGTAGATGATAGTAAAATTATACTATTGTGCACAGTAAAATTTTACTATAGATCTATTGCTATGCTAAATTAATTAAGCTATTTGTCTTTATTGGGAAATGCCCCTTTTAAAAATGCGTGATCTAATGTTGACTAGATGCTTACTCAGTGTACCAAGAGTCTTATGTATGACGTGGTAAATTTCTTAATCTCTACTGGCTTGGGCTTTTTTGGAGATGTTTAGCTTTATTTTTTTGAATTGTAGATAATGAACTATTTAGTATTTAATTTGATAAACAAGAAACAACCCAAAAGTTTTTCGACTTAAAATTCTTTGTGGGAACTAAAAGGCCAACATAAACCGTGATCTGATCACAACCCATAGTTTATAGCTTACGTTCCAATATAGCTAAGTATTCACAATGAATCAGACTTGGTCAGCAAAATGTTTTCTCCTATGAGTTTTTTCCATATTACTTAGTCTAAGATACAACTATTCTATATTATTTATATTTTAATACCTAATCTCATATGAGCTTATTTAGTATATAAATACCCTTAGGTCATAAATGGACATAGTGGCTATTTGTATTCATTACAAAGGAGAGATAGGAAATAATGACGAGTATTTAGGTGAAAAGGTACAACAAATGAACATTGGTCCTCGAGTGAGGTACGACGAACTTCTTGTGTAAGTAAAAGAAAGACTTGCTATTAAAAGTAATAATGTGACTTTGAAATATCTGATTCCATCTTTAAAATCATCCATACCGTATTAATTAGACGATGAAGAAAACATACAGTCAATGTTTCCCATTTATAAGAAAGTTAATAAATAAGTCTTAGTTTTGTATGCGAAGATGAACAAGACTCTGAATCAAGAAAAACTAATGTCGACGAAAAACACCTAGTTTGTGAATAAAGAAAAATAGCTGAAGTTGGTGAAGGTTGCATCAACTTACACCAATACGAGTGCAAAATTTTAATTGAGTCAATGATACATAGTTCACATGTAAAACATTTAGGTAAGTACTAGTGATTTTCAGTTTAGGATAACACGAAATTACATGATATGGTGATCAATCACAATAACACAACAATGGTAATATTGGTGTTAATGGAAACACAATACAGTTACCATCGTATAACTGCTGATGCAATATACATATACATTATCTCTCATATTTGTGTTGACGTGGATACAATAACACAAATTTTTTGAATAGCAGCCCGTCGATGTCACAATGTAACATTATTGAGATAAATAACGTTTTCGTTGAAACGTTAATATCCATTGTAACTTGGGACAACCAGATGAGTTCAATTTAACAAATCCACATTAGACATCATTCAATATTCTAATGCCTACACAACCTGATATAAAAGGCATGTACTATGGATTTCAAACAACATTAAGGACTTCATTCTAGAATGATACAAGTGTATGAAGTCAAAGATGTGTGAAGTGCAAGAAACAAGAATGAGAAGGAGAGTATTGAGATGGAAAATACTCTTATCACATCCTTTCATAGTCTATATGCTAATCTTTTACATGCACTTAATACGAATTTTTTGCATCAGTTCATTAAGTGTCCAGAGAGAAAAGATAGTTCTTTCATCATGGGTTGCTGTTGAGTGCTTCTAATAAGCAACATTAGATCGTTTCATTCTGGGAGATAGATGTCCATCTGTCCCAAAGCACCTGTAGGGAGGACGTATCTATCTTAAGAAGATAAAATCACTAGACTCAATCTCCTCCTCCTTCTTTATGCTCCAATTTTGCTTGCGCTTATTATGTGCAAAAGATTACTCAAGGCAGTTATGTTATTCAAAGGGGAAACAAGTGAACAACAGTTATGATTGGAAGTTCTAGGATGTGTACGATTGGCTATTTAGCACTCCAAGCTTTAGCTATGCACTCTTCATCTTCAAGCCCGGTGGGCTTGAGTTCTAGTCTGACTATGATGGCTACGTTGATGACTACAACAACTATTACAACTCGGTTTAGAGCCATGCATAGGTGCCCCCGTTTTGCTTGTTTATGTATGCATGGAAGATATGACATAAGAAAGTAATGGAGGGGGGAGCTGATGATGATTCTGCATGCAGTGGGCTGATGAAACTTTGGAAGCAAAGTTTTTCTGCTATGAAAAAATCTGAGATTGGCGAGCAAGGAAGAGGCATGCGTGCACGGAAAAAAGTAGGTGAAATACTATTGGTTTTAGCAAACTGGCGAAGAAGATGACACAAAAACTAGAATGGTACTTTGGACATTAAAAACAAAATTTAGTCAAGTGGTGGAAAACTTGTAATATTGTTATCCTTTAAAAAAAATTTAATAAAGGAAAATAATCATTTCAAAAATACTCAATATATGGACTAATTTGAAATTTAAACTAAGTCAAAAGACTTGGTCATAAATTTTTCTAGAAGAAGTTCCAGCAGCCCATATCTAAAAACAATAGCAGCAACCAATGGGACATGGACAAATCAATAAAAATAAAGAATGAGAACGTAAAGCAAGAACGAAGAAAAATAAAAAGAATAAAGCAAGAAAAGGACAAATCAATGAATAGAAAGTACATGCAATGTGATTATGCATGTAATTTCGATGGATGTGCAACATGTGAGGTTTTAAGGTAGACCGTGCTATCATGAGAACATGCTTATAATAGACCCATATGTTAGGGTGCCATTGTTGGTAGCGGCAAGAGGCTGGATTCAAATTTTCAGAAGTTGTCTTTGAGGATGACAATTTGACTTTACAATGGACGACTATTGAAGATGGATTCAAGAACTCACCGTTGAAAGGCGAATGAGCACAAAGCTTTCAGGCTCTGAGGCACGTACAAGTACAATTTTTTAAAGGATTTATTTGTCCCCCATGGATAGATCCAAGTTGTTGATGGGCTATACAACAAACTTCCTCCCAAGATATAACAGAGCCTTTGAGAAACTGCAACCAACAATGTTGAAAATTTCTTCTTGAACTCTCCTTAAAATTGTGGAAGAATGTGACTGAAATTTGTGTTTGAAAACACAAGGGAAAACAAAAGAGAAAAAGGAGAACACAAGAGAAGGAAAATTTGTAATGTGTGTTTTCTTCTTTCTTTCCGAATGCCCAGGTCAGGGTCTCTATTTATAGACTCCTAAGGGGTGCGAAGTGAAGAAGTATGTCCCTTTATAAAGAGAGGTCTCATCATAACCAAAGGGATGCAACCATTCCCCATAGTTGCAACTCATACACAATATTCAAGGGATGATACCTTTCACTAAGAGGTGCAATACAAATGAAGGTAACAAAAACTAAGGGATACAACCTTTCACCAAATAGTACAACCCTTTATTGAAATTCATTTATTATTTTTTAAAAGCATCAACAATCCCCTACTTTTTAAAAACAAGAAATGACAAATTTCATCCGACATCCTTATTGACATTATTTTGCCTATAGGAAGGTGTCTTAAAATTAAACCTTCAATTAGTACAAGGGCTACAAAGTTAAGTAAAAGTCATTGGTGTGCTATGCATTAAACCAAGTACTCTAGATACAAAACCGGTAGCCCCGTACACAAAACAACATCGATTCTTGTTGAGAAGTTCTACATACTCGCTCAATAGTATTATGGCCATGTGCTTGCCTGATTTAGGAAAACAATCCTGGAAGTAAACCCTTACTTTCCGTGAGAAGCAACATCACTTCTATATTTCCATAGTTGAAGTTCCTCTGTCTTTGTTATTAGACATGTTCACTTGAACTTCATTAAGAGTCAAACTCAATCTCCAATCTGTAACGGGCAACACTAGTGATATCACATGGGGCCCAAGGTTTAGTTCTAATAAGTCAATGCAATGACTTGTTCTTACCCATTAAACCATAAGACTAGTGGTAAACTAGTGTTAGGTTGGGTTACCATCACTGTTGACTTTTTGAGGGTTTTAACCTCATCTCCAAAGATATCATTCTTACTAACTTTCTGGAAAGCCTTTTAGTAAGAGGATCTGTCAAGTTCTTACTCAACTTCACATATATTATAGTTATAATACCTTCTCATATCAATTGTCTGGCATAATCACGTCTTAGACTTATATGTCTAGACTTGTCATTATAAGTGCTACTATAAGCTCTCGCCAAAGTAGCCTCATTATAACAATTTATTGAAATAGGTGGCATTGGATTTGGCTACAACTTGATGTCAAACAACAAGTTCTTAATCTACTCAGCCTCTTTCCCTGGTGCAGCCAGTGGCAATAAACTCAGATTCCATTGTTGAGTGTGAGATACATGTTTGTTTCTTAGAAACCCAAGAAATAACACTCCCTCTTAGGGTAAAAACCCATCCTGAGGTTAAAATGTTATCTCCAGCTCGTGTCACCCAATTTGCATTGGAGAACCCTTCAAGTACTACAAGATATTCATTATAATATAATTTGTACTCTATGGTATGTTTTAAATAACGAAAGACTCTCCCAATTGCCTTCCAAAGTTGTTCAACAATATGATAACTAGTGTACTTGCTCAATTTACAAACCCCTGGTCTAGTATAGTGAATAACATATATTAAACAACTAATTGCACTTATATATTCAATTTGTGCTACTGCTCTTCCAGTATTTTCACATAAAGTGACACTAGAATCAAAAGGGGTTTTAAATTCATTAAATCCAAGGTGATTGAATTTAGATAAAAAATTTCAATGTAATGTGACTTATTTAAAGCATAACCCCACTATGCTTTGTCACTTTTATGCCTAAGATGATATCAACTTTACCCAAGTCCTTCGTTTTAAAATTAAAAGTTAGATACCACTTGGTCTTAGTCAAACCAAATATTAGTACTCAAAATCAACATGTCATCAACATGCAAGCATGCAATGAAAAAAAAATCATTAGTAGACTTAGTATAAATGCATTTATGACTACTATTATGTCTAAATCCACTAAAAAATGATGGTAGAAAAAATTTTATGCCATTATTTGGGTGCTTGTTTAAGTTCATACAGAGACTTGATCAATTTGCACATTTTGCTTTCATTACATGGAAGGACAAATCCTTCTAGTTGTTCCATGTATACTTCTTCGTCAAGGTCACCATTTAGAAATGTAGTTTTAATATCCATTTAATAAATGCATAATTTAAATATAGATGCTAATGCAAAAAATTGGAGCATAAGTGTCAAAGTAATCAATCCCTTCATTTTGTTTATAACCTTTTGCTACTAATCTGGCTTGAAAGGTGTACGATGAACCATCAGGATTGTATTTTTTTATAAATATCCATTTGCAACCAATATGTTTTGAACCTAGAGGTAAGTCTACTAAGACCCAAGTATTATTAGACATTATAAAGTTCATCTCGTCATTAATAACTTCTTTCCAAAAGACGAAAACTCTAGAGGTCATAACTTCACTATAAGTCTTAGGATCTTTCTCTAAACTACGAGTCATGGGCATTAGGTTAACAACATGTTCTCTACTTCCTTCTACTAGAAAAAAAAGAGGTGCTCATGGGATATAAAGTTTGGATCAAGTAATTTTTCTTTTCTAGGTCTTAGACTCATTCTAAGCACACTTGGAAGGTTAGAAACCTTCTCAATTTTAGTAGACTTATATACTTCCAACCTTTGAGGGTCTTGACATTTAGAATCTGAAATAAAAGTCATTTCTAGAAACTTTGCATCTCTAGATTAAACAATTAGATTAGATTCTAAGTCTAATAATCTGTAGCATATCCTACAAAAACATATCTCAAGGCTCTTGGACCCAACTTGGTCTTTTTAGGATCATGGATCCCATACCCCACACCCCCACACTTTAAGATATGATAAATTAGGTTTTCTTCCCCTCCATATTGCATATGGACTTTTATGAGTCTTGCATGAAGGAATCCGATTATGCACATGACAAGCAGTCATCAAAGCTTCTCCCCAAAAATTAAATGGCAATTTTGCATGCAACAACATGGAATTCACTATTTCTATAACTGTATGGTTTTTTCCTTTCGGCAAAACCATTTTGTTGTGGTGTATATGGTGCACTCAATTGATGAATGATGTCATATTATTCACAAAATTTTAAAAATTTATTTGGCAAATATTCTCTGCCTCGATCACTATGAAGCATTTTGATTTTCTTTCCTATTTGATTTTCAACCTTTGATTTAAAATTTTTGAACATGGAAAACCCTCATCTTTTGTTTTTAGAAGATAAATATAAGTATATATTGAGAAATTATCGACAAAAGTGATGAAAAATTTTCATCCACAATGAGTTATAATACTATTCAATTTACAAATATTCGAATAAATCAAATCCAAAATTTCAAAACTTCTTTCAACCTTTGGAAAAGGTTTCTTTGACATTTTGGATTGAATGCATATCTCACACTTATGACTATGATTATGATCATAATAAATTAGCCCTAATTTTCTCATGTCATTCATAGATTAAAAATTCAAATGTCCTAATCTACCATGCCCTTTCCCACGAAAGTTCCATTCTTTGACAAAATAACTTTGTCGATTCAAATATAATTTTAAATACTTTCTTGCAAAGTATGTTAGTGGACACAAGGTTCTTTCTCATGTTAAGAACATGAAATACTTTATTGAGAATCAATTTTTTCAAGATGTAAAGGTGAGTTCAATAACTCCATTTCCCATGACTTTAACTTGGTTTTGGTTCCCCATTTAAACCTCTTTGCCATCGGTTTCCTTGATGTAGTCCTTAAAAAGGAAATTATCTTTATAGACATGGACAGTAGCCCCTGAGTCAAGCCACCATCCTGAGTTGGAGTCTGCCATATTGATTTCAGTAATCATGGTCACAAACTCATTTGATTTCTCAACCACAAAACTATGGGCATAATGCACCTTTTCTCCTCATTCAAAGCAAGAAGAATTTATGTTCTTTTGACTTTTGTTGAACTTACTCTTAAAATAAGAATCAAATAAATTGTGCATACCTTGTTTGTTCACATCAGAATTTACTCCAAGTCCGCTCCATATCTCCTTTGTTGTAAGAAGAAACACCATCTTCTCATCACGACAAGTGTAGTTGGAACCATCGAATCTGTCAAGTTTGACAAGATCCTAGTTCATGATTTTGATGGACGTCATGTTTGATTATGAATCCATGATGATGGCAAATAATTCCTTAAAATTGTTGATAGCGACAAGGGATTGGATTTAGATTTTCAAAAGTTGTCTTTGACAATGACAATTAGACTTCACAATGGATGGTTGGAGATAGATTCAAGAACTATCCGTTGAAAGGGGGATGAACACAAAGCTTTCAGACTTTGAGGCATGTACAAGTATAGTTTTCTTTAAGAAATTATTTATCCCCCTTGGATAGATCCAAGTTGCTGACGAGCTACATGACAAACTTCCTCTTAGGATATAATAGAGCCTTTGAGAAACTGCAACTGACAATGTTGAAGAATTCTCCTTGGACTCTCCTTGAAATTGTATAAGAATGTGGCTGAAATTTGTGTTTAAAAATACAAGGGAAAACACGAGAAAAAGGAAAATATAAGAGAAGGAAAAAAAATGTAATGTGTATTATCTTCTGTCTCTCCGAATGCCCATGCCTAGGTCTCTATTTATAGACTCCTAAGGGTGCAACGTGAAGAAGTACCTTTTATAAATAGGTGTCTTATCACAACCGGAGGGATGCAACTATTCCCAATGGTTGCAACCCATACATATTCAAGGGAGGACACATTTCACTAAGAGGTGCAATATAAATGAAGGTCACAAAAACTAAGAGATGCAACCCTTCACCAAAAGGTACAACCCTTCATTGAAATTCATTTAAAAAAAAAAACATTGACAACCACAAGCCATGTTAATACTTATTGGATGGTGAATGATCCTTGAATTATGCTATGATGCATGCATATAATATAAAACATGCATTGTCACATGTGAAATCTGGTTTATTACATATTTGGGATGGGATGATTTCCATATCATATATATAAACAAGATAAGAAGTGAGAACCTAAATGAGAGTGTAAGATTGACATTGGGTTAATGTTAATGATTAACATGTAAGTGGATATAGTTCGTGACACGTTAATAATGTGGATCAATGGACAAAATGCCAAAACTGAATGAATGAATGACTAAAGATGCACATAGATATTCTTAAGAAGGTTGAGGACGAACCTAGTGGTGCAAACCGTAAGCTATTCTCCATTTTCTAGAACGGTCATTTCTGAGTGTATGTGGAGTTCATACAAGATATCAGATATGGCAGCCAGCGTGAAGCATTTTTATTATTCTCAGACCGACAATGAGTCATAAAAAATTATTATAAAGAGTGCAAGCCATAAAAAATTTAATGCATGATGCGGATGCATTCAATGAGATAGCAAAGCATGATGAACTTGTTAGACTACAAGAGGCATTCTTATATGCATAAATTATACTCCTTCCGTCTTAAATTAATAATTTTATTTGGCAAAAAATTTATTTTATATTAATAGCTATATTTTGTTGAATTTAACTGGTTGGATACTTAAAAAAGAGTATCATAAGCTTATTTTCCCTTTTCATAGATATGAGTTTTACCATTTAATAATAGCTATTAATATGGGATGAAGGGAGTATATGTTAAAATCAGTGATTTGTGAATTCATGTTGTGCTAAATGCTAGTATAGTATATCAGCAAATGAATAGGACATAAATGACAACATATTTATAGATTGCGTTATGTTTTGATATGCAAGCTTGTGGATTTACATCATCTCGACGAACATGGCTACGTCATACATTGTATGTGTTGTATGTACGAGTGTTATAATTAAATGAGCCAGGGTTCTTGAGCACTCTAGGCTCATGTTAACTTTTTTCTAATTAAATTCATGCATATATGCATGGTTTTAATTATTGTAAGTCCCCGTAGTGTTCGGGCTTACTCTCTTATTGAGCTTGAGAAGAGCTCACCAATTGTTATCCGTATGTGTCCAACTTTCGCAGGTAACTTTCCACAACAATTTGGATACGATCCTAAGGTGACTTGATGTTCCCTCTTAGCCGCAGCCAGCACGGACATTCACATTCAAAGGATCCTATAATTCACAGCTAGATATCTTGGGAACTACTCATGTTATATTTGTAGTTTCGGTAAAAAATTCCCTAAGAAATTCAAGGCCGTGACAGGCTCGTCTAAGAATACGCTAGAACAAAGAACTTGTTCGTCTAAAACACAAGAAAAGACAACAGATGAAACAAAAAAACCAACCAATAATTTTCTGTACTCAATAACGCAATTTCTTTTTATTCCCTTCTAGCACTTTTAGCATCTTTTTTTTTCTTTCTGAAATTAGTTTCAACAACTGTAAAAAGAAAAAAATATAAAATAACATTACAAATATTACATATTTGCATGAATGAAACGACGGCCGCAAGAGAAATTTTTTTTGTCGGATGAGAACTACTGACAAATATATAAAAAGGTCGATGATGCTCTTGAATGCATCTTACGGGGCCATAAGCCCTTCGATTGTATAAACGAGAGACTGCTCCCAGTCGGCTTTAAAAAGCAATGCCTGTAATGTCTGCAGCACGTCATAATCTGGATCCAGCTTCCGCTGCCAACCCTTCAGAAAAAAGAATATTTGTGAGTAACTTCGTACCATTACAATTTAAATAACTGACTCTCGATTGACAAGTAAAGACCGGAGCAGTAATACAACATTAGAATAAGATTCGTTTGTTGGTATCTAATCTAAATATTGAAGTTGTGGAAAACTTAGGAACTACCACCCCACCAGCCACTACAGAAGCACATGAGGAAATTACATCCACGATAGATACCTAGTCTTTCAGTCATAGCTTCCATTCAGCATTCTAAGAAAAGAATTTACAAACCTAATTGGGCTCCTTGTTTCATCACTAAACTCTTTGATCTAAAGCAGCAGAACATATAACGTTTCTTTGCAAAACTAAATAGAAAACACGCAATGGGAAAAAAATGTGAAGGCAATTTAATTGCTTTTACTTCATGGAGTAAATTACATGGATTTAAAATTCCAAATTGTTAGACGTTTCAAGAATGTTCACGTTGATCTAGAGATGGTGTTATACTATTTCCAAGGTTAAACACTTCTTTTGACTGTAAGAAATATTCCATGTGATCAAGTGAATATTTGTGGAACCTAATCAGCAAAAAGTGTATTCAATCAATATGATAAATTTTAATTACAGGAAATTAAATATGGTTCGTGAACACACTAGACTAAAGTGAACCACATAAAATTAGTTTATGGTAACAAGACATTCTCAAATATGATGAAAGACGACAGTAAAGAAAGAACCATAACCAATCATTTCTTTTTCTGCAAATGTGAACTATTAACAATTCGCTATTGAAAAAATAGAATATTAAACTTGCAGTGGAATGCAATAATTTATACAGACCAAACAGAACCAAGGTTTACCTCAAGAACTAATGTTGTGACCAGCACAGTACACACACTGCCATCAATGTTAACTTTATGGCGCCGGACTTGCTCAAGCAATTCTTGTATACACTCGGCAGGATGAACATGCTGAGCTTCTGGTGTCCCCCAATAAGTAAATGATTTCACCGTTTCCTATGGGTATAAGCATTGATAGTTACCATCCACCTCATCATCTATATCATTAAAAAATCAGAATTTATAATTTAATTTATACCTCAATGAAGGCATCTGGATTTGGACATTTTTGCTGTTTCGAAAATCTTAGAGTGCACTGTGCTATTGTTCGTCCATCTTTATGAGCAACAGCCTTAAAAAATTCGATCATATTCAATCGTTCATTCTTAGATAGTTCAGCTGTCATTCCAACGTCCAAGAAAACTACATGTGGCCGGGATTTGAAGAGAACCTTTCCTGAAGGCTTGGTCTGAGATACACGAACTAAAATGTTGCCTGGATGCAAATCTGCATGGATGAAATTATCCACCTGAAGACAAATTTATCATATATCAGATAAGCACAATATTTAACCACCCCTTGTACCAGTATCACTTGAGAAATGGTATTGGCTACAAACACATTTATCAGAGATAATAGCACTGGCAAACCCAAAATGAAGGTTCTTTCTAATGTTTATAAGTCGTTAGAGTATATGTTCTGTTTATTTTTATTTTTTTTTTGATAGCAGGCTGATTTCAGGCCTTGGCTAGCACGCAAGCCTTTTAAACTTCTGTATTGAATTTTTTCTTAAAAAAAGATAAGGCAAGCGTTTCACAAAAAATTAAAAAGAAGGTAAACAAAAGAAGGACAAAAGAGTTTTAGAAAATTAGGATTAGATTAGAATACACATGAAGAACGAAAATGATAATCACACAGTGAGTCCAACAAAACCCTCCAATTGGGTTTTGTTTGGACAGAAAATGTGGGTCCAAGTGAGCCTTGTGTAAGGCCTACTTGTTCTGTTCAACAAAACCCAATTGGAGGGTTTTGATGGACAGATTTGTTGGTGTATATCACTATTCCATGAAGAAACTATATAACATGATCCATCAAAAGGTGCTGTCGGGACAGTCAATTTTATTACACATTTCCTGCCTTGATGATCTTACAAAATTGATTTTGAGGGATGATAATAATACATATCAGGCACAAGTAATTGATTTAACTGAAAACCAAATTCACACATTCGTTTACCTGAACATCCACCCTGTGATTGTAGCCAGGGTGAAGTCTGCCAGACAAATAAAAATGAGATAACTAGTCGCAACATGTTTGCTAGTATTTTTGCCTTTTTCACAATGTGAATGTAGAATTTTAAATAAAAGATGGGTCGAATTGCTATTAAATTTGTTATACTGGCTCGATCACTCTTTTACCTAAGCATAGGATGCCTCTCTTCAGTAAAGGAAGTAAAGCTGTTCAATAGACCATACCACTGACTTGATTCAATGTTTATTGGTCTTTCCTTTAACCCTAAGCACATAAGTAAAGCATAAACAATACCACATTCCTACAGAAAATGTCACATACTTGTGCCTTTGAAAGAATTCAGCATTTTTTCCAAACCATAACATAAAAAGTGGAGACGATTTCCTCAATTAAAGTCAACTTAAAAGTAAACTTCAATGACAATAACAAGTGTGCAAACACACACACACACACATGCATACACACATACACACACAAACTAGCTCCAGAAAAATCATTTATGCTCAGGAAAGGGATGAAAGGTAAACTTGTTTGAAATTTACACTGTCACTGGGATATTCATAGGTCAGGAGCCTACCAAAAGCATTTTCAATAGTGCATGAGAACCAATATGAGCAAGAGCACGTTTGATTCTATCACTTCCTTCAAACTCATCAACATAGTACGCAACACTGTCACCTTGTTCATAAGTTTCCACCAAAACTGCAGGATGCACAAATGGGTATAGTGGCTTTGGGAATGATACATCTTTTGATCTTCTGAAGTTATATATGAAACGATTCAAATGAGCAGCTTCCCTAGAAAGATCAACTTGTGACATCATAAACACTGCAAACTGTTGCACACTTTCATCAAGCCTCAACCACTTCAGAGTCGGAAGGAACTTGGAGATCTTGGCAACTAAGTTTATGAGAGTAAAGTCTCTCCGGATTGATTCACCAACACCTGGATGCCTCACTTTGACTGCGACTGTAATGGGCTTCACTTTTTGGCCAGGATACCTGTACTTCAGGGAAGCTCGATGAACTTGGGCAACACTTCCAGAAGCTACAGGATCCTCCTCAAAATTTTCAAAAATTTCAGACAGCTTCCGCCCAAATGCTTTCTCAATGGTAATTTTACTGTAATCAAAACTATGGGCTGGTGCTTGCGTATGCAGCTTGGAAAGCACTGTGCATAGATCTCTAGGGAACAGGTCTGGCCGTGTGGCAGCCCACTGACCCCATTTGATGAAAGCAGGACCTGCTTTCTCAAGGGTGAGATGAACAAGCTGGAGCCATATCTTCCTGAACTTAGGACTACAATAGTCCACAAATAAAGCCATTACTATGATCGGTGAGAATAAAACTGACAAATAGGTGGCTCTTCCTAATAGAAGAATGCCTTCTATAACTGAAAACAAAAGAACTGGCAAAAAAGCAACCATCTTGTGCTTGCATGCATAGTGTATCTTTTACTGGCAAGCATTCCGCATCTGCGGAAGCATGTTCGGCCCAAGCCAATTCTCCAAATATGAAGGCAATAACACTGGGGATTAAGTGGGATCTTGTGCAGGCCAAGCTCACGGCACCTGCAAGCCTTCTTATTGCAACGAAAGACGGGCTCCTATAACAACAAAAACGAGAAAGCTGTCTAAAAGAAAACTGGGCTTCGAGGGTCATTGAATAGCTTGCAGAAGCAATCGAGAGCATACTGGTGTAGCTGCGCATGGATAGACGGCCCTTAACTTTGTATGATGTGCATGCAAAAGCAATATATTGTCTTGCAGGCAGCCTACACAGTGAGTAAAGCTTACAAAAGGAGAAAGGAAGCCTGACAGTAATAGAATTTTCATAATTCCTTGCAACAAGAATGCTGAAAGTCTGGTTTTGCGGAGATAACTTCCCAAACCTCCAGATGTTTCTACAAGCCAAGAACCTGCATCTCAGGCACATTTTACTTTAGTTATCTTCTCTGCTACCTTGCAGTAAACTTCTTCCTAATGATATCAGTAAACGCTAATAATAATTATAATCTATAATTGCTAAAAATAAACAAAAATAATTTTCTTTTCGTGGAATTACAGTTAATAAAGAAGGGGGAGTGGCATTGGGAAATTCGGGTTTGTTATAGGAATTGTCCAGATATAATCTTGCACGGGTGATTGAGACAAAATTTCAATGATCTTATAACACAAAATGATATCTGCATAACTCCCAAACAAAGAAGAGGGGTTGCATTTCCAGTTCATACCATTGAGAAGTGCCTATCAGATTTCATGATTTGTCTTAATTATATAAAAGATGTCTACAACTGCTATTAGTTATAAGAAAATTGAATACATTCGCTCATCTTAATAAGCATCACCGTGTCAAGCAGATTGTCAATTTTGGCAAACCACCAAATGAGGAAAATCACCAGCTGCATAGGTACATTAAAACATACAAAATAGAAAAAAATGAAAATGGAAGGAACCAATATAACTCTAACAACTACCCTTTTTTACTAAAATTCATAAATGTAATCATTTCATCGGGGTTCATATTGGCCTAACCACTGACACTGAATCTTCATACTTAACAAAATTACGAATTTTTCCTTTCCCCACAATATCTGGACTCAAACCCGGATATGCACTCAAAACAGAGTATTGCAATCAAATAGTACAAGACGATTTGAAATGGTGCCCAACAGAATCTGCCTCATTTCCCATGCATTAAAAAGATACTCATTTCATGAAAGTCCAAAAAAAAAAGGCCAAACTTAGTTTAAATTGTTCATTTGTTAGCCTAACCCGATCTAGCGACACTAAATTCGTTATTCACAGGTCAAAATGTAAAATAACCATGATTGGATTTTCATCAACAACAAAAAACATAGCAAATCAAACTAATAAGGAGTCAACAACATCAAGAACTCCAAAGAGCATCAGGAAACCGCCATTTTGCATTTAAAACCAGACAAGGGTGAGAGAGGACCTTGACATGGCGATGCAGGTGAAGGAGCCCGGATGAAGCTCGTCATCCAATCGGGCTTCAGTCCATTTCAGAAGATCAGATTAGGGAAGAGAGGCGCTCCCAGGGTCCGGGAGAGGGAAGAGCTACGAAAGAAAGAATCGGCGGCTTTTGGCTTTCCTAATCCTAATCCAACTGCACCAGCCAGGCCAGTCTGGTTCACTTCAGATGCACACATGCCATTGCACAGTACTTTGAAAGCCTGGGAAAAGACTGGAGAGGAACTTTGTAGTTTGTACCCACTGAATGCGTGCGCAATCTTGCGCCACGCACAGAAGTACAAGAGTTGGGGGGTGGGTCAGCAGCAGCAGCTTATGGACAAAGTCTGTATGAGCCTCATTTTACGTGTCAACTCGGCCATCCTGATATATAAATTAATTTACCCCTCATGTTATCACCTTTAAATTAAAATACTCCTTCCTTATTATATTAATAATTTTATTTAATTTATAAAAATAATTTATTTTAAAAAATAAAATAAAATTATTAATATAGGATAAAAAGAGTACATATGACAGTTTGCAATGCTCGAGCTCACGCCTGAATCCAAATAAAAGAAATTCTTGTATAAATCAAACATGCATGATGAATAAATGTGACATTTCTGTCTAGGATTTTGCAAAGGCCCCCATATTCTCAATCTCCTTTTAAGCATGTTTAAAAAAAAAAAGGCTATTTAGACCTTATTAACGACTCGCTTACCCCATTTTTATAATAATAAATTATAATATTTTATTTACACCCTTTCCCTTTATTTTACCCAACAATTGACTTATTTTTGCCCCACCTAAAACTCTACTCAAACGAAAATTGGCAATCTCAAAATATTCATAAGCATCGATTCTTTTATATGGGCAAAATATTTAGTTCGCTGGAATATGAAAGAGAAGCGAGATGGTTTCACTACTGAGATGGGATTTAAGGAAAGGGGCCAACTCTTTTTCTTAATTTCTTGAATGATTTTTGTTAGACTTATGTTTAATTTATATGAAGGCAACTTTGGGTCAGACTTTTGGAGTGCCCTGGCTAGTGGTTTAGATGCGTTGTTGTCATGATTTTATGTACACTGGTTTATGAAATTTTATCATTAGATTTTCTGTCATAGTGGTGCTTTGAAGTGTCATGAACTGTGATATTTAGGAACCTTTATTTCTACGTGAAGCAGACTCGTAGGGATCGAATCGAATTTCCCAAATGACAAAGTTTTGAAAATTGGAAGCTCTCAAAGAGGTCTCCCATCATATTCAGAAGCATGCATATCCTACATGAAATCTCCACTAGGGCTCAAGACCGAGTTGGGACCTAACATATCTCATCCTTCTCCTTCCAATTTTTTTTGCCGCAAGTTCCTTGTCCACAACCTCTACCGAAAGAATCCTACCCCTCTTGCTGTTCTTCTTCCCACAAGATCTCTCACATGACTGGCTCCATCGAGACCGAGTTCTAGTCTTGAATCGACCGGGAGAGAACATGGTCAAGACCCTAGCATGAAAGAACTCTTTTCCCCATACAAGAGGAGCATAACAATCCTGCTGAAGTCTTCCTGGCAAGCAGGTTGACGTCCAAGGCGATTAGGGAGAAAGATGCTCAATAGGCAAAGCGGACTTTAGTGTAAAGTGAGATGTTAACAAGTAAGATTGCTAACGAGTCAAGCCAACTTGACGAGCTAAGTTCAACTCAAATTTAACTCGGTTTAAAGGGGACTTGACTCAAATTTGGTTAGAACTCGAAAATAAGCGAGCTTGAACAAGGGTAAGATCGAATCAACTTGCCTGTAAACCTGATCGATTCAACTTGATTTGTTATACATTATTTTTACATATTATACCTGTATTATATAAATTTCTTAATGTATCCATAATATTCTATGTTAGTTTATAAAAATAGATTACTATATATACATCAATGCATATTATATAATATATAATACCCACATTATGCTATTGTATTTCAAACAAAGATAAATCCTACTATTAATAATATTCAGAATGTAGGTACAATAAAAAAATTTATTCATATTCTACCCTTATTCATCTTTATAATATTATTTAATTTTAAAATACTACCTTTAATCATCTTAGTCATCCTAATCCTAATAAATATAAATATATAATTCTACTTGCATAATAAACATTCATAATTCAACCAATCATATTGGTTTAACCATATATATATATATATATATATATATATATATATATATATATATATATATATATATATATATATATATATATATATATATATATATATATATATATATATATATATATATATATATATATATATATATATATAGCCTAGAAATATATCATATGAACTAAGTCTAGCTTGATCTTATTTTAACCCTATATTTTTAAGTGATGCTTACAACTTTAATATAGTGAAATCATGGTTGTTATAATCTTTTTATTTTTGTAATGTTGATGTAATTCTCCAAATTAATATGGTTTTTTATAGGGAAATGTATTTAGGTTGAAAATGGGATTCGAGCCCAATTCAAATATAGATTCAAACTCGTGGTACTATATTTTAAAGCTCGAGCTTAAGTCGATTTTCAAGTTCTTTGGCTGAACTGAGACCAAGCTGAGAGTGTAAGTGTTCAATCAAGCTTGAGCTTGAGCTCGAGTAGAGTTTTCAGAAATCGAACTTGAGTAAAAAAGCTCCAAAACTTAGTTCGACTAGGCTCATTAGTACCTTTATAAACAATGGATATAGTGGGGTGTACAATTATGTAAATTATTTTAATAAATACAAGGTAAAATGAGAGAATATGAAAACTTTTATTTAGGGTAAACAAAAAATAGGGTAAGTGAGTCATTAGTGGGGTTTAAATAGCCACATTCTTTAAAAATTAATATTTTTTCCTTATGGGATGCCAATACTAAGTAAAATCCAAGACAACACCCACAATATATAAAAAAGAGTATGATCCATGAAAACCACCAGTATTCGTGAGTTGCAAGACCAACCCCATGTTTTAAAACCTGGACCGGCCTAGCTAGTTGGACTAGGTTCAACCAAACCCGGCTTATAAATTGGGTCGGTTCATCTGGGTTAGTTTGACCCAGCCAGGTCATGTTGACCCGAGTGGTTGAACCTATAATCTAGCAGTCTAGTTCAAACTGAGTGATGAGAACACAAATTTCTTATAACTAAGGGGGTTTTGAATATGTACGTTCTTAGTACTATTGCACTCATATTGACGAGGCCTATCAAACAAGACCCCACATGGGTAGGCTATTTTGAACTTTTAAATTGGGCTCCACCTATGACATGCTTCTCAAGGCTGAAATTGATATGTGGGGAAACAATTAAAAAAATAACAAAATCTTTAATTCCGAAATGGGGGAGCTGGGAGTGGAGCCTGAATCGACAAAATCACCTCGCGAGGTGATTCGGTGATTCTGGCGAAAACATGCTAGAATCAACCTTCGGGAAGAATTTTTAATTACACCCAACTTCTATATCCAACCATGATTCTACTTATTCCTCATAGAATTGAGACAAAATCAGCGGAATCTAACCCAACTATTAAAGAACTAAATTTTATCTCTTGGTTTCAGTTTCCTTGCTTTTGAGTTTCAAAGCAAGTAGAACAATAGCATCACTTTTGTCTTGTGCAAAGGTGATGTCTTGAGTGGGAAGAAAAAAGGAGAAAGAGCAATCAAACTTGGCATCCATAGCCGCATGTAGGAAGTTTTTGGAAGCGGAGCGGGTGACGATTTTGTCTTTTGCTAAGCGGGATCACGTAAGGGACATAAGGAAGCCCAAAATGACAAGTAAATAGATATTTGTTTTTAGATACGGTACCCCTGTAAATGGCAACTAGGACGAATACAGACCCCCTACAATTTGGGGCCCTAGTAACATTTTTTAGGTGTAAGGATATGTAGCTTTTTTTTTGGTAACCCAATGACTTTTTCAGTTTGAATTGTCTTGGGATCTACCTTCAATTTTTGAGTTTTGGTTAGTTAGCTTTGACCTAGCCAGACTATTGACCTAGCCGACTCTGGTCGATTGTGTTGGGGTGGGGGCATGTATAATGTGTGTAAAAATAGATTAGATAAGATAAAATAAAATATATATTGAAAAAAGATCTCCCTTACATGCTATAGTTCTAGTACATGCTTTCATAATTATAATAACTATAAATTAAATACATGAACTCTATATTGACCTAAATACAATTATAGTAGGCAATTACGAATCCAAATCTCATAGGCTAAATATTATGTTGTAGGTCAATGTAGACAATGGTGTTGAAGGACTTTGTGTCGTATAACACGTTATTCATATTTAGGACTAAGTTGGCGATAAGTCTCTTTTTATAAAGCTCTTCGGGAGTTTTTCAAGGGTGTGAAAAATATGTGAATTTGAATATATAGAAAAAAATAAAAAAAATTATTATAAAAAAATATGTTGTATAAGTAGGGCCTATAAAAAAGTTAAAAAAAAAACCATAGTCTTATGGGATCTCATTTGGTGTACTAAAATATCTTTAAATCGCACACTAATTCAAACTTGTATTAAAGAACATAAGGATATGAAACATGAGTAAAATAAGAATTAAGGATAAAAATATGGGTAAAATAGTCCAAAAATAAAAATTCTATAGTACACCATTTTACTTACATTATAGCATGATATGATATACATACTTGTTAGCTATATTTTTCTACCACTGTGTCAAGACGTGTAGAATTTGTTTTATGTGAGAATGATAGTCTCTTAAAAGACAATGACATTGAACTTTAAGCGAATATTCATAATGTTACTAGCTAATTTTAGAAAGGGAATAATAACTAATGTGATCAAGTTTATTTAGAAAATTTTGTGTAACAAAATTAATTTTGGTTAAGTGTTAATATCAAGGGCGATTTACATATAACCTGGACAGAGATGAAGTATTTTCTAATTACTTATATTTTTCTTAAATATTTCAGATTTCCTACTTTTATATATTTTCTGACCAAAGTACTCTTTACGTGCAATGTGACCAAAAGTCCTTCCCCCTCTTCCCAGCTGCTCCTCTTTCCACTTGCTCTAGTACCTACCTGCACCTCCTCTTCGGTTTGCTCATCTTCCCGCTAGCTCCATGACCCATCCACCTGTGCTCCTCTAAAGCAAAAGTTAGAGAAAGAGGAAGATACAAAGCTTGTTGGCCTGCCTTACTCTGCTTTGTTCTTGAATCCTCTCTTTAGATTCGGATGAGAAAATATTATGTACGAATAGGGTACCAACCTGACATGCCTAGCACAAATCAGGACATGATATATATATATATATATATATATATATATATATATATATATATATATATATATATATATATATATATATATATATATATATATATATATCAGTGTGTTTCCTAATATATTGGCTATTTTTATGGAGTCAAGAGAAAAAAGTATGAACAAGTCATTTTTATGATTGGTGATAGGCACTTACGTAAGCATGCCATGTAGGTACCTGATCCCTACCTAATATTTTCTCAACAAACAAACATACACCCCTTTTTGGCTTATTTTATTTTTGTTTGAATTTCAGTGCATTGTAGAATAAAGGGGAGGGAAGAGAGGAAAGTAGGAGACCAAGACCTTGAATAGTCTAGATTTGGTTTGGTTGGCCTTAGCTAGTCTTGTTGTGGCTAATGTGGCATGACTACAAATTCTGTAGCAAAAAAGGCCATGGCTTTAGCTGCAACTACTCCCGTTTCGTGGTTAGCCAGTGGCGTAACATGGTTAGCCAATGGTGTAGGGGTAAAGATGAAGAAGAGTTGAAGCCGCCGATACTAGAGAAAGAGGAGGGAGGAAGAAATGGATTAAGGTAGAGTCAAAATGGGAAAATTCAAATATTGTGGGGTATATTATATATAAGAGATTTTTAAAACTTTTATATAGGGTAAATAAAAAAATATATAGTAAGGGGATTATTGTGGTACATAGAAGCGGTCTTTCGGTTAAGGACTTATATATATACTCCCTCCGTCCTATATTAAAAGCTTCAATAGAAAAAAAATATTGTTCTATATTAATTGCTCCATTCGACTCAATTTAAACCCCAGAGACTCTACGATGCTTCTCACTTTAGAATAAATTTATCTACTACTTCCGGATTCCTTGCTGGGATACCACTACCCACCTCTTCATGCTCCTCCTCGTCCCGCTTATGGCCATGATCCTCGTGAAGAAAACTTAGCAATTGGAAGAAATGACGAGTCATGAAGTTTTCTCAAATTAAAAAAAAAACACAGACATCATTGAGAACATAGAGAATCAAAACAAATTATATCTAGTTCTTTGGTCACCATTGTCTAACATGCAAAAGAGAAACGCTATGGTGCAAAAGGTAGGGAGAGAGGATTGACCAGGATTCCAAAGCTGAAGGTAAAGATGACGGATAATCCAGTTGCCACTGTGGAAAGATCAAACGCGCTAAAGTGACAAACGAAAATATGCGTCGTAGAGTTGAGGCCATAAATGCAGAGGAAGTTCAGGGCGATAGGCACAACAATGGCCCAGAGCTTGCGCGACTCCTCATTGAAGACCCTCTAGGCGTCTGCAAAGCCTGTCACTGGCCTGTAGTCGCCGGAGGTCTCGGTCAGTGTGCCTGCCATTCAGCAGAGCAGCACATCAAATACAAGAAGCACCATCCCCGGCCAAGGACTTCCTGTCGAAGCACATGAAGCGATTCTTTGGGAGGCATCCGAGGCAGGTGCATCCAACGCCGGTGATTCTGGTCAAAGGCCTCCCATTTGAGGACATTGCAAGAGTACACTTAGTGCTCGATGATGCCTGCCCTACGGTGGAGTTTGTAAATTTTGCCTGTGCGAAAGAGGCTTCGAAAGCTCCGGTTGAGGGAGAAGAGAGCCCAATAGTCGGAGAGGGAGTAGCCAAGGAGGCAGTTGATGGACATGTCTCAGCCGAGGTTGGGGATGAGGGAATTGGTGTTAGGTAACTATTGGCTATCATCATCGTTATCGCCAACCTGACTGCCCGAACAGCCATCGGCGCTGTTGTCAGGAGCCCAACACTAGTGGCCACTTGGAGGCACACAACAATTCATGAAGACTTAGCTGGGTTCTTGCTCGCAAGAGCTCAGTGGCAGCCTCCTCGAAACCAGGCAGGACGAGTGCGCCTTGGACGATGAGTTTTATTATGATTATACTTACGTGAGACTTATGATACGATAAAAATCATAAAAATAAGAAATTAAGCTATTCATATAAGACGAGGGGAATATAAAAATAATAATTTGTCGGCCCATCTGGTGAGGCTTACGCCAAGTTCCTAAAGGCCATTCGATATTGATCCAATGACGTGCGCAAAATAGGGGGCTGGCGGGTTAAATGACCTGCTCACCTCCTTTTTTGCGCGCATTCTCATACCTCAAATCCACGGTTCGAGATCTTCCCGGTACATCACCTTTAAATGCCGAAGTGCATCTTAACTTTTCTTAAAAAAGGACATTATAGAGATGGGTCCACGGTGCATATTGCAACGCACATGACTTTTCTAGCCGAGCTTTTCGTTAAATGGGCCTAACTTTTTTTTGTTGTTGTTGATCTGATCAATCCAAGCAAAAATTTGTGATCCATGGGCTTCGGTTGACCTTCCTCCAACATACAAGTGGGGAAGCATTGGGCTGTGAAGGATGGTATCATAAGCTTGTGATACTTCAAGCAGTGCTTTGAATTTTAATTTTTTTATTAATTACTGACGATAAAATACTCTTTAGTTTTTTTTTTAATACAAAGTTCCCCAGTTTGATATCCAAAAAAAATGCTCAAAATCCCCCCCGCCCCTGCCCAAGGCAGGGATCTCAAAGCACACATGCTTTGGGTTGGTGATTTCATGGATGGAGCACTGTGTAGTACCAAACAAACTAATAGGATTCTTACCCTGAAAAATCAAACAAACTAATAGGATCATGGGTTGTCATAATCAACACTTCAAAACAATCAAAAAGCATATGGTCAAGACAATCACAAGCTCAACACATTTATTTGGGAAAGAGAGCTAATCCATGCTAGTTTATGCGGGTCCCTCTAATCACATGCAAGCTCCTATTACTGCACAAGTTGTCAAGACAATCACAAGCTCTATCATTTCGGCCACAAAATAAGGTTAGTCTTTTACATATGGGCCACCTATACTTTGGCTGCTAACACATGGCCTGATGTAAGCAATGCGACGGCTGGGACCCTCGCCTTTGTTGCAACAAAGGGGTGGTGAACCTATCTATGGGTACTGCTTCATATGGGGCAAATTAAATCACACCTTGTGCATGAATTCCAATATGATTGTACTTAGAACATGCACGTTTGCTTTGATGGTGTACATATTGCAAGTACTCTTTCCGTCCTATATAAATAGTTATTTAGTTTTTTAAAATTAATTTATTTTAAAAAATTAAATAGAACTACTAATATAAAAAATAATTTGTTTTAAAAAATAACGAGTAACATATGCTCCTTTTGTTTTAAATTAATAGCTTTATTTAGCAAAAAAAATTATTTAATAACTCTATTTTATTCAATTTAATTGATTAAGTACTTAAAAAAGAGTATCATAAGCTTATTTTCCCTTCTAGGTTTCACTATTTAATAAAATTTTTTATTTTTTAAATATAACTATTAATATAGAAAGAAATGAGTATTATAATTTGGTTGACAAAGACTTTAATGAATAAGTTGTTATCCTTAAAAATTAGGGCTGCATCTCGGGTCGGGTACTGCAATACCCGACCCTACCCGAAATAAAATGCGAAATTGCTAAACCCAACCCTACTCAAGATAAAACCCAACTCCTACCCAAGAACCCGAGATAAAACCCGGGTCAAATTAATTTTCTACTAAACCTAACAATTCAAATAACAAATCTACTATCATATAGCACCATTAAACCTTTTACTTATATAAAAAAAAAATTACTACTTATAATAAATTATTGTTCCTTGATAACTATTGTATGAGGCATATTAGAAATTTATATGGAGTTAGCCACATCATGACGCCCAATACAAAGTAATTAAAGTAATGAGATTAGGATTAATATAGTGATGTATAATGTCGGGTCGGATTCTCGGGTTTTTTTTTTGTTAAACCCGACCCGAAAAGGATGCGGTTTTTTTTTCAAACCCTACCCTCCCCAAGATAGTACCCGACCCGCCCCAAACCCAGTCAATTTTGGGTCGGTTCCACTCGGGTCGGGTCAGGTCCGGGTTTTTTGTGCAACCCTATTAAAAATAGCTCGTGAAATCTTTTTTCAATTACTATTTGAACACTCTTTTTGTAAACAGATAAATCACTTAGAGTGTTAGCGGTCTTAACGAAATATTGCTTGTGATCCATGTTCACATTAGTCTTATACAATATGTATTAGTTGATCTTTTCTTTATTAAGGACTATTTGGATAGGGATATATGGGATAATCTATCTCCCCATTTTTCTTACAGTCAATAGACAACATGGGATTTCACGAGTCTCATGCATCCCTCTTTTTTTTTTAAGTAACCTCCTTGGTAGGAGATTCACAAAAAAGACTAGATTCAAACACCTTTCAACTCAAATCTAGATTGTTAGGAGAATCCAATCCATGGAAGGATTTTTCTAACTAAAAAAGCCAGATTCGTGGGAAAAATTCAAAACTGCATGAATTTGTGAACAAGCAGCATTCAGTGATTCATAAAAATTGTTCTTCCCTTTTCTCGCTGATTTTTTAGAAGCTTGCTCAATGAACCTAATGAGAGAAATTTTGAATTTGTCTTCCTCCCCGAGGTCACGGTGTTCCTTTGTATGATTCCCTTATTAAGGGCCACCAAATGGAAAAGGAATTTGAAGTGGGTGCCAAGTTTGCCCATCCAAAATCCACCACAATATTCAATCTTTGTGATGCCATCGGCTTCTAATTTGCCATGAGATCCCGAGAAGAAGGAACCACTAAATCAGACGTAAGCCATGGAGTGACTTGCTTTGGTCCTGCCATAATTGTGTTTCCAATATTAAGATGCTTAAGATTATGAATGGAATCACTAACTAGGGGTGTTGACGAGCTGAGTATCGTTGAGCTTTAAAGTGCTCAAGCTTGAGGTTAAAACTTTAATTTCGAGCTCGAATTGAGTTTGAGTCGAGTTGCTATGTCTTGTGATCATTGCTTAGTTTTATAATTGGTATCCCCGAGGTACTTAGAGAAAAATCACTAATAAACATTGTTAGTAAGTGGTCCTACGTGTTAGATTAAAAAAATTAAATGAATTAATCTTTATTAATTTTAATTTTTTAATTTAGACTATTAATATATGACGGAGTGAGTAAAGTTTTATAAAAAATGGTTATAGATTTGTTGATACATAATATAATTCCTCTAACAAAAAGTCTTGTGTCATGAAAAAAATAAAAATAATATATTTTATAGAAAGAGTTGAAATTTGGAATACATAAAATTTATATATAATGTGTAATATATGCATATATATTTTGAAAAAATAATATACTTAATATGAGTTTAAGTTTTTATCAAGCTTCGAGCTAAGTTGAACACTGGTATATTTGAGCTTGGCTTGACCAACTTTGAGTTCAAGCTTAAACGTGAGTCGAGCTGAGTCAAACTCAAGCTGAGTCGAGCTTTTGAGCTTATTTTAACACCCCTATCGGTAACTCTTGATTGCCAAACCTCTCTAACTGGGCACATGTTGACGTAGTGATCCAAATGAGGTAATTTCACTTAGAACGCGACTATTTCCCCCCAGATTATACTCAAGTCTCCCCATACTTTACACACCCAAAAAAAAATTAAACAAATTACTAAATAACCCCCGCCCCCACTATTCCTTTTAACTCTATTTCTGTTTTTTTATTTCCCCATTCCCAATCTCCCCCTTCTAGTGTGAGCTCTTCGATTTCCCCCGTCGCTTGTGGCTCCTCTTTTCCGACCATTTTCCTTCTTCCCCTTCGTTTGTGGCTCATCTTCCACAATTTTTTCCCCTCCCTCTCGCATTGCTACTCATCTGGAAAACTTTTGGATGAATTTTGGTAGGGGTGATCATTGCCAAAATATGCAGAATTTGACAAGAAACTAAGGTATTTGTCTAAATAAGTTTTATTTGGCAGGTGGTATCCCCCACCAAGAAATCTAAAAGTTTTTTAAAAATTCTAGATGGTTTCTAGCGGGTAGAGGTCACCGCCACAACATGTAGACATTAATGGGGACATTTGTTTCCCATACAATACAGTTTTAATTGTCGGGGGGGGGGGGGGGTGGTTAAGTTTTTTGGAAAACTTTTGGTGAGGGGTAGTCACCATTACAATATGTAAAATTTGACAATGACCTAAGGTCTCCGTCTAAATTAGTTTTATTTGGCCGAGAGTAAATCTGCTAAAAAACTCAAAAGTTTTAGGGAATTAGGGTGAGTACGTATGAGTAAAATTATAAGAGTATAAGGGCACAAAGCTATTAAAAAATATCAGTTATTTTTTATAGTACGGGGTTTAATTATTTTTTGGGGAAGAATTAGACGAATTCTTTCACTTATGACAAAGACAAAAAGAGATAGGACTTTCGTCACCACCCGCCAAACAAAAGAACTGTCTTTTCTTTCAACATTCGCAGCCCACTTCAATTTCAATGTGAACTCTAGCAAACACGAGAAAAGATATGTCTGTCGTTTGAGAGTCAATGTGAAGTGACTTACTGAAAGTGCTGCTGGTGAGGCCGAAATTGTCTTCTCACCATATTGAAGAGGAAGGCCTGGAAGGCGAATCCACACTATAGGATTGTCTTAAGAATACCACTTATCCATTTCAAGCTTGTAGATCATTACGAAGGATAATAGGCGTTCCACCAATAGACCAAATCGTTGGAAGATTTTTCTCACTCATTGCCAAACTTGAAAAGGAAAAGCCCTTCAGACATTAATTGTATTTTCATTCCGCGTGATAAAATTCGGAATGCGTCTAATTCCCTCCAACATATGCTCAATACCCCCACAAAGCCAAAAATAAAGTATTTTTTTATTACTCAGTATTCCTTATAGTCGCATACTATTTTACTACTTGCCACCCCAACATCTCAATTCTCAGGCCTTATCTTCTCCTCTCCTTCTTCTCTAGCCATGATGCTGAAGAAGAAATTGCATATGTGATCGTAGATAAAATATTTGCTAAAATACTAAATACTACTTATCTTACTTAGCAGAAGCACAGAAGAGTTTTTCATACTCTCTTTTTATAATGAGCTCAGCATAAAAAAAATACACGTGATTCTTTGATGTTTGAGATCTACATTTTACACGCTAGCACACGTATTAATACTGTTGGCGCTAATATGCACTAGTGTGTATGTCATTGATCTTATAGATGAAGGCTCCTGTGCATTTTTATGCTGGGCTCATTAGTAAAACATTAAGAACACTTTAGAAGAGTATTAAAGCCAAGTCCAAGTCGTCCAACCTCTGGTTGGTCCATTTCTTTCCATGCTGGGTGTACAAGCACGCCATGGAACTAGACCCAGTGGCGAACATCCATTTGCAGACCTGGCGAAACTCGTCTCCCCAAGCTGCCAGCTTTGGAAAGCAACCTGAAATCCACTTACGGGAACCCGACCCTCCTTCTCACTCCCGACATCGCGCTTCTTCTTCCTAAACAGACATCAAAAAGTGACATTTCTAGCTAGACATCGATCCTAATTAGCAGACATCAAGAAGAAACATTTATCCTGCAGAATAGGATTACATTCTTGTGATTACACCCCTCATGGAGGTGGGCTCGTGATCTATGTAGTCTCTTTTGTTTGTTGCTTACAGGCTTTTTAGAGTGGCCGAATAATTAAACATTGGATCCATGGTTGATGCTTAAATTTGTCCTAGTTGTATGTTCTAAATTTCTATTTCGACTAAATAATGAGTTTGACACCATGAAATATGCATAGTAAATTTACTCCAAAAAATTGAAAGCTTATCCTTCTGTTTTTAAATATGCATGCAATTGCCAAACCTCATTGACTTTGTTCCTTTAAGATAACCTTTTTTTTTAAGGACGAGAACTTTAAGGTGGAAAGGTTGTTCATAGTTTAAATGGGATTTCTATTCCTGGTGACAAAAATCTGAGAATAAAATACCTAAGGATTAAGTATCTCGCCCATTCCTTCATGGAAGAATAAACTATTGCGAGGCTAGATAGTTTCACGTGGGAATGTTGCATGCAGGCTCCATTCCCTCTTGCATATGGTAGGGTAGCAGTTTCACGTGCATGTCATCTCCACCAACTGCCATTTAGGAGGGGCCTGCAAACAACGACCTAGCCACCGACTATTGTAACAAAACTTCTTATGTAGGGCTTATGTAGGGCCAAGTGCACTTGCCAACTGTAGATTGTGATGTTTTCAACATCTTTCAACCTACGTAAGCGGATAACATCACTTACATGAATCAACCAAATTGCCTTACACTATACTTTCTTAATTAGTCTGATATTGGTGAAAATGATCTTATTTTGTTGATCAAACCACGAAATTAAAAAGGAACTCTTTTTATTACACTCCCTCCTCCTCGTATTTTGAAAGACGAAAAAACTAACCAAAGTTACAGCTCCTGAGCATGATCTGACGGTCAGGAGCTACAATTTACAGTGAGTTGCAGCTCTATCTAAACATCCTCTTTGAAAAAATCAAGTGTAACTATGAGACGAAGAGAATAGTATATTTTCTTAATCTAATAATGTCTTATATACTACCCCCTTCTTCATTTTGTAAAACCGCTTTAAATTTGGGACGAAGAGAGTATTTTTTTATTATATTAATTGAAGAAGACTATTTTTTCATGATGAATAATGTCACGAATGTCTGCGACCATGACTGCTCGCCATAATGAGCGGGCCCCATAGATAGGGTCCAAACCCAAATGTGGGCCCTGTGCCCTTCATCGATAGAACATGCTTGGGCATTGGACACGAGCTATATATAGTGCCATTTTCATTGTTTTTGGTTATATGAGGTTCTGCCTTATATTATAGTTTCTTTTACATGCTTGCCGTTTGGAGAGAAGCCCAAAACAATGGCAACACCAACAATCACGAGGCGAGAGCTTGGACTTATGAACAGTGGAGAAGAACTAACATTAAAATTCGGTCTTGCCCTAATAATGTGAGGAGGTTAGGGCTAAAAATGTGGACCACTGAATCGGATCTAAAGAGGGTACACAGGTTCCATCCACATCTCGCACATGGTAGGGCAGCCATCACATGCATGCCATCATCACCTCCTGTCATTCTGAAGGAGCCCACAAACGATGAACTAGCCACCGACTTATGTAACAGAAATGCTTTGTGTGCAAATGGGACCCTCGCATGGTCAATTTGGATCCAAAATAGAAGGATGAATCTGTTTGTTTCTTGATCTAATTTATGATGGTGACGACTAAAATCCCCCCAAGATCTTAACCATGTGAGATAGGCCCAAATGCCGTAGGGATAATAGACATGAAAGCTTAGGGTCAATGGCACATACTCAAAATTTGGAACCATGATTCTGGTCCTCTTCAGGCTTAATCAGGTTACAACTTTTCCAATTGCGATCACCACTAACTAAAATTGTTGAGGGCACATAACGGGTCAGTTATCCACCGACTATTGTAACGGAACCTCTTGCTAGTCCCCCCTTTAGTTTTCCTGTTGAGGGTGTACAAAATTAAAAATGGATACCCACATGGGCCTGGCCGGATTTACAAACATAGACCCAAATCAACGCATTTTTTCGAGGAAGTCCGATCTAGCACACACGGATTGGCGGGCTCCATGGGTCTCAAATCAAAGCGATTACAGTCTCTAAGCATAAAAGTAATATAGGTAATATAGAGAGCGTGTGTTATATGTTATGATTCCGAGGCCCCATCAATGTGGAAAAATATTAGGTACGGACAGAGTACCAATGTGGCATGTCTTTCACCAATCAAAATTTAAGATATTAACTTATTTTCTATTAAATAAACTATTTTTAAGGACCCGCATAAAAAGCCTTGTGTATAAGTACATTCAAGGGTCCTTTGGTGACCTGCCACATGGTGTAAAAATTATTTTTTAATTATTATTTTTATGGCCTGTTTGGGTGTTGCTTTAATTTCTTAAAGGAAACATTACTTTAACTTACATCAAAATGTAAAACGTTACATCATATTAAAATTTGTACGTATTTAAATCATTTTTCTTTTTCATCCAAAGGGGTCCTAAAATATAGATAGCGTCGAGAAAGGAGTAGGACCCTTTTTAAAGGGTTCTTTTGATTAAAGAAAAAGTAAATATGACCCTCTAAAAAAGTGGAAATGAGGGATAAGATTTCTTTTATCCCCTCCTTTCCAAAACCGTTGATTTAAGAGCCCAATTTTCAAACAGCGGCTATGATGGCATAACTTAGCCCATCACATACGATACTCAAACATCGTAGAAACACTTTTCTTTCCTTCTTCTTCCCAAAAAAATCATATTTTGGGAGGGACATTTCCCTTCTAAATATAATATAATTAAAGAGGGGTTTTTTGCACCCTTTAATGGGGCAGAAAAGGGATATCCATATGATAGTAATATGTCTTACATCACTTGGGTAGAAAAAAGTCAATCTCATATTGTTTTAGGTGAGACTCATCTTCCTAAGAATCTAAGTGTAAAACTTATATTATAAAAAAAATAAAGCATGAGTATCATTTTCTTTATCCAAATGCCTTTTAGTGCTTGCCATGGCCATAAACACCCTCATACTCTATATAGGCTGATGGGATTCAACCTCGGAGGCCTCCCCTATAAGTCTATAACCATCCAATGAGTTTGATCAATTAGTGATACGAAAGTAGATAACTTCAAAAAAGAAAATAATTTTCTATACCAAAACCTGTGCAATAAAATCTTACACCTGGTATTGATTGCCAGGTGTAAGGTTCTATTGCAGAGTAACTAATACAAGGTTATTAACACCGTTTGGAAGAACGGATTTAGACAATGCTTACCCGGTTACCATCTAACATCAATGCAGAAAAAAGGCCAACGCACATGATGAAGATGACGGGATAAGTTGGAAAGTGCAGCGGCTCTCAGATCCACTCTTGTAGACGAAAGCTTCCACCAATTTATACTCATGTGGTCCCCAGATAGGGGTTGCCTTGCTTGTACTTTGTGGCCAGGAATCTTCTTGGTTGGGGAGAAGCCTGTAGGAAGTGGATTGAGTTGAGGAAAGGGACTTGTGTGGTTTATCTCATAAAAAAATTTGCTTTTTGTTGAGATTGGGAGAATAGAGCTTTGTCCCAGCAAGGACAACAAGGACCACTTGCACTTGGGGCATAGCTTCCAAGGACGAAATTAGGTCTATTGATCACTTCAGCACTAGACAACTTTCTTGGTGTCTGTAATCTTAACCCCTTGCCATGTAGTTTCCTTTCAGTAGTGGTTCTTGAAATTTGGCTAATCCAATATCCATCTCCCAATTTGGTTCACATTGGGAAACTCTTATGATTTGTAACTCTGGCAATGTTCTCTCAGTAAATTGGCAGATAAGAGTACAAACTTTTATATACTCTATTACATTAATCTCTTTTTGGGGTCCATGGAATAGGCGTTTCAAGTTACATAAAACATACACTCCAAGAGCTAAACACTGTTCATTTTTGTAGTGAAGTGCTGTTAGTAGAAGCTTAGAAGGGTGAGCCCGATCATCATGGGCAGTGGTTTGAATTATTTACCTTACCGTTCTATTAATGTGTGCCCACATTTGAATTCGATGACTCGTGATGCCCGAGTTCACATTGACTGACTCAATATAATTTTTGCCAATTAGAACATTGTGTCTATTGACTTGTGATTTTCTCAATTTAAAATAGTCTTAAAATTTTATGAACTCTTTTGATCTTTATCTATCCCTCCAGCCATGACGTTGGTTCACAGGAATAACTTTGACTTTTAAAAAAGAAAAAATCTTTTAAGTAAATTTTTTGGCATCCCGGGACACTAGAACTTCAGGGAGTTCGTGAGGATAAGGTATAAAATTGAATTAGATTCCCCTCATGACCACAATCGGATATTCTTCTTTTAAGCATGAAAGCTAGCGTAATTGGGAACTGGCTATTTTGTTACAGATAATCTAAGTACCAAAACAACAAACGTGGTAGGCACCAAAAGAGAAGAGAGAAAAAAATCACCGATTTTTCATGGCTGTAAGTCAGAGCAAGTGAGCTGGTACTAGAAAGGAATTGATATTTTTGGACATTGGAGATGCCATTTGGATGGTGGAAGTGTGGAACTCTTATTCCATCTCTATTTCTTCCCCTGTGCAGCTTAAATTAGAATGTTCTCTGAAACATGGCAACTTGTTTCCTCGGTTCTTTCTTTAAGAGTGTTCAGATCCAAACTTGAAAATGAAACAATATCCGACACCAAGTCAGACACACAGTTCCTCACACCCATCTGATTCCAAACATGCCTGCCCTACACGCTGTACCTCTCCCCAACTCCCAGCATCCCTGCCTCTCCTTGTCCGTATCATCACTCTCTCTCTCTCGTGTAAGAGAGGCTCAAATGAACCAATGATAATAAATAAATATATGTCCCATCTTTACTTGAAAATTGAGTTCGGACAAGCACGTACACTTGTAGTTGTACTCTTGTACACTTAGCGGAATCCAAATATAAATATCCGCACTAGACGCTTGCATTCTCATACTCCTTTAGACCCATTTAAGCTTGGGTTCACAAGCTTTCTAGCCATGAAGATGTTCAGGAGCTTCCATGTTTCTTCACCAAGGAAGAAGGACAGAAATGGGTCAGGAAGGTTGAGGAGGAGAGGTTACCATGAGGCGGTTGAGGAAGAAGAGGAAGGAAAGGATTTCGGTCTGCCTTCAGATGTGCCAAGGGGCCATTTCCCAGTGTACGTTGGGGAGCAAAGGCGCCGTTTCATTGTGCCCTTGCATTTCCTTGAAGACCCAGTTTTCCAAAATTTGTTGCAAAGAGCTGAAGAGGAGTTTGGCTTTGAACACAAG
The DNA here is from genome assembly GCA_035235625.1 of Saururus chinensis. Classification (NCBI taxonomy): domain Eukaryota; kingdom Viridiplantae; phylum Streptophyta; class Magnoliopsida; order Piperales; family Saururaceae; genus Saururus; species Saururus chinensis. Next base: position 2,906,847 of record CP141141.1, read on the forward strand.
ATGGGTCTCACCATTCCATGTGAAGAAACTGTTTTTAGGTCTCTAACTTCCCTCATGCATCATGGCTCATCCAAGCAAAGATGGGTCTGATCTGATCCTTGACAGTTCTTGCATCTCCTTTGTCAAACTGTCGAGAAAGAGAGAGAGAGATGATCATTAATTTGCTGTATAGAGATTAGAGACCAGTGACATGAAGATAATGTTATCCTTCTTTAATGTGACATAAAATACAAAATCTGGATAGTGTTTCCATTAGATTCTTTTCTTTAGACGATCTTGCTTTACATTATGTATTTTTTTTTGTAGGTGTCTATTTTTTCTGCGTTTCTTTCTTTTTTTGTGGTAACTTCTATGAGCTCAGATAGCCTCCACATTGCCAAAAGCAAGCCTTAAATTACCTATTTAAAGACTCATCTTGTTACACAATGTGAACGTCCTAATTAGTCAGCTCAATTAATGTTATTCAATTCTCACGACTTATGGCAAAAGGGAAGTCGCATATTGAGTACATGCGCATGGTATAACCACATTAGTGTTTGGTACGTATGAACTATAAAGTGCCTAGTACATTACATGCCTGGACCCATTAGAATGTATTAACTAATTAAGAAAATTCATATTAAGTACTATTAAATAAATGGATTCAGAAAGACTATCAATAAGCAAAGCTGCCTGGAAAGTTGATTGATGAGAAGTTGGAAAGCTGATAGAGCAAAAAATAAACCATTGAATTTGCAATCAATTATTGTGCTCAGTGACAATGTCATGCGCCATTTTCCAAGAGAAGAATGAAAGATTAGGACTCGATTCATTGATACAACTATTGTGCTTGTGAGTGCTTGTCTTCTTCTCTACCTGGGTCTTTATAGAATCTTGGGCCTCTTTTTCTAACCTGAAGTCCTTTTGGTCAATTAGTGGGGCTATCAAAAAGTTTATGCTACCGTTCAACAACTAATTAACCAACAGAAACATTGGGGCAAGATAGAACTGCCCCCCAGACGAATCATACGATACAGTCCAAAGCAAAAGCAATTTCCGAAGACGCAGGCCACCTGCTTATTTGTTGGGCACATTTGGAAAACAATTGGTAAAATTTCAGCATAAGCATTCTAGTCAGCGTATGTTGTAACCACTGGAGGCAACTGCTGACCAAATTAATCACCGCTTTCATCTAGTACATTAGTTTCTTTTTCAGTTTATGTGTAGATGAAACGGTACCCAAAAAACAATCATAAAGGAAGTATATAGTGCAGGTGAGGTCATGATTTGCGTGACCTGTAAAGCCTGCATTTATATCTTAGAGGTTGCCCATCAACACAACGGTTTGAAGCCAGAGAAGGGAGGAATGATGGGCATATATTATTTTCCAGGTGAGAGAGATCATCCTGGTTGGATTTTGCAATGAAGGGAGCAACCAAAGATATTCCTTTCTTTGGGACATTGGGCGTTGGGGAGAGACAAGTTATTTACTTATTTGAAGGAGAAGGAGCTGTCAGGCTGTTGTGTGGTTGAGAGCTAAAGAGGCCCAATTTGCTGGTCTTTCCCAGAAAAAAAGGCATGAAATGAATAGATGTATGAAGTTAATTGGGTTTAGAGTTCAAAACTGTCGGTTGAGAGGCCATTTTGCCATGAGTCTTGCTGAGAACACCAATGAGAGATGAGTTAATCAAGGAAGCCCATCCATGGAGGAACTTGCATGGGGGACAATGGCCAGGCGTGGGATGGTTATTGGCTCTAAGTTGAGCCAGCTTTTCCATGTTGCAATGAGAAATTTTTGGTTTAATTGGACTTTGCTTTTAGGTTTGAATAAGTTAGATTTATCGCCTGCTAGGAGGATCAATCGTGAAGTTTCATGCTCATGCGTCATCATCATTTTTAACACCAGGACAATAATGGTGTTGGGTAATGAAGCCCCTTTCCATCAGATAAAGAGTCTGAATAATGCTACTGACAAGTTTTATATATCAAAAACCTCTTTCTTCGTATAAACGCAGTTGGCTAGTGGGGTCTAAAAAGAGTGGACCCTACTCATCAACGGTATTTGGATGATAAAGTAGGTTGTTGACGTGAACATTTTCCTTAGATAAAGTCATTATAGACTAATTGGGCTTTTGGTTTAAGAAATATGTATACGAATTTTTCACTGCATGATCATAGCCTGATGAACAGAAATGTTGTTACAGGATTGTTTCTAATACACTGGATTTTGGTGAAAAAAAACAGAGGAATTTTAGATTCGAGTGGAATGTTAATTCTCAATTGACTAAAAATTGATAAGATTTTGGATATAAATTTTCAGGTTATGAAATGTCAAACATCAATTAATCTACTGTAAGCAACCGTTCTATGTATGAGTTTCTTACCATGAACAAAGAAATCAATAGTGAAGAGGGAAACACAGGAGAAGGAGAAAGTCTTTAGCTGTTAAAAAGTGGATGTTCCTTCATTGATCAGCACTCAAAGGGCTGTGAGTAGTCTCCAGGTTACAATGTACAGATTCCAACCCAGAAACAAAAATTTCATGGGCTAATTAGAAGTCAGGATGATCACATCATCACCAGAAAAACAAAGAAAGATGAATTACGCCACTCCAAAAACTGCTTCCTGTTTCAGCTAGCAGTTCTCTCTCCCATCACTTCATGCAGTTCGCTCTCCCATCACTTCATCTGAGCATGCTGGTTAGCGACCGGAATGCAACTTCTTCACAAGGAATAGTAAGACCCATGTCATGATCAAAGCCAAATTCCTCCTCAGCCCTCTGCAGAAGCATTTGGAACTCCGGATGAGCCAAGTAGGATATTGGAACTATGAATCTGCTTCTGTTCTCCCCCACGTAAACAGCAAAGTGGCCCTTCGGCACGTCCATTGGCAGGCCATTTTCGTCTGACTCGTAGGCTTGCTTCTTCCCAAGGCTGGAGCACCTCTTAAGGATGTGCTTGATTGTGGCAGCCTGGGATATCTTGTTTGATTTCCTGACAGCCATTGGAGAGCAAAAAATGCAAAAGTAGAGGAAGAGAAGATGTAGAAAATTGTATGGAGGAGTTATGGAGAGGAGAGTGCTGGTGAGGAGAAGAGGAGGATGAGGTTGGTATTTATGGAGTGGAAGGGAATCATGTGGGCCTCTGGTTACAGAGAACAGACCACGGGTCTGTGTGACTAGGGAGGACATCTTAGGTGCCCACCCCGTTGGCTTTAGTCTCTCTGCTGCCCCTCCAAAAGACATCAGGGCCCCTCCTTACCCCACTTTTATTTTCTCTCTTTTCAAATCTTCAAGGGTCATCATCATCTCTCTCCGGTGCCTTCTTCTAGTTGTCAAATGTTTTACTCTACTCACTTTTACTTGTCTTTCTTAAGATAAGTTACATTTGCCATACTACGGCCATATCTCTCTCTGTATCTCGATTCTTGCGTACACTCTAATTATAAAAAAAATCTTTGAGAACACAAAAATCCCATGATTGTCTTCTGTTGTAGGTCCTAGTGATTTCTCTTACTTTTGGGGAATTAAATTCAAATTTCTAAGAGCCTCAACCCAAGAGTCCCTCAACACGGAAGTCCTTTTTACTTTGGTACAAATTGAGTAACGCTATTCTGGCGTTAACTTTTATGTGTCAAAATTTTATTTTATTATTTTAACATCATTGATGAGTCAGCCTAAATTAAAATATTTTATTTTATTATTTTAACAACATTGTTGAGTCGGCTTAAATTGAAATAATAAAATAGAGTTTTAACATGTAAAAGTTAATGTTGTTAAAGTATTTTTTAAGGCTGTTTGAATGTTGAATATTTTAGAAGTAAAACTAAAAAAATTTAGAATTAATTTGAATACCACCCTCAAATGATAATTGTGTTTGTTAGAATAAATTTGAATATTGCATTAAACCTATTTTTAAAATTTAAAATTTATATAACTCTATCTCGAATTCAAATACATGTTCTTAGTAATGTTATGTTTCTACATCCGAGCCCTATCAAATAAAATTGTATGGATGAGAAGTCTCCCACCCCTCACTTTATTTAGCCGACCCCACTTTTATATAGTCGATATATATTTACCGGGCCTGATGTACAGAGAGAGTGAATATCTACCGACTCTATTAAAGGGGTGGGCTAGATAAAGTAAAGGTGAGATACTTCTCATCAAAATCGTACATAGTAAGTAATTTAAAATTTTAAAAGTAGGCCCCCTTATATGACATATTTCTCAAGATTTAAATCTATATAAAAAGAATAGTTAAAAAATAATAAAAAATTTTATTCCCAAATTTTGGTTAATTTTGAAAAATAGCCTGAAATCAACTTTTGGGCACCTTCTTCACCTAACTACAATTTCAATTAATTTAAACGAAATTAAAGTAAAATAATTAGATTTTTATAAAAATTTCATACCTAAACAATCCCTTCGTAAAAATTACGAATTCACAATTGAGATTTTGGGATTAGTGCAACTTAATTACTAACTTTAAGTTGTTCTTTCGTTAAGGATCTCTCTCTTCCTTATAATCTACTAAAAGTAACTGTTAACTGTGTTTGAGTGTTTTTGTTCATGGGGCCTTGTAACTTTGTACGTCAGTCACAGAAAAAGACGAGTAGGAGTAACTTTTCTGTTTCTGAAACTTAAAGCTGCAGCAACCATGTTTCTCATAGTGGCTGCCAGGTCCTGCCTCAGTGTCAGAGATAGCTGCCGCAGTGCCGCTGATCAGAGAAGTTTGCATTTAAAACTACATTTCTCTTGTGACTCGCATAGAAATATACTGTGAACAGGGCTTAAAAACCTGTGTTATAAATAGCACTCAGAGCGGATAAGTATGTTTGTTTTCACAGCGTTTGTATGTACGAATTATGAAAGGTCTCTTGCTGATGGGATTCAAAACTTTCAGTAAATCTAATGTCGAGGTAGAGTTACCAAAGCAGTGAATACTCACCTTCATCTTGTTTGCCCCATTCTTTCCTTTGAGGCTGATAATCATTACCCAGAGACATGAGATGTCCATCCAGTGTTCACAAAACCATTCACGGTTCTGATTTTTCTTTTCCTGTCTGTTTATAATGGCTCTCTTATGACATGTACAGCAGTACAGGACGTCCGTTTAAGTACGAATGTACAAAGGAGCATGTGGTGTGCATTTCATCTTTTCAAGCTACTCCACTGACGAGACTGATTAACTTCCAGTACGTGTGATTCAAACTGTTCGGAGCCTAGAAAGAGAGAGAGAGAGAGAGAAAAAAAAATTTGTACTTGAGGTGACTGGTGGTAGGGCACGAGTCAGATTCACATGGAGAAGCAAAATGGCAGCACCCATGTTCTGTGATAGAGGTTTGTTTGTGAAATGGAAGATGTGAATAGGAAGGAGTGGGCGCCACCATTCCCCAACTGCAATGCAGATAATCAACGACGACTACGTTTTGTTGGCAGTTGATGGAGGTTTGCTATTCTATCGGCGGATAACTCATGTTACTTCTTTGCTCCTTCCTCCCCCCATCAGAAACAGCATAGATTCAAATGTCTATTTCACACAGAATGACACACAAACATTCAGAGCTGTTTGATGTCCCTCAGTATATATTAAACATGGCATCGTCACAAAAACTAAGACAGACTGCTTTAGTTCTCCATACAAGAGCCCCTGGTTCCATTCATTTGCCATCCCAAATTCTGTTAGTGTTCTAGCGCCAGGTGCAGTGATAAGCAGTAATCACTCTTGTGATACAATAGTAACTCTAATAGGAGAGGAATGAATTCCTTCATAATTAGATGAGATGAGGTCATGCAAAACAAAATAGAGAAGGTGGGTCAGTCAGGAGCATGTGAGTTGCTGCAAATACAACAGACTGAAGTACCAACTCCCCTAATGTAAGCAGCGATGATGTAGTTCGGTGCATTTTTCTCCATAATCCAAAACCTTCACTTGGGTCTAGTAGTAGATTAAGAGGTTGTTTATGTATGAAATTTTGGTAAGAATTTATTTATTCAACCCTAAATTTAACTTGAATTATTGAAATCATACTTATATAGAAGGTGGACAAAATTAAAAATTTCCCCCGGGAATTAATTCTAAACTGTATTGAGCAGGCATCGGCCTGAATTCCATCTCGCAGCCTTGTTTTGAAATTATAGATTTTATTATTTTTTAATAATTACTTTTAATATAGATTTCAACCTCGAGAAACTACTATATAAGTAGGGCCTATTTTAAAATTTTAAAATTACTTACCCTAAAGAAATATTATTTAATAGAACTTCTTTAGGAGTGTAATAGCACTAAGAATGTGCATATCCAAATTCAAAAAAAGAGAATTATATTAACTTAAAATTTTAAAATTGGGTTTAATACGATATCTATATTTATTTAAAAAAATACATTACCAACTATAACTTACATTCGACGATAAATTTTTAAAATTAATTCTAAAAATTTTATTTTCCATTTCTAAGAAATCCAATACTTAAACAGCCCTTGAGGTGATGAGGGTGATTGAGAGATTGGGTGATGACAGTAAATGTGGTAAAATTTGATTTCATGTTCATTTATTTTTGGAAAACTTAATCACAAATAAAAAATAGATTCCATGCCCACCCATTGATCCTATGTGGCATTCCAAGAATACCAAATAATTTCTTACTGTATAGAGAATGTGACTATGCGTGAGTCTACATAGAAGAGAAGAAAAAAAAAAAGAAATCATTGAGCGAGCTGTAAAGAGGACGGATCCCCGAGTGTGACCGTGTGTCAGTCTTACCCAGGAAAAGAGATAATGCTGCGGCCGCTCACAGCTAGCGATACCCCGAGATGCTCGCATTGGTGGCTCAATCATTCAAACAAAGATATCAAATTCTATCATCAAATTTCTACATTTTGGTGATAAAAAAAATGCTTATGTGCCGATTGAAAAATGTACATGAAAAGTTTACTTCATCTTCCCATTGCCATTGATGAGTGGGAATGGGAAGATGAAGTAAACTTTTTCACATACGTTTTTCAACGTCATGTTGACATTACTCTTGCTCATATGAAGTAGATTGAGCTTTCAGTGGGTATTGGACGAGCTAAAACCTGTTTATAAAGATGGACTAATTTAATTTATTCAGTTTTGTATACAAAATTACTGCTTTGGGTATCCGAAGAAAGCTAATGCTCATTATTTACTACTTTTTTCGTCCAATATTAACAATTACCTTTGAAAAAACAGTATTTTTTTATTAAATAGTGAAACTTACATCTATGATAAGGAAAAATAAATTTATAATTCTCTTTTTCAAGTACTAAATTACTTAAATTGAACAAAATAGAATTATTAATATGTAATTTTTTTTTCCAAATAGAACTATTAATATAAGGCAAAGAGTACAATCCAAAGACATCCATACCAAGAAAACATCAAAAAGACATCTCCAAAGACATCGATGCCAGAAGACACCTACTTGTGCCTTTGAAACTTGAAAGTTGATTCGCTGAGGCTGCATTTCCTGTCTTATAGGTGAACATGATGGCGGAGCTACAATGCCCCATCTGCTATTTCAAAACCTCCATGTTCACTAAAGCAAAGCCACATGAGACGCTGAGAAAATAATCAGAGGACTCAACCTTGGAAGTATCCAATATCATCCTCTTTCATTTAAATGAGGTATGATGAACCAGAACCATCATACGGTTGACTGGTATATATGTGTCCGATGTTTCTACTCCCATCAGACTTGAGAAATTAATAACCAAAATTTTATACATGGGTGAGTCTATTTAATAGAAGGCGGATAAAGGAAGTGACCACCACCCCACCCCAAAATGTCACAAGACCCGTATAAAATAAAACAAATCTATGAAAACCTACTTAATTGTGAAAAAAAATGCATAATTTTAAATAATTATTTGGTTTAATCTCTTACCATGAAACAAATTTTAAGAGTTATTTTCAAAATACAAAGAAAAAGAAAAAAATTTAATATTTATGGTTAGATCACGTAAAACCCAAACCTGCCCCCAAAAGTATTCAAGTTCAATTTTAAAAACCCTAACCCAATGCATTAGTGTGGGGTCAGGTCAGGTTTTCCCCATTTAGTCGACCCAAGTGGCATCCCAAAATATTATTTTGGAAAGAAATTCGTTATTGCTGATCAAAGCTTTAGAAAGGCCAAATAAAATTGCCCTCCATTTTGAAGTATCAAAAAGAGGGTTTCCAAAAGATAAGATATTTATTGTGAAAAAAGTGGTAGTGTAGTAGGCATTAGAGTTGATGATTGTAGGTGGAAATATCCATCTTTTCATTCAAAAAGACATTCACATTTTACTATAAAAATACAATTCTTCCTACATTTTTCAAAGTAAGCCTAATCAATCAACCCTATTGCATCTTCTAAATCACAGTCCAACAAGCATTTTTCTGCTTTTCAACTGCTTTCATAACTACCCAAATTGAAACATTTCATACTTCATAAAATTCTTATGAGACGTTTGGGTATATCCCCAGATAGATATGCAATTTGGGTAGCATATAAAATAGGCTCTGTGATTTCCTATATTGATATTCGAAACCAGTTACATGCCGATATAATTCTCTCCAGGCAGGAGAGAAGAGACAGAAGTAGAGCATGCTCCTCTTAAGGTCTGGCTAAGAAAAGAACAATGGCACATTCTGTCTGCCACGGCAAAGACCGGCTAAGGATGATACATATGGTCAAGTCTTACAGTGTTGGCGCAGTCAAATGTACCATGCCCACAGCTACTTTACAGGCCAGGCGCAGTTGCTTTTGAGAGTTGAGCCGGTCCATCAATCATATTCAGCTGCCTTCTCAGCTTGGCAATGTGACCGTGCACCTGCAATCATATAAAAAGTTCAGAACTTGATGCATCTTGTGAATATAAACATTTCCTAATGCATTCCTTTTGCTCGGTACCTTCAAGAACATAGTGATAAAGGATAAAGAGAAGTCTGGATGATGTGCCAATATCAAATGACCACCGTCCTTAGGTTTAGAGAAAGCATAAGCTTCTGTTAGTTAGAATCCACACCTTATCCACATCTTAAGCAGGAAACTAGATCCAACCAATGAATGCCATATCAGGGACCTATCGACTATTATCGCTATTGGCTATGAGGGCAATAAATGATACAATGAAAAGACCGTTTATTCCAAATTCAATTTATTGCCCGATTAATTGCTGATACGGTAGATATATTGGCATTTAGCAGCTCTTCCCATTTTCTGAATTTTGATATCCACATTTTTTCGCATTGAAAGAAGTAAGCACAGGTTAGTCAAGAGTTTCATAAGCACAGGTTAGTCAAGAGTTTCATAGACCCATAACTGTCTGATTGACTGAGGTGTGAGACCCAACATCACTGGCTTCTTAGAACTAGGGCTGCCAATGGACAGGCAATGGTGTGAAGACTTCTTCCATCACCATAATCATTTCAAACATTTTTAACCATAACCGTTCCATCAAACCTATGCCATAACCATTCCATTACTAATTACCCATCCATTTAACCGATTAACCATTCCCTGTTTCGTCACATGTTAATTGCTATTTCTAGCTTCTATTCACCTACCACCTTCAAAAGCCAGTTCAATTGGGAAGTTACAATTATAATCTTCAACTGGGTGTATATCCATCATTCTCTTCATATTTCTTATGCAATTTAGACTTCCCTTGCAATAAAAATTGGCAAAAAACACTAGGAAAGAGACCATTGAGCTACATTTAGAAAAGCACCCCTATATAGTTATTAAAAAAAATTGAAGTTACATAAGAGCTCCACAAACTTTGAAGCCTAGTGTTGAGTAAACAATAATAGTACCTTCTAAGGTTAGCCACATTGTACTAGTAAATTGAAATTTAATCTAACTCCATCTCTGATTGAAAACAAAATTCTTTTTTTCCTTGTATTCATTGCATTCCTTTGAACTAGCATCAAAGTGGAAAACACAAAATTATAAAAGATTCACTAGATATTCATTTAGGTGGAAAAATTTCTACCAAACAAACTGAAACAGAAACTTAACAAAATAGATAAAAAAAATTAGAAAAGCAAAAACTAGTGTGCAGTTCTCAGTTACAAAAGACATAAATGGTATAAAAGAAGACATAATTTTTTTAGCATTTACAACTTTACTAAACTGTTAACGGTTAATAGTTATGAAAATGATTTTTCTATAACCGTTACAACTATGAAATGGTTGGCTGAAATTACCCATTTTCTTATCCAATGGACAATTTTAACCAACCCATTTAGAGTTATACCAATTATGGTTCGATAAATAGAATGGTTAATACGGTTATCATTGGCAGCCCTACCTAGAACCCGTCTTCATCAGTTTCCCCAAGAAAGGAGTTCTTAAACAGCCAAGGCCCAGAAGAAACCCCGGCACAGGAGAAGAGGGTGATGCCGGAGAACACCCCAGCAGAAAAGAAGCTCAAGGCGGAGACATGGCTTCGGAAGCAAGCATCATCAGAAGACAAAAAGAAAAAGAAGTGGATGAAGAAGAGCAGTGGACATACATGATCTGCATCTTCCAGGAGCTGAATCAAGTGCACCTGGCATCTGCATTTCCATGAAGGCCGTAGGCATCATGAATAGCTTCATCAACAATATCTTGGAGAAGCACTCCCATGTGGCCTCTTGCCTTGCTTGCTACAACAAAACAGCCAACCATCACATCCGCCTTGTTCTCCCTGGCGACCTCACCAAGCTGTCAATAGCACCAACTTTGTCTCCATTGAACTCACAGCTAATAGATACTAACTATAGCATGCCCGCCCCAATAAAGGATCTTATTGAAAGTCAAGACCTTGCCGGCTTATGATGGAGAAATCCAGCCACCTATGCATTATTTTTCCTCCCTAGATGCCTTGCAAGCAGATGGCAAAAACGAAATGCCTGACCCTCGATATATATAGTGACAACACCAATTGCCTAGCATGTGGGTGGATAACTAGTAAACTATCCAAGAAAGAACTCTTACTCGTGGTTAATCTTGAGACGGTAGCACAAGACTGGAATGCCTTGAAGAACGCCTATATGCAAGTCCCTGAAGTGCAAAATTTTCTTATGATGCACAAGCTTATCTCACTTCGATTGGAACCCCCGCTCATATTACTACATACCTTTGGAAGTTCAAGAGTATCCATGTTGATACCAATGGAAAGTTTATATCTTCTTAAAGTCTTAGGTCCCCATATAACTCTTTCATCACCACTAACCTCTTATTGTGATTTGTGTAACTCACACTCAACTTGTGAGCTATGACACATGGAATAGTTTCTCCGCTTAACTTTGCAATTGGCGCTTGCATCAGTTGACCAATGAGGTGGAAAAAATTAACTATTCACATTACAGACATAGAGCTCGGAATAATAATGGTTGCAGGAACAATAAAAAACAATGATAGCAGCTTTTTAGATCAGTCAGGTGTGGTTTTCGATAACATTCTCAATTTCCATGTGAACAACCACTCAGCCTAATGAATCTCACAATCAAGGTGCTTACAGCAACGGTCCAAAGGAGACAACATGACAATTTTATACATGTATATGGTGCGCATAAATGTTCTCACCACTTCAATCATGCATATTAGCTTAATGATATCTCACATATGTTTCCCTTGCCATAGCACAAACACCAAAGAGTAGCTGACCACATGACAGACACCACTACAGGTGCAACATCTTATCTTTCAATAAGGCCCTTCACTTGGAAATGCCATGGTAAGTAATTATCAGCGCTGAGTTTGATGGAGCCAATTGACAATATTGAGTGTGGGGTATGGTACAAGTTGGGCAGGGTAGAAGAGGAAGGTGTCAATTCCATGATTGTTGATGGAAGTTGCCTCTCAAGGTCTGTCACCAGTAGCTTGATTTCCAAATACAAGTATGAAAAACAAAGGTAGCTATTCTTCATTCGCAGATAAGAGCAATAAGAGAATTACCTTTCACAGGGATAGCTTCTCAGCTCTAGTAATGAAACGTAGAAGCAAACAACTTCACACATGTATTTCATACAGATTTCCATATGCAAATTACTTTCATGTTACGCATAATCACTCAAATATCTTACTATCTCCCATGGCACTCAACTTGTCTAATTAATGGACCATCACTAATTAATATCTGCCAAATGTATTTGAAAACAAAACAAAAGGTGATGAACCCCTTTGAATAGAGAGTATAAGAGTCTGTACTGTTGTAAACGTGAACATGTATAAGATTATGATACAAAATCTAAGCAATTAAAAGAGAAGCAATTTACTCTACTGACAAAAACTGATCAAATACGTAAACAACATTGCTCAAGGAAGGTAAAAATCCAATTGCTCACTAAAGCAATCTTGTATCTAAATGAAAAATAAACAAGTTTTGTACAAACAGAAGTTGACTTGATAAATTTACCTGCTGACGAGCAGCCACAAGTTTCGATAACTCATCTGCTTCAGAAAAATTATGGAACCATTGATTTAATGGATGATCTTTGATGTCCCCTCTTTTCTTGTCAGCTGTAGTTTCAATCGGAACTTTGCAAGACAAGATAATAGTTAAATTATGCGTTCAAGAGCAGATAGTAGATCTATTTATGAGAAAAATTAGCTACCTGGAGGAGGTAATGTAATACTAGCAGGTAGCCTTGGAACTATGACAGCTGGGTGTTTCTGGACTCGAGCAAGGAAAGCTTCAGTAGGATCAGGGAAGACAATCTCATCATAGGATTCCACAACAACTGGTCTCTTTGTGGATTGAGGTCCGGACTCATCCTCAGGATAGAGTTTTAAATGATGATACCTGCATAATTACTTTGATTTAAACTCAACTCTGCAGCAGTTAACACGTCTTTTAAGCATTCAAAACATTAGAAAGCAAATAAATGAAAAAGGCTAACTTACAAGTCCAATTGCTTGTCACAAACATCACTATGAAAAAAGAGAGAAATAGCAATTTCAAACTCCCCCCATCCGGACTCAGACAACTCAAAAGGTGGTGATTCAACGACCCTTGTGGGATTATTGAAACTAGGATGCAGCTGAAACACAACTTTCTTAACCACCGCACTCAAATCTTCGTTCGTCGCACTTCTAACATAAACAGTCCACTTATGTGAATTATATCTACAAGGTGAAAAATGGGCACATCTCAAATTTCTGATTATTGCAATCAATGGGTAAAGCATTAGTTGGAAATATACAGATACTTTTTATTATAATTGAAATATGTAGATACTTACTCACTAGCCTTCTTCCCAAGCCAAAACGAGATGGTCCCATAGGCTATTGGAATGCTAATCTCAACATCCCTGATTCTTTTGGTTACCACCTACAAAATTAGGGAAATTGCAGTAAGTCCATGGCACCAAATAAATGAAGTCTTGGGTTCGACGAATGCACCGTTCACAATTACAAGTAACAATGATGGAAGAGAAGGAAAAGTTTAAAAAAGTACTTTTTTTTCGAATTCGTCTGCGGCTCTTCCTGCCTTAGCACGGGGACCCTTTTGGGCAGAGCTCCCATCTGATTGGTCTCCGCCATGTTTCCTTCCGGATGAAATATGGGGCATTTGGTGTCAAAATACTTCTGCGCCGTAGAAGAAAGGGTGTTGCAAAGCAAAGCTTAGAACATGAAGAGAAAAGAGAAAGGCACGACAGGTAGATGATTGAGAAGAAGGGGGCAGGCAGAGGATGCAAATTGGAAACCCTTCAAAATTTTTGGAGGGGGAAGAGAACCACGCCGACGACAAGCCTGCACCATAAGCTCCGGGCTATCTTCACATGCCCACATTTTGAGCATAACCCAAAACCGCCACTAAATAAAAGATTTAGCGGCGGTAAAGACTTCTACTGCGAAACACAATATTTAGCGGCGGTATTTCTGCGCCTGACCGAATTGCGAACACCACCATTGTACAAGAATGGGGGAGAAGAGAGATTAGGTGTAAAGAAAGTTAAATTAAATTAGATAATTCTTCTTTTTTATTAATAAACAAAGATAAAACACCTACATATTTATAGATGATTAAAAAATTTAATCTTAATAAAACTCTTAATCAAAATGGGCCTCTAACATTACCCTAAGCTCAATAATATTAAATTTTAAATATTATTATTAATAATTAAAATTTAATTGTAATAGACTTTGAAGCTGGGGCAAGTCATAACATTCAACCGGCTTCTACACCACTTTTCCCTAGAGGTGGTCTACGATTCTTGTCTCGTAAGTTCAAACACACGTGAAGCTCAACTGCAGTAAATAACTTCCCTTAAGCCCACCAATGCTGTGTAGTGAAGGTTGTTAAAGAGTGTGATGCTGCAAACTGAATGGAGGGAATAACACGGGGAAGGGCGAAGGGTAGGCAGGTCGGCAAATAGGTGCAACGACTGAAGACCTGAATATGTGAGAAGAACATGTCCTGCAAGTTCATATACTCATAGACCCATTGCAAAAAATTGGACTGCGCCTTGAAAGTATAAAACATGCAGAATCATAACAAGTTCGAATATAAGGCATTTGCTTTTGGATGTGAAAGGACGTATAGTGGGAGCGGTGCACAAAATGGAAGGTTTGTTCATATGGCGAGCTCTTAAAAAAGTTCAATTTTTATCTTTAGTTTGGGTAAAGAGTCGTCATAATTTTATGGTGGGAGCATGGGAGGGTGTGCACGAAACGGGAGCTAGCACTGATCCAATGTTGTAGATGGGTTGTCTTTAAGAGATTTTAATTGTAGGAGAAAGGGAGAAAAGAGAAATTAGGGATAAAAAAACTAAGTTAAATTAGATGATTCTACTTTTTCATTGATTTTTAATTAATGAATTTTGACAAAACCCCTATATATTTATAGACAATTAAGAATTTTAATAACCTAAAATTTTCTAATTTTGAAAATATAATTTTTGTGCCCATCATCAGTTTTGAGGCCCAATAACTATTTTACTTAAATTAAAATTATTTTAATTTTTATTCTTTTAAGAAACTTTTAGGTTTTGGATAGGGTTCTGAGAGACAAACGTATTAAGCACAAGAACACATAAAGCAGACACTGAGATTGTAGGCTTTGGCCTTGAGAAACATATCATATGTAAGCCCTACTTTAAAAATGAGAGATAAGATACTCATGTTGGGTCTTATTTCATAGGGCTTGTTAATACAAGTTTATTAGTACTAAGAACGCACGAATCTGAGTTCGGGGCAAAAAGTTATTATCATCTAAATTTTTAAAATAGAATTTAGCATTAAAAATAAAAAAAAGAAAAATTGATGTAAGCATACTGGCATTAGTGCTTCATGGAGATGCACACATGATGCAAGTCTCCTCGAGATGTGCAATACACGGATTTGCATCTTGCGACAAGCAAAAAATCACATGCCTCATGATGCGTGTCTTGCGGTGCACAAAAATAGTGCACTATGCAATCTTTGAGATGTGGCCCTCGTTTTGTGTGGGGCGATGTTGTGTGCCATGTGCCACTCATATGTGGGGTTTTCCCCTATAATAGGGGAGTGTTTTCCATTCTTTATACACCAAATTCATTTTATGAGAGATTTACCCATCTCTAGACCTTCTTTTTTCTATTTTGGAGCTATTTTAAACCAATTTTAGCAAGTTCAAAAAGTAAACCTAGCTAAATTGAAGGTGTTCTATGCTGTAGGTGGTTAGTTTTAAGAGATAACCATTCTACAGAAGAGAATATTCTAAGGCAAGAGAGGCTCTTTCCCGCCACTGATATGCATAATTATATCTATTTATGCACTCATTTTACCTTATTTGCTAGTATAAGATTAAATTAATTTAAATTAAATTATGGAGTATTTGTTCTAGAATAAAATTTAATATTTTAATTCAATTATTGATTACTTTGGGTGATATTAGTAGTTTAGGTATGTATTTGAATTAAGTCAAATTTTATCTATATAGTACATGTCTAAAATATGATTTTTTTATGTTATGTATGTAGGACACATTTCTCTAGGTTCTTAAGATGATGTGCAAAATGGTTTACAAGACCTTAGATACTTTGCAAATAATATGGTTGAAGCCATATTACAATCTAGTGATTGGCCGTCATAAATTTGGGTGTGGTGATTTTGTCTGAAGGCTTTGGCACCTAGAAGAATGTTGCCCATCTCTTCTATCATAGCTTTTACATATTGTTGCCATTGAAGAAAATAATACACGTGCCAAAATTGGATAGGGACCAACGGCATTGGTCTTAACTTAATAGATGTCCTAGAATTGGACGTCCTAATAGGGTGATGTAATTCAAATTGTAGGCACCAATTTTTCTCTGTATATGTTTCTTTATTAGACATGGGCCATTGCTTCTAACTTAGTTTTTGAGATTAAAGAGTAACAAGTTATCAGATGAACTCATGTGAGAAGCCATATCTAGGTGAAAGACTAGGAGGCAATGAGGGGTTGATTTTATTGGCTGATGAAAGAGGAAATTCAAGAAGAGATATGAATGGGAACAAATTCGTAGAGAAGGAAACGTGAAGAAGATGAGGTTGGGACTCTTATGGAAAAAGGATGTCATTCAGCAAATCCCTTCTTATGCCACATTCTTGAAGGATTTATGTACAATCTAGCACAACTTGAATATACATAAGAAGGTCTTCCTTACCGAGCAAGCAAACTCAATTCTACAACATAAGACCCTACCAAAATACAAAGATCCTGAATGTCCTACTATTTCATGTGTCATAAGTAATCAGGATAGAGGAAGCACAACTATAGTTTGGGGCTAGTGTCTATTGCCATATTCTCTCTATGAGCACTTGGGGCTCGATGATCTCAAACCCACTTCTATGATACTCCAACTTGCTAATCAGTCAATTAAGGTTCCCCATGGAAATGTTTTGATTCAGATTGATAAGTTCTATTTTCTTATAGATTTCATTATTTTAGACACCCAACAAGTTCAAAGCCTTAGGGGACAAAGTCATTATTTTTGGTCGACCATTTTTGGTTACCTCTAATGCCTTGATAAATTATATGAATGGTGTTATGAAAATATCTTTTAAAAAACATGACAATTGAACTAAAT
This sequence comes from Saururus chinensis, assembly GCA_035235625.1. Classification (NCBI taxonomy): domain Eukaryota; kingdom Viridiplantae; phylum Streptophyta; class Magnoliopsida; order Piperales; family Saururaceae; genus Saururus; species Saururus chinensis. Next base: position 2,923,872 of record CP141141.1, read on the forward strand.
GTGTTTAACATTAGCAAACAACTACTTTCCACTTAAAATTTTACTGATGTTAATATGATAGTGTCTTATTCATGATTCCTTCCCTAAAGTCTGATTTTGATGACCCTCTAGCGGCATGTTTAGCTCATTTTGGTGTTGATTTTGATGATGATAGTGTTATTAATGAGTTCAATGCTTTACTAAACTCTACACCTCTTATGGACACTAGCAAATGCAAAGCCGAAGAGGAACTACTTCCATTTAATGAGCCTAAACTAGTTCTATCTTCTAAAAAACCACAAGCTAGATCTAAAACCTTTATTGTTGAACTTAGGAAATTCATCGTACTTAGGAATTTAATAGGATGTGCAGTTGATCAATGTCCTTAAGACATACAAATCAATCATAGGGTGGGCCATTGCTGATATTAAGGGTATAAGTCTTTCAGTTTGCATGCATCGCATTCACCTTAAGGATAACTCAAGACCATCTTGAGAAATGCAAAGAATGCTTATTCCTAATATAAAAGAGGTTGTCAAAGTTGAGGTATTAAAGTTACTCAATGTGGGTATTATATACCCTATTTTATATAGCTCATGGGTTAACCCTGCTCAAGTTTTTCTAAAAAAATCAGGAATTACTATGGTCAAGACTGAGAAGAATGAATTAGTCCCAACTAGAATGACCACTAGTTGATGAGTTTGTATCAACTACAAAAAAATAAATTCAATCACAAGGATTAACCACTTTCCCCTTCCTTTCATTGACCAGATGCTTGAGAGGTTAGCTTGACATGGGTTTTATTGCTTTTTAGATGGTTACTCTCGTTATAACCATATTTCCATTGTACATGAGGATCAAGAAAAAGATCACATTTACTTAAATTTTTGGGACGTTTGCCTATAGGAGAATGTCTTTTGGACTTTGTAATGCACCTACCACTTTCCAATTATGTATAATGAAGTATGTTATGTGCACTCTTGAATTCCATGATTAAATTTTATAGTAGTTTGATCTGTTTCTTTCTACTTAATAAGATTTACTTTTATTTAGTTTGCCTTGCACATTCAATTATTAGGATTATTGATAAGTGTGATAGATAACACATGTAATAATTGAGGGACATATTTTACTTTGATTATATGTGTTCTATGGATCATGGTTACATATAATACTTAGTAAATTAATTTTTATGCTGAGATTAATGTTTTGAATGCTTATAACTTTGGAGTTGGGAGTGATAGTAACATGTGGAGTTATCACAGATTCAATGCCTTAGTTCATTTGTATCTTTGATTCTCTCGAAGCTTTTATTTGGTTGTTTTAGATTTTTAATTTATTTTTTTAACAAATTTTCATTTCAATAATTTGCCTAGTTTTAAGTTAGAAACAATAACTAGAAATCTCGGGTTTTCAACTTTTTTTCTAAAAAATTAGTATTCCTTGTGGGATTGACCCCAAATTGACTGCACAATTTATTATTTCGCTGCCTATGCTTGGGTAAGTAGCATCCGCCTTAGAGCCATAAAGGAGAGAAAGATAGGTTTTAATAAGTTTTAAAATTTATAAGTTCAAAAATTTAGCCGAGATCTTGCAAAAAAAATTCTTAAAATTTAAATAAATTTTATTTAGACCTTGGGGTGTGAAAGTGGTAAAGGAGGAAAAGAAGCCTAGAAAATAGAGTTAACATGACTATTGTTTTTTGAGAGAAACATCAACATAGTCATATGAATCCTTGAGAATTTATATCTATACGTTTAACTTTTTAAATTGCTTGTAAGGGTATGTTGCACAAATATTAGGTAGACTAAGTGTGAAGAAAGGAGGAGTGACATTGAAACTATATTTCTAAGTCTCATCTTTAAAGAGTTGTAGAGAAGATTAAAAGGAGAAAGATCATTCAAGCTAATAGGCATGCGTTGAAGATTGTGATTGCTCAAAGCAAACGCACATGAAATGCCAAAGTTGATGTAAGTAAACTAGGGTGGTGATATAAGAGTATAGTGGTGTGATGACCAACCAAATGAAAAAATAAAAGACTTATTCATTATAATCGGTATCTTTATATTTTGTTTACATAGTGCATATCTTGATCTAGATAGAGTGACCTATGGTTTTTACTGAAGAGGGTTTTTATGTAAAAATCCCTTGTGTCATAGTTTGATTTTTTTCATGTTCGCTACACACATAAGATTTTTCATGCTTTGTATCAAAATCAGTTTTGATGTTTGCAATATAAAGATGAAATACATCTTTTAGTTCTTAAGAGACACTATATTTAGTTGGGGTTACTACAAAAATTATAGTGCAGATTGAATACAAAACACAATAAACATGCAAATCATCACACATAAATATATTATCAAATATATATATATATATATATATATATGCCTATAAATTAAAAACCATAAAGAAGAGGAATTTATGAACCAGGTTCGAGGCGCGATACACGCTGACCTTGAAACAGATACGCCGCCCTCCATGCACAAGCTTTCCAGAGCGTTCCGTTCCTGAGATATAATAAACCACACAGCCCGTCTGAAGGTGCACTTCCACTCAAACAAGTAGGATCTCAATCGGGGTAGACTCTTTTGCTCAGTGAAGAACTCAGAAATCCAGAGTGAATAGAGGGAGTAATTTTCAGAAATTTCCTCTCAAAAAATCAGAGAAAGGATCAATGAATAAGGAGAAGAGTGCTCTATTTTTCTTCTGTCAAAAGTTACTGTTCATCCTATCGAAAATATTGATAAGTACGTGTCATAACCCGAGCCGAAATGGCTCTATTTTATATCCCGTCGCTTAAATCATCACGACTGAAATTTATCTGAAATCCATTAGTCCGTTCGAACGGGGCAATACCCGTTCAAACGGGGCGATCGAACGGGCGTATGGGTGTTCGAACGGCTTAACTCTAGCCTGCTTTTATATCACGTCAAAACCAACACATTTACCTACGTTTGTAGCCATTTCAAACTGGCAATGATTAGTGACTCATGTGTTGATGACCCGTGATGATTTTGAAAGGGGACCGAAATAAGGAGAAGGAAAAACAAGTATTTGTAATGTTGGCTATAAATTATGGGGTACAAGTGACGTTTGCAGAAGGGCGTGGAGTATCTTAATTGATTAAGGCCGTGACCTTCTGGAGTCTAAGAATGAGCCACCTGAGTTGAGTTCCTAAAGGGATGAGACAATGGCAAATTAACTCCATGAAGTGTCCGAAATGTGTAAGAATAAGGGTTGAGACCCTCGTGACAATACAACTCAAGAGAGAAGATGAAGATCCATTCTCCAAAATTCGTTGGGTTGTGGAGTGGTACCATAACCAACCCTAGCTGAGAGCCGGAACTGAAACAGAACGGGAACTCTCGTTTAGAAGGATGATGCAACAAGGGCTGGATTTGGGAAAGAAGATCCACAAAGAGCGACATTCTCTATCTAGAAGAAATGACGTGTTGTGAAGCCCAAAATATTCCATGAGACTGAAGGGGCTTACAATAAGCCTCATGCCCCAGAAGATTCGTCTGAAGAAGGCATATGAATCAAAGTGCAATGTGATTAGTCATTGACAAATACACAATTGTCATCAGTGGTGAGAAATAGATTTGATATGTCCAATCATCGAAAAAGAAAGCTTCCCAGCAAAAGACGAGTTTGGTTCTTGGATAGCTACTTCTTGCAATTCAATCACAACCTCAACATCTCGGTGACATACGGTAGCTGAGGGGAAAGATCTTTTTAGTTTTTTGTCTTCCTCATCTCACTTTTACAACGTCATTGTGGAGTGAGGCTTTTGCTAAAGCCGTTCTCTAGATATCTTTACAATGTTGTTTGGGGATTCGTGATATTCATACTCCAACTGGAGTAGGTGTGTTAGCAATTATACATGAACCTAGTGTTCATAAGGGTCTCACATCATTAGATTCACAAATTTTACACAGGGGAGAGACAAGTTCTTACAACCCGCTCAGCTTCTTAAATAACAGGGGCCATTAGATTATTTATCATGGGTCATATGCTTTGTAACCACAACAACGTTAATACCTATAAAAAGAACCACAACAACATTAGTAATATGTACATAAATTTATTTTATGAGAGCATTTTGCATACTAAATAAACTTATTGTTTTTCGTTCCTGAAAACTATTCACGTGAATTGAGGAAGTCATTAAAGTTGTGAGGAGCTTTTTGAGTTAATTTTCGAATCAATAGTGAAATTTCCAATTGGAGTCTTCCATGGATTCGATTAAAAAACCAAGGAGTCTGTTCAGTCAAAATAAAAATTATAAAAGATATGTTTAAATAAAGAGGATTTTAGTGTTGCAATTCACTACAGCTCTGTTTCTTTGGCCATCAGATTATGATTTTGGCCACGGTTGAGCTGAAACTCTGACTAAATTTTTTCTTATATAAAAGTTAAAATAAATTAATATAACAGTGAGTAAAAAAAACTTATTAACAGATAAAGGATTTTGTGAGCGGATGAAGCTTATGTTTGTGTCCATAAACGATTGCGGATAAAGACAAGACAGCGAGACAAACAAAATGTGTGCGTAGCCCTATGCTTGAGCCGGGTTGCTAGATTATGCAAGCTTACACTCGAGGCCTGCTAGTAATTCGTGATGGTCGACACTGCATGCGGTTGAGTAAAAAAGAAGCTATACTTAAGAAAGTTGTTGTTAGTCTCTAAGCCAAACTTTTAAAGTGGATTGAAATGAGTGCCATCGAGGGGTCTTTAATCATGGGAGCGAAATTGTTCATATCCATAATTTGTACTCCCCTTATATTTAAAAAAATAGTAATTTTTTTTAATGATAAAATTTACAATTAAGAAAAGGAAGAATAAGCTTACTTTACTCATTTATAAATATCCAGCTACTTGAATTAAACAAAATAAAATTATTAATATAGAACCATTTGGAAGAAGTATAACTCAGAAAATAATACAAAATTGAATGTATTGATACATTAAAAATTGGTATATTATATAAAAACATATAGTAGAGACAAACAATTTTTTTAATGAAAGAATTTTATTACAATAATAGTGTATTTAAATTACCATAGAACAAAACAAACATTATTAACTTGCTCCAAATTAAGTAGTGAAGCACTAGACATGTCAAGAAATGATTCGAGGGCAACGACCAACAGGTCCTACTCTCAAATTTTTGGCATGCTTCTGAATTTTTTTTCTTGTTTTTGAAAAACACAACTGTTTTTTTGTTTTATGGAAAATATATAGATAGGTATTTTCACACCCCACTTTTTTAACTACCCACCTCATAATACAACGTCATCTCTTTCAAATATTTTACTGCTTTTAGGAATGGGGTGGCTTGATAACATTGAGGGGTTTAAAAATACTTACCCAAAAAATATTTGCATTTAAACGTACCATCTACCAATCAGGCTGTTAAGCTTGCGGGGATTCTTATTTTCATGTACAAGTAGGAGGACACAAGGAGGGTAAAAAATGACGTGTCAAATATATGTATTTAACAAACAATCTAAGACGTTCACCCAAATGGGGATGTAGCTCAGATGGTAGAGCGCTCGCTTAGCATGCGAGAGGTACGGGGATCGATACCCCGCATCTCCATCTTATTGTTTTATTTTTGTTCCATCTTAAATAATCGTGCTCAAGACATGATTAGGAGATTCACATTATCGCTTAATATTTTCCACAATCTATCAAGACTGGGCAAAGTTGAAGGAAAAGTTGCTGCTTTTCTTTGTTCGCCAAATCTATCACAACTGAGTAATACTTTTCCTATCTTAAATTAATAGTTCCCTTTGATAAAAATATTTATTCTATATTAATAGTTTTATTTTATTTAATTTAAGTAGTTTAGTACATAAAAAATAGTATCATAAACTTATTTTTACTTTATTTAGATGTGAGTTTCACGGTTCAATAAAAATTATTATTTTTTAAATATAATTATATATATATATATATATATATATATATATATATATATATATATATATATATATATATAAAAGACGGAGAATATTTCTGAGAGATAATACTATCACATTCAGTTTCATTTTTAGCTGTCTCAAAACCAATTTACACGCCAACACACTGATAATATCTCCATGGTGCCACAACAGCTGCTCTAGAAAAAATGGAGTTAAACATTGAGACCGCCTTTAGAAAGGACAACAAATTTTTGCATAGCTAAGCCCATGAATAACAAATAAACGCTCAAGTTGGCGGCGAATCACAGAGACAAGGTAATCTAGAGTAGAGAAAGATAAACATGTATACTACTGAGAATATGACTAAGAACTAAGAAGGATCAAGCGACCTGCAAGAGAACATAATTAATTAAGATTGTTCTACGAAATATAACTTAATTTTTAGCGCTCTCTCTCCCCTTTTCCATATATAGGTACAAATGTATTTAATGTCAAAAGAATTACAAATAACAATTTGATAATTAAGGAGGTCAAATATCACAGAACTTTGAGAGTGGTAATAATTGAAAAATTTACAAAAATGAACTTGACAATAGGCCAAAAACATAAAAATAGGCAGAAAATCTTAAATCTACAAAAATAGACTCGAGCATGTGCAAGAGAGCACTAAAAAGACGACTATGCTTTTAGAGACATTCTAACTGAAAGTGGCAACTGCTAACTATAAATTTTCTATGGTGTAGTAAATTACATGATAGTATTTTCTATTTCTTATCCTGTAGTCAATTATAAGATATTTAAAATTTTCTAACAATAATATTTCCTATTGTGTAGTTGACTTCACAATATCATATATTCTTGAACCACAATAAAACGATAGGTACTTACATATTCCGCACTATCATTATAATCAGAATTCAAATGACGAAGCATGTGGATGTGGGTAGCCTATATGAATTCTATTATTTTATAAGATGAGACAACTGAAACTTTGATCTCCTAACTAAGTTCTCCTATAGAAGAGAAATGAAAAGGAAAACTCAAAAGCCGCCCGCAACTAAGGGCTCTGGAACATACTATATGCCTAGAACTGGTTGAATCATTCCTATCCACCCAAAGACTCATCCCCGATTTTCCTAGTTTGTTAAGAATCACAATTTCCACTGGGCCCACCAACAAAGAGGTCAAACCCTCCACCAAGCAAATGACACTGGTCAAGTGCTGGAATTGCATCATAACACCGGCCCGCATCCTCTAAAAAAAAAGATCACATTCCTTCACATTTCTTAAAAGCTTGTCATCAGTCACCAACTGAATTTGGGTGATATAAGCTACCCTCCCCCTGGCTTCATCAGTACTCCCCCCACTCTACCCACTGGGGGGAAGGGAAGACCAAAGGAAGTACGAACCTTGCCACCCCAAAATACTTGAATGGTTGAGTTCGACAATGACAATGGCCTCGTTGTTTGGACGATGCAGCAATCACCAATTATGTGTCTTCTTGTCTTGCGATTAACAAGGAAGGATCTATGGCTTTAGCCTTTGTAGAGGGTCAAAAATATGCACACAATCTCCATTAAAATTAGCTCGGGAGCACAAATTAGGGGATTAATTTTCACTGTTTACTAACTTATAGTTTACAGTTGCCCACTTTCAGTTAAAAAGTTGGTATAGTCATCTTTTTTAATGCCCTGCATGTGTGTTGCAATTATAAAATTTCCTGTCTATTTTTGTAAATTTTTTTGTAATAGTTACTTGAAATTCACATAACATGGAATCGAATACATTTTCCTTCTTGGTGCATTTTCAACCTTGCAGTACATATGGAATTGATTTCACTAGCCCTTTACAAAAGAACATCAAATAATATCTATAAAAGAAAACAAAATTAATGTTAATCTAAATAAAATAATGAGCTTGATAAGTAGGCCTTTGTGGATTACAAAGTAGAAAGTCGTTAGTATCATCTTAAATGATTCAATTTGTTGTTTCAATCACGACCTGCTACCAATGCAAACGGGAAGTGAGAGCGACAAAGTCTATTTCTTCACAAGGAATTGTTAGACCGCCCATCTCATGATTGAAACCAAATTCATCCTCAACTTTTTTCAACAGGCTTTTGAACAAAGGTTGATTCAATAAGGAGATCGGAACCACGAAACGCTTCTGGGCTTGGCCAACATAGACCGCAAAATAGCCTCTTGGAACACTTGAGGCTGAAGATCGATCCCTAGAGAGATATCGTCGAATGAGTTGCTTAGTTTGACTCATCCCAAGAAACTGTACAACCATGCTTGTAATTGTTAACAGCACTCGAGGGGAAGATCGATCCAAACGAGGATGATAATGGAGACAATAGAGACGACTGAGGTACTTAGAGAACTTGATAAAAATAGTGAAGCAGAAAAGTGAGCTATATAGAGGGGATGAACTTGATGAAGAGTGAAGGAAAAACTGAGTACGTGCTTCTTGGTAGCTTCCTTGGAAAATATGTTTGCTGGCTTCCTTGAAAAATGCTTCTGTCTATTCAAATTTGCCGTACCATTGATCTTTCAACAGGTACAGGGACGATAATATCTAGGCATGTGTTGGCTGTCATAGTTGACAAATTGACAAATTAGAGCCTTGAACGATGTTCTTATGAAATGCCACAGTGGTGCATTTACTCAGAGTGCATGAAATAAGATGACTCACTCAACAGCATGTGGGGTTGAGTTGAGCCAATCGTTTGCTTCCTGCCGGCTAAACCGTGTTGACTACTTCTCCTTTGTTCCATCTCGTCGTCCTCAATGCCGTTAATGTCCTACGAGTGAACTTAGCTCACTTCTATTTCCATATGCAAGCAGTTTTAATCCATGTACTAAACGGTCGTGGAAAATTTTTGATGAGAAAAGCTTGATTTTTTTTTCTGGATATGAGAAGATAGAAATGATATCAAGCGTGATTAATTTGGTAGGCCATTTAGGGCTGAAATCGTTGGGGCATTTAATATATAAAAATCATTGGGGCAGAGATCGAGTCGAGCAGAATGAAGGCTGTCAAAGCTACCATGACGCAAATCTTTTCAGTAGTCCTAATCTCACAAATATTATGTAGACCAACTAAGGTTGCATTTGGTACATCTTGGGTTTGAGGCAAGTTTTAGGCAGATTTTAGGCCGAACATAGACGTTAGCTATTTCATTTGTGGGCCTCAATGTGCTAGGGATTGCCCAATGGGCTGCACCGTGCTAAGGATTGCCTAAAGGAAGAAAGAGTCTAACTGCTGTCCACTTATGTTGCTTAATGCTAAAACCTATTTTATTGATTTACATTTTAGAGTGGATACATATTTGAATATCAAAAGAAAAATGCTCCTATTTTATACGTTAAAAGTTTATTTTGTCATTTAAGGAGTCGTTTGGGTACTGAATTTTTGGAAGATTCAGTTGATTCATCATCAATTTAGGCTTCAATTATTAGAATCATAATTGTATGTACAAGCTGTGCAAAATTAAAAATCTAACCCTGAAGTTTATTCAAGTCGTTTCAAGTTTGAATCGGCCTGAATCACTGAGGTGGTTCAATCAATTCAGTCTCTTACTCCCTATTTTAAAAATTATAAATTTTATTATTTTTCAACAGTTATCTCTTATATCGATTTGAGTATTAAGAAATATGCCATATAGGTAGGGCCCACTTTAAAAATTTAAAATTACATACCCTTGTGGGGTCTTATTTGATAGAGCTTGAATTTAGAAGCACAATAGTACCAAAAACGTACATATCCAAGTTCGATAGAGAGTTATATTAATTTAAAATTTTAAAATTGGGTTTGACGCGACTTCTAAATTTATTTTAACAAATTTTATTTCCAAACGTAATTTATATTTGACAGTGAATTTTTAAAATTAATTCAACACTAAATTAATTTAGTAGTTCCCAATGCCCCCTAAACACCATTGATGAGTAGAACTTACTTTTTAGCTCCACTTATCAATGATGAAGCAGACTTTTGACGGATGAAACATAGTGTCAGGTTAGCATTACTCATATAACAAATACTTATCAATTGTCATAACCTAGATTTCTCATGATTTTTTTTACAACCGAAAATAAAAATATTATACAAAAGGTTTTTGAGAGATTTCATTAGTGTATTGCCTAGTCCTTTCGAGAGATTTCATCAGTGTATTGCCTGGTCCTTATAATGGGGTGATCCCTGTGCCAAATTCCGCTTACTCCTCGTTCTCATCCGCAAACTGCTACGAGGAATTATGTGCCAACTTTGTGTGTGTAACACTCGTATAGAGATAACATGGCTGCCTAAGGGGAAAGTTTTTGTATAGCAATTTTTTGTATTTTCCAATTATAGTGCATCATTTTCAAAAGGGACTTTAGTCATGTGGGTTTTTACCCAATTTGGGCTTTCAACTTTTAAATTCTCCCATCTCCTTGTTTGTGTATTTGGGTTGATTTGCTTGGTGTGTTTTCAGTTAGAACTACGTATAAATTAGTATAATGAAAAATGGCAACGTTTGGTATTTCGTGTAGGCTTTTGATTGTAGGACTGCAAAATCCATTGTTTTCCTACCAGCATTCCTTTGTTACATGGCTAACAATGAAAGGCAGGCTTCTCAAACTTGACAAACTGCAATAACGAGGTATCTACTTGGCGAATCAGTGTGAATTGTGTCAAGCCAGTTCGGAGTTGAGAGACCACTTATTTTCAACTGCAATTATTCTAAATGAATATACAGGTCTATTCTCAAGTTTCTTAGAATTGATTTACCAAGATACCTTGACAATCAGCTTCTAAACAACATCCTTTTCGCAAGTCATCGGCATGCTTGACTTGAAATAATTCTTAAATTATTTACCAATTGCTCACCATCTATTTCATTTTAAGAGAAAAGGACCCTCACATATTCCGGAATGAGAGTAATAAAACACTCAGCTCTTCAAGGCTTATAAGCATAAAGTTCGCAATAAGAAGAGTTCTAATATTCAACGCTTTAAGACTCATCATGGATTTGCTTTCATAGTTAAGAGATGGCATATGGAATTTTCTCTCTCCCTTAGAACTTGATATAAGATGTTCATTACCTAATTTACCGATTAAAAAATAAATAAATTGTGAAACGTCTCTAGAGTCCTTTAGGTCCACTTTGTGACAGATACATCTAAAAAGGGAAACATTTTTAATGCTCTACTTTGATAATGAACCTAGCATAAAGAGCACATAGAAGTACTTCATCCTAGAGAGCGACCATGTATACGTTAGTGCATATTGGTACCAATGAACTTGCACCATCATCTGCACCATCGTGTTCCTTATACTATGTTCATTATCAGAGGAGAGTATAAAAAACTCTCTCCTCAAAAATAGTACACCCATTGGAGATATAATGGTCAAGGCTGTTTGGACATGAAATTTCTAGAAGATTCTATCGATTTTGCCCCAATTCCAACCCAAATTATTAGGAATTGTCTCTGTAGAAGGTGGGCGGAATTAAAAATTTTGACCGGAAGTTAATTCCAAGCCGTTTTGAGTTGAAATCATTTGGAATCACCAAATCACCTCGTGAGTGATTCCCTCGATTTCAGTTTCCAACCCCTATTTTGAAATTATAAGTTATGTTATTTTTCAATTGTTACCTTTTATATCGGTTTGAGCCTCGAGAAGCGTATTATATATGGGTGGAGCCTACTTTAAAAATTCAAAATTATTAAACTTCATGGGAATTTGTTTAATAGGGCTCGAATTTAGGAGCATAATAATATAAAAAACGTATATATCTGAGTTCGAGAGAGAGAGAGTTATATTAGTTTATAGTTTTAAAATTGGGTTTGATACAATATTTAAAATTTATTCTAAATTTTTTTATTACTAACTGTAATACACATTCGAAAATGAATTTTTGAAATTAATTTTAAAAAATTCTACTCTTGTTTTTAAAAAATCTAACGCTCAAACTGCTCGGATGGTTGAAACCAAATTCATCTTCGATCTTCTTCAACAAGATTTGGTAAATTAAATCATCCTAAAGAACCAAACACCTATGGTTATACGGTGGAGGGGAAGATAAAAAGAGGACGATGATGACGGAGAGAGTGGAAGGGAGCAACAGAGAACGCGATATTTTAATTAACAGCTCAATGTTAGGAGAAAACTTTTAGACAACATATCACTTCATGAACCCATGTACACATCAAGTGATCTTGATAGACGATATTTTCTGCGCGGGATGAGATTATTATATAATTCAAATGCATGTAGGGCCTCAACAGCTACCATGATATTGACCTTTCCTTTCTCTCAGGTCACATCCTGTTTGTCCTTGATGTCCTTCAAGATTGTCCCAATTACTTAGTATTGACGTTTCTTATACCCATAAGTAATCAGCTTTGGATGATCACTAGAAGGTGCTTTGTTTCTTTCCAATCCCTGTCAAGTAAGCATCTTTGGATGATCGCTAGGGGCTGCTTTGTTTCTTTCCAACCCCTGCCAGGTGGGCTTTGAATTAAGATACGATAAAGATCTTAAATGGCCCTTAAGGATAAGGGAAGATAACACAGTTGGTTATACACGCGTTTACTTCTTGCACTACATTACTCCAATCTTAGCATCGAATTCTCTCTTTGGTAGAGACCTTGCGGACATCTTACGGTGATAATTTTATTTGTAAGTTTGATTTTTAGTAGGGATGTCTTACGGGACCGAAAAAGTCAAACTTAGGTTTCTTGATTGTGAACTTAGGTTTGGTCTTGACGAGGCTAACCTTTATCCTTTTATTGATGAATTTAATCTCTTGGAATACCCGGGGCCTTAATCATCTAAGTAATATGGCTTTTGTCCATTCCTTAATTAAACAATATTTTGTGGGTGTTCTTGGTCTCAATGAGTCTCGTGTTCAAGAACAAAAAGCAAGAATTGTTTAAACTTCTATTAATTATTTATGGTCTTTTATGGATAATTGTTGTTTTTCTTATTCTGGTAAAATTTGGATTGGATGAAATGCTACTTTATTCTCTTCTCTATCAAGAAGTTATATGAGGATTCTCAATATATCATTGTTTTATCCCCAAACTTGACAATTTTTGTTTTGAGTGTACCTTTGTGTATGCAAGCAACTTTCAACATGACATGCTCTATCTTTGGAATTGGATAATTCACGAGTTTCCTGTCATTTCCTCCCCTTGGCTTTTTATTAGAGATTTAACTCCAATTTTTATCTTGGAGATAAGACTGAGGGTAATCCTGACCCTATCTCTTACTTTATAGAAGTTAATAATTTGGTTCAAAATGCTGACCTATTAGAATTGTCTTTGAATTCTCCTTTTACTTGGACTAATAAAAGTACTGGTTGTAGAAGAATTATTTCTAAGCTTCATAGAATATTTTGCAATGTTGATTGGATGAAAAGATTCCCTGGATTGGTGGTGTGTTGTCTTCTGCTAAAAGTTTCAGATCACTTTGGATTGATATTACTCATTCTTTTCGAGGTCATAAACCTTTCAAAATTTTTAACTATTCGACGAGTTTTGATGATTTTAAGGATTTGATTTCTTCATCTTGGAGTACTGCTATTCGTGGCAACCCTTTCTTTGTATTTATCCATAAATCAAAATTTCTTAAACATGCAATTAAGGACTAGAATCGTAAAACGTGTTGCAAAATTCAAAATAGTCCAATCAACTAAGCAAGATTTGGAGCACTGGCAGACCCTTCTAAAGTCTGATCCTTTTGATGATGCTTTAATCTTTGAAGAATCTAAAGCTTTAGCTATTTATAATCCGAAGCTTGTTAGAGAAGAATCCCTTTTCATACAGAAATCTTAGGTAAAATGGCTTCTTGAGGATGATCATTGCACTAAGTTCTTCTATTTGTTGCTTCCCGAATAGTTCCAGGAATGATATTTATGTTGTTAAAAACTCTCATGGATTAACATTGGATTCTCATGAAGATATTGGTAAAGAAGCTTCAAAATTTTACCAAGACTTATTCACTTCGGCTTCTTCTTTACTAAGTTCTAGGATATTATTAGCGTGACTTCTGTGAGGCGGCCACTTACTTTTTCTCCTCAGAGAAAATGCTGCATGCTCTTAATAGTACCTTCCTTACTCTCATCCCTGAAGAAAATGACACTTATACATTTAATAAGTTTAGGCCTTTTTTTTTTTTTGCAACTTTATGTATAAAACTATAAAAAAAATCATGGCAAACAGATTTGAAGTCACACTTCCTTCTATTATCAATGCAAATAAGGTGGCCTTCTTGAGAGGTAGATTAATATCTTATAATATTATTTTGGCTCATGAACAAATGACATCTTAAGGAATTCTGCTTAAAAGTTGATCTTAAAAAGGCATAGGATAAGGTTCGTTGGGACTTCATTTTCATAGCTTTGAAGGATATTGGCTACCCTACTCTGTGGATTCAATGGATAAAAGAATGCATCACCACAACCTCCTTTAGTGTGCTTATTAATGGTGTAAATTATAGATTCTTTCAAAGCTCTTATGGCCTTCGTCAGGGTTGTCCTTTGTCCCCATTATTATTTGTATTGGTTATGCAATCTCTTTTAGACATTCTCTTGGATTATTATAACAATGGTCGAATACAACCTGCATCTCATAGAAATACTTTTGGATTTATGGCTAACGTTGCTAGGAGTTGTATTTTCTTCTAAACCAACCGCATTATGAAGGGCTCCATTCTACATATCTTTAATGTCAGAGAAGGCAATTTTCATGTTCGTTACCTGGGGTTACCACTTTTTTTTGGCTACTTACAGGCTTCGATGTGCTCTCACATTTTGGACAAGTTGCATTCTACTCTTGGTGGTTAAAAAAAAACGTCTTCTCTCTTATACAGGTCGGTTTGAGTTGATAAAATTAGTCCTCTGTAGTATGTACATCTATTGGTCTCTGCACTTTATGCTTCCTCTAGCATTATTTAATAGTTACAGACTCTAATGACTAAGTTTTTGTGGAGTTATTCTGAGGAGGGCTAGAGTTATTCATCCTATCAATTGGTCCAAATTCTGTGGCCCTAAAAATGAAGGAGGGTTGGGTATAAGATCTATCAAAGATTGGTGTTCCATTAGTCTGGCTAAGCTTTTTTGGCCTATTTTGCATAATATAACTCTCTTTGGATCAAGTGGGTTCACGAATATTACATAAAGAATTCTTCCATATGGCACTATGAAACTTCCCCATTTGCTTCTTACTCTTGGCGATCCATTATTTCTTTGAGGAGTGTTATAATTAATCTTATCTCTTATAAGATTAATGATAGTAATTTTGTTTTCTTTTGGCTTGATCCTTAGTCAAATAATTTCACCATTTTATAGAACTTTGGTTAGCATATTATTACTCAAATGAATAGTCGCCTATGACAATTATTGAGTGTATGGTTGATGGTCATTGGTGTTGGAGTGATCCTATTAATCTCAGAAGTAAGCAACTTCTTTTAATCAATGATCATACTCCTACTCTTAATCACGACTTGGATATACTCAGATGGAAGGCCAATTCTACAGGATTTTTTCTACTAAATTAGCCTATAAGTCTATCTTCTCTCATTCTCCTAATTTGCGTTGGACCTCTCTTATATGGTTCAAACATCACATTATGAGTTTGAACCTAAATCTCAGGCCAAGGGAGTGCTATACAAAGAAAATCAACTTTTGGAGAGCTAAGACACATGGTTCTTTTTCATACCAAGACCTTCCTCAAAATCAACTTTTGGAGAGATGAAAACCCAGGGTCCTTTTTTATACTATGACCATCTTTTACGTAGCTAAAATAACTCACTTTTAGAGCTAACTATACACTAAGATCCTTTGTCCTTGGGTGTCAAAAACATTGGTAAGGGGTATTTATCCACTACAAAGATTTACACATGCACATACATATTATCATGTATTCACACATTCATTATAAATAAAAACTATCTTATTATATATCTCATTAATAACATATATTATAATAGAAAACATACTTGAAATTCATAAGTTGATGCTCCATTGGTGACCTCATCAACGAATTAGCTGTGATGTCAATCCACAGACATCCCCATCAAAGCATCAAATCCTTACTGACAGTGAATAGGTTACGAGGGCCCATCTTGATGACGCTGCCACCAACGCGTCGATGACACTATTGATGACCATTATAACATTGACAAGACACAATGTGTCAGTGCTGATACTATTAATCTTCCTTGAACCACTGATGTCGTTATCGACTTGTTGGCAACTATGTTAATGATCGGAAAGAAAACGAACAAAAACCAAACTAGAAAAACCAAACACTCTCTTATACTAAACGTGATTCGTACAACACTTGAACCATAAATTCCTCATTAAAAACAATGATTTTATTCATTTAATATCATGAATATAACATTGGCATCTTTATGCTAAGCATGACATAAATATAATCAAATAACTACATCATGAATTAGAACATATCAATAAGCATATGATATAATCAAGAAATTCATTTATACCATTAAATAGTTATAAAGTTAGCAATCCGACCTTTTATTCTTGACACTAGACACAAGGTTTCTAGAGTTCAAGTCATTTTTCCACTTCCATAGGTCTTTGACGTACCCTAAGTCTCTCTTTTTGACTTGAAGTCAAATTCCAAAGAAATTATGGTCATAGGGCGTCAAAGGGTATTTATAGGGAAGTAAGGTAACCTAATTTTAATGCATAACTACGGAGTAACTACGTGTAAAAATTTTCTTGATGCAGTTTTAAACTCATTGACATAATTGCTAGTGTTTACCTACATGGCGGTGGTTCTATTATTGATTTAAGAAAAACTATTAATATCACAACTGACATGTCATTTCATTACAAACAAATAATATCTACTCCATCAATTCTCTCTAAGAATTTTATTCTCTTTCCTTAATTTCAACCTCCTATAGGCCTTTTGTAGGGCACTAAGTTAGTTTATGTTTAGGTCTTAGAACAAGATATCACACATCATTCCTTGTGAATTGACCTAATTCTTCTCACATTGCATTAATCTAATTCTCATCCTGAAGTGCTTCATAAATCTTCGTTGGTTCTGTGAGACACATATTAAGAAAAGTTTACTTATTCCTCCAATTATTGTCTTATTCTCACTCTTTCATTGATGTCTCCAATCACATTTATTTTAGGGTGGACTTTTTGAACCCAATTAGGTACTTGATTATGTTGAATCTGTGGTTTTGTGCATCATCATGAGCTTGAGAGTCATGGATATGATCATCATCTTAAACTTCCACATGTACCTAATTTTTCTGTGTTGAATCACTAAAAACATTAGGTAAGTCATCATAATCATAACAATCCACCTTTTGTTTTCCTTTCTTATTTTGAAATTTTTGATCCTCAAATATTTGTGCATTATTCATAATTACATTAGAATATTATATGATAGCTTGAGTTTTTTTATTAAATACCATATATACCCTACTTGTCAAAGAATAATCAAAGAAGTTCTCATCAATATCACTCTTGTTATCAACTTTGCCCAAAACCTCTCTATCTCTCAAGATGTGACAAGGGCTCCTAAAGACTCGAAAGTAATTGATAGTGGGTTTCTTTCATCTCCACAACTCGTAAGGAGTTTTGATTGTATCAGGTCTATAATCAACAATATTAAAGGTATATGCAGCAGTGCTCACAGCTTCTACCCAGAAGTGTTTGACTAAGTTCTTCTCATTGAGCATTACTTTAGTCATCTTCTAAATAGTTATATTTTTCCTTTTAGTAATTCCATTTTGCTACGGGGTTATAGGGGCTAAAAACTCATGGTGAATACCAAACTTATCACATCTAATGATCTTTTTCTTAGTTATCTTTGTCAAAATTTTAAAAATAACATGTCCTAAACTTTAATACCACAAATAAGAATTATAAGTAAGGATAAGTTAGCAAAATAAACAAAATCAAACAAATAACAATTATCACAAAATCTCATACATTTAACATAAGTCATTCTAGATTAATAAATGATAAAATATGTTTTCTTTATAAACTTCACAAAAAATTTAAAATCACAAATATAACTAATGCTTAAAAAATTAGCTTTCAAACCACTTATGTACAAAACATTGTCAAAATCGAGCAATTCAAAAACTCTTATCTAGTGTGCCTATCCCATACTCCCATCTCTAAAATTAGCTTTCCCATCATATTCTCTACTAAGTTTGTAAACTTAGATTTGTCATTAGTTATATGTTTTGAACATCTACTATCTAGGTACCATATGTCAGAATGTTGATATTTTATGACGGTGTGCACAACATTGCATTTCACATCCTCTTTATTAACCTAAATTATCTTTATTTTTACAAACTCGTGAAGGCCACTAATATTTTTATCATATTTTTCTTTCCCAAGTGTTTTTTGCATTCAATATTTGTTCCTTCTTAATAACCATTATCAGTATTCAACTGATGAGAGTTTCTTAGTGAATTATGTGTGTGAACCTTATATCCAAGTTTTTAAACCTTTGCACTAAGTTTTCTCAAGTTTTTACCCATCCAAATGATTTCTCTTTGCAAGTTAGTTTGAACATTCTCTCTAACAATTGGTGGCTTCTTTACTAATTTATTTTTGCTAGGTTTGAATTTAGTCATTAGTTTCTTCTTAGGCAATTGTGTTCTAACCAAGGGTATTGAGTTAGAAGAACTAACACTATTATCTTCCAAATTACTAGCCTTAACAAACTTAGTGTATCTTAGGGAATTAGAATTCTTATGTTTAATATATCCTAGTCCACTCTTATCACTTCCATATTTCCAAGAGAGAAAATTTTATTAAGTTTGTCTTTACCTTAAACAAATTCCTTCAACTTTGTATTAGAAGTTTTCAATTTCTCTTTTAAATTTTTAATTTTAAAAAAAAACTCATGGTTCATATCATCACACAAAGATTTATCATGTAAAAGTTTGGAATTCTCATATTCCATAGTACAAAACTTTGATCTAAGCACTTTCAACTCATCAAAAACATAGTTTTTCCTAGCTAATATAAAATTTGAAACAACTAAAGATAAGCTAAGCATATTTTTGAAGTCTATGGTAAACCAAAACTCAATCAATCTACAAAAATACAAAGATCACCTCAGCTACCACTTATTAGTTTGTGAATATGAGTGTGTAGCAAAACACACTAAGAAAAATAAGGTGTTTCCAACCTGCAATTGAGTTACAAGATTTATTGATCTTCCCCTTTGAAAAAAAAAATAAACTATGATTTTTCCTTAATTAAGGTACTCAATTCCTATGTCTTCTATCGAAAATTTAGAAACAAATAACAAAGTAAGTACACAATTTTTTTTTACGTGGAAACCCATCGAGGGAAAAACCATAAGATACTCTGTCTAGATCAACTATGCACTAGAAAACCAATGATTATAAAATTACTATTTACAAAGATAAAATATTCCTTTTGCTCTACACAGCTAGTCATTCACACTACTATAATCCTAAATCAATCACTTATTGGTTGTTTATCAGCATTAGCTTGATCTTCTATCTTCATTATGCTTATGATCACTCATGATTTTTCATGTCCTCCTCCTTTGGAATGAGTTTCTTTCTCCTTAATTTTCTCAACAACAATCTTCAATTAAACATCATGCCACACATGTGCTTTTGTGCTCTCATCTTACTTCTAGTTACTCTTTTGATTAAGGTAGATAAACCTCAATGACTAGAAGACTAATTCTCTCTAAAAATAATTAGAGAAACTCACACTAGTTCTCTAAGCTTTTTTAGCCTTCTTCTATTCTCTTCTCAAGTTTTCTCTTTCATAAATTCCCCAAGTTACAAAAGGAACTTTACCTCAACGGGAACCTAAATCACTGCAAAAAGTGTTAATTTAGGCAACTGTGCATAACAATGATAGATTAGTATAGGGCGATCGATCATTCCCCTGTTCTATTCACTCGAATTCTTCTCAATGATCAATTGTTTCACCGAGCTACCGAGCGCAATTGTCGCAGTTAAATTTTCAGTATAAACTTTCATTGTGCTGATTGATCATTCCAAACTAACGATCGTTCAGTAATGAATTTAAGAGAACCTTGCAGAGACATTCAAGGCCAATCGATCAAATGAGATAGTGATTGATTGCTCTGAACAAAAAAATGAATTTTCACTCAAAAAGTCTCCATTTCTCAACTACACTATCTTCTATGTTCTATTTTATCCTAAATTGTGTGCATATGTTGTGTGTGTGTGTTTTTACTTGACAAATACCAATTTGAGAACATTTTTGGAATATAATATTCTGACTTATAATGATTCCAAATTATATATATATATATATATATATATATATATATATATATATATATATATATATATATATATATATATATATAAAGAACCCACTACATGACATATAGGCACATGTTCTTACATGGTTTAGACAAAGGGTCTTGTAGTTTTTGCTTAAGAGGGTTTCAATGTAATTTTTTTTGTGTGTGTCAATTATTTACTTTGATTTGCATGTTTTGGTTAGACATAGTTTATTTTTGCATATGATAAAAATCTAAATTTGATTTTTATTGGAGGAAGACATATATCTTTTAGTTTAATTACAAATTAGAAGCAGCATATCTTTCTCGGTTTGTCTTCCCTCAAACCAACAATATTGTTACATTAACTACTCATACTCTTATGAGGGATCCAACATCTGTTTTATCTATTAACGTTGAGCATAACAACTTATAGCTGCAATTTACTCAGCTTTAGAAGTACTAGGAAGGGAAATTTAATCTTGTTTTTTGCTATGCCAATCAACTAAAAACTTACCAATATAAAAACAACCACCAACAGTTGATTTCATGGTCATTAATGTTCTTATCCCAATCAACAAAGTGTCTTAAGGATACAAAATATCTTGTAATCCTCTTCACATCTGCAACGTGGGATTCCTTAGGATCAACATTCGCATTTATGGATTATTGACTGGTGTTAGCCCTGAGCTAAGAACTCGGTTGGCATGACTTTTTGTAGAATATACCAATAAAATACCTTCATCACTCTTGGGCTTTCTCAGCTTTGAAGATATAACATTTTCTACCAGAGACCTTAAAGTATTTCACACGAGGCCTTTTACTATGCCACAACTCATTAGTTGTTTGACTCTAACCAGCTCTAACATAGACCCTCTTGATAATGTAGCATACAATGGTCTTCAGCTCACAAATTATTTGCAAGATTTTCACTGTGAAGGAGCACAATGGCCGTGGCTTTCATGAAATGGTTTTTTCTTTCAGAAACACCATATTGCTGAGGAGTTCTCGATGTAGAGAATTCGTACTATATATCATGTGTTTCACAATATTGCTACAATGATAAAATTTTAAAACTCTACTATGATCACTCCGGATACTCCCAATTGAAGTTCCTTTTTCATTATGGGTTTGGTTTACTACCATTTTGAATTCATGTAAAGCATTTGAATTTTTCTTTAAGATATCAACTGAGGTAATGTGGAATAATCATCTACCATAACCAGAAACTTCAGTTTGGTCGACCAGAAAATACTTTTTTGTTTCCATATAGAGGTACTAAATGACTTATTTCACTTAGATTCGATTTATAGGGGATTGGTCATGGTGGTCTATTAGCACGCAGGCTCCCACGCAATAGTAAGAACGTATCCAGTGGAACAGTTCTACCACGTGGCCGTGCATTTGTCTCTTCATCTTTAAACACGTAATCCGAAATTCGTGCTTCATCTTACTCAATTTTAAATACATACAAATTCATAAAACGTGTCACTCATTAACAATACATATCTACCAGGTGTCCCGTACAACGGTTCCACTTTGATATTTTTTCCACAATAGCATAGTGTGGACAAATGGAGAGCCATCGATCCTTGGAGATCAATTGCTTTTGAAACTTGACCAGCCTCTACAGTGGCAAAGCTTCCCCACCTAATTATGCGTCCAACACAATGTTTAAATTTGATTTGCACAACTAAAAGCACTGTTGAAATAGTAAGAAGCTTCATCCCTAATCTCAAAGTTACAAAAATATTATTGTACAATGATTGACCAGAAAAACAGTTGAGTGTGCATATGCACAAAGCTGCATCCTAGGTTTGTCCAGGTAATTTGTCACCCAGATCAACGAGTGTCAAATGTTCACTTCTAACATATAAAATGAAATGGGAACGTGAAGACAAACTCTTCTCTAGCCTAGATTTGGTTGTTAACCTTATCCAAAGCGGCTACGTAAATGAGAAGCAAGAGCTATAAAGTCTTCTTCTTCGCAGGGAATTGTGAGACCACCCATCTGATGATCGAACCCGAACTCCTCTTCAGCCTTGGTCAATAGGTTCTGGAATAATGGCTGCTTCAAAAAGGATATCGGAACCACGAAACGCTTCTGAGCTTCACCAACATAGACGGCAAAGTGCCCTCTCGGGACAGTTGAAGCTGGACATGACTGATCTTTTCTGGATGATCGTTGAAAGAGCAGCTTGGCTTGATTCAGCCCAACCATGTGAACACCCATGAGTCTTAATACTCCTTGTTGAGAAATGAAATTTGCAAGATAGACAAAAGAAACAAGAGTTGTGGCTGAATTCTGAAACACATAGAAGCGGGGTATATATAGTGCAACGAACTCAGTGGTATTTGGTAAACCATGTGCTTGCTCGCTAGCCGCTGCTTATCTCTTAAATAAAAATCCGCTCCAATCTAGTGAGGAATTCACTTGGATGTAACTTTCCGTAGGCATATTCAAGAACTACAACGAAGTTAAGGTCCCAATACATACTAATGAGACATGGCTTTTGTATACTGCTAGCTAGATTAATGCTTTACTCTTAATGTGGGTACCAAGCCGTGTGTCAGTATGGCTCGTTCACTGTGATATTACTGCTATAATCTTTGCTCCCCTCTGGAAAGAGCAGAATTAGTTGCCTGGATCATTGAGGAGCATGTGGTCTACAGATATATCTGCTCCCGAACTGCCTACATGACATCAACCTTTCCTTTCTCTATGGTCACATCTTGTCGAGGGGCCGTGTTCGGAAGGGTCAACGAAGAACCGCGCGTCGTTTAAATGTTGCTTCAACTACGTACTTGTTTCGATCAGTAACTGAAATTCCAGTTGTATAGAAGTAATATATTTGAAGGAACACATGATATTTTAATTTCCATCTTTTGTGTTCGCTCTTGAGCTTAATAGAAGAGGTCACCCCACGAAATTTATCTACGATAAAAACACGTGATCTTTTCGAGACATAGACAGGAAGAAAACAAACGTTCATATTAAGGTAGATCGGACTACGAATTGGTAATCTTGTCCTTCCAACATAAACAGTAAGATGCCTTTTGAGTTGAAAAAGTTAGTTTTGGCACGTGCATGTTTGATAAGCCTAATAAAGGAATCAGGTACCCGTCCTCCCGATAGGTATCCATGACAGCTGTGTTCCCTGCACTAACCATATGTTTGGAAGAGAAAAGTTGGAAGAAATCTTCCTGGCGTAAGTATTAGAATTTTTTTTTGTGACCAATGCAAAGTTTGAAAGATAAGGCCACTATTTAATATTATGCTCTTATGTAAGATTTATTCATTCTCTTACTCGTGCTTAGGATCTGTATAGTCAGTGCTTCCCAGAATATAATCATTTCTCACACACATAAGAAACACTACAATCCGTGGGTATGCTGCGAACGAAATTGTGTTCTTTTTCCTCACTAATTTAAACTCAGAGATGTAAGTGTTGGAAGTTGTTATTTTGGAAAAATGTATGACCTAAACTCGGAGCTTGCAAACAAAACCAATTAAGCCGGGCCAGACGATGTTCACCACAAGTTAGGCACAACTCAAGTATTCCAATGATACACCATATGAAATAAATATGGCTAGATAAATTTAGGAAGCCAATATTCCTATTCAACTTTCTCTATATCAAAACTCTACTTCAGCGCCTCTATTGGATAGAGAAAATGATTCACAACTGGCAATATAGAAATTCACTTTATCTAATCGAATCGGAAATTAGAGTACACTTTAGGTATAGAAAAAGCGGAGTATAAATATCATTTTTCATAAAATTGTAATGACAATGCATATGCTAGACATAGTAAAATATTAATAATTTCCATATAAGGGAAGTGTAGCTTTGGCATTGAAATATCCCTTACAAAAAAATATCTACTCTACTGGTCAATTAATGAACATGACACCTTTAATTATTTATCCGTTTGTGTAAATCAAGAGAATAGTTTAGTTCTTATTATTATGTTCAATTTGTTGATGAACAATTAGTAGTTTTCATGTCTGCTTTAGATGATTCATCCAATGAATCCTCATAGAAGCGACTTCATCACACTCATATAGGTAGTTGTGATAAAAAGTATCCTAATTAGGGCATAACCCATATACTTAAATAGAGAATCTTAAGGGGACTCCTAACAATTAACCTAAAGCCCGCTATTAATAAACAACTAAGGACAATCTCTTAACGGGAACACTAATAATAATCTTAAAGCTCATTATTAATAAATAACTGATGACAATAAACCTAATAAGCAAGTACTATTTTGGGCTTAATACTAATCCACCCAATGGAGCCCATAGGTGGGGAATTGCACCCTTATTTCAGAACACAACACTCTACAACCTCAATATGGAAATTATTCAATTGGGCTGCCTAATGGGTGGGTGTTTTGGCCCAAGTACCTTAGGGTTTAGAAAAACTAATCCTCATTAGTATAAGAACCTACCTAAGGTGCCTTTGGTGGGAGGGAGCATTTGGGACGAGAGAGAGGGATCCTTTGGATGATTTTCTGGAGAGCATGGCCAACAATGGAGGCGGGGAGGAGTGAGCTTGAAGATGTGTTTTATATAGGTAGGATGCCTAGCCTCTAATTTAAGATGTTAATTCTATTCTTATGGATGTTGTTATTTGAAATTGCATTATTAATGAAGAAAAGGTGGATTTTTGAGTGGCAAGAATAGCTCCTGCTAGACTATGGTAGGTTACAACATTGGCCATTGCTAGTACCTTTCCATTCATACTTATCGAGTGGATTTGTTGGGGCTATTTACCATAGGTAGCAACCATCCTCTAGCCTTTGGAGGAGGATCAACTAGTGGGTAGAGCCAATGAGGCTTAGTAACATAGCCGAAGGGAGAATAATTGTTGTAGAGGAGAGGGAGGAAGGATGGCTAAAGAGGACTTTGCCTCCCTTTTAGCTTCAAAACCCTGGTAGCATCACTAATGTTGGGTAAATCTAGCAAGACTATGGAATAGAGTATCTAACTTTGTCTAAGGGGAGGAAAGGGAGAGAGAGAGAGCTTCTAGGGGAGAGGATGTGCAATGCAGAGAGTGCCACTGCTACCATCTAAGTGACAGATGGAGGAAATCCTAGTCATTAGGTGATGACATTGCTAGCATATGTGACCTCTACTATGCCTCTCGGGGTGGTAGTTGTAGAAAATGGAGGGGCGGGCCGGACTGTGCTACCTCAAAGTGTCCTGACTAGCCACCAATTAATGACGGTATTAGGGTTTCCAAATTGCCATGAATTGTTGCTCAACAACAATCTGGTTAAGCCTAGTCCCTCGGCCAGATGTAGTCATACTATTAGATAAAGCAAATTGGTGTACTATAGAACTTTCGTTTTGTGCCTTTATTACCTGTGATTTTTTAATGTTATTCCTAGATTATAACCCTAAAAATTTTACACAATCCACCTTATATAAACCTTATCATTTGGTTTGGTAAGATCCCTATTAATACAAGTTTTTAAACATTCTCATTTGATTTGGTATGATCCTTATTTTTTGATTTTCTATGTTCTAAATCTCATAGAAGTTTATATTTCTTAATTGATGTGATTCCTAGATTACCCTAAAAACTTTACAAGAACCAACTCATCCAAAATTAAAAAATTTATTATTTGAAATTATTTAAACCCACTCATACAAGATTTAACCCAAAAACTTTACAAATCATGTGTTTGGATTTTCCCAAATCAAAGAGCCAAAGAAATATCTAATTTAAACTTTTCTATCAAATCCTAGCGAAATTTGAATGCATTTCATAATTCTTAAAGCAAAGAGCTAGGCAAAGATGTGTTATAATTTAGAATATCCTCGTTAGATTTGAATATCTATAATCTTCCTTGATTTGAGATAATTATCCATCATTCAATCTAATTCATGGTTCTTTTAGTTTTCCTACATATGGGATGTTTTACAAAAGCACAGGCAAACACTAGGGGTGTTAACTAGCTGTGAATCATCATGATTTAAACTATTTAATCTCAAGCTTGAAACTTCAATTTTGAGTTCAAGTCGAGTTCGAGTTGAACTTGAGTCTAGTCAAGTTGCTTTACCTTGTGATCATTTTTTGGTTTCACAATTGGTGGCCCATAGGTATTTAGAGAAAAATCACTAATACAAACATGGTCAGAAAGCAATCCAATGTGTTAGGATTACAAAATCAAATGAACTAGTTTTAGTTGATTTTGATTTTCTAATTTAGACTATTAATAAAAGACAAAGAGAGTAAACCTTTATAAAAAATGGCTCTACTTCTCATGAGACATATTATCTATTTCTTCTATTAAAAAGCATGAGGTAGTTGTACATGAAAAAGTGAAAATGATATATTTGATGGAAGGAGTTGAAACTTAAGAGATATGAAATCTATATATATAGAAGGCCACAACCGTGATGAATAAGGCTGATTTGCCTTGTGAGTGCCGCATGGACATTTACCACATGGGCGCTTTTGTGACAAGTGGCATCAAAGCCAAGGTTTCGTCTTGCTTGGCAACCAAGACGAACATTTGAGCAAAGCATTAGAAAGTGTTGAACGTTCTCAACCTGGATGAAGCGAGGCGATAGATGAAGATGTAATTACAAAATGATGGTAATGTGGGCAGAAACTAAGGTGAATAGATGATGGCTAATCGGGTTCCCTTCCTTGTGTCGGATTAAACGAGTGAAATTTGTGGATCATGGGTGCAGTGTACAAGAATCGAGTGGTAGTAGTGTTAGTATTCCCTGCACAATGTTACAACAACATTGAACAATTGCAGAGTCATGTTGGAACTCGAAATTTATGTAATTATAAAAAGCTCTTGCTAATGGTGTTGTATGGGGGCATATTGACAACTGGAAATCTTGCAAATATTCAAAGAGGCTATCTTTGGGGGAAGAGGATTCCTTTGTCCGAGTTAGAGAAAAATATTGTTTTTAAAGGTTTAGATATTAGGGGAAATAATAAGAAATTTGTAGGGAAAGAATGATGGAATGAAGTAAAATAAAAAATAAAAAAATTTCTTGTTTGATTAAGGGCCTGTTTAGGTGTGGATTTTTTTTAGAAAATGAAGTAGATTTTACATGGGTAAGTAGTTTTAAATTTATAAAGTATGTCTGACATACTTCTCGATGCTCAAATAGATACGAGGGGTAATAATTAAAAAATAAAAAAAACTTTTATTCTAAAATAGTGGGCTAGGAGTTAGAATCGACATAATCACCTCAATAGAATCACCTTGCGAGGTGATTCGGTGACTAGAGTCGATTCCAATGGAATGGAAAATGGCCTAAAATCAACTTTTTAAAATTCTTTGCACCCAATCACAATTACGGTTATTTCAAAGAGTTAGGACGGAATGACTGTAATTTTATATAACACCAAACAGCCCATAAGGTTAGTGGACTTTATTAGTGTAAATAGCTTTTTTGTTTTGTTTGTTGGTCCAAGCTCTCGATTGATCTCGGCGTACTCGACGGCCGACGCGACTTTAGCAGTACTCCATTTCCATCCTTCACATTGTCTCCACGTCGCAGCAGTTTTTGCGTTTGAAAGCCCACCGAAGTCCTGATGACGAGCAATGTCCCTACGACGTCCGGCCAAGCTGACGGCCGAGTGCTGCTACCGGCTTAAAAAACTTAGGCACACAAAAGCCCTTCATGCTCGTCTTCTTCGAACGCGCGTCCTCTTCACCTCCCTTCACCTCCACGCCAACCTTTTCCTCTCCTACGCTGCTTGCCCCGACAGCCATATCTCCCTCCCCACCCTACTCAAATCAATGGACGCCACTGACTGCTTGCCTTGGAATGCGCTTGTAGCCCGTTTGTCCCAGCGTGGTCTCCCCTTCCAAGCTATTGAGACCACCACTGTCATGCACAAAACTGGGCTTTTCTTGGACACTTATTCACTCTGCAGCGCACTCAGTGCCTCTGCCTCCACCCATATGCTGAAATTCGGCATACAGGTTCATGCCTATGTTGTAAAGTCTGGCTGGCTGGGGAGTGTGTATGTGGGTGGAGCAATGATCGATTTCTATGCGAAATTGGCATCCGTGGAGGCATCGGCTAAAGTGTTCGACGAAATTCCTGTGAAGAATATGGTCTGTGCTAATGCTTTATTATCTGGGTTTGCAGATGCTGGGCTCTGGGCGAAGGGATTGGAGTTGTTTTATGATATGTATAGTTCGGGTTTGAGACCTGATAAGTTCACTTTGTCTGCTATACTCCGAGTCTGTGCTGGACTGCCTGCAATAAATCTTGGTCGCCAAGTGCATGCTACGTTGATCCGTCAGAGTGAGCCAGGTGAAACAGATGGTTTCTTATTAAGTTCGTTAATAGAAATGTATGGAAAGTGTGGTCTAGAAGATACTGCGCAAAAAGTATTTGATGAAGCAAACAAGTCTGCGAGCAACAAAAATGATGTTGTGTTGTGGACTTCATTGCTTAGTGCGTATGGTAGAAATGGGAGATTTGGTAATGTGATCGACGTGTTTGACATGATGCTGAAGGATGGTGTTAGGCCCGACAAAGTGGCATTTGTTGCCGTTCTCTCGGCCTGCGGTCACACAGGTCATGTGGCTCGTGGTATACAGTACTTTGAATCGATGGCTAGAGACTTTAGGGTAATCCCAGAAGCGGAGCATTATGGCTGCTTAGTTGATATGTTTTGTAGGGCAGGGGAACTGGAGAAGGCATGGAAGGTGGTAAATGAAATCGCTGTGGGGCAGGATCATTGCAGTAGAAGTATTACTGCTTGGGGTACCCTGCTTCACGCATGTGAAGTTTTTGGAAATGTGGAGATGGGTAAATTGGCTGCTGAAAGGGCTTTGAAACTACACCCCGAGAATGATGGGATCTATGTGATGCTCTCTAATTTGTATGCCAAGTGTGGCATGTGGGGCGAGATTGAAGAGTTGAGGAAGTTGATGAAGCAGAAAGGGTTGAAGAAATGTGTGGGCTGGAGTTGGATTGAGTAGAACAGATAGATGGCGGAGGACTTTCAGTTTTTTGTTGTTGTTGTGAATATTGATACATATTGATATAGTTTGTGTTCATCATTTGTTATGCAATGCGAAAGGGCAATGTGAAAGGGCCTACCATACATGGAGATATGGGATCCAAAGCACCATAGGTGACGATCGGCCTATTGAAGTGATTGATCGTTGTGTTTTTTCACCACAGGTGATTGATCGCTTAGTTCGATTGCATATAGAGTTTTTTTGCAATACCTTAGCGATTGATCAACCCTTTGTATGCAATTAATTGCACTATTTCGGCTTGGTTAAGGGATTCCATTTAAATTTGGGATTTGTTAGCTGTGATTCTACGTATGTGGTTTTTTAAAAGTTTTTATTTGTTGTTGTCTTAGTTGTTTGAGATTTTATTAACTTAATTGGACTCCTTATGATTGGTTAATTGGGTTTTAGTCATAGTTTGGGCTATGTTATACACAATCACTGACACTAGGGCTTATATAAGAACTTGGCGCGAAATATGGAGACATCGATACTTATTTTATATGTTATTCTATTAAATAAGAAGAAAACTTATTTTTCTATCTCTTTTCCCTTTATTTGGTGTTATTACATGTGTAATTGGCGAGAGATGATGGTTGTGCATGTTTGTAGCTGGATGCATATGGCGTAATTACATTCCTTCAAGTCTCCCTGCATCATTTGCTAGCCCAATGCATGTCCAACATGTTGCCCCAACACCGTTGAGGATGTGTTGCAGGATTTGAAGAAATCTATGACCATGGGGAAGTAGCAAAATTGCCAAGACAAATTGAGCACTTAATGCTTTACATGGATGTCATTGCCCGCCAAAATCCCTGCTTTTAACAATGACAAGTTAGAGGTTGAGCTCAAAGGAGAGAATATGTTTATCAATGTTGTTTAGCATGACGAATAGGAGGTGGAATAGTAGTGCATCATAAGGCCTTGTTACTCGAGTGAGACCCACAATGAGCATCAATGAGGTTGGAGGCATATGCGCCATGAGACGCAAGGAGATGGTGTCTAGGGGATGGGAGACAGGTTTTAAGATTAACATCCCTTAGTTTCATGGTGGTATGCATCATGGTAAGTTCATAATGGGTTGCTAACGTGGATGACATAATTGATTTCAAAGTGTTGAAGGGCAAGTGCATCCCCTTGGCGGCGACTCGATTTCGAGACTGAATAGTAGCAAATCAAGGTCACTGATCGTTTATAATTAAACTCTTTGCATGTATACAAGACAATTAAACCAATACGAGTATTAAAGGTTATTGAACCTAAGAGACGAATGAAATTAATACTAAATTTAAGAAGATAGTTTGTTGATAATTAAAATTTAAAAGAACTTAAACCTAAATTAAACACAAGAAGTAATCAACTAAACTATATAAAAGAGAAAAATATGATGACAATTACTTAGGAAATCAAATCACTATAGAATTATAACAATTCATTAACTTTTAATTTAAATCTAGTGTGAATATGAGCAAATAATCTCAACTACAAGCTAGAATTATTTTAGAAAGAATCATTAATTAAATATATGGTATGAACTATCTTCCACAATAGTACAAATAATCTATACTAAACTAAATTATAGGCATGACTCGTCTAATCTTAGTATAATTCATCTAATTAATTAATTATATGAATATTAAAACTATTACATGATTATCTCATCTAAATTACATAAATTAAAATCAACATAAATCTTAAAATTACGTAAATCTATCATCTACAAGATAATAAATCAACATAAAATTGAATAAACATGAAAACTCTTCCATTAAAAAGAAAAACCTTGTCATATAATTTTCATTCTTAAAATTAGAACTTGCACGTTAAGCCGATTGATCACCCCGATTGCTCGATTGATTAGGAACATTGTTTCTACAATCTAGATGAATCTCTCCAATTTCATGTCTAATTTTTATTTTGGAAGATGAAGTTTGTTCATTGGACAATCCATATTTATTTTAAGTTTTCTGCTATGTTCATAATACTCTTTTGTTCGCGTCCATATTAATTTTCAATGTGTTTATGACTCTGAAAAGTTATTCAAAACACTCGTAAGTATGTCAAGAGTGTTGTGAATTGTTCCATATGTCGTCCAAGGGCCTCGAGAAGGGTGCCTTACCTACAAAATATAAATAAATTGCATTTTGGTTGTGTAGTACATAAATAAAATCTCTAAAATATTAATATTTATCTTAACATAAATAAACATTAATTAAACCTGAAATAACTTAATATTATACTAGTAATTAAGGTAAAAAGATATATAAAATAGATATATTTTACGCATATCAGTCACATGTGTATGCCAAGGCAAGGCAAACTGAAGATCATAGTTGGAAAATTAAAGAAGAAAATGTAGCAAACATTTTTTCCTTATAATTATGCATGTATTATGTATTAGTTGCAAGATTTGTAATAAGGGTCAAAGAAGGTGAATGAATACACAATTTTTTTTTATCAATCAATGCAACATAATGCTTCGGTGGAGTCAGAAGAACAACATGTGTCTCGTTAAATGTAAGGTATGCACCAAAATATGAAAGAATCATAAATTTATCTTGGTTTCCTATAAGAGAATTTGTTTTTTGATCCGTTTCAATTCATGATCGGTGCATATCTTACTTTTATGTATAATTCTATAAACTAAAACTTGTGGGTCTATCAATTGGAGACTTGTGCTTTTTATGAGCTGCTCATTAGTCCTGCTTCACTATATGCTTCAGAAAGAACCTCCAGAAAAAGCAACTGTACGTAATTCTTGTGGGGTTCATGAAGAGCATGTTTTGGATATCGACTGTGGTAGGTGAGCTGATGGAGTGTGTATCTGTTATTGGATCCATTTTAAAGTTGCCTCCACTCCTTGGCCTGACATTACTTGCATGAGAAAATTCCATAGGGGATCTTGTGGTTATTGTTGTTGTTGGAAAAGCCGGACAACCAACAATGGCATTGGCAGGGTGTTTTGAAGGACCTATGTTTAACATGCTTGTTGGGTTCGGTATAACTCTAGTGATACAGATAGTTAAATGTCTTTCCTGAGGCCTATGTGCTTCGCTTCAACATGGGCATTGTGGCATGGTGTTTGTATTTGCATTGATGAATTTGATGGGATCATTGTTTGTGGTGACTTGGTTAGGCTTTAGGATGCCAAATTTTTTGGCTTTTGCCTGGTTGGACTGTAGATGATTCTTATTCGTTTGATAAGTTCTATGATGCTCCCCTTGTTTAGTTGTGTTTAAGATGCAAAGCTTTTGAAGAGTTTGAGCAGCATTTAAATGTCATAGCAACAAGTTATCATGTTAAATGCCATTGAAGATAAAACATTGCCTTGATTCTCAAGTAAGCAAACTCAACCAAATGAGATCTTCATGTTTGGAGATCATCATTGTCATCAAATCATCGTTATCAATATCACCATTTAAAATTACCAAGTATAGGACTAGGAGTGCAGTTCTTATTTTGCCAATTATAGTTTTTATTAATTTTATATTATTATTATTATTATTATTATTATTATTCACTTAATCTTAATAAATTTATTAGAAGGATAAAGCTTTAAAATTAAAATTATATTTAGATTCAACTAATTCAGATTCAGCTAATTCAGATTAATTCAGTTTCAGATTCAACTAAATCAGATAATCAACTTTTCGACTAATTAAAATAACCTTTTAGATTTACATTCAACTGAAACAAACATACCCTTACAAATAGCTAAAGAAGAACATGTGATATATGGCTCAGTTTTGTGTTATATTCAGGCACAAATTGTTGTTTTTATTTATGAAGTTACTTTGTAGACTAGAAATAAAAGGAATCGTGAGCCGCTGGTGAAGCAACCACAGCCCACCACACATAAACATGTGAGACCACGTGACGACAAATTTCCCATTTATACATGTCGTTAACCAAAGTTTACCTTATGTTTTCCCATGCGACATCTTTGTACCTTATTTTTCTCTACGGGGCCCACACCTAAAGTGATCCAACGACAACCAACCACATATTTAAAACACGTGAGACCATGGTCACAAATTTCCCATTTATACACGCTGTTGTTAACCGGAGTTTACCTTCTGTTTTCCCACGTTGCTAAATTACATTTCTGAGCCTGATTTTTCTTCGCAGGGCCAACACTTAAAGTGGTCCTAAGTTCCTAACAATGCATGTGGGTGAAGGCTACACAACCTCTAGAGTCTAAAATCATGAGTGGCAATGAGTACACATCAAGTCTCGCTCTAACTGGAATATTCTTAGTGTTTGATCTCTTCAATAATTCATCACTAAATCAATAATTATCACAAACTTATTTTACTGACTTATTTTTTTGCTACTATAGCAAGGAATTTTCTGAACTCATCAAATTTACTTATATAAGATATGATTGAGACATCATTTACTCATACCATCCACGAAATGCCGTAGCACCACACAATTATTCATGGTATAAACGTTCACAAATCTACCTGCCGTGCACCATCTACAAACAAAAAATTTAAAAAGATGATTGTCTATGTAAAAAGAAATCACCATGTACAAAAGATTATACTAGCATCAAAATATATTCATGAACCACATACGATCTTTGAAAGAGTCAAGATGGAGGAAGCGTAGCTTGGACAAGCTTCTTTTGTCCTCTTCCACCGGATGATGGAGAGGTAAAGGTTTTTTAATTGAGCGAAAGGAAAAAAAAAATTTAATAATAAGGTTTTCTAATATCACTTTAGGTTAAAAACGACTTGTATAAACGGGAAATTTGTGGTCACATGTTTTAAATATGTGGGTCGCTGTTATTGCTACCCAACTGGTGAAGCTTTGCCAATCATGTATATATTCCTCGGGCTTTTGGGGGAACAATGAAGAGATACACTTGACACAACTACGAGTTTCTCATTTGCGTTTTCTACTTTCTTTTCGTGATCAGAGAAATGCATCTAGAAGAGAATTTACTGTATTTTCCAAAGGATCTTCTTTCTTAGGGGAAACAAAAATCTTCTCTATTTGCTAAACTACCAGACTGGGTCCGTCAGCATTGTCAGGTCCTTTTCCTACAAAAATATAGAGATCCATGCAAGGCATCTGAACAAGAATACCGTCTTTAGTGTCCATAAGGAGGGGACTCCTTGTCGATAATATCTATCATCCTAAATTTCATAAATTAAAGAGATACACTTGGATCAAGTATCATAATGCAACTAGCTATAGCAAGCAACATGTATTCGTGTTGTGCAAACCACCATCTGCTGGAAGCCCCTGGTTTTTTGGATACCTTCACATGCCGCAGAATGAACCACTTGATGCTCATCAGAGATCTTTTTGTAGTACTGGATCTATATGTATACAAAACCCACCTAGCTCATGCCTCCATCCACTCAACGATTTTCCACTAAAACCGCAAAAACTTTGTATTTATAAATACACTGCCAGAAGACATGGGTATTCAGCTACCGTGGATGCACAAAGTCAGGCAGATAACTGGACGCAGATCGAGGACGCGTTCAAGTGTGCCGAGAGGGCACTTTGCAGTTTATGTTGGAGAAAGCGAGAAGCGATTTGTTATCCCTATCACCTTCTTGCAGAACACTTCGTTCCAGAAATTGTTGAAGACGGCAGAAGAAGAATATGGTTTTGCGCAGTCACTAGTTGGCCTAAGGATTCCATGCAATGAGGACGACTTTGTGGCTCTCACATCTCATTTGCAGAGCAGTCATGAGAGATAGAAGGCTGCAGATGTTTGCAAGAGATGGTTAGTATTTGTATATTTACTTAGGTACTCTGTCCCTTTTTTATTAATAGCTCCATTTAATTTTTTAAAATGAATTAAAATTAATTCATTTTGATAACCAAATGGAGCTAATAATTTAGGATAGAGAGAGTATTAGCTACTTATGTCGTTTACTATTTGCGAATGAGAAAGGAACAAAGTTGTCGAGGCATAAAAGAAGTTGATGGAATAGCATTTGAATTGTTTCATAAATAAGTCTAAACGGAAAGGAGGTATGCAAATAAAGAAATCAATCAATCGCTATTACAATTGATTTTGAGTTATTTACCCAAAAAAATTGACACTTCATCAAATTAATATTTTCATTTGGTTTTTCAAAATAAATTAATATAAAAAAATTAAATGAATCTATTACTATAGGACAGAGGGAGTATCAAGCATTCAAACTACAACCTTAACATCATATGTTTGACATGGTATATTCAATAATTGGGGAAAGAACAAGCACAAGCAAATTTCAGATTGCTTGATGGGCAAAATTTAATATCTGGCCCCTCTTTATCCTTTTAAAATAAACAAAACAATAAGGGATGATGTCACGAGTGCGAAGCTTTGCCTAGCATTCGCACACGTGATAGTTTGGCTACGCCGCGCAATTAGCAGTCACTCTCTTCTCTTCCCACTTGTATGCGTAACGGAAATACAAGCCAACAACAACCAACCAACACAAAATTGTCTTGGTGTAAGGGTCTCTGCCTAAGCTATATTCCAGTCCGTCAAAATACAAAAGCTAATCCACCAGGCTGAAAACTCCATCTCAGCACCCTGGTTCCTTGTGCATGAACAAATCTGTCACCAATCACCCATGGTCGCTCTTGCTCTCCCCTTTAAATAGACTCAGCCAGAACTGGCTAATCCTAGTAGTACTAAGAGTTACAAAACCCACCCATACAAGAGTTCTCACCTTGACCAACTCTCAGCCCAACAAGCAATTCGCCTTAGCCCAAATGAGGAAACTTGTAAGGAGTCCGTCTTCCGCTAGAAGTCTAGCGCCATGTTGCCTCCAAGAGTCCTATCTGTCTAGGGTACTTGCTGCCTCAACTCCCACTTGAGCTAGGAGCGCAACAATTTTGCATAAGTGAATCTTGTTAGCCTTAAAAGTCTATCCCTAAGTCCAAGTAGGGCCTAACTTCACTGCTAGAGTCCCGCCCGCGCAAGGGCTCCTTAGCCTGCTCCGCAAGGCTTATAGTTCGTCTGGAACACCTCCAACGCTACTCCAGCTTTCGTCTGTGCCCAAGGGGCTGCCTAGGCTATCCGTCACCCAAGTATACTTGGTTGTCCGCTACCAAGTTTAGGGGGTAGCTGCCCCCATTTCCCATCCGACAAGTTAGGGGTCTAACAAGCCTCCCCCACTTTATTCTTCGATGCCCTCGTTGAAGCCCCTGACTTTCCAGGTGCACCGATTAAAGCTCTTAAGCCTTCCGCCTCGCTAAACCAGTCAAGCAACCAACCAATACTTCCCATCACGCCACAACAAGTCCTCTTCCTCCCTGCCTAAGTCATCCTTCGGCCAGGTTCAGGCAACACTTGTTGCCCCCGAATCCTGTGAATATCTCCATCAGTCCGCTTCTTGGTTGCTTCGATCAGCCAAGGCTTGGGGAGTCTGCTCCCCTCCTTCCTTCGAATCCTCAATGACCCGAAGTTGCCCCCTCAAGCGGGGACTCCAGCAACCGAACACATCTCATTCGCTACAAAGGACTCATTCATGCTAGCTCCTCATGATCGGATTCATCCTTACCCTCCTCAGTGAAGAATACATTCAGCCCTTCCTGTTCCGGACATCCCTTTGCACGGTGTGGCCCCTGGTGTATGAAACAACCACCACCTCTATACGGCCGGCTAGATTGCTCGCCCTTGTCCTTGCCACCATTGCCACCCTTGCTACCCTCCATGTGATGTTGGTGACGCTAGCCACCTAAACACCCATGAACTACACCTACAACCCATCCCTTGGCTACCTCGCTTAGCCAAGTATGTGGGGAGACCGCTCCCCCCAAGTACAAGCCCGCCCAAGGACTTGCACCCCACAATGTAGCTAATCCTGGAATTTGCTTCAGCAAGGTAAACACCATCTCCCAATGCTTATACACCTAGCTGCCCAGCAAATCTGCCAACGACCTTCGCAGCAGCCCGTCAAGAGCCCTCTACTCCTTCAGGGATTCCAACGCCTCAGCAAGGATGGATCCCCGATCTATTCAACAACAACCCATCAAGGAATTCACCTCTTCAGGGCATCCCAGCAACTCAACAACCTTCAGCCAACTCCTTCGCAGAGACCGTATAGAGCTTTCACCTCCTTCGAGTATCTCGATAATGGAACCAACTGTCACGGGCGCAAAGCTTTGCCTAACATTCGCACACGTGATGGCCTGGGTGCGCCATGCAACTAGCAGCCACTCTCTTCCCTTTCCACTCATATACACAAGGGAAACACAAACAAAAAGCAACAAACCAACACAAAGTTGTCCTAGTGCAAAGGTCTCCGCCCAAGCTATATTTTAGTCCATCGAAATACAATGGTAGAGAGAGGGCAAAGGCTGATGCACCAGGCTAAAAACTTCCTCTCAGCACCCTAGTTCGTTGTGCATGAACAAATTTGTCATTAATCATCCATGGCCACCCTTGCTCTCCCCTTAAATAGACTCAACCTAAACTGGCCGGTCCTTGTGCTATTAGGAGTTACAAAACCCACCCATACAATAGTTCTCACCCTGACCAACTCTCAGCCCAACAAGCAGTTCGCCCCAGCCCAAATGAGGAAACCTGTAAGGAGTCAGTCTTCCGCTAGAAGTCCAGTGCCATGTTACCTCTAAGAGTCCTATCCGTCCAGGGAACTCACTGTCTCAACTTCTACTCGAGCTAAGAGTGCAGCAATCCTGCCTAAGTGAATCATGTCCACCTTAGGAGTCCGTCCCTAAGTCCAAGTAGTACCCAACTTTGTTGCTAGAGTCATGCCCACGCAAGGGCTCCTCCTTAGCCTACTCCGCAAGGCGAGTAGTCTATCCGGAATACCTCCAACGCTGCTCTAGCATTCGTCCGTGCCCAAGGGGCTGCCTAGGCTGTCCGTCACCCAAGCATACTTGGTTGTCCGCTGCCAAGTTTAGGGGGTAGCCACCCCCTTTTCCCATCCGACAAGTTAGGGGTCTAACAGATGCCTAGTGGGGCCATCTACCAGCTCAGCCTACTCGGCTCAATCAAGATCAAATCGAATTCGAATAGACTTAAATCAAGTTTGAATATAATCCAGTGAGAGAGATAATCAAATATTTTCTGTTTTGGCTAAAGTTTCTTGTCTTCCTATTCAATACTATTTGAAAGACAATTTTGGTTTAATTTGTAGTACCCTCAAAGTGCCCATGCATGGTGATAATTACCTAATAAATGAAAGTGGTGAAAGTTTGGGATGACACTATCACGATCCCAACCAAAGGGTCCCAAAGCGATGTCGTGACACATAAAACATTAATAACGTTTAGCCCATGTAAGAAGAATAGCCATTTAAAGTAACATTATTCATAAGCAAAGGAAACTCTCAAATCTACAAGTACCTATTATCTTGCTAAATGAACCACCATGTTTTGCTTGAGTCTTCCCAAGAAAACGTATGCCCATGAATTTGAAATGACATTGATTGATGAACTATTAAAAGTTTTCAAGATGTTATGCTCACATAGGGTTGAAGAAATTACTTATCCCAGAAAATTTTATGGTCCATCGGGAGGATGTTCGCTAAGATATCCTCCATGAATGGGAAAATTGATGACGTACATGCTAGCACATATTAGTGCAAGTGATACGCTAGCATATACACCATCGATCTTAATGATCAACAGCTTCTACCTTATGGAGGATATGCTAACAAATACTAGGTAGGAGAACCAAAAAATAATCCACTTATCCCACTCCCTTTCACCTGAGAAAGAAGCATGATGCACAAACCTTTTGGAGTACCACTTACAAACAAATCTTGGTAGTTTTAGGATGTTTCCCTATTAAGACAAAAATAGGTACTTGGTAGACAAGGGCCACCGTGGCTAGTTGCTTCACTTAGTGCCAATCGTTCACTCGCTGTACCTATGAAGAGAGCAAGAAAGCAAAAAATGGAGGGGTGAATTTTACACTACTTTTAGAAAATGAGATGGTACCCTGGAAAGGGCGTAGCTAATTGTTAAAGCTGGTCTAGGTAAATGTAGTCGGTTCCCAGTGATCATTAATTGAGACAGTCAGGGACATTTGCAGCTTTAGGTATCCCTTCTCTTGTCAAAGGCCGCAAGAAGTGTTTTGCTCGAGTCTTCCCAAGGAAACGTATGCCCATGATTCTGAAAATGGCCATTGATTGATAAACTACTAAGAGTTTTCAAGATGTTTTGTTCACAGAGGGCGAAGAAACCACTTATCCCACTCTCCTTTACCTGAGAAAGAGGCACGATGCGCAACCCTTTTATAGTACCAGTTACAAACAAATCTTGACAGTCTTAGGATGTTCCACCATTAAGACAAAAATAGGTACTTGGTAGACGAGAGACACTGGCTAGCTGCTTCACCTTGTGCCAATCGCCCACTCGATATACGTATGGTTTCTGCTTCACGAGGAAAGGTCTCAGCTGAGATGCTTGTCACTTCATGAATTCAGAGAAGAAAGAAAGACCGTGACAAAGACTTTTGATGTTGTCCTAGTGGGATATATTTGTACAATGGCACGGCAACGTACAAATTGGTTTCACGCGCGCTAGCCTTTTCCTTTTGGGTTACAGATTTCAAGCCAGTCATAACTTCTGTATGTCATGTTTTTTCTACTTTGCCTATGAAATTGCTTACTCTTTTTTTGCTATTATGACATAACATTGCTTAATGTTGAGGAACATAATTTACCTCACTTAGTAACATCGTAGCAAACACAACATTACCTATAAACATGGTGTATGGCCTTCTTGATCTGACCATTATTTGCCTCTACAACATAGAGCTTAGTATGGGGTACGATGGAGGTAAAGCGTATTCTATTAAGTGGTCGCTTGGATGCGCTGTGGTTAGTAAAAAATAGGCCTTTAGGGCCCCTTTTTTTATATATTAAGGATATATTAGACAACTACTTAAAAATATACATAAAATGTTACATAACAAGAAAAGTAACTTTAAAAAAAAAACCTTCATCGTGAGAACGCCTAGAGAGGAAACACCCTTTAGGGTATTTGGTTTTCAAATTGGATGCGCCATAAATAAAATGTCTCCCATGTTTGGAGTAGTAAAACTGGTAGAAAAGAAAACATTACCTTTCTTGCAAGAGAAGGGTTCTCCTGCAAAAACCATTTCCACTTTTACATAAAGGGCGGAAAATTATCCCTTTTCTTTGTAAGACCTTTGCAGGAAAATTATCCCCTTTCAAAGTAAAAAAGTACTTTTTCACATTCTTTTTTAAAAAAATCTGCACTTTCTTAATGCAAGGGTCCACTCGTACCCACAAAAGCCAAAATGGCCTTTAATAAGAGGGAAACAAGTGCTCTTCTTCCATTGAACATATACATATAGAGTACATTCTCAAATTAAGGGGAAAGACTCCAATTAAGGGAAAGAAAAGGAAAAGAATAAACATAGTTACATCAATCATGTGAAATTCTAAATCAACTTGCAATTATTTGCAGGTTTTTGAACTTATACCGTAAACTTCTCCGCAGGTAAGAAGTAAGAGCCAGAAAAGCATCTTCCTCATAGGGAAGAGTGAGGCCACCGGTTTGATGATCAACACCAAACTCTTCTTCAGCCTTCATCAGTAGATTTTGGAACATTGCGCTTTTCAATAATGAGATTGGCACTATAAATCGCCTCTGCGCTTCTCCGACATAAACTGGAAAGTAGCCCCTTGGAACATTTGCGTTTGGAGACGACCCATCTCTCGTTAGAGACCGCTGGAGGAACTGCTTAGCTTGTGTCAGCCCAATCAAACGAATTCCCATGATTCTGCCAGATATCCTTTATAACCAAAGATGGTCACTCTTGCGAGTTGGAAAGATTTTAAGGTATGAAAGAAGCGGATGGTGGCTGCAAACTTTTAGTGTGTGTATATATAGTTGGCACTGCACATAGCCATTAACTGGTTTTTCCCACTTGCTAGTAGGCACACGGAGAATTGGGGTTTGAAAACCAGGGGCTTCCGTATGTTTCTCAGCACATTGCACCGGTTGTCCACAGCAAGCAGTGTGGTCAGGAGCCAGCTACAGAAAAAAAAAAACAATATCACATCTCCAACACTCTGATGAATGTGGGGCTTCCCTGCTCCTTTCCACAAGGACACGGCGGCTGGAGGGATAACAGAGGTTTGTCTTAGTTCAGGAAGTAGAGGTTATCATCATGAATAGAATTTCCAAATTCAAATGTTAATGATTTTTATAGATAGATTTACATTTGGATGCTGTGTACACCTTGTAA
Organism: Saururus chinensis; assembly: GCA_035235625.1. Classification (NCBI taxonomy): domain Eukaryota; kingdom Viridiplantae; phylum Streptophyta; class Magnoliopsida; order Piperales; family Saururaceae; genus Saururus; species Saururus chinensis. Next base: position 2,965,304 of record CP141141.1, read on the forward strand.
CTATTTTTCTTTTTGCAACTGTAAATCTTGTAACTATATATTCTTGAAAATAATTATATCTTGGTTTTTTATTTAGAATTGTAGAGGTGAATAAATAAATTAGAGCGTGTGGGGTTGGGATATATTGGCCAGGTCTAGGAGGAGGTAGAATGAGCAAAATGAAATGAACACGTCTAGCATGCATGACAGGCTCCATGACCATCACAACCTCTATGTACTATGTTAGATTTGTTCGCTTCTATCATGGTCCATTTAGGTTCCGTTCACTGATATGTCCATAGTACACACAGGCATTGTCATGAAGCCCGTTAGGAGAAGATTTTTGTAATGGATTTGGTAGCCCTAATCAGTCAATTGTCATATAGTTCAGCTGGGTGTGCATTCCTTACAGAATTGGTGGAAGTGCCCAATCAATCAATCTATGTGATATAATTCAGCTGATGTAAGGCCATCCCCGGATCGCCTTCGGACCCTGAGCTTACCACTAGCCCGCCGCCCCCATGACCATTTTAGACCTACACGCCTCTCACTGCTTTACAAGGGGACCGGGTACATTAAAGCAAAGAGCAGCATGTTGTCTCCGCTTTGTCCCCATCTGTCCAAGGCTAAGAAGTCATGTTCAGCCGTTTACTTTGAAGAGGCCTTCTTCGTCGTGCTCAAGTGGTCTTGGATCATGAATCATATGTTAGCCACCTACTGGTGGCGATGTTGGGCCAAAACACACTCACACTCAGGCAGCCTGCTAGGGGTGCAAGACATCTCCACAACCAAGCAGTACAGAGTTGAGATATTTCAGCAGGGAGGAGATGCCTTTCGAGGTCGCGCTCTGCTACATACGTAGGCCGGTTGGGGGAGGAGAAGAGACGAAGCTGGCCATGAGGGTAGCGGGGATCCTTGCGGGAGTAGGCCATTTTGAAGCGGACAGCATGGGTAGACAACGGCTGATTTTGGCTGTCCGTGGGGTTGCATGACGAGGCGACGAAGGTGGAGTACTGGTAGTCGATCGATGTTATCTAACACGTATACTTGCATGGTGATGAGGGGGGCTCGGCCCAGGCGAAAAACGGACGATGGTGGAGATATTAAGGGTGGGGAGCCACTGTGAGGAGGTGGAGATACTCTTGAACAAGTGGTCTCACAGGGAGCAAGAGCTAGCGTGGTCGGGACCGGAGGTCGGAGATGAAGAATGGATATGGAAAACAAAGGAGCGTGGGTGATAGTCATTGGCTGGGGTAATAGTGGAAGGGATGATAAAATAGGCGGTGACGTGACTGCAAGACTTCAATGCCACGTTAACGCGTGAATTTTTAGGTGAGAATCGTGTAGCAGTGGGAGGGGAGGAGTACTTTGGTCATAAAATAAGGTAAAAGTAAATAATATGAAAAAAATCTGAATTAAAAAAAAAAGCTCATCTTTGTCCACGTAATATGTAAAAAACCCGCCCTGCACAATCAATTAAGAATTATAATTAGCTAGAGCTCTTGTTTCATCACTAACCAAATTAACATTGAGACGATCAGGTTGACAAAGGATCTAAATTCTTTTCAAATTATCCCTGTCAAGATCCACATGAGAGTCAATTTTTCCAAATTTAGAATTATTCCGTTCTTTGATGGATTGTTTTAACATCTTCATTTTCTGAGTAAAAACAAACAATGCCGAGCTTTGACATTCGTTGCCTAAGTTTCCTGAGGGATCGGAAACTATCTGTTTGAATTCAGCAATTGAAGAATCACCAATTAATAGATAGCTAAAGAAGAACAAGTGATGTATGACTCAGTTTTGTGTGATATTTGGGCCCAAATTGTTGTTTCCATTTATGAAGTTACTTTGTAGACTAGAAATAAGTGTGGCAACACACTCAGTCTAGGCTTATTCTTTTTTATAGTTCTAAGAAACTATATAAAAATCCTGTGATGTGAATGAAGATGAAGGATAAACATTATGCACAAATTCATATGTGGGCGCATTATCCGAGTTGAACAATAAAAATGCTACATTGGCCCACATGCCCTGAACTTCCAAAACATCTTGAATGATTTGCCTGCAGTATGACATTGGATATCACCGGATGATCTTTACGTTTTCCAACTACAGATAAGTCGAACCTCCACAACCAATTCGAACTGCGTGGAAATTAGCTAATCAGACTTAAGAATACATATATTTTTCTAACTAAAACATACCATAAGCGCATCGTAAACTTGGCCACAATGCAAATAATGTATTCCTATATTTTTGGGCTTTGGGGGGAACAATGAAGAGAATGCCATTGACACATCTACGAGTTTATCATTTGCGTTTTCTACTTTCTTTCATGGTCAGAGATATCTAAAAGAGAATTTACTGTATTTTGCAAAGGATCTTCTTTCTTAGGGGAAGCAAAAATCTTCTCTATTTGCTAAACTACCAGACTGGGTCCGTCAGCATTGTCAGGTCCTTTTCCTACAAAAAAATTAGAGATCCATGCAGGGCATCTAAACAAGAAAACCGTCTTTACTGTCCACAAGGAGAGCACTCCATGTCGATAATATCTATCATCCTAGATTCCATAAATTAAAGAGATACACTTGGATCAAGTATCTTAATGCATCCACCAGGCAACAAGTATTAGTGTTGTGCAAACCACCATCTGCTGGAAGCCCTTGGTTTTTTGGATACCTTCACATGCCGCAGAATGAAAGCAGAGATCTTTTTGTAGTACGGGATCTATGTATACGAAACCCACCTAGCTCATGCCTCCATCCACTCAACGATTTTCCACTAAAACCGCAAAAACTTTGTATTTATAAAACACTACCAGAAGACATGGGCATTCAGTTACCGTGGATGCACAAAGTCTGGAACATAACTATACGCAGATCAAGGACGGGTTCAAGTGTGCCGAGAGGGCACTTTGCAGTTTATGTTGAAGAGAGCGAGAAGCGATTTGTTATCCCTATCACCTTCTTGCAAAACACTTCGTTTCAGAAATTGTTGAAGACGGCAGAAGAAGAATATGGTTTTGCCCAGTCAGTAGTTGGCCTAAGGATTCCATGCAATGAGGACGACTTTGTGGTTCTCACATCTCATTTGCAGAGCAGTCATGAGAGATAGAAGACTGCAGAAGTTTGCAAGAGATGGTTAGGATTTGTATATTTACTTAGATTCTCCGTCCCTTATACATTAACAGCTCCATTTAATTTTTTAAAATAAATTAAAATTAGTTCATTTTAATAACCAAATGGAGCTAGTAATTTAAGGATAGAGAGAGTATAAATTAGCCGCTTATGTCGTTTAGTATTTGTGAATGAGAGAGGAACAAAATTGTCGAGGCATAACAGAAGTTGATGGAATAACTTTTCATAAATAAATCTTAACGAAAAGGAGGTGTGCAAATAAATAAATCAATCTAATTGGTATTGAGTTATTTACCTCCAAAGAACAGAATATTCTATATTTCTTAGATTTTCCAAAAAAATGTCAACAAGCCCTGACTTATACGATATGAGGAAAATTTTGGACATAAATAGTACCCCTAGTCAGGGTTCAAGGTTTTATATCATGTAAACACTTTACAAGGCCACATTTACACACGAACGACTTCACAGACGGGTGATTTTTTAGTGAAAAGCAAATATGTAGCCTGAGTTCCGATTTTCGACCCATCCCACCGATGATTTCGATAGTCCAAGCAGTGAGAAGCGAACATGTAATGTAAGTTTTGATTTTTGACCCATCCCACCAGAGATTTCGAAAAAATTCTAATTGGTTTTTCGCAAAGTGTAGTTTTTCTTGTTTCTAAAAAGCAATTTTGAAAAAATCTAGCATGAGTTCCAATTATGCAATGTCCGATTCTTCTTGTTTCGGAATAGTGATTTTGAAATTTTCTGCCCTAAAGCAAGTTTTGCCATGAAGTGAGGTTCCGTCGGAATGTGGTGGAGGTCCATGGGATTTAGTTGAGAACATGTGGAGGGTGTGTCCGCTCCCTCGCTAGACAATTTCACTTGTTGAACCGAGCAACGAAATCTCCCTGGGGGCTGATAATTGTAATATATCATTTTTTCTTACTGATTTTATCCCATTGAATCCAACAGAACCTTTATCCTTGTGTTACCTTCTCTTAATTACTAAGTTAAGGTTACTCCCCTTCATTAATCTCTCTACCCTTAAGTGTCTATAATTCTATGTTAATGTGTTTTAATTTTTAAGAGAAAGAAGAGGTGGAAGACCTATAGTTTCCTATTGCAACGTGAAGAGAAAGGGAGGAGCTGTCTAGGGGAATTTGCATTAAACTTTTCTCAAAATTAAGGTAGAAGACACTTCTCTTCTAATCTGGATAGATTTTTTTTTTTATATGTTGTTGTCATGTTTCTTAAAATCTAAGCATGCCATATTAATATGTTTCTATTTCATAAAATTATTATGATCTAATAATTAGTAGATGTCTTTCATGATCTAATCATTCTTATGTAGTATGGTTGAAGAAATTTAGAAGTTTATCAACCATGTTTGATAAAAAAAAATGATTGTTGTCAAGTGCTATATGTTGCTTTTGATAAACTTCATTAGTGTACTGTATGATAGAGTATTTTGAATTGAGAATTACATGGGTAAAACATAGATGATTGAAGAAACTTAGAAAACAATTACAAGCCTAGGCTAGGAGGATTAAAACAAAACAAAAGATAAAGATCATGCACATGTTTATTAGGACCAGTATAGCGCAAAACAAAAGGATGAAAGTTAAGAGTTATACTTCGCCCATCTAGAAAGAAAATATAAACTAGAAATTAAAGGCTCAGTAATAAATAAAAGATAAAAAGTCCGAAAGAAAAAATCATTAGGCCCAACAATGTATAATATAAGAAAATTTTTGGGCAAAATATTTACGTTCAATACTTGCTTCATGTACAGAGATGATTAAGCCCAGTAAAATATGAGATAGAGTCGCTTGGTTGAAATGAGGTTAGGCCCAAATGGGACGGGAGATGACAACGAAAAGTATGATGAGAGACCAGCTCATTAGAGGATGTTCAACTTCTGGACGGGTAAACTAGAATGGTGGGTCAGAGACTCAGAAATAAGGAAATGATTTGAACATTGAGCCAGTAAAAAGAAATGAATGGACAAGAGAGCTTGGATCACCCAATCCTTAAAAATAATATAAAAAGATTTGAAGAAAAATTAGAGAACTAGAAAATTACAAATTTACAAAGAAATAGAAAATTCCCATAATTGTCTTAAAGTACACAAATTTCTACTCTGACTAATTTTAACCTGCATTATAGTGGAACTTTATGGGTGTTATGATGTTACATAGAACTTTATGTATGTGTAAGTGGATATTGTGAAAATTTCTCTCACCTTATCTTTTATGATCATGAAAATTTTTTTATGACCTTTCTTGTTTGCTTTCTAAGATTTTTGAACAATTTGATATTAACGATTTTAAATTGGGAAAATTATTTAAATAATATTTTTTTAAAATATATTTATCAATTCGGACCACTTTGGAAAATATTTCCCAAAGTGGTGTTATTTTTTGCCACGTAGGCGCCAGCCAAGCAGTTGGCACTTGAGTGGCTTTTTTTCTAAAATTTTTATATGATTTCGTTATTTGAAAGGACGAAATCAAGTTTAAGTTGATTTCGTCATTTCAAACGACGAAATTAGTTCACCTTAACCCGATTTCGTTGTTTGAAACGACAAATTCACTGCATCGCGTACCCATGCATAAATGATTCTAGCCAGGTTGCAGGCTGCCAGTCTGGGTCTTGCAGACGGACGTTGGGCCCGTCTTTGCACTTGCCCATGCATTTGCATCCAATGACGGCTCCCTCGACGCCCACCTTCTTCTGAAACTCTTGCAACAGCTGGGCGGCACCCGATTTCTGGCACTTGCTGCCCATGCACACCTTGATCCTCTGCATCCTTCCCCGCTCTCCGGTGCCGCCTTCACAACATCACCTCTTCTAACAGGGCCCTCCTCAGCCACCGCCGATGAGGTGGTCATTTCTGCACCTAGTGGCAAAGCCTATATCTTCCCTTGCTGCCCACTCTGCCTACCGCCGCTCTCAGCCCTGCGCAACAGCAAGAGCTCTCTTCCCTTGCTGCCCACTCTGCCTTCTCAATAGCCGGTTGCTTCACCGACGAGATCCAGCAGTTCGTGAGGTAGAACCTCGCCTATACTTTCCCTGCTCTGCGATTTGGCCTCCAGCCCAGTTCAAGCCCGGTGGGCAGTCGGACCATTGAACCCAACAGTCATTAGCACCCACCAGGGGCCACGTCCAAGGCACCCATGCTTGGAGTGGCTGAGCACGCAACCACCTGAGTCAGTCCTCTACGTCTTGTTCAGGACCATGACGTCCATATCAAACGAGCAGGTTCAGGAGCTGGCCAATGGCCTCAAGAGGAGTGGCCACAGGTTCTTGTGGGTTCTGAGGGAGGCTGACAGAGTGGACATATTTGATCATGGGAGGAGGAGATCATAACAAGTTGGGAAGGAGTATGAGGCAGAGGAGAAGGAGATGGAGATGGTGGTAAGGGACTGGGCTCCCCAGATGAAGATTCTGGCTCAGCGAGCGGTGGGTGGGTTTATGAGCCACTGCGGGTGGAACTCGTGCATGGAGAGCCTGAGCATGGGCATGGCGATGGCGGCCTAGCCCATGGCGTCTGATAGGAATGCACTACTGGTGACAGGGATACTCGGGGTGGGGGGTGATGGCGAGGGACTATTGAGGCTAGTCATGGGGGTGGATGGGGAGGAATTCAACGGCCATGAGCGCTGCTGCGGATGGTGTTGCTGCAAACTTCTACCATCCGTAGCAGGGAGGAGGTTGTCGGAAGCAGAGGTATAGCCCTCGCAGGATGTGGTGTGGTGGATCGGCAGTGTCGACAAGGGGTGGTTGAGGAGGCAGTCGGCAAGGCGCCGATAGTTGGAGCGGGAAATTGCCCTGGCCTTTGTTTGGGAAACGACCACCTCATCAGCGGTGGCTGAGGAGGGCCCTGTCAGGAGAGGTGACGTTGTGAAGGCGGCACCAGAGAGTGGGGGAGGATGCAGAGGATTGAGGTGTGCATGGGCAGCAAGTGCCAGAAATCGAGTGCCGCCCAGCTGTTGCAAGAGTTCCAAAAGAAGGTGGGTGTCGAGGGAGCCGTTGTTGGATGCAAATGCATGGGCAAGTGCAAAGACGGGTCTAACGTCCGTCTGCGGGACCCGGACCGGCAGCCTACAACCCGGCTGGATTCATTTATGCATGGGTACGCCATGCGGTGAATTCGTTGTTTGAAAAACCTTTAAGGTGATTTCGTCGTTTCAAACGACAAAATGTGGTTAAGGTGAACCAATTTTGTCGTTTGAAAGGACAAAATCAACTTAAACTTGATTTCGTCCTTTCAAATGACGAAATCGTATAAAAAATTTAAAAAAAAATTACGCAAGCGCCAATTGCTTGGCTAGTGCATGCGTGGCAAAAAGCGACACCACTTTGAAAAATATTTCCCAAAGTGGTCCGAATTGGTAAATATTTTTTTAAAAATTATTATTTAAATAATTTTCCCTTTCAAATTTCTATGTGGAATTAAATATGACAAAATTATATGAATAAAATTCTTGAGATAAGAGTAATGTTTTTTATGAACTTTATGATCATTCACGTTTTGAGATAAAACTTAAGTCAAGGCAGATACCAAAAATGTTTGAGCTGCCTTGCACCTTGGTATATATGCATAACACATGAAAATGGAGTTTGGTTATCTATGTACTAAAGCGTTACTGTCTCTTTGAATCCGAATCCCCCATTTTCCATGTGTGAGATATGGGGCATTGGAACTGGTTCTAATATATGAACTTTCTAGCTTGCATTTCACACATAAATATTAATTATGTCATAAGATTATTTTGTGAACGGATGATCGATCGGGCAATTATGGGCAATTGATTAGGTGAACAATCAATCAATCTCTTAAAATGATCGATCGGATGTGAAATTATTTAGTGTAAAATGAAGCCGAGAATTGGTAATCGATCGCCTTATTTTAGCAATTGATCATTTCGTCTACAATACGGTTTTTAACTTCGTTTTGTATTAGAATTTCCAAATTAGTTTCTTTTCATTATTTTACTTTCCTATGAGTCTTTATTCTGTATTCCTTTGATTATTTAAGGATTTCTTATTAATTTTTTTAAATTTTGATTAGTTAGTCATAAAGCAAGTAGAAATTAGACTCTTTATTTACAATTATACTATTAGGAGTTGTATAAATACTTTGCTCTTTCATGAAGGTCACAAGTTATGTGTAATTTTCTGAGATATTGAATAAGAAGAAGAAGAAGAAGAAGAAGAAGAAGAAGAAGAAGAAGAAGAAGAAATTATTCTTTCTCCTCTATTTTTTTTCTTTATTTTGAGTGAATTTATCATTAAAATTCGCAAGAGAATAAGTTGTATGCACTTGTAGCCGGATTCGTCAAACTACGTTCATCCCACTAATCCCGCTCTACATCAAAAAGTGTGTTAGAATTTTTAGGCATGATTAAGGCTAAGTCAAAGATGTCCATCGTCTAATGTTCAAGCTGTGTCCGAGGTATCTATAGCCTTGGTTAGCCGATGTTTTGTTTTTGTGAATTTCGAACATGACCATGAATACAGACTTCGCCTCGCTGTTTATATGAGGTCTAGTTAATTTTTAATTGTGGCTTACATTCATATGTAAATGATATTTTTTTATTTCTTCATAACTATTCTTAAGCATCATTTTTATATACTTAAATTCTTAACAATTTAAACATAATCATTTATTGTTATATTTGAGTTAAAGTTAGTTACTAAATATTTTATTTATTCCACATTAATAGCTTAGATCTATTTGGTTTTTAAAAATAGACTAATTTATTCAATAGTAATAATACAAATAAAAAAATGACATATATAAGTTTAAACTATTATTATATATAAAATTACTTAATCCAGAGATCTCAACCCCAGTTATCATATTTAGACAAAGTCATCAACACCTTTCTTATTCTCTTCAACCACTTTAGCCCTCATCTAATTGACTAAGAGGTAATGTCTATGGATAATAGTCATTTTCGCTAGATAAGCTAGAGGCTTCATCAGCAAACAAAACGCTGTTATAAATATATCTTCGTACCTTTGCCTGGTTTTTGATGAGAAATCTTACTAAAAGAAGTATGACCGAATCAAGTAATTCACTCTGTCCTTAAGACAGAATTCGCCCTCCCTTATAAGTGCTTAGGATCTCGTAGGCGTCTGTCTCCCAGGATAAGACGGTCAACCATACACCGTAGGAGCACTTCCAAGACGGTATATGCAGCGAACTACAGTGAGAGTGCTAACACAGACACAGAGAATGACAATGACGATCAATCCCAAAATCGAATTCATGCAGAAATCTGTTTTCGTGATTTTATAGGAAAGCCCGTTGAAGAAGACAACCATTCCCGTCCAAACGGATGCGTCCATCCGTGAAGGACACAACCTGTAGTGAAAACAAACCGGACCCAAACCAATAGACCAAATGAATTTGTCCCAAAATAATAATATCATGTTGACCCAACCCAACCCAACCCGGCCCGGCCGGCCGCGCGTGTGAACCAAACCAAACCAAACCAAACCAAACCAAACCAAACCGAACCGAACCGAACCGAGCCGAGCCGGCCGGCCGGACGGCGGCGGCGGCGCGCGCGTGTGGGTTAGCCCACCTAGGTGCATTGGTCTAACATCTCTCTCCCCCACAAAAGTGGGTTGGCCCAAGGGCCTAACATGTAAGGCCAAACTAATGCCTTATATACCAACACCATTAACTTCACCTAGGCGATGTGGGACTATTCACTCCTTCAACCAATTCCCATGTGTTATTCTCATTCAATCTGAAGTGGGCTTGGGCTCTCTCTCTCTACCAAATGGGCTTGACCCACTTGAACAATATGGGCTTGACCCACATATCCATTATCATGCCCATCTAACAAAATGGGCTTAACCCATTTCTTAATGCCCACTTCTAACAATCCCCCACATGAATGAGAATTGGCTGGATAACCATGCAAAATAATGCAGACAAACCGTGAAAGCAACATTGAAAAGATCATGCATGGGGGTGAGGTAGCTTTTGGCTTTGAACCTTCCCTTGTGAAAACTATCGGGTCTACTGGCTAATCAGTGAACGTGATGTCTTGAACTGTTCAACCGTTTGTGTAAACCGAGACAATAGAATTCACGCAATCACTTCTCAGACACACTGTAGTTCTCATTATTGTGTTCATTTCGGCCCTTAACAAACCTGGTTTCATGAGTGCTTTAGAAGATTTAGCCTTAAAATCCTCATAGAAGCGGCCCCTTCACACTCATATAGGTGATTCTCATTAAGAGTATCCTGCAATACCCCACTTAAATTAATTCAAGCTATGAGAACCATTAAAAGCAAAACTTATCCTGATTCACTCTGCAGGCATCACTATCTCATCATAGGAATGGGGACGAGATTTTATCTCAATAGTGATTCCCCTTAAATCCCCCACAATTCGGTTGTCCCTTTGAACCTAGATCTTGGGATCTCCAGTCAACAAGGTTGGGTTGCCATTATGGTGATTCTTAATGTATAGGCTTCAAGCCCATTCCCCTCGATGAACTGCTCACTTGTTCTTTGGTCAAACCCTTAGTAAGCGGATCCGCAATATTTTCTTTTGACCTAACATACTCAATGGAAATTATTCCATTAGAGAGCAATTGTTTTATAGTATTGTGCCTCCGACGTATATGTCGAGACTTACCATTATACAAGTTACTTTGTGCCCTTCCTATAGCCGATTGGCTATCACAATGTATGCAAATAGGTGGCACAGGTTTCCCCCACATTGGAATATCCTCTAAAAAATTACGAAGCCACTCAGCCTCTTCGCCTGCTCTATCAAGCGCTATAAATTCAGATTCCATGGTAGATCTTGCTATACATGTTTGTTTCGAGGATTTCCAAGACACTGCTGCACCTCCAAGAGTAAAGACATATCCACTAGTGGATTTCGAGTCTTTTGTATCAGATATCCAGTTTGCATCACAGTAACCCTCGAGTACCGCTGGATACCTTGTATAATGCAGCCTATAGTTCAAGGTATATCTCGGATATCTAAGAACCCTGACTACAGCCTTCCAGTGGTCTGCCCCTGGGTTGCTATTAAATCTACTCAGTTTACTCACTGAGTACGCTATGTCGGGTCTCGTACAATTCATAATGTAATTGAGACTGCCAATAATTTGAGAATATTGAAGTTGTGATATGCTCTCTCCCGTGTTTTTGCTTAAATGCAATGTCACATCCACAGGTGTTCTCATGAACGATTATCATTCTGATTAAATTTTTCTAAGATTTTCTCAATGTAATGAGATTGTGATAATACATATCCATCAGATGTTCTAGTGATTTTCATCCCTAGTATGACATCTGCAACACCCATATCTTTCATGTCAAACTGTTTGTTCAACATCTTCTTTGTAGTTTTAATGATATTATCATTGCTACCAATAATTAGCATATCATCTACATAAAGACATACAATGACATAGCCTTCAGGTCTATCTTTCACATAAACACATTTATCACATTCATTAATTTTGAATCCATTTGACATCATCATTTTGTCAAATTTTTCATGCCATTGCTTAGGTGCTTGTTTAAGTCCATAAAGAGATTTAACAAGTACGCACACTTTATTTTCTTGACCGGTACAACAAACCCTTCAGGTTGTTGCATATAAATTTCCTCATTCAAGTCACCATTCAAGAATGCGGTTTTCACATCCATTTGATGTATTTCAAGATTATTCAAAGCAGCAATAGCGATTAACATCCTAATGGAAGTTATCCTTGTGACGGGTGAATATGTATCAAAATAATCTTGACCTTCTTTTTGCTTGTATCCTTTGATAACAAGTCGAGCTTTATATTTGTCAATTGATCCATCAGCCTTCATCTTCCTCTTAAATATCCACTTGTATCCTAGAGGTTTACTCCCTGGTGGTAAATCTACCAACTCCCAAGTATGATTTTACATAATGGATTCAATTTCACTGTTTACTGCCTCCTTCCAATATTGTGCTTCAGGAGAAGACATGGCTGCCTTAAAGCTTTGAGGCTCATTTTCCAACAAATAAGTTAGAAAGTCTGGACCAAAGGATTTTGATGTTCTAGCACGTTTGCTACGTCTAGGTTCATCATCCTCTCCTTCTCGGTCTTCACTATTGTCCTTTTCAACATCCAAAGTTCTTTTAAAAGAACTTTCCTTTTGTGTAGAATTCAACGGGAAAAAATTTTCAAAAAACGAAGCATTCCTGGATTCAATCACAGTATTGACATTTACATCAGGAATATCCGATTTATAAACAAGAAAACGATATGCACTGCTATTATTGGCATAACCAATGAATACACAATCAATGGTCTTTGGTCCAATTTTTATCCTCTTCGGATTAGGGACCGCCACTTTTGCTAAACACCCCCACACTTTTAAGAATTTGTAGGAAGGCTTTCGACCTTTCCATAATTCATATGGTGTTTGCAAGGTTTTCTTATGAGGTATTTTGTTGAGAATATAATTTGCTGAAAGCAGAGCTTCCCCCCACATGTTCTGAGGTAACCCAGAACTTATTAACATGCCATTCATCATTTCTTTTAAAGTTCTATTTTTCCGTTCAGCAACTCCATTTTGCTGAGGTTAATAGGGTGCCGTTGTTTGGTGTATAATACCGTGTCGTGAACAAAAATCACCAAAAGGTGATTCATATTCCCCACCTCTATCACTTCTTAGAACCTTGATTTTCTTGCCAAGTTGATTCTCAACTTCTGTTTTATATAAAATAAACATGTCAATGGCCTCATCTTACTTCTCAACAAGTAGACATAACAAAAGCGAGTGCAATCGTCTATAAATGTAATAAAGTACTTTTTACCTCCTCTTGTTTGAACAAGTTTTAAATCACATACATCGCTGTGAATTAACTCAAGAGGTTCAGTACATCTTGAAATACTTTGGAAAGATTTCCTTGTTAATTTTGATTCCACACAAGTTTCGCATTTATAACTTGAGTCAATATTAAACTTAGGCAAATAATCCATATTAATTAATCTTCGTAAAGCATCATAATTAACATGGCCTAATCTAGCGTGCCACACATCGCATGACTCAATCATATACGAGGAAGAAGCATTTGCATTCTTACTCCGGGAAATCGGTACAATGGTGAGTACATTGAGCTTGAAAAGCCCTTCATTTAGGTACCCTTTACCCACATACAACCCTCCCTTGGTTAATACAAATTTATCGGACTCAAAAACCAACTTAAAGCCATTCTTGCTCAGCAAGGATCCGGACACCAAATTCTTTCGAATTTCCGGCACATGTAGCACATTATTGAGTGTGAGCTCTTTTCTGAAGTCATCTTCAGCACGACCTTGCCAAGTCCTTCAACCTTCGCCGTAGAGGAGTTGCCCATAAACAGCTGTTCACCATTCTCCACGGGCTGATAAGTGGAGAACATCTTCTTATTAGAGCAAACATGTCGAGTAGCCCCGGTGTCGACCCACCATTCACGAGCGTTCGTGACCATGTTCACTTCCGAAACAACGGCGGAAAGGTTGATGTCATTCACATCGAGAGGAGAGAGTCTCCACTTCGGTCATGTGGGCTTGTGCATTCTTCTTCTTGGAATCATCTTGTTTCTTCCGTTTCCGACAATCCTTAGCCTTGTGGCCCATTTTGTCACAGACATAGCACTTGCCCTTGAATTTGGCTTTGTTGGAGTCATTGTTCGGCATCGACATGATGCTTCCTCTTCTTGTTGTTGAAGCTATTGTTTTTGTGGCCTTGTTCCACAACGTTGACTTTGGCTTCCATGCCATAACCCCGGTTTTCTTTTCGAAGCACGGTTGTCCTCTTCAATCCTTAACCTCACAATCAAGTCTTCCATGTTCATCTCCTTTCTCTTATGCTTTAAGTAATTCTTGAAATCCTTCCAGGATGGTGGTAATTTTTCTATGATAGCTGCCACCTGGAAAGACTCACTTAAAGTCATTCCCTCTGCATGAATATCATGCAGGATAACTTGGAGGTCTTGAACTTGAGTGATCACAGTTTTAGAGTCCACCATTTTGAAGTCAAGAAATTTGCCGACCACGAACTTCTTCGTTCCAGCATCCTCAGTCTTGTACTTCTTGTCTAAGGACTCCCACAGTGCCTTAGCACTTTTCATCGAACTGTACACATTGTATAATGTGTTGTCCAACCCATTAAGGATATAATTACGGCATAGAAAATCTGCATGTTTCCATGCATCAACGGCCATAACGGCCGTCTTGTCTTCCTTTTTCTCCTCAGTGAGAATAGGGACTTCCTCTTGAAGGAAGCGGGCTAAGTTCAGGGTGGTGAGATAGAAGAGCATTTTCTGCTGCCATCGTTTAAAATCCTCCCTATTGAACTTCTCTGGTTTCTCCCCTTTAATTTGAAGAGGAGCAGTCACCGAAGTGGGCATAAGTACCGATGTCAAGTGGGTACCTTCAACATCCATTTCTGTTCCAAAGAACAGAAGATTAACTCAGTTTTATAAAATCAGTGAAATTTCAGAAACAATAAACGTCCAAAATTTATGAACAGTAAACTATATGATGAAGTAAATTTCTGAAATTTTTGAATAGTATTTTTTTTTTTTTTTTTTTTATTTTTTATTTTTTTTAAAAAAAAAAAATTTGAACAGTAACCTTCTGGAAAAAGCTTAAATAGTAAAGTTCAAAAATAAATGAACAGTAAATCCGAAATTTGTGAACAGTGAATTTTCAGAAATTCTTAAACAGTAACCTTCAGAAAATAATCAACAGGAAACTTCTGAAAATTTTTGAACAGTATCGTCGAATAAATATATTTTTTATTTTATTTTTTGAACAGTAAACTGTAAAAATAATGAACAGTAACTTCAAAAATTTTTGAACAGTTAACTGAAAATTTTCAGAATAGTAAACTTCAGAAAAAAGTTACGTACTGTATAATATAACGATGAACAGTAAACTTCTGAATAATGAACAGTAAAACTTTCAGAAAAGTTCAAACAGTAAACTATAAAATTTCTAAACAGTGGACGTCCAAAGTGATGAACAGTAAAATTTTACTTTCTAAACAGTAAAAATTCAAACTTTACGCACAAAAGAGTCAAAAGATGAATAGTTACGCAGAGAACTTTCAAAGTCCGAAAATTCATACATGGAACAGTAGAATAGAATGTCCAGAAATGAACGTAAAGTATGGAAAAATCTCAAAATTTTTTGCACAGTACTTTTTATAGTCGAAAATTTTTATACAGTGTTAGAAACCGAAAATTTTGTGCACTGGATAGTCCAATTTCGAAACTATTCCACATAGAATAGTAAAATTGGAAAACAGCCACGTCGAGAATGAAAATTGCATGCACAGGAAATTACGCACAGTGTGAAAAAATTTCAAATTTCACACGGAGAACAGTAAAATTTCGAACAGCACGTCTAGAATAGTATAATTGCAGCAAAATACACAAGATAAAATAAAAGCAGAAATTTTTTTTTTTTCTACTATTTAGGCACAGTGAAACATATTTGCACAGTGAAAAAATTTCAAAATTTTACGTGGGTAATACTATACTGCATGCATATTAGTAAAATACGAAAATATATAGGAATTCTGTCTTAAGATTGTTATAAATATATCTTCGTACCTTTGCCTGGTTTTTGATGAGAAATCTTACTAAAAGAAGTATGACCGAATCAAGTAATTCACTCTGTCCTTAAGACAGAATTCGCCCTCCCTTATAAGTGCTTAGGATCTCGTAGGCGTCTGTCTCCCAGGATAAGACGGTCAACCATACACCGTAGGAGCACTTCCAAGACGGTATATGCAGCGAACTACAGTGAGAGTGCTAACACGTTTCTGAGAGAATGACAATGACGATCAATCCCAAAATCGAATTCATGCAGAAATCTGTTTTCGTGATTTTATAGGAAAGCCCGTTGAAGAAGACAACCATTCCCGTCCAAACGGATGCGTCCATCCGTGAAGGACACAACCTGTAGTGAAAACAAACCGGACCCAAACCAATAGACCAAATGAATTTGTCCCAAAATAATAATATCATGTTGACCCAACCCAACCCGGCCCGGCCGGCCGCGCGTGTGAACCAAACCAAACCAAACCAAACCGAACCGAACCGAGCCGGCCGGACGACGGCGGCGGCGCGCGCGTGTGGGTTAGCCCACCTAGGTGCATTGGTCTAACATCTCTCTCCCCCACAAAAGTGGGTTGGCCCAAGGGCCTAACATGTAAGGCCAAACTAATGCCTTATATACCAACACCATTAACTTCACCTAGGCGATGTGGGACTATTCACTCCTTCAACCAATTCCCATGTGTTATTCTCATTCAATCTGAAGTGGGCTTGGGCTCTCTCTCTCTACCAAATGGGCTTGACCCACTTGAACAATATGGGCTTGACCCACATATCCATTATCATGCCCATCTAACAAAATGGGCTTAACCCATTTCTTAATGCCCACTTCTAACAAACGCCAACAAATAAATTATTAACAGACATGAACATAGATACAGACAAGCTTTGTCTAAGGATTTATTGTTGTGGATGGAGGCTCATCATATGTGTTTTTCCTCACTATTGTGTTTTGTTCTCTTATAGCCTTCATACTCCCTCTGTTATAAATTAATAACTTTATTTAATTTTAAAATAAATTAAAATAAATTTATTTTAAAATTTTAAATAGAACTATTAATTGGAAACGGAGAGAGTATTTGTAGCAAGCTGTGATGATATATTGTTACGTGTTATTAATGAAAAGTTCTCGATTAAAAGAAAAAACACTCGTATCCTCACAAGTCACAAGTATTTGGCTTCTTCCGCTTGGGCCTGTACTGAAGCCTCATCCATTGAGGCTTGAGCACAAGGCATGGTCTTCTGCATGTAGAGCCAAGGTGCAAGCCTTTTATGTACGGTGTTATGGACCAGAGCTGACAATCGGGGCAAAGCTTTGCAGGTCTGGACAGAGGACTGCATGGCATCAGAAAGTGACAAAAACTTTGGAAGAATAGAGGCCCCCACCAAGTGACAATAATTTTGATGTGACCCTGTAACTAAGTAAGATGAGAACCTAAACCAAAACACTGTACCCTGGGAAGCTGGTCCCATTCGTGAAAGCTGAAACTGTGAATCCAAAACATCTTAGCGGAGAGCTCTACAAGTATTTCCATGACTTAACTACGTATACTATTGACTTGCACAACCTCCGACCCCACCAAAACAATAAGAACTACCAACCTAAGTGAGTTCTCTTTTTGCCTGTTTCGCCTGAACAATCTTTTTATATTTTTACATAGTTTACACAAATTTTAGCACCTAAGTCAACAAAGGTTGACAGCTTAAACACTTCCGACAAATTGGTTTGGTAGAATGTCTTAGATCGTGAAAGGGATGGATAAACGGCGAGAAAGATGTGATGACAATAATGTTTTAGTTTTTCCTTGCCAACTTACTCTTCGGCAGGTCTGTTCGACACTAACACTGAAGAACCTTAAAATAAGCGAAGCCTTTCTTGAAGACATCTGCACACAGACTATTTTTAGATAAAAAACACACGTAATCGAGGCAAAGTCTAAGCGGATGCTTATGACCTTCCGTTGAAAAACATTGTTATTGGTGCGAAGTTGACCAACGATAAACTTAGATTAGTGAATATAAATATGCAATGTTAGTTATGAAGAATAAACAATGGCGCGTCCAAGTCTTTCTCTTGAGTCCTGACCGGATGTTTGTTCACACTTAGATCCTGATCCTTTTTTTTTGTCGGAAGATTAGATTCTGATCTACCATATAATCATTTTTTAATTTAATTTACGTATGTAAACTACCATATCACCAGTTCGACCCAGCTGACTAGTTCGGTACTTGTAACTTGTTGAAAAGAAGGCATAAAATTATCTGCAGTTCGCATTGTAAATTAAGGTGTTTAAAGTAATGATTAGCTCAATTCACCCCTCAATATAGTAATACGTTTTGAAATGTTTTATTTTTCACAATATTTAGATTGTTTATATTTTAGCTCGGTAAGTGGGGGAATTAGGTCCAATATTTCAATTAATCAAGGAAGGAATAAGTACCTGAGAAAGCAGAAAAGAAATAACAAAATTACATGTGCCAGTTAGACTTTAAAGCAGCGTTCTAGAAATCTGAATCTCATCAAAAAATTTATGTGCAATGTGGGATTCGAACTGTATCCTATTCTATCAAATTCAAAAATGCACATTCAATCGACTAGCTAGACCACAATAAATTTCTAGTTTACATATTAGCCAACTGCTATATTTACTCGTAAGTCATGGGAAGTTTCATTTATTCCAGTTTGTGACATCATCAGTCGGGTCAACCTATATTGACCAGCAATTGAACCCAATTGACTTGGCCATGAGACTAATCCAGGTAATGCACAAGCCAATTTTAAATCACTTTTTTAAAGGGAAAAGGAGCCAAGCCCTTGGAACTTATGATATAGAGGAATTTACCATAAGCGACCTCTAAGTTGGTTTGTAGAAATGGATAAATCGAAAAAGATAAAGTCTATCTAACTCTCAATTAAGTTACAAAATATATCTTCCCCTATATCGATAAAAACCAAACTCATATTTTTATTATCCGCGTCTAATTTCTATGTCTAGTGGAAATATGCAAATCAAAGTAACAATCAACATACAAGAATTTTTACATAAAGACTCAACTCAGAAAAAACCACTAGACCCTCTGTTTAGACCAAATATTGACAATATAAATAAAAATAGAGAGTTACCGGTTTACCCAGGCAAAGACTATTCTTTTCTTCACTCAATTAGCTCTAGGACCGCTCTATATTCTTGTATAATAATTACCTTTTGTTATTTACTTGTACCAACTTAGTCTGCACATGACCTTGTTTTGCTTCCGATAGATCCAGATCTTCATAGCGAGTTCATTTAGCATGAATAATCTTTTCTCTTTGATCTTCTCACTAACTTTCTTCAGCAACATATTGAGTTGTCTTTTAAGTGTTTTGCTCAACTCAACTCAACTCAAAACATTCTTTTGATTTTTTATTGCAAGGTCTATGATCAAGGAAGCTAGTCTACTATTGAAATCATTTGAGAAGTTTCATCATTTTTCTCTAGCTTTTTCCAAGACTTCCTCTCTCACTTTCCCTTGCTTTTAAACCTCTTTTATAAACCCTTAAGTAAGCTAAGGAAGTCTACCTTAAATAGGTATATACTTCCACTCAAAATGACTTATTTTAGGAAACTGCGCATTAAAGTGATTGACCTCATGTTGGCTAAGGAAGTCTACCTTAAATAGGTATGTATTTCCATTGAAAATGACTTATTTTAGGAAACTGCGTATAAAAGCGATTGATCTTCCACATGGTGATCGATCATTCCCTATTTTGTTTGAATGGAGATTTACAATTGATTGATTCTTTCTTCAAACAACCTATTGATTAAGTTATTAGAGTCTATCTAATTAAAGTGTGATCGATCCACTAAGAAGGCGATTGATCATTAAGGATATTGGAATTCTTTCGATTATCATTCGATCTATCTCACCATTGGGCAATCGATTGTTTAAGTTATTGGATAACCTTGCAAACAATATTCAAGGTCAATCGATC
This sequence comes from Saururus chinensis, assembly GCA_035235625.1. Lineage (NCBI taxonomy): Eukaryota > Viridiplantae > Streptophyta > Magnoliopsida > Piperales > Saururaceae > Saururus > Saururus chinensis. Next base: position 2,985,010 of record CP141141.1, read on the forward strand.
AATGGAGTATTAATGATCGATCATTGATGGACAAAAACACATTTTTTGTCCAAAATGTCTCTAACACTCTAAAATGAAATTCTCATGACCCCAAAGTGTGTGAGTGTGATGTGCATGCATATTTTTACCTGTTGAAACACTTCTTGCGTATGATACTAATCTTTATTTTCAACATATGGTTTTCAGCAATACTCTGACTTAAAATTTACACACATTTGATATTGTTTTGATCACCAAAACAAGTCAATACAATACATATGACTATATATATTCTTTTAGAGTATTATATGGTAATACATGAAATGTTCGTAGTCTTCAGCTAACTAGTGAACATGCAAACCTCTCTAGATGTTTGGGAAAATAATGTTGCATACCCCCCGACCTTTTCCTTATGTTTTCTACATAACACAGTCAGCCACCATTTGAGCAAAAGCAGAGCTCCCTTAATATTGCCCCACTCTTCCTCTTTCTAGGCACTCTACTTGGCCGCAAAAGCGTTCATTAGCAATGTTGCCTCTCCCTTGCTCCACATGTTCTCCTCGTCGTATGGGGTACAATATTAGTGTGCCCTCTCCCTCTTGCCATCTACAACGTCCAACTAACATGTTGTGGCTCATGTACCATATTCTCAAATATGGTGTAATTTCAAGCAGAGGTCCTTGTCTTAATTTCTTCTCCTCTCTTTGTGTTTGTAGAGTAGACCCTACTTTTATTGCCCATGGACGGTCTTCAACAAAATGTTTGCAATAGAGTCGCAAAATAGCAAAATAGCAAATTACAAACTACCATATATAAGAGTACCAATACCAAACTACGAAGCACTAGAATACTAAATACTAGAACATAACAACAAATGTAATTGAAAATAAATGGATGAGTAGGCATCATTTTGTGTATAGACAACTATTAGGAATTTAATGGAAGGAAATACAATGCTGATTCTGAAATTTTTTAAGGTAATTTCAATTTTGTACAACATCCACTATGAAGAATTCTTGGATATGATACATGATCTGATTGTAAGTTCCAAGATGAATTACTCATTGTAATTGAAATTTACATAGCCTCTTGCTATTGCCATAGACCTACCACCATCACAAATTGATGACACTAAGATGCTTCAGTGCTTCCTGAAAGAGAATAAGGAGATATCAAGTGAAATACCGCTTATGATAACCAAACTTAAAAGAAATTGTGTGTCATGAGTTTCAATGTTCCAAAGAGGGAGATGGTGACAACAAAAGAAAATGGTTTGCTTTCCAAGAACAATGGAAAGTAGGCCACGTATGATGGTGGCACCGCCGACCATGTCGAAGAAAAAAATAACACATATGATTGGTGGAGAAATAAAAGAATGATATGAATTGCTTCATAGAGAAAGAGAGAGGGAAGCGAAGAAAGGACCACTAGTTTTTATGTGCTTTGATTTAGAAGAGAACGTAGAAGAGAAAAGGCATGAATGTGCCTATGGTCCAAGTTGGATTGAGTAAGTCTCAAACACAACCAACGAAGAACTTGTAGTTGTCCTAGGAAGAGATAAGAAAGTTCATATGGTCCCTTTTATTGAAGATCCTCATGACCATTGCATTCATGATTATTGCAAGATTAGTGGAATTGGTAGAGAAATGAATAATATAAAATATGTGAGGATGAAAGATGCTAAGGATTGCTAGGCTAGGATCCTATTGGGATTGACCCTTATAATGAAAGGTAAAAAATTATTTTCAAATATCAATTATAGCACCTATTATGAGATGTGATAATGGAAGTAAAAATCAATGGTAGAGGACACTAGTCATATGGTGAGCAGGAGTAGGCAAATGATTAGGGAACACCACCCAATCATCGACCAAATTCCAAAACAAAGAATAATTTCTATCGTCGAAGTTTGGTATTGGTATTTTGGAAGTTTATCACTAAGACATATTACATGTGTATTTTGTAAGAATATATGAGTCATATGTTAAGTTTATTAGCTTATTTTTTTTCAAAATTATGTTTAGAAACTATGTGTATGTATCGAGTCTTAGAATCCGGTTTGAGGTTATTCTGATTGAGTCAAATTTGGAATTGACAGACTTGAAAAATAGGAGCAGACATATTTTTATTAATCAAGAATGAAGATTGAAGAATATTGAAGATTTTTTATGCTTATTCATATCACATTCACATACAAAAATCACTTGAAGAAGTTTCATAAACGATTTTAGAGGTTTCGAAAGGTTTTAGGGTAAAATAGGCAAAAAAAAGTAAATTTTAGGCAAAACGATAGATCGTTGCAAAACAAGAAGACCAAACGATCAATCGACACTTGATTTAACCTTGTGCAAAACAAAGTTAAGAGTCATTGATTGATCGCTCTTGTGAATTGATAGATTGCTTAAAGTATTGTGCACAAAACCAACAGTGAACGATCGATTGCTTCAAGGACAGGTTACCTTAATTAAGCCATTCTAATTTCAATTTCTTTCCTTATTTAAGTACAAGTCCTAAACTGAATTAAGGAGATATATATATATATATATATATATATATATATATATATATATATATATATATATATATATATATATAAGGGTTACAAAATCACAAAATTTGAGAGAGGAAAACTTAAAGGAGATTAAAGAAAAAAGTTTTTTACCTTTGCATATTATTTTTTAAGGAAAGTTCACATGTAGCTTTGAGTTGAAGATCTATGGTGAATTGATGAAGACAATATACAACTAAAGGAGTTTATACACAAAGATTTTAAAGGAGTTACAACAAATCTTTAACGAGAAATTGAAGAATCTACAAGGATAAAGTCAATACAAGAAAAGTTGTTTGTTGAAGACTAGAAGAAGACAAAGACAACACAAGGAGGAAGAAGCTTTAAGTGCTTGAAAGGGAAGACTTAAAGGTCAGCAACAATGTTCTAAACAAGAGAAATTTATGTTAGAGAATAAATAAGTTTGATGATTTGCTTGTGTCAATATAATATTTAGTTTTTAGTGCATTGATTTTGTTCCTTTGGAACTGCCTTGGTTCTTTACCCATGTAAATGTTTTCCATGTTAAATTATTGTGTTCATGTATGTATTTATTGATGGGGGTTGATTGATTGATATATCATAAGTACGATTTGAAAGAATATTTATTTGTTGATTTTGGTATGTATAAAAATTCTATGTAAAGAGGCTAGAACTCATAGTGTAATATCCCGAATTTTCCTAGCTTTCGAAAATTAAATACGTGGAAAAAGGGTGTTTGACCCTTTAACCTTCTTAGGAGAATAACCTCCTCTCTAGATAGAATTTATGGCTGAAACTAATTCTATTAGAAATAGACAGCCAGAGCTTCGAAACGCCACTAAGAACACATGAATTGGAGTTCGGATGAGGGAGATACGATTGTTCGAAGTTGAACATATCATATAGAGCCTATTTACCTGATTTAGATGTGTATTTGGCCCGTTTAAGTCATCTTACGGGCCCGGTTAATTAGAGTTCCGAAATTAGTTTTTAGAGGCCTAATTAGGGTCTCTAAGTAAGAAGAAATGACTAAAATTCTAAGGGGATTAGGAACCCTAATCCCCATGTTTATAAAAGGCATTCTTAGGGCACAGTTTGGGGGTCTTGGCTGATGGAGGAGAGAAGGCGGTCGGTGAAGCTCCGGCGAGACTCCGACAAGGATCCGGTGACAGTGAATCGACAACAAACCGGCGATTAAGGTAGGATTGTTCTCGAATATTTTATTGAGTAAATAATAATATAAATTATATGATTAGAGATCTATGTAATTTATTATTGTGTGATTAATACGAACTGTTTAGGTATTTAGTATAAACAGTAATCTCTGCATAGTCATTGTTTCCGTAATTACAGGGAACAGTGAATCTGCAGTTTTTCTTGACTGCCGCCGGCCGGCCGGTCCTTTCACTGGATGGTCCACTGATCTCTTCCGGCCAAAAACCCGGCCGACGGAAGGACTGACCGGTGTGTCCAATCGCCGAGTGGGAACATTAAAAATGAGAGAGTTGAACCGAAGTGTTTCCGGCCGATCTGTTTTTCTCCGGCAATGAGTTTTTTGGCTGGATTGAAATCTTCTTACTGCTATTAGAAGCCAAGTTGTTGGCTTTACATGCATGAGATGAAGATTTCCGCCGGCCGCTTTGACCATGTGGTTTCCGGCAGAGAATCGCTCCCCAATTTAGTTTTTTTACTGTGGGTTACAGTGAAACAGCCGCAGGATGGACGGGCGAGACGATGTTGGGCGCCTTCTGCCCTCTGCTCTCGTCCCACTCCGGCAGATCTTGCCGACGTCGGACTAGAGCCTTGTCGTGCGTAATCCTGGTTGACCGCAGTTACTCCTGGCCGCATCTGTGATTTTCGTTGAAGAGAGATTGAGAAGGGAGTGGAGGCGGGTGCCGACTGACGGTGACCGGCCACTCCAAGCTTCCGCCTCCTTTGTTTCAGGTGGATTTGGAGCAAGCCGGCGTGTTCCGGCCGGAGCCCCACCGGCATGCCTTGTAAAAACTTCCCGTCCAAAAAAAACAAAAAGAAAGGGTCGGGAGGTTGAAGATGAAGCAGAAGGCTGGTCCGCCGGTTTGTATTTTCTGATAGTCACCCGGCCTGAAACCTGGCCAGTGGACCGGGTTTCAGGGCCCACGGTCTAGAAAAAAAATTGATGCTCCAACTGAACCGGGTCTGGTTCAATAAGTTCAAATAGTTAGAATAATTTGAAAAAAAATTACAAAGAACCATGAGCATATGATGAGTGTCTTGACCAAGTTTCAGGGTTGGGGAAAACCTCAAAGTATGTTAAATGACCAATTTACCCTTGTGAATTGACATGTAGACTAATAATGATTAGTGACCAGACTTCAGGGCTCCGGTTCATGGGCTTATGAGTGGATTTGAAAATGGATAAAAATCTTAGTGAGATTTTAATGTGTATCCTAAATTTGGACCAAGCCCCAAGTTAGGGAAAAATCTCAATAAATAGATAATTGACTATTACACCCCTAGGGTTAAGGTAAGACAGTTATTTGAACTGGGGTTGGTTTAAGGGGTTTACGACCCCGATAAACGACAAGGAAAATTACTTCAGGTTCATAACGTCTAGATGTTACCCTGAGATTGGTTTTGGACCCATTGAGGTTCAGGGAAGTCCTCAATAAAAAGACAAAAATACCCTTATGAGTGGACCGGCCCCATTCGCGTGGATGTTATTAATGGGCCAGTGTGATACTGAAACCTTTTGAGAGGTTAATGACTTACCCGAGAGTAGAGAGGACCGTATCCAATGTTAGATAATTACTTTAATGCCCTTAGGTGCATTACGACCAGTTTTTATAAAGATTTATTAAGATAACCCAATGAGGGTTAGGGCACGATATCTCGAATAATTCTAGTATCATTAATGAATTTTATTATTGATATTATGATCTGCTTGGACCTGTGTGGTTCTGATTGTTTATGTTGTTCATTGTTTCGATATTTGCTATTAATGTTGTGATAGTAACTTATCACTAGCTTAAGATTATTGAAAGATTAATTGATGGGGTTTGATAGCTTTGGACTGGGCGAGAACACCTAATCTAGATAAAGACTAATATACCTCTGAGGGGTCTGGGTCTAGTTCATAGAGTGAACAAAGCCTTTAACATGACGATTTGCCCTGGTTGATGAATTGATGGCAGTCTCGAGTTTTAAACCCTAGCCTAGAAGGGACTAATAGGGTTTGGGATAGTCATTCAAAATCCTGGCTTAATGATGAGCAAGATAGGGTTCAAAATGATTTCCTGAGTTTTAACTCTTTTAAGGAGCCGCTGATTTGACCGTGTAGTTGCATTTCCCCATTGGAGGGAGTTGTGAGTGAGCCGGGCTCACTTTTGATCTATGGAGGATCTTTTAGTGTACACACAATTGGATTAGTTGACATCCTGCTTGGTTGGCTTTTTCCGCCACTTCTGTTCAGGTGCAATTGTGGATCATGCCCTTCCACTCCGGTCAGGTCCTTCATGGGCTAGGAGGGGTGATGGTACTTCCTGGTAGATTCCAGGGGCTTGGTGGATTCCAGGGTGTTTTGTTATCATTTGTCACTTAGGTTGACATCTGACGAGTCTGGCTGTCTTTGGGATTGGACGAGGATATTACTTATCGAACAATGGTTCGAGAGATTAACAGTGATTGATATTGCTTGTTTAATTAGAACAAGTGGAACGATTAAAGGACTTCTATAAAAAGTAGGTTGCTTGAAAATACTTAAGCATTGCATGTGAGATGTTATGCTTCTTAGTATAGTGTAGTTTTAGGCAGAACTACGTCTGGATCTGATCTTGTTGGAAACATTGGAGATGTTGTCTGATGAGTACGTAGGCAACTAATATCGGGTGATGTTGGCCCGATCCGAAAAATATTAATTAAACCTTTTGTCCTTTGGAAGCTCTTCTCCTGAAGGCGGAGATACTCCATTGTGGTTGTGGTTGTTGTTTGGTTTGCTTTGTTGCAGGTTTTCCAGGCGACGACGAGTGAGACCAAGATTGACATGTATAGGATGAAGTTTCTTCGTGTCTACAACTCTGGTATGTAAGTGTACCTTTAGCGTGAGAGTCAACTTGTTATTTATTTTCAGACGGATGACGAACTTGTACTTAGATGGATGAGCTATTCTTTATGAAATTTCAGACGTTAAATAATATCATATGATTTGATATCCGTATTTGTGAACCCCAGTTATCATGACCTGGATATTTAATCGAATGGTTTGTTTTGTACTTAAGTAAGAAAAAAAAATTTCTCATTACTTACCGTTCGTGCTATTAAAAAATACTTTTAAAAATCCGGGTCGTGACACATAGTCTTTATCCTTGTTGATAATCAGACTAAGGGCACTCTAATGATTTGGTAGGTTAATAATCGGATATTAAACTCACATATTTGTAGACTCAAAGCAGCTCGAGGTTGTAAGAAATAGATACATAATAATGTAACACAATTTCTAGCTCTAGTGTTAATGACAAGTTTACCTTTTAGTTCATTCAAACTTGAAGGAGGTACCATGCAGCCCATAAGCAACATATCTGGGGAGGATCCGTACTTCAACAATGAATTTGGTGTAAAGTTTGAAATGGTGCATGATCCAAAGTTGGTGGAACTTGGGCAAGAGTTTGTGGGAAAAAAAATTCCTTATAGTTTATTTACATAGTATTTCCATCAGCATCATATTTGAGTTTAAGGTGAAATACTCAAATGAATCAAAGCACATAGTAGTGTGTGTTACTAATGGTTGTCCTTGGAAACTACATATTTCTAGGGTTAGGAGATATTAGGTGTCCAAGATAAAGGCAATGAACTTACATCATACATATTCCCATGCATTAGTTTGTGGAAATCACGCACAAGCAAAATGTCAAATCGTTGACATTGTCTACCACTGATTAGAAGGTTGTAAGGGTTAGACAATGGTAGATATCATAGGAGATGTGAAAGTGGATTATAGAGTAAATTTGAGTAATCAAAAGGAATGGAAAGAGAAGGAAGCTGCAGTTGAGAGCTTGAGGGCTACATTTTAAGAGTTATAAATACAACCTCCTACCTACTTCCACTAGTTAGAAAAAACAAACCTAAGGATGTACATAGCTCTTACATGAGACATGATTAATGATACCTTGAGGTGTTTGTGTTTTTTGGGGAAAAACTTTGTGCAATTTAAGTTCCACATGATAGTACTTCCCTAAAAGGAAGGTATGAAGGCATCTTTTTTATCATCTTAATGTTGGACACTTACAACTGTTCATACTCCTTTTCTATTACAATTGAAGAAATTAAGAATAATGACTCTTGGGGATGGGTTCTCTACATTTGAAGCTAGCAATGGGCCACATTGAAGGCTCATAATCATATCGAACATGAATAAACCAATCATTTCACAAGTTTTTGAAGTTTTCACTAATGCAACTCACAGATTGAAAATCATTGTAGCCAAATTCAAAGATCAAAGTTTGTCATCTCATTTTTACATTGTAGCCAAGTCAACTAGGAATTAAGAATACTATAATAACTAGGAATTTCCTAATATTCAAATTATGGACATGTGGAATTTAATAATGTGGGTCCTTTGACCTTCTCAATTAGATAAGTTCTTTTATAGATGGACTTTATGGCTATGACCGGTTTGAAAGTAGATGGAAAGAGCTACAAATACACTACTAATAATGTGCAAATCGGAGTTTGGATGGGGGGGTTATCACTGTTCGAAATTGAACATATTATGCAAGGCATATTTACTAGAATTATACATGCAATGGGCAATTTCTTTTACTCTACATACCCTATTAATTGATGTGACCGAATTGATATTTTCAAATATCCATTATAGCACATAGTATGATGTTTTATGTGATAATGGTATTGAAAATCATTGGTAGAGGGCACTGGTCATGCGGTGAGTAGGAGTAGGAAAATGATTAGGGAACAACACCCAATTATTGACCAAATTCAATAAAAAGGAATAATTTCTGTTGTGGAAGTTTGGTATTGATATTTTGGAAGTTTGTCACTATGACATATTACATGTTGGCTCGAGGTTGCAAGAAATATATACTTAATGATGTAACACAATCTATAGCTCTAGTGTTGATGACAAGTTTACTTTTTAACTCTTTTATACCCAAAGGATGTACCATGGAGCATATAAATGACATAACTTGGGAGGATATGTATTTCAATAATGAATTTGGTGTAAGGTTTGGAATGGTGCATGATCAAAAGTTGGTGTAACTTGGGCAAGAATTTGTGGATAAAAAATCCCTTCTAGTTCATTTGCAAAGTTTTTCCATGGACATCATATTTGAGTTTAAGATGAAATACTCAAATCAATCAAAGCACACAGTAGCGTGCATTGCTAATGGTCATCTTTGGAGACTACATACTTCTAGGGTTTGGAGATGTCAAGTGTTTAAGATAAAGACAATGAACTCATATCATATATGTTCTCATGCATTAGTTTGTGGAGATCATGGGTAAGCAGAATGTCAAATTGATGCTGACATTGTCTACCACTGATTAGAAGGTTTAGGGGTCAACCAATGGTGGGATATCATAGGAAATACGAAAGTGGATTATGGAGTATAAATGAGTCACCGAAAGGAATGGAAAGCAAAGGAAGTTGTAATTGAGAATTTGAGGCCTACATTTTAAGTCATAAATACAATTTCCTACCTGCTTCCACTAGTTAGAAAAAGCAAACATAATGGCGTACATAGCTCACACATGAGACATGATTGACGGTACCTTTAGGTGTTTGTGTCATTTGGGGAAAATATTGTACAATTCAAGTTCCACATGATGGTACTCCCCTAAAAGGAAGGTATAGAGGGATTTATTAATCATCTTAATGTTGGACACTTACAACTGTTTATACTCCTTTTCTCTTGCAATTGAAGAAACTAAGAATAATGACACTTGGGGATGGGTGCTCTCACATTTGAAGCTAGCAATGGGCCACATTAAAGGCTCATGATTATATCAGATAGGCATAAAGAAATCATTTAACAAGTTTTTGAATTTTTTCCAAATGTCACGGATAGAAAAACATTGTGGCCAAATTCAAAGAACAAAGTTTGTCATGCCATTTTTTTCATTGTAGCCAAGGAAACTAGGAATTAAGTCTACTATAATATTTAGGAACTTTCTAATTTTCAAACTATGGACATGTAGAATTTAATAATTTGGACCCTTTGACCTTCTTAGTTAAATAATTTCTTTTATAAATGGAGTTTAGGGTTATGATCAATTCAAAAGTAGATGAAAAGAGCTTCAAAATGCCACCAAGAATACTTGCCACAGCAATTGATCTGTCGACTTGGTTTTGCTTGAAATAGGACATTTCAAGTGTTATTTGATTATTATTGAAAGTTTAATACCTGAACTAACTTAAATACCACCAACATAAGAGGTTTTTGAGCACAATAAAACACAAGTGAATGCTAGAATAAGTTAGAGAGAGAGTCTTTGTAAGTTATTAATTTTCTTAGTACATTGGTTAATCAACTAAGGGTTGGTCACATAGTTCTTCCCTGGGTTGGCCAAGATATTGAATAGATAGGTCACCCTCTTGAATTCCATGAACAGAGAAAAGAGATGGATTTTGAGTACAAACCTAAGAGAAGATGATATGAAACTTCTAACTATTAAGAGAGAGGTCAAAGATCTGAGAAAACCGTAACAAGGCCTCATTGATACCCTTAGCCAATGATGTCTTGAGAAAAAATAAAAACATTACTTGCAAAGAACAAATGGGAGATGGGTAGGAAACAAGATTTAAGAAAGGGCTAGATAAGTCCTACCTCAATATACATATCAAGCAAGTCAAAGGGAGATTGCAAAGATAGGAGGAAGAGGTGAAGAGTAAGAGAAGCCGTAGAAACCACAATTTCTACTAAAGAATTCCATAGTTGCCACCAATAATGAGAACATTGAATTTTGGAGTAGATATACATTCCTTCATCCAATTTATCCATGTAGGGGAGGCAATCAATGTAGTCTCATGTTAGTTTGTCAAAAGCCTTTTCCAAATAAACTTCAAGGCGAAAGTGCACAGATACATTTTGTGTGGAAATTATAAATCAATTTATGCGCTAATAAGATGCTATCAAAGATGAGACTCCCTTCAAAAATACAATTTGGTTAGGACTAATAACATAAAACAAAATTGTAGACAAGTGGTTTTCAAGGATCTTAGTGATGACCTTAGAAAAAGAAGTTGCAAAGCGAATTGGGTTTCAATTTATCAAATTTAGAAGGGATCTTCTATGTAGACGTTAGGGTTAAGTTGGTTGTTTTAATAGTGTTGGTTGTTTTAATAGATTTCAACATTTCCCCATTCCCGAAGAAGTCATAGATAGCTGCATAAGCATCCAACTCAACAATGTCCAAAAGCTTAACAATGACTCATGGAAGCCATGAGGTCCAAGAGCTTTATTTTTGTTTGAGGTGCTAAAGATGGTGGCGGCGGAGTCAAGGGCTTTGCAAATGTGCTGTTGTTAGCCCCTTACCTTGCTGGTTGGGAAAAGGGGGCACCTACCCCTTTACTTGGCAGCGGACAACCAAGTTTGCTAGGCGACAGACAACCTAGGCAAGCCCCTTGGCATGAAGGGATGCTGAAGCAGCACGGGAGGTGTTCCGGACGAGCTACTTGCCTTGCGGAGTAGGCTGAGTAGGAATCCTTGCGCGAGCAGGACTCTAGCAGCGAAGTTGGGCTCTACTTGGACTTAGGGACATGTTCCTAAGGCGGACATGACTCATACATGCAAGATTGTTGCATTCCTTGCGCGAGTAGGAGTCAAGGCAACAAGGTCCCTGGATAGATAAGACTCACACAGGCAGGTTGGCTACGCTCCTAGGTTGGGTAGGAGTTGGAGTAGCTGGTTTCCTTAGATGGACGAACTCTAGAAGGCAACATGCGCTGAACTTCTAGCTGAAGACGGACTCCTTGCAGGTTTCCTGATTTAGGCTAGGGGCGGACTGCTTGTTGGGCTGAGAGTTGGTCAGGGTGAGAACTCTTGTAAGGGTGGGTTTTGTATTCCTAGTAGCATAAGGACGACTATTTTCAGGCTGACTCTATATAAGGGGGAGAGCAGGGCGGCCATGGCTGGTTGGTGATTGATTTTGTTCTTGCACAATAAACAAGGTTGATGAGAGAGAGAACTCAAACTTGGTGGATCAGCCCTGCCCTCTCCCTGCCTTGTGTATTTTGATGGACAGAAATATAGCTTGGGCGGAGACCCTTGCACCAGGACGCTCTTGTGTTGTTGTATTGTTGTTTGCTTGTGTTCCCTTTCGCATATGAGTGGGAAGGGAAGAATGTCGCTGCTAGTTGCAGGGCGCAGCTAGGCCATCATGTGTGTGGACGCTAGGCAATTTTTCGCGCCCGTGACAGCTGCCAATGTTGATGGTCAATAGGGATGCCTTCGGATTGGGTATATAGGAAAAGTTGACCCAACCTGAACCTAAAATAGATATTGCCCTCAGTTTGGCAATACCTGACTTTGTGCTACTAGTGGTAACTATGCTAGTGGTGGTGATATATGATGTGGTATCAAAGATGGTGGTGATTAGGAGAGAGGAAGGAAGAAGAAAGATGAAAGGAAGGTTGGAAGAAGAGGGAGGATACCTCTCTTTTCTATTAAAAAATAATGTCCTTATCCTTATTTTTAAAAAAAAAACTCACATGACCATAGCCTTCAATAAGAGAACTTTTTGTCTTTAGTCCTGAATATGTGTCTTCAATAAGAGAACTTCTTGTCTTTAGTCCTGAATATGTGTTTGTGAATGGGATAAATACCATGTTTTCCACATACTATTTTTTCCTTCCTATTTTAATAATTTATTTAATGTTTATATTAAATTAAAATTGATTTAGTTTAAAAACCCAAATTGGATTAGTAATACTCTAATTATCCCACATTAATAGCTTTATTTAGTTTTTTAATTTATTTTAAAAAATCAAATGAAGCTATTAATGGAGGTCGGCAGAAGTATGATGCAAATGGAGTAGATGTGTGACTCGTATATATTTTAGGTCTACAACATATCAATTTCCCATACATCCCCAAAAATTGACATGGTCTATTATGATAGTACCACATTGAAGAAAGACTTGTTAATCTATCAAAAGTGTTTTCTTGATAAGCTAACATGGCCAAAATGTGTGACCAATGGATATGTGGAGAGGGAACATAGAAAACTATTGGATCCAGTTCTCAAGTTTCTCTCACTTCTTCCTTAGTGATATGGCAGCCTCGTATTATTGGTCACCAAGTTACAAAAAATTGTGGACTTCCTCTCATGTCCTAAGGATTTTATTACAATTCTACTTTGAATTAATTTAATTATGCTTAGTTTTAGAAGTAGTACGAAATTAAAAATTATGTCTGAAGGAGGAATCAGACTCAAATATGATGGAATCATATAATCACCTCGTGAGGTGATTTTACCAATTCCGGCTCCTAACTTCCTCTTTAGAAATTTTGGATTTTGTCATTGTTTAGCTATTACCCTAATATCAATTTTAGCTTTAAGAAACGTGCTATAATGCATGGGCTCTATTTTAAAATTTTAAATAATCTATTTATGTAAGGTCTTGTTTAATAGGGTTTGTCTACTAAGTGAGTATAATTATACCTAAAAATATGCATATCAAAGTTCAGGAAAAATAATTATATTAATTTAAAATTATAAAATATATTTTAATTTTTATTTAATTTTAATAAAAAAAATTTATTCTGTGCTAAATCAATTAAAATAATTTTAAGCCTTCCCGAGACATGTCTGTCGGCCTACATGTCGAACTACAACACAGAGGCCGCTAGAAGACATCAATCTCCCATCATTACCTCCAGCACAGATAAACCGTCTGACACAAAGTGTGGGTTGCACAGAAAACTGGCGATACAGATAAGCAACCCTTGTGTCCATTGAAGGCAGATAGGAATGGTGATGTCAAACATAGGGTGTATCCGACTGCCAATAACCTGATGCCCGTACAAAATTCAGGACTGCGAATTAGAAAAGCTAGCCGAGACCAAGCGGATAAAGTTTCGTCATCCAATCAAATCTTCTCCAAATAATGAGAAAGGATTTCTTTTCCATGCCTAAGTGGTTCTCAATCACAAACAACTTTGGGGTTGGTAATGACAGATTTTATTTCCAAAGTTGGACAAGTTTTACGAATCCGTATGGTTTTATAAAATTAAAAGTTATTATAATTTCTAGGGAAAAACATAATTTTTATATAGTAAAAAATGTCTATAACGAAACTACAGTAACTTTTTTTTTCTTGCATAAATCATGTGTCACAATTTTTTAGAAACAAAATAAATTTATATTGCCATGATTTAATTAAGTGTATTTTAGACTTTTTTTTCACATATTAATTTAATAAGTCTCATTATTATGAGCTATAATTTATGCACATCAGTGTGAAACTAGGTATCATTGGTCATCAGCTTCCAATCAGACAATGAATAGTACTCAAAGTGCAAATTAGTTTTCTCCCCTCTTATGCTCTTAGATCTCGATCTCATGGATGACAATGCTCGGGCTCATACTAATTTTTTCATATATATATAGAGGTGTTAGTCTAGGCACGGTGGCACAAGGGCAAGTTGGCGCCCTTGTGTACATCCCTTGAAAACCACGCGATCAAGATCATGCGGCTCCCATGTATATATATACATAGGAGCTGCATGATCTTGATCGTGTGGTATACATAGGAGCTGCATGATCTTGATCGCATGGTTTTCAAGGGATGTACAAACTAACACCTCTCTCTCTCTCTCTCTCTCTCTCTCTCTCTCTCTCTATATATATATATATATATATATATATATATATATATATATATATATATATATGGGAGCCGCAGGATTATCACCTGAATCAACATGGGAATAGACTAACACAGGAAAGTTTTATCATACTAAAAAGTCCCACTTAACTAACATGTGATAATATTTTTATATTAAAAAGTCACACTTGACTACCCATATAACTTTTTTCTTCTAATTTATAGGATTGTGGGAAAATACTCCATCATGACCAACCCACCCATACTGCCAAAAAAAGTTACATCGTTTGGTCCTATATATATTGCTCGTACATTTGTAACGCCCCATGTCCACAGGCGCATGGAATTCAAGGGCAAAACCTAACCTGCGTGCATGAAATACTGAAATGAAATTTCTTCTCGTCAATCACTAAGATATCTATGTGTAAGAGTTGCAATGATCTTTGGGCACTGTTTTTGAAAAGAATAAAAGATTAATTATTAATATTTTTTGGATCGGGCCGACATAGTCAGATGTCATTTGCTTACATAATTATTGGATAACATCTCCAATGTTATTTCAATAAGATCATATTACACATAGTTTTGCCTAGTAACTAAGGCCTTTGAATAAGCATATCGTTGTACTTGTAATACTTAAGTATTTTTTAATATGTATTCATATATCAAAGTCAATGCAAAAAATAAAAGCGTTGACAAATCAAACAAATTATTCTTTCACAGAAAATGATGAATTATTATCATAATTAGATAAATTAATCATTCATAGAATACAATAAATCAAATAAAACATTCGTCAACAAAATCCAATAGATCACTCATAAAATCGGATAAATCATTCTTTCATAGAATGTCGCCAACATTAAAGTGACATTTATATGCGCTTGTGAGGCAACAAGATCATAATAGAATAGATCTTCTCACGATATCTCAATTTATGGGTGCACTATATGCCTCAATAAGCAATATATATGATTCATAACCTCAATAATTTTTGGGTTTTATACTAAATAACTACCTTTCAAATCTGACGATATTTTTGGGCTTTATACCAAACAATTAGCCTTTAAATCAGATCATTCAAACTATTCAAAATATCATGCACGTAATAATAATTTTAAATCCAAAGTTTGAATACATAAGAGTTGAAAACCCAAAACTGATAAAGAAATTTTCACATAATCATAAGTCATTCAGCATCTTATTAACATCATCTTATTAACATATTCATAACATACGTTCATGCATAATTTAAAAATTATACAAGTCAACTACTTAAGGAATCTATGCATTTATTTAAATAAGTATGCATTAAAATTAAAAGGCTATAAATGCTTACTCCCCTGATATTTATGGAGGTAGTGATGGTTAGAGCTTTCCCTTCCTTAAGAATACGCTTCTTTTGAGGCCAAGAGGAGGTGGACAGAGCATCCCTTTACCCGGGATGTTTCTCTCTTTGTGGCCCAAAAGCAACATGCAGAACCTCTCTATACCCATGGATGTTTTTCTCTCTGCAACCCGAAGGTAGAGGACATAATCACTTCTTAGCCCTAGATTTTTTCCTCTCTAAAAAGATGATGTAAAAAATGGACCCTCCTACGATATATAGCACACTTGATTTAGCTAAGTTCGCCTTTTAAACAACTTAAATTAAATTAGGAATGGGTCCGGAATATAGGAAAGAAAGTTTGAAGATAGGCAAAATCAGATAAAGAAGAGGAGTCGGGTGAAAAAAAAAAGTGGGTCCCCCCCTTTTATAATAGGCAGGGGCCACCGAATGCGCACCACATGGTGCGCATCCAGGCACCCACAAAGGCTGGCTAATATGCCGAAAGTGTCTAGTTCATTGTCCTTGTGATGCATTCATTGAGATGGATATGATAACAAAATGTCAATTAGTTCCCATCCAATGTAGGGAATTTGCTATAGAACATTGTATTGAGATTAGTTCAGCCAAGATCGACCCTTGTTATTATTGCGGTTGGTAAATAAGACAGAAGAATAGTTGGCTCATTTTACAACCTGCATTTTACTAACTTTAAATCTTTTATTACTTTTCGAAACTTAAAAAAATATGTTTTCTTCACTCTTAACCCACATCCTAACCCCATATCCTCCTCAAACATATACTGAAGAGTTGATTAAAGGAAAACGTAAGTTGTGAAAAGAGCCACCTAATGAAGGACCTTGCCCTCCAAATGATTCCACGACATGCTCAAGCCAAAACCCCCATATACATCGGAATACTCAAAATTGAAATGTTAGTATGTTAAGCACTTTGCTATGCAATGCTTATTTGTCGACAAAAACATGATATGCAGGCTCACTTAAGCTCAACAAGGGAAAATGAAAGCAAATGCTACTTAACGAAGAACCCAAATTTGCTCGTGAAACTTCACCAGAGTTAAACGGGGTTGTTGGTGAAGTTTCACCAGCTATTGATCCAATTGGATCAATGGCACAATGCTATCGCGTGTTAGTATCTAATACATATGACATTATGCGTGAACTAGCATGTACACCACTGATTTAGTGGATTGGCGGCTAGTGTAACATCACTAGTGACACTACTAAGGGGTTGTTTGGCTATTGGATTTTTTAGAAATGGAAGTGGAATTCATTAGAATTAATTCTAATAATTCACCACCGAATAAAAATGAGTTTGGTAATGAAAATTTTTATAATAAATTCGGATGTCGCATTAAACCTATTTTTAAAAACTTTAAACTAATATAACTCTCTCTCTCTCTCTCTCTCTCACTTGGATAAGCACATTCTTTGTACTATTTAGCTCATAAATTTGAGCCCTATCAAACGAGATCCTACAAAGGTAGGTGATATAAAATTTTTAAAGTGGGCCCCATCTATATGGCACGTTTGTCAAGGCTTAGATGGATATAAGAGGTTTCTGTTGAAAAATAACAGAAATTATAATTCTAAAACGGGGGCTGGGAGTCGGAATGGACAGAATTGCCTCATGAGGTTATTTGGTAATTCCACCTTGAGACGACTTGAAATAAACTTCCAGACAAAATTTTCAATTTCACCAACCTTCTGCACACGAAACATGATTCTGATACATAATTGAGGTGAAATCAATGGAATCTAATAGAAATTCCATATCCCAATAGCCACAAATAAAGCTTTATGAGCGGATTTGACTTCCCATAATGAAGACTTCTACATTTGCATGATTCTCCTTTTTGATAAATAAAATAATCTTTTGACGCTCAAACTAGGACTGTACAAAATGCGAAGACAAGAAAACGTGCCCATTTAGAATAGAAGCAAAGCAATGCCTTCATACAGTTTCAAGATAACCCTAGACCCAAAGGCACTAGATAACGACAAAAGAGGCTTAAAGAACCTTAAAAAAAATTAAAATTCTCAAAATTTAGAAGAAAAATTACAATGACAGCCTATTGTGTTCTTCAGATTGAAATTCTCTATTATGGTATGAGCCTGTGTAGCAATACGATAGAGGCGATATGCTGGGCTTTTCCTTTTGTCCTAAAAATACGTTTGTTTCTCTCTTGCCAAATAAAGGTAATATAGGTTAGGAAGAGAGACCTGAAAAAGAAGACCAACAAACTTTTTTTATTTGGTGAAGTGCGAGATCCATTTAATGTTGTTGTCAAAATCAATGACAATATGATTAAATATTGCATTTGAAGTACGGACAAGCAAGGAAGATGTGGTCTCTTGATTCAGTATTGGAGAGGCATAAACAACTTCTTGCTATGTGGCATTGTTAGAACATATGTAGCATGTTTCATAATTGACTTTATTTTGATTATTAAAATTATGTTCATTCCATATATATTTTTAAATCTTAGGAGTCTCACTATGTTAGTGATGTATCGAGTTAAATTTAGAATTCAGTGACTTCAAAAGTTAGAAATATAAGTGTTATAACAAATTCAAGGTGGAACACTTAATTAGAGTGAATGAGCTTTGAAGACATGAAAGGTAAATTTCACACCCTTACATACATAAATACTTAAGATTTTTATAAAAGAATCTTATTTGAGTGTTGGGATAAGAGATGGTCAAAATTACATGTGTTTAAAAGCGATCGATAGTCATTTGACTAGCGATCAATTAAGCTTGAATATTTCTTAGGATTATTTACAAATGACTGCATAATCAATCGTCTAGTGAAAAGATCAATTAGAGCCGAATTCACCAGGTCTTGAATTGTGAACGATCAATCACATTATTGAAACAATCGATAGAATATACTAAGGTTAAGAACAAAATAGAGAATAATCAATCACCCTATG
Source organism: Saururus chinensis (assembly GCA_035235625.1). Taxonomy (NCBI): domain Eukaryota; kingdom Viridiplantae; phylum Streptophyta; class Magnoliopsida; order Piperales; family Saururaceae; genus Saururus; species Saururus chinensis. The sequence goes on from CP141141.1 coordinate 3,003,623, forward strand.
GAACGATCGTTTGGTCTATGACACAACTACACGTTTTAAGTTAATAGGGGATCAATTTCTTTCCTACTATAACTCTGAAACCCTAATTTATATAAAGAAGTATTTGAGGACCTTATTGTGATGAATTGGGACTAAGAGAGGATTTTTTGAGAGACTTTTATTTCTTCCAGCACCTTCACATAAATTGAGAGAAAAATATAAGAAATGTGAGAACTTTGACTTATAAACATCTTATGAATTAAAAGAAAGATTGAAAGACCACATCACAACACACATACACAAGGAGATTGTTAAAGCTAATCAATAAGAACTTTGCTAGAGGTTCATCAATAGTCAAGAAGGACTTTGATTAAAGATTTAGTAAAAAAGAAGATGAAGATCAAGCTCAAAGGGAAAATCTCCAAGAAGGATTTTGGTGGCCAACATCCATCCAGAAAAGAACTTTTTGTTTTTGGGTAGAGGTTGATAGTCTTGAGTCTAGTAAGATCTACATCTTTATAGTGCATTGAGTTCAATCTAAGGATTGACTGCATAGTATTTTTCCTAGTTTGGGTTTCCATGTTCAAGAATCGCTTGTGTTAATTTGTTGTTTGAATGATTCATATTTTGAGCTAGGTTTCGTTGTTAATTTCCCAAGCATTGAGGCAATGTTTTGTAGTTCATTGCCTAGTGAGATATTTAAACTAAAGGCACTATAGTGACTCTCAATAAAGTGAAGGGTATTAAACTTTTAGGAATTCCCTTGGCCATATTGTCCAAAGTAGAGAGATCATTGCTAAGAACAAGCCACTTGATGAAGTGGTGGTTGGTACCAATGTTATCAAACCCGGTACGGTTTAGGGGCCAAGTCTAGCCAACTAGTATTAGTTGGAGGGTTTGGTTAGTACATATGTGACATATCTATTGTATTACCTTTATTTTATTAAACAAAACTATGTCCAATAAATGTGTATTTTAAAGTCTTATGGAGTTTTGACTTCATTGGTAATGTGTCAAGTCAAATTTAGAATTAAAGAATTTAAAAAATTGGAGCATGCACACTTTAAGATTTTGAGGTGGAAGAAACAAGGAAGTTAAAAAAATTTCAAAGTAAAACAACTATGATACATGCACACTCGTCACACACACTTAGGAAAGTTCGAATTAACCATAAGAAAAGAATGAGTGGAAAAAAGTGAAAATTTCATAAGTATGCAAAAAATTTATCCATGATTGAATGGAGTTGAAATGATATCGATGGGGAATAAATAGTGCATTGTAGCAATATTGTAGTGACACTATAGTAGTGATGTAGTGATCGATTGATCACAATACTATAGTGATCGAATAGTGATCGATCAATTACAGTTCTAGAGTCAGGTAATGTGGCAAATTATTATAGAAAATGATTGATTGAGTACTATATCGATCAATCAACAAAACATGTTTTTCCTCAAATAGTTCATTCTGAAAAGAATTTGATTATTATTGAAAGTCTAACAACAAAGCCTACTTATATGAGTCTCGTTTATATGAGCCAGGGCTCATAGAGCCTATGTGAGCCTGGGCTCTATGGGCCTCCGGATTTAAATCCTGCGGCCCATAATACTCATGGGTTTAAATGCCCATGAGTATTTTGGGCCGCCAGATGTAAATCCAATGGCCCATAGAGCCTGGGCTCACATAGGAGTATATGAGCCCTGGCTTATATAAACTTTTCCCTACTTACATACCTATATAAAGGGTGTTTGGACATGGTAAAACACAAGAGGAATCCAGAAAAAGTAAAAGAGAGATCTTTTTTATTCTTTTAAAGATTGCTTTGGCAGAACAATGCTTTCATTGGCTATTGTGCATTGAAAAATATTGTATTTAGCCATTAGAATCCAATAAATTCCCATGTGTACGTATGTATATATATATATATATATATATATATGTCTTAGCTTCATTATAGATTGTTTGGTAAGCTTCACACATACATTTTAAGGTCAAAGTAGTAAAGAAAGGAAAGAGGTGAGGTTTGGAACCTTTCATCTAAGTCTTATGTGGCTGAGTTACAGAAAAGATCAAGAAGATGAATTTTGATTGAAGCTTCAACAGGAGTTTGTGCTAAAGAAGAAGAAGAATAAGACAATGTTTGAAAGTACTAAGAAGGGATTTGTAATCAAGGGACGGATAGAGATAGACTTCTAGTGATAGTAATATTGGTACATTAGTTAAACAGCCAAGGGTAGGGTTTCCATATTTCAATTATTTGCATACTTATGTGGTTGATTGATTGACTGGTAATGTTGTAGTAGCTTAATTTTATGTACAATTGGTCACATCTTATAGTTCTTAACAAGTTTTTTGTTCTAAAGGCAATGTGGCAATCCTCAAGGTTTAAGGATCTTAATTAAACTCAAAACGTTCACCCAAGATGAATTCCTCTAAATGTCACTTTTTTATATACTCTGGTACATATGCTCATCATTACACCTCTAAAATGTTATTTATTTGTTATTTTTCACTTCTTCCTCACTCAGTTGGATAGTAAGAGGCCCTAGACCTAAAGTGATTCAAATCATTGAATGTCCCTATGTTAATTTAATGCAAAATGTTAACTTTTTAGTTTCCCTACTTAGGTTAAAATGGGATTGGACACTCAAGTAGAGGTGTGAGACGCATTGGGACACACAAATGAGGTTGGCATTAAATGCCTTTAAACCTAGTCTCTTTAGCATGGCAATGGAACTAGCTCGAGTTGGCCAAACTAGTCCACCTGATTGGACCAAATCGGGTTTTAAAACACTGGTTGGTATGATGCTTAAACCAAAAAAGGTCGGACCATTCCAAGGTAGGTGAGGATGTTTCAAGAAAATTTGAACGTAAAAGCACCTAAGGGGTGTAAGTACATATGTGACATATGTGTTGTAATTGACTATATTTTGATTAATAAAACTATGTTAATTTATATGTATGTTTAAGTCGTATGATGTTTGGCTAGATTAGTGAAGTGTCAAGTCAAATTTGGAATTGATTTACTTAAAAAATTGGAGCAGATGTGTTATGAAGTTTCAAGCTAGAAGACTTAATCAAAGTAATTGAAGTTTGAAGAGCAAAAGGTAAATATCACACACACAAAGTCATAAACACTTAGGATTTATAAAAATTACATTTTGTGAGTGTTTGGAATAGAATGGATGGAAAAGGAAAAAAATCACGAAAGAGTTCATAAGCGATCGATCATCCTTGAACATTGATCAATCTGGCTTGAAAAATTTTTTATATTTTTTCCAAAATGTTGGATGATCGATTGTCTAGTGGAAGAGATTGAGTGGAATGAGTTTCACCAAGTCTATAATAGTGAATGATAGATTGTACTATTGAAATGATCGATCAATTTGCAACGGTTTCTGAACAATACATAGAACGATTGATCACCTCATGGGATGATCGATTGGACTATAACATTGTTACTTGAAATAGGTTATTTTGATAGAAGTTTGTTTCTTATTAAAATTTTAATGACCTAAACTGATTTGGACCATTACTTAAGGACCTAAAGAAGACAAAATTGATAAGGAAAGATGTTTTGAGAAGAAAAAATTGAGAACTTTATGCTTAATTCACTCGAACGCCTTTGAGTGAATTTGAGAGAAAATGCATAGAAAGGTGAATAATTGATTCATAATAAATTTATAAATAGATTTTGTAAGTTGTGAAAGTCGCAAACACATCACACACAAGTGTTGATTGGTGAAGTGAATTAAGGATTTTTATTGGAGATTCAAGAAGATCAAGAGGTACTACTAGTGAAGAAGAAGATAAAGAAGAGTTTGCAAGTAGAAGGTGGACTTTGGAGGCTAAGAGATATAGAGATAAACTTCTAGTGAAGGGATTGGTAACATTGAGTCTTATAAATTCTATATCTTCATTGTACATTTAATCAGCCTAGAATTGTTGCATGATTTTTTACTGGTTGGGTTTCCACATAAAAAAAACTTCTTGTGTGGTTTTTGTGTACTTAAAATTTCTCACTAATAGTAATTTCAATTCTTTGTACAATAGGCTACATCTTGTAGTTTTGTACCTTTTTTGTTTTGGGCTTGAGGCTCTATAGTGACCCTCAAGATTTGAAGGGTATTAAATTCACGAAGGGGAAATCTAGCTGTGTTGATCCTCAAAATGAATATGGATTTTTGAAGGTTCAAGAATTAGAGGGCCTCATGATAATAAATAAATGAATCCCCATTGAGAAGCTATGACCCTATTTGCAAGGAAGAACTCAATTTGTCCATGGAATTGCCTACCAGCTTATGGAAAGTGTGCTTCCCAATCCTATGTAGAAGGCAAAAAGATCCGACCAAGTCTCAAGTTAGAAAAAGATGTGACTTCCCAAACCAACCTTCATTTTAACTCTTTGATTAAAATCTTTCATATGCATGATTTTATCACTATTTTAATTGGTACTTCTTCTAAAAGATTATTAGTGAAAGTGCAAATTTTGTATATTCATAGGAGGAGATAAAAGTATTGAATAAGGTTTATGGATGCTAATGGGGTTGGGGTTTTACTTTCTTTGAAAACCCTACTCAATAGGGGTGCTCCAGAATCAAGCTTGAAAGGTAGACTTGAATAACTGAAAGATTAGGTTTGGGTTTTAGTTGACCTTTGATCTACCCAGACCCGATTTAGGCTAAAACTAAGAAACCTTTGTATTTTTATGTTTTTCTTCTCAAAACTTTAATTTTTCTTGGTGGATGAGAGGCAATCACTAGTTAGACCAAATTATTATTTAAAACTTTATTTTTATATTTAATAATTGTTTAATCTTTTTTATTTTACCAAAAAAATGAGTTTTGTAAACCAAATTGTGTAAAGTTCAGGTTGAGCTAGGTTCAGTTAGTTTGATGTCATGTTTGGGTATTTCTCAACAATACAAGAGTTGGGTTTGACAATACCTGCAAGTGGCATCTCTAGTATGATTATTATCTCCTGTCTATAATAAAGCATTGAATTTAATCAAGAAGAAAACAATAAATCAATAGCTTCATGTACCAAATAAGTTTAACACTTTTGAACGACCTCGATTACCATTGCTTCAATTAGAGGCAACAGACTAAATGAGAGATTCCATTTAGGAATAATCGAATCTTCCAAAATGAAGAAATGCGTAAAAGTTCTTTTTTTAGGCCGTGTATAAGTAAAGTGAGATTGAATATTGTGAACAATCTCAATCTCTCTAAGATTATTGGTGAATTTCCTTTCTTTGTTGAAAGGTGGAGTCTGTAATTTTGTTTATTTTCTTTGGTTGTGATGTTGTTTCTAGATTCATTTAATTGAAGGGAGTCATCTCCCCCTTTTACTTGATAAAAATAAATAAATGAGAGATTCCATGGGAATTGTAAGATTTATTTATGAATGTTTACTTCTCTAAATAGTTTCCTTCCCAAATCTAAATTATATAATTATAATTATAATCAAGTAGTAACTTTTCCCAAAGCTCAACCATTATTTTAATTGTTGGTCATGTCTATTGCACTTAGACATACTAATGGAATTACTAGTGAGAGAGCGATAGAGATTTCCTTTTAAGTTTTGCAATAAAATTAAACTACATCTATATTTATACTATGGTTAGTGGGAAAGGGGGGGTGAAGATTTTATCATAGAAGTCCTAGATTACCCCTTTAGGAAGCTAATATATTAATGTTTTTGTCATAGAACCACACCAGCTTGTCATAGAATTGGTACAAGACAGTTAAGGAGTCTTCTAATATTGAGTATGATTTAGGTAGCATGTTTTAGTTTGTAAAGTTGGAACCTGACCACGCTAGAATTATTTAGTAATTAAATAATGTTATGAAGCATCCATGGTTCCCTTATAAATTGAAATCAAGGAAGCAATACTGACCATCAGCATATGAGTCTAATTGGCAATTCATGGGAAATAGGATGTAGATCACTTATAATTGTTCCATTTTAGGACCCACAAAATATGGCCCATGTCGTGATTTCTAGCAGCCACAATTGTGTTAAGTGGCATCCCTAATATTCCCTCTGTCCTACATTAATAACTCCATTTATTTTTTAAATTATTTCATTTTAAAAAACCAAATTGATCTATTAACATGGGATGGAGGGAGTATCTATATTTTTAGTGGATTTGATGAAGTCCTTTATGCCTAGCTGAGTGTTGATTGGCACAATTTTTCATCTTTATTTAGAAAACCCCCATAACCAAAGGTAAGATTTCCACGGGTTTTATCTTTGGCACATCAAGTGAAGATCATGAGCCACACTACTAAATTGATATCTTTTAAGTAGGCTCATAGTTCATAAGTAATTCAAAACCATGTTGCTCCAAATAATTTTTGACAATATATTCTTAATATTGTGCCATTATGTAAGTTTATGTTAAGTGAGCACATAGTTTCCCTAATTGATTAGAACACTAAAACTTAAATTGATTTTCTTAGAACATATGAGGCATATATGTTATTATTGACTATATTTTGATGACCAAAACGATATCCACACTACAACAAAAGGGCTATTAGAGACTCAATAGAAAGTGTCACTAAAAACTACTATTTGTGCGCATATTAAAGTGTCGCAAAAAAATAATTATTTGCAAGACTTTTAACAAGTGTCTCAAATAGTGGTAGAGGGAGAGATACAAAGAGAAAGAGGGAGAGAGAGGGGTAGAGGGAGATAATAGAGAAAGAGAAGAGAGAGAGGGATAGGGACAGAAAGAGAAAGAGAAAGAGAAAGAGTAGACGTGGATATAAAAAATTCGACATGGACTAAAATAGGGCTAGCTAGAGGGTCATTGCACTCCAATGGGAGGAGATGAGAGAGCATGAGAATTTAGTTTAATTTTTTAGAATTTCTTATTGTATATTATATTTAAAAAATAATAAAATAAAATAAAATGTATTAGCGATGCATAGGAATATACATTGCTAATACCCTTTGTATTAACAACGCAAACTCATATGCATCGCTAATACCTAATGTATTGGTGACACATAGGAATATGTCTTGCTAATATATTTTATTTAAAATTAATAAAAATAAAATAAATTGTATTAGCGATGTATAAAGAGAGAGAGAGGAGAGGAGAGAGAAGAGAGAAAGGGAGGGTGGGAGAAAAGAGAGAGAGAGAGAGAGAGAGGAGACATGAGGAGAGACGGAAAAGATAAAGAGAAGAGATATAGGAGAGAAGAAAGAAAGAAAAGAGAGAGAACATAGAGAGAAGAGAGGGAGAAGAGATAGAGAGGAGAGTGCGAGAGGAGAGAGAGGGGAGAGAGAAGAGGAGAGAGATAAAAATTGTAATTTTAAAAAGTAATAATAGTGACATTTATAAATAATGATGATATAAAAAATTAGAACTATTTGTGACGCTTTATGAAAAGCGTTGCAAATTTATATCATTTAGTGACGCTTCTCACAAAGCGTAAGAAATAGTTCTAATTATTTTTATTAATTACTACTAATAGCGATGCTTAAGTAACATAGTGTATTTGAGACGGATATAAATAAGCATCGCAAATATTAATTTTTCTCTTCACTCTCTCCTCTCTCTTCTCTCTCCACTCCCTCCTCTCTCTTCTCCCTCACTCTCCTCCTCTCTCTCTCTCTCTCTCTCTCTCTCTCTCTCTCTCTCTCTCTCTCTCTCTCTCTCTCTCTCTCTCTCTCTCTCTCTCTCTCTCTCTCTCTCTCTCTCTCTCTCTCTCTCTCTCTCTCTCATTTTCATTATTAGTAACATTTAGAATTAAACGTCACTAATATTACCTTAATAGTGAAGTTAGATGAGAATGTAGCTAAAAAAGTAAGAATGCAACATTTTAAAAGTAAATGTCACTAATATAGTCATTTGCGATGCTTTATTAGTGTCACAAATAACAAGTGTTGCAGGCAAAATTTGTCGTGCACGTAGCCGCACTTAAATCCCCCTCCCCACTCCTACCCGCCTATCCGTTTTCCCCCCTGCCTCCTCCCTTACCCTCTCCCCTCCAACCGGCCGGAGGAGGGTCTCTGCTGTGCCAAGTCCAGCCACCTCATGCTGAATTCCCGCGTTGTGCCCCCCTCTCCCACTATAGTCTATAGCAGTTGGATGAGGGGGCTACAAGAGTCAAAATCTAGCCCCCATCCTCTCCCTGGTCCACCACCCCCTTTCCCCCTGCTCCAGGGGCTTTGTTCTCCCCCTCTGCCCAATCCCCCCGGGGCTGGATCAGGCTCCACCACCGAATTCCGGGGCCTCCACCTTCTTCGCCCCCTTTTGCTCTCCCCTTCCCCCTCAGTTGTCCCCCTCTTGCTCTCCCCCTCCTTTCTACCCCTGCTCCCCGACCCCTCCTCCACTTCGTCCAATCGGAGGAGGGGCTCCAGTCCCTCAAGATGGCTACCCCCCTCTCTGGTCATTATGCCACTGGATAATTTAATTTCTTAATTTTTTTTATTAGTTTAAAATATTTTTTATTTTCATTAGTTATTAGTGACACTCTTTAGGAGCATCGCTAATAGCCTTAAAATATTTTATTTTTACTTTTCTTAAGTTATTAGCGACACTCCTAAAGAGCGTTGCTAATAGCCTTAAAATATATTTTTAAAATTTTTTTAATTTATTTGTGATACTCTTTATGAGTGTCGTCAATAGAGTTAAAATATATTTTGTAGTTTTCTTAATTTATTAGCTACACTCATAAAGAGCGTCGCTAATATATATATATATATATATATATATATATATATATATATATATATATATATATATATATATAATTTGCTTATAGTATTAGCGACACTTTTAAAAAATGTCTCTAATAGAGTTAAAATATATATTTTTAATTTCCTAATGATACTAGTGAAGTGTTGCTAATTAATAATATATTATTAGTAATACTTTAAAGCGTCACAAAAAAATCGCGACAAAAAAAATATTTCTAATATTAGGATTATTAGAGACACTTTTTTATATGCATCTCGAATGAGAAATTGCTACAAGACTATTAGTGATGCTTGTTAAGCGTCACTAATAGTCATTAGCGACGCTTTTGAGTAAGCGTCACTAGTAACCTTTTTCTTGTAGTGCCATTCATGTGGATGTAAATTGAGTCTTTTAGAGTCAACTAGATTAGTGATATGTCCAAGTCATATTTGGAATATAAAGATTTGAAAAATAGGAGCAAACATGTTTTGAAATTTCAAGGTGGAAGACTTAATTAGAGCGATTGAAATTTTGAAGACAAAAGTTAAATAACACACACACGGGCGCAAATACTCTGTATTTTCATAGAAAATATCTTATATGAGTGTTGGGAAAGCAATGGATCAAAAAGGGAAAAAATGCAAATAGGTTCGAAAACGATCAATTGTCCTTAATTAGCAATAGATCAGGCTTGATCAAGGTTTGAGATTTTTTCCGGTCGATCATCTAGTAGAATAAATCGATGGAAGTATGATTAGTCAAGTCTAAAAACGTAAATGATCAATTACACTATTGAAACAATTGATCACATACTAGGTTTTGGTGAATAGAACAAGGTTGACCACCCTGTGGAGCGATCATTCGGATGCTAGAGAGGTTACTTGAAATAGGTCATTCCATGAACAATTTGTTTCCTATTAAAACACAATAACCTTAATCAACTTAAACCTTTATATAAAGACATAGGGATGACAAATTAGAGAGAGAGATGAAAGGCTTTTGTGAGGAAAAATAGAAAGCCTTTTAGCTTAATTCCTTTTAATCACTTTTAAGAAAAATTGAAAGAAAATTATTTTAAGGTGAGTATTTTGATTCATAACATCTTTATAAATTAAAAAAATGATTTGGTGAGAGTCACAACTACATCACAACACAAGATATATGAGGAGCTACATCAACATGGACTTTGATTAAAGTCTCAACAAAGATCAAGAGTTTGTAATAGTGAAGGACACAAAGACAAAGTTCAAGAAGTATCAAGATGAACTTTGGTGGACAAATCAACTAGAGATGAAATTCCAGGTTGAGAGATTGGTAACTTGTGTTTTGTAAATTTTTAAGACTTCATAATACACTGATCAATCGGCCTAGAGTAGAGCATGACTTTTTACATGTTAGGTTTTCACATAAAAAAGCTCTTGTGTTTTTATGGTGTTTTTTTTTATAATAATCCACATAATTAAAAAATAATGGGCTACATAGAAGAGGCCACAACTTGTAGTTATCTACCATTTGAGGTTTTGGGCTAAAGGCATGTCGTAAGCCTCATATGATTGAAATGTATTAAACTCACAAATATAATTTATAAGAAAATGGTATACATTGAATAATATTTTTTGATCGACTCTTATTTCTGCTTTGGTGGGCAATTTAGTTCTTGTTTCGAGGAAGGGCTTCTTTTTCTTGTTCCCTTCTTTTTAGCATAATACATACATTGCGTACTTGATTAATAAAAAAAGGTAGATTTATGTAGGTAAGAAAATCATACAACCTTTACACTATACCACAAGGATTTAGACTCTGAATCAGCGTTGTTTATGCCTTCAGCTGCTCTTAAGCTGAATGATGCCTTTAGTAGTAGGGATTGACTAAATCTAGTTTAGAGCCTATATTTTTTGGACCAAACTGAGTTTTTAGTTGTTTAAATATGCGTGATTCAGTTTATTGCCTAGATGGATCATAGTTGATCAATCTACATATTAGATGAGAACTCTTTTAACTAGACCAGTAGATCGAACTTGGAGGTATCATATTTGTCTAGAATTAGTTTAATCAATACATAAAAATATTAATTTTTCTCTCAAGGCCTTAGAAGAGAGCTATCTTTCACAAAAAATTGACTAATTAGTTTATTCTTAGAATTATTAGCAATTATAACTATGTTCAACTTGAATTAAAACTTACTTAATCATCTCCTAATCTTGTTGTCCAATTTTCATATGCCTTCTTTTGTGCATTAGAAAAAACAAAAACAGGTGGGCAGGCCATAACATAAAACGTCAAGAAAGCTTCAAAACTAATTAAAATTTCTAATAGTGCGTCCAAATACACTTATTAGCAACTCCTCTATGGTTAAAGTCAACAAATAGTAGTTTTCTCCAACTCAATAATAGACTAAACTTGGAAATTGTGGATATTTAACAATTGCTAAATGTGAGATTATGAAAACACATATTTAGATAGAAAGCTTCCCTTGAAGATGCTTGTTATCACGGCTAATAGACCTAGTTGCTCAAGAATATCAGTGAAATATTATAGAGGAAAATTGATGATAACCAAGCTATTATAAGATGTACGGGGGACATTTAAATGTCTCACATTTAGATATCAGTGAACCTTCTCTTGAATAAGTTTTGGATCAATTAAATTTAGATGTCTCACAACGTACATTTACACTTGCATTCCAACTAGTAGAGATAAAAATATTAACCTTTTGGCATAAGGCCAATTAAGATGGAGAAACACAATGTAAAGAACTTATCTTTTGTATGCCCTACTTAGAATTAATTATTCAGGCAAAAAATAAACATGGCCTTCATCTAATTCTCTTGAAAAGAAAATAGTAAAAGAAAATACTTAAGTGATATAACATATTCTCTTGACTTAACTTATAAGCCAAAGTAAATAAGCGCGGTCAATGCTGCATGGGAAACATTTATCATATTCATAGTTTGGGAAGGAGAAGTGTCATAGTCAGAATTTTGTTCTCTTTCTGGAAGTCACCATAGTTGTACTGTTGCATGAATAGACTACGGTTTGGGACCAAGTCTTTGAGACGTCTACTTATGAGCCACTTGTAAAGTCGGCTCGCATAAAGAGGAAGCTTACAGTATCTTCCCTGACTCACGTGCCATTTGCCAAACCTACCTAAAAATGACCAAGCAAAAGCAAAAGGAAGACAGTTACCCATTTTCCATGTAAAATAAGGAAATTCGGCGTCTCTTTCAAATGTTTCTTCTCATTCTCAATTTCCAATTTCATCCTTTGGTTTATTCCATACCACCGCGAGTACGTCAAAAATAGGCAGTAGCCTTTTCTTGTGCTCCTGCCGTCGATCAGAGGATCGATAATACACATTAATTTATACTTTACTTATCTTATATTAATAATTATATTTAAAAAATAATAATTTTATTGAATAATAAAATTTATATATAAGAGAAGAAGACAAAAAGTTTGTAATAATCTTTTTTTTAAGTACCTAACTACTTGAATGTAACAAAATTATGCTATTAATTTGGAACATATGGAGTATATGCTTAACATGTCACTTGCACTATCCTGTGTCAATGTGTGCACAATTAATTATCAAGATCGACAACTCTTATTCTTGGAAAACGGCGGACATCTTTTAAGAAGGTCATAAAATTTAACTTATACATACACTATATTACTGGGGAAAGTGTTAATAAGAGCTCATGCTCAAGCATGCTATTGTAAGTCCAAGTATCTTTAGTCCATCAGATCTCAATCCGATGACATCAAGTGACAAGCGGCAATTTGAACCTAGCTACTTGCCTCTTGAGTTATATATATTATTTGAATCGAAATGTAAAAATTTATAAAATATGGGCTCCAGTTGGGAAGTATTTTTTATGCTCCCTAAAAAATATAAGCCGAGCGTAAAGAACTCTTAGGAGCCGTCGATTTTAAAAATCAACTGCGCATACGGTAGCCCATGTATTACTTGCGCTATTGTGTGTGCCATCGATTTTTAAAATTAACGGCTTTCAAGCATTCCTTACGCTCAGCTCATGCTCAGTGTAGAGCATAAAAAACGTGATCCCTCCTATTGATGTACATGAACCATGCTCATATAAACATATTTGTATTAGCATTTATTATCATGTTTTTACCATTTCCTTTTGGTTGGTAAAGATCATAGTCACCAATAATCAATTTGGGTAAAATAATATGTACAAGCCACTTTTTTATATTTATTTTTATTAGGTGCAGCACTATTTTTTTAATTATTATTTCATTCAAACATGTACAACATAGAAAAAGGTATATAAATATATAAAAATAAGTGCTATTAGTATGCGTTGGACATGCGACGACCGTGACCATGTGTGTTGGATGCTATCACAGCTGCACAATTTTGATCACACAATGCCGGCTACTTACGCAATTGGCGGGTTTAGACCCGCGCTACCCGACATGGGCAAGGTGCATATTTTTTAAAATATATAAATATATGCCTTACACATATTAATATTTTTTATAGAAAATAAAAAATAGAAGAGTTGTTAAAATATAATATATATACTCCCCAAACTGACCCCGGAGGACAGAGCTTGACCAGCACACTTATTTTATAAACTCCCCAGACGCTTGGTTTGGGACATTCATCCCATTTGGGGAGAGAGAGAAAGGAGAATTTTTTCTGATTATGGAAACTAAGCGCCAGGAGTTTGTAAAGTCGAGGTTCAAAAGGGTCTGTGTCTTCTGCGGGAGCAGCTCCGGCAAGAAGGCCAGCTATCAACTGGCAGCCATTCAGCTTGGCAAAGAACTGGTCAGTGCATACTCACAACCAATTCTTTTACCTACCCATCTATTCAGAACAAGAATTGCGTAGTATGTTATCTCCAGAAAGCAATGGATTGTTGCCATATGCTTTTTCTGAAATTTTCTCGTGATTTGGAAGTCTGTGGCCACAGTCTGCTCAGGAGACGTTCTCATGGCCCAGATGTTTTTCGGAGGATCAGAGACAGAAAGGGAGACCCACTTTTTTCATTTATCTCCAGATGTTTCTTAAATAAAGTTCTGTTTCGTTTTCCCACTTTCATGCAAAAGTGTTTTAGGAACTTGGATTGGAATCATTTTGAATTTGATTTCGTCTTTTGTACTGGGAATGAGTTGCAGGTGGAAAGGAACATAGACCTTGTCTATGGAGGAGGAAGCGTTGGACTAATGGGTCTGGTTTCACAAGCTGTTCATCAAGGTGGTCGTCATGTTCTTGGGTAAATCCTTCTAACCCCACTCCTCGGTCTCTCTTTTCCTCTAAGCCTGTGTATCTCACGAGTCGTTGTCCTTCTCTGCCATTGCAGTGTTATTCCAAGGACCCTCATGCCTAGAGAGGTAACCATCACCCACTTAACATGTTCTTGTAATTCTTCTAGCTAGAACGCTTTTATTTTCACCCCGAAAAGTTCTTAATTACCCTACGTATATGAAGATTTCTTGTTTTGTTGTCAATATTTACAACAATTTCTCGCTTCAACGTTGGCTCTGCTCTTTCTGAAAGAGTAAGTCGCCTTAAGAGTGATGAAGTAGGTGACCAACGTGGGATTTCCAATTTGTTGAGGCGTTTATAAGATTATAACAATAAAACCTTTATTCCAGAACATGTGTGAATCAAGGAATACACAGCTAATAATATAGAAGACACAATAAACAATCACAGAAATTCAGAATAATCAGATAATAATCACATACAAGGGAACACCGATTTAACGTTTAAAACCCAATTCAGGCTGAAAATCACATGATCACACATTGATTGAACCGATGAATTTATTGCTATGGTAGAGACTCAATCCTTGACTTTGTCTTCGATGATCGGAATCCACAGTTATAAACTCCTACAAGTATCCCGTTGAATCCAACACTTTAAACTCGAACCACTCGAATCCATAAGCAAAATCTCGAACTCCTTTTAATATTTATGGTATGTGCTTGTGTGAAGTGTTTTCTTAAAATATTCTCTCAATACACATAAAGCGAAACAATCACAACTTTGACTAATATCAGTATTTGAATAAAAGAAATTGGTAAAAAGACCTCTCTTTTCTCTCCAGGTGAGGCTCTCTTCAATGAAATTTTTTTCTCTTCTCTCTGTGCAAAAAGAAGCATCTCTATCCCTTAAATAGATCGAAGTGTTTATCCAAATAATTTTCGTTTGCAGTAGAAGTCAAGATAAACTCAGATAAGGTAGTTTCTGAAATGGGTGTTACGCAGAGATCGATAGAGATTGATGGAGATCGATTCTGTGCATATAGAGAACACAAAACTAGAGATCGATAGAGACTGCAGTTGCTTGTAAGAAACAAACACATGATAGAACAAGAGATTGACAGAGATCGTCGCTGGAGATCTATCCTCCGGTTAAAAATTTCTTGTCATTAATTTTTCACACTTAGATAAATAAATAAATAAATAAATTCTAAAGTAAAGGGTGTATTGTGTGATCACTTGACGAATCCTTAGCAACTTGAATATTCCAACACATAACGATGATTCAAATGCAATTAACTCAAAGTAGACATGAATAAATTGACATTTGCTTGTGAAGCAAAAAAGCTTAGAAAAGCCTCGGCTCAGGGCTGACTGCATAAGCCACGGCTTACTTGCCCTCGAGTAACATGTGTCATCGTGTATACCTAACTCACATAAGTAGTAGCACGTGAACTGAGCTCATGTAAACAGGTCCCTTTTACTAGCTAGCCTTTGCCACCTCTCCCCTTAGCCCAACTCCTCCTTTACGTGTTGCAACTCCTTTATGCGTCTCTGACAGGCTGGCCAATCTGGCTTGTGCAATGCCAAAAAGTGGTGCTGGTCACTTTCCAACAAAAAGAAAAACAATATTTTTTTTCTCGTTCCAATGGCTTGGTTGCCTTGGTGGGTAAGTGAGAGTGTGTTGGGTTGTTGAAAACAAAATGGTCGGGAGCATGTCCCATCGCCACGACTTAGGGCAAGTACAATTGCCCTGCCTCCCAACCTTAAGAGTGCCTAAGCGCAGACTAGGGATGCCACCACACGTATGTGTTTTTTAAATAATCCAACTAGACCTATCCCTAATAATAGGTTGGGTTCTGGTTTAAATTTTTAACCCAAAGTAACGGGTTCGGTTAAGTTTATTTCTTAAATGACCAAACTGCCCCAACCATGATTAGGTTGTAACTAAAAGTTTCTGAATTTTTTTGTTGTTTTTGGTGAGAGGTAATAAAGTGAACAGAAAGAGAGCTGCAGTTAGTTACTCTCATTTGGTGTGTTAATTAAAAGGTTTGGCTTAAGCCCCACCCCCTTGGTCTCTTTTTCTTTTTCTTGTCATGGTGGGCTTTTATGGATAGTTGGGTTATGTCTGGTTTCATTTTAGTAGTCTCAGCGGGGTTGGTTAGGATCCAGGTTTGCATATGCCCTTTTGAAATTAACGCAGTAGCACACCTAACGAAGATATTAGGGATGAGGGTTGGAGTAGGGTATAAACCTTTCCTAACTAAGGAAAGGCAACACCCCTTTCCTCACTTTTTTTTTTTTTTTGTAGAAAGAGTTTTTTATACTCTTTTATTTACAATGAGTGCAGGGTAAGTAACACATTATCGGACCCTTCCCTTTTTCTAACATTTTTAATAGAGGATGAGGTAGATGATGGTGGGGGCTGTGGTGAGAGGAGAGATTCCCAGTCGAGAGAGGAAGCAGGAGAGTTTTCATTTTTTAGTGTGTGGGGTAATTAAGTAATGGACTAAGTGAAAAAGTCTTGAGGTACACGACATTCATTCCTCTGCGCTTTCATATTTTAGCCTGCAAATGGCCTATTTAATTAATCACCGAATGAACTCTTCCTTTCAAAGATTCACACAATATATTTTTTAAAAATTCTGTAAATCACAGTTTATTCTGTGAGATTCAAGAAAATGAGACCGAGTATACGCGGCAGTAGTAATGATATGAAATTTAAGCAAATATAATACAACTGAATGAGTAATTTGATTCAGATTACTGGAGAAACGGTAGGAGAAGTGAAGGCAGTTTCGGGAATGCACCAAAGGAAAGCTGAAATGGCCAGACAAGCTGATGCTTTCATTGCATTACCCGGTAATTTTTTTCTTTTGGCAACACCTGGTAATTATACTTGTATAAAATCAAAGTCACTTTTGTTTTTTACGAATATAAAAAATGATATAGCTAAAGCTTCTGCCAAACTTTGTTCCCAAAAAATAATAGGTGGGTACGGCACTTTGGAAGAGCTTCTTGAAGTGATCACGTGGGCTCAGCTGGGTATCCACAATAAGCCGGTAAAACTGCATCCCATGAGATTTCTGCCTAGCTAGAGTTGGCCATATAAATATTACAACTTTCTGTTAATGTTCTTGGGGGCTTAAGCTGTGGCGCGTGAGCCTAAACTCACCTCAACAAGCTTCTTATATTGGGAATGTTTACAATATATATGTATGTGGCAGGTTGGGCTGCTGAATGTGGACGGGTATTACAATGCGCTGTTGTGCTTCATAGACAAGGCCGTGGACGAGGGCTTCATCGCACCCGCTGCCCGCCATATTATTCTCTCTGCGCAATCCGGCCATGAATTGATTCGCAAGCTTGAGGTCTGCGTTATCTCTCTCACACACATTATTTTATAGGCACGACTCACTCACCATTATAGATAGTGTACGTATGCCAATGCGATTTCATGCAGCCTAGATCGAGATTCAGTACCCATTTAACAAAGAGTCAAACGGGTAACTTAAAACTTACCTAACCCGAGTAATATACATCGTCGGATTTTAATCTGACAGCTTATAATACCTACAAACGTGACCCTGGGCTTATGCTTAAGAAGGTGTCTCTTACTAATCTGTCCGGTAGCAGATTTTACCATGCATTGGCTGGGGTGTAGATGATGCAAGTGACAAAACTCTAATAGTGAAATATAAAAATGATAAAAGTACCACTTAGCCCCGCCCAGCTACGTACCCAGTTCCCATAAGATAATGATAACCAGGGGTAAAATTTGCTACCGAACCCTCTTTCGACCGAGCTTTCACCGCGCCTGTCACTGGCAGCCACTGCCGGACCCAGTTCATGAGAAGCTGGCACATGAGCTGTTGGGAAGAGGGAGATCTGGAGAAGGGAGAGAGAGAGGGAGGTCCTGGCATCGGAGAGAGGAAGAGGAGGAGATGGGGGTCTGGTGGAGAGGTGTGCCAGCCAATGGGTGAAGTCCCCCTCTCTATTGCTTTTCTGTGGGGTGGTGATCTTCTTTCTTAGGCCAAAAAGACTTCCATGCTGGCTATGAAGAAGACTTAGAACTCTTCAACTAATAATTGAGTTGGTTTGGGGCAGAACTGGCATTATGAACAAAAAGTTCACTAACCTTCTAGCTTTATTTTAATTTAATAACAACACATTTGATACTTTATTCGTCGGTTTTTTAGTTCAGCCCTTTTTATATCTTCGTTGCAAACTAGATGAACGAACTCCAGTCAGAGTCTAGGGTAATTGTGACAAGCAAATCGAGCTAGCTCGAGTCAACGCAAGGCTTGATTTGATTGAACACGAATCAAAGCTGGAGCTTACTTGTAGGAGGCTCAATGTTTTACCGTTAGAATTTGTTTCTACTAATTAACAAATTTCATAGTAAAATTATAATTTATATATTTTTTATATTATAATAATCTATATATATTCCCTCCAATCCTACGTTAATACTTTGTTCATCCTAAATTGATAACTACATTTTGTTTTCCAAAATGAATTAATTTTAGTTCATATTTTAAAACTAAATGTAACTATTAATATATGATGGAGGGAGTATATATACAACCAAGTTTAAGATGAATCTACTGTGCTAAGTTCTATCTTGGCCAAGTCCGAGCAAAGTTCAACCCGTGTTAGCATACCTAGTCTTATAGCCTTGTAAAATGTTGATGATTGTTTCTACACATAAGTATTTGGATTTGGAACCCTTCCAATTTCTATGTGTCAAGCAAAATGGTCATACAAGCATTATATTTTAATATCATCTCCATCCTAACAGTAATCGGTAATTTTACAAACTTTTCTCCAAGCTTTCATAAGTTGAATAACTAAATGTACATATGTAAAGCCCAAGATTTTTTATCATATTTTCTTAAATATTTACTTAAAATTTTTACAATATAGCGACTATAAATTGGAGGAAAATTGACGAAATACAAAACTTATAAAAACAGTTTACAATTTAAAACATCACACATCATTTTTCCCATCCAAAATTTTCCTTATTCAATCAAATATCGTACCACTAAATCAAATATCCCTATGTGCTACTTAAAAACAAACGCACAAATAAATTATTATTATCATGGATTTTAAATACAAATCTATCCCAAGCGTCTTTAAGTACAAATCCCATAAACAGTTCACTGTCTAATCCAAATTAAAAGTCTAGAAGGTATAAACACTTAAATTCTCATCTCACCTAATACATTAGATCGTGACACAAAAAGATACAGTGAGTCAAAGATACATGAGAAAGAGAATCAATCCACTGTAGAAACGAGCATCCATCTTTAGGAGCTCTCCGTCACAAACCTGTAAAAGCATCTCGAACAACGTGGCTAAAAAAATAGGGTAATGAGTATACCTAGTTTGAGAGTTCTAAACATTGAACTCAGTAAGTTCATAAATAGATGCGTTCATGCAACTCAAACATGAAGCAGGAAAGCATATCATAACTATGCATATATGCATACAATCATGCCAAACACACTATTAACCCAATCTTACAAATACACTCTTAATTGGAGTCTTACAAACTTAATTGTACAATCATATGTTTACTCATACAACTTACACATACTTGTACGACCTTACTCGTATAATCTTACACTTACTTGTACAACCTTACTCGTACAATCTTACTAATAAACATATGCTTACAATCTTACTTAGAATCATACTCTTATAGTCTTCTTTAGAATCATACTCTTACAGTTTTGTTCAGAATCATACTCTTACAGTAATGCTTAGAAACATACATACTTACTCATACAATCGTACACATATTATCGACTACTAAAGCTCATTACAACTAATAAGCTCCAGCGTCGAAATGGAAATGAATGTCACTAAACATCACATTAACCTCCAGGGAGTGACTAGACATCATGGATTTTTTCCGAAGATAAGGCACACTAATGCTCTGGAGCGCAGGATCAAACATATAAGAGCAGTTCCATGATACTACTTACCTGAGCGCGCAAACATAAATACCCACACATAAGATGTCATACAATTGCTCACACTTTAGGGGTCTTATAGTGCCAGTGTCGTTCTTTGGCATAAATCATATATTCTCACTCTTGGGCAGAATCATACAGCACCACTCTTTGGCAAAATCATACAACGCTCTCAATAGAGCATCAAACATTCTGGATTAATATAGCACATAGATAAAATCGAAAACATACATTGCTCGCAACAGAGCATCAGACATTTGAGGCTCAATACAACACACAGACAACATCCTGCATGATAAATACCATGACAAGACATGAGAAATGCTTAGTCAACTCATTATTGGCTAGCTCAAATACGAAACTTAATCCGTCAAAACCCTCATGTCTCAAACTCACAACACTATTATTAGCTTTACTTATAGTTCAAGTTTGAATTAAGTAAGTTATGTGGTACAATTATGCCACACAAACTCTCAAACATATAGTGATCCATTGATCAAACCGAAGCTGAGCCCGATCCGAAACCCTAGTTCGTTACGACAGCAGACTTCACTTAACACATCAATCTCGTAATCATAACTCACCATACACCAAAATCCTATTTATTTATACAATCTCTTCCATCCACCTTATGGCCAACACATCTTATTCGGAATTTATCAAAATGAGCTCCTTAGAGCCAATCCCAGTTATCACCCTCTTACTTATACCTCACTTATTATGCTTACTTTTTACTTCATAATTTGTACGTTATGCTTGTATAATTATGCAACACTCTTATCGTATGACAATCTCCCAACATAAGCTCCAGTCCAAACTAATTAACTCCAATCCTCCCCCGTCAAACTTACATCTGCCGTCTTCTATCAAACTCTTGCTCATCTACATCCATGTCAAAATCTCTGTCACCTCTTACCGTTCATCACCCATACATATGCTCCACACACATACACATGTATCTATCATACAAGCGTATAGTCATCATACATATGTATAACATACACATTCTTCTATACATAGCTTACTAGCATATTCGTTAGTCATCACTATCACATATATAATCCACATATGTAGCATATTAACATATTTCCTAGTCATCAGTAGCACATACATATTTCACATACCTAGAAACATATTCACTAGCCATCACTAGCACATATATAGTTTAAACATACTTACAACCCACATGCATGTCATATGCATTTCAACATAGCATAATTTATCCGCTTACATCATGCAAACGGATCATAATTTAACATCCAAAACATTGAATCATACAATCCTAGCATGCTGCTACTCATTTAAAGCATGCTATCATGAAATTATGAGTTCAAAGCTCCCCTATCTCGTAGTCCATGACATTTGATGACGAGTACACGATGGTGGTGGCATCGATAGCGGAGTTGGTAGCCATAAGCATTGCCAAGTTGTGAAAGCTGCTATCCCGAGGGTTTAGGAAATGCCGGAAGTACTCACGGCCAAACGGGGTGACACAAATCAATGCGGCAAAATCCGTGATCCATGGAGGCGCACTAGGGCGGCCGGGAGAAAGGTCGTGCCAACAAGTGGCAGGTGCGGCCGGAAATCGAGGGTGTACTCACTAAAGGTCGGCCAACGGCTGAGAAGTACTTGGCCGGCCACAAAACATCAAAATCGGTCGTGGACAACACCCAATGATGTCGATTTCGCGTCAACAAGGGCCCACATAAGGGCAGAGGGCATGGGGCGATGCTCGAGGACAGAGGAGAGGTGGAGGAGGCTCTAGTGGATCAACTCAAATGATGACGGAGCCATCCGATGGTCAGGCAGCGCAAAAGCGGCACCTAAACCACACATGCGACCACATGCACACGCGACCGATCGAGGCGGGGGGAGTGCTGGATGGAGGCGGCCCAAGGCTCAGAAAGGGCGGTAGGGCCATGCCCAAGGGTGGTGACTGACAAAGACGGTCTTTGTCGTTGTCATGTCAAGGTAGGCCGAATAAAGGCTAATAGACGTCCGGCAGGGTAGGACGATGGCACTCTGGATAGTGCGGTCAAACACATAACTGACAGAGGGGGAGTCTGGCTCATGTAGGACAAAGAGAGGCAGTGCCATGCTAGGGCAACTACCTAGCCATCTTAGGCTAAAACCGGCCGGACAGAGGTGATCCAAAGGCCGTTCGACATCCAACAGTGTTACGATGGCCCAAAACAACAAAACAGGCAGAAAACATAGAGGGGCTAGGGGACATAAGGAGGAGCAAAGGGTTACCAGCACTCTAGCCGGCTCTGTCATGACCCTAGCGGTAGGTTGGAGCTGGGTCTGGCGGAGGGCGAAGGCTCCTTGGTTGCGACAGCCCTTCGGTGGGCCAACACAGTGAGAAAACACAAATCAAGGGGAGGGGTAGAACCTCAACAGAGGAGAGATAGAAGGGACAGAGGCTGAACCGGTCCGGGTGGGTCTGTCCCCGGGCTATCGCCAGGCCGGGGCGGAGTCCACGATGGCTGGGTTGCCCACAACGGCGGCGACAACTCACCTAAGAATCAAAACACAGTAAGGGGCAAAACGAACTGGGCGGAGTAGAAGAGGGCAGAGGAGATGGAACCGGACTGGGTGGGGTGGCCCACTGCCTTCACCGGACCCAGGCGAAGCCAGACGGAGGTACGGTTGGCCACGGCTTGCTGCCGGTGGCTAGTATTTCATCAAAACGGTGAGGCGGCAGAAAATAGGAGCAAAGGGAAGAGAGGAGTGGGGTGGCGGGGAGGCCGAGTGAGACTGGGAGGAATGCCCCCCTGTCGTCGCTGGCCTAAGGTGTAACTAGGGGTGGTTGCCCGACCCTTGCTGGCCCACGGTGGCGGCAGAAACACAACACACTGAGAGAGAGAGAGAGAGAGAGAGAGAGAGAGAGAGAGAGAGAGAGAGAGAGAGAGAGAGAGAGAGAGAGAGAGAGAGAGAGAGAGAGAGAGAGAGAGCGAGCGAGCGAGGGAGGGATCTAACCGGGGGAGAAATCCAATGGAGGGCGAAGCGGCCGTGGAGCCAGGGTGATGGCCCCCTGCCATCACATCACCAAGGCGGAGCCGACAGCAGCTGCTAGCAATTCTGGATCGGGCTCGGCAAAGCCCGAGCCTTTTTTTTCCTTCTTATCACTTCTCTCACTTTTTGTATTCTTTCTTTTCTCTTTTTCGCGCCACAAGCACACATCGAGGCCCGTGGCCTACAATTGAACCCCACACTCGATTTTACGTGTACAAATACCAAGGCTAAATACGTCAAAACGTCATTTTTTATCGCCAAAAATGATTTAAAAAAATAACAAAAAATCATAAAAAAATCAGGAACATTATAAGATATGCCTTGTATGTTTAGCAATCAAAGTACCTTCCTTTTATAAAGGAAGAGTTAGACTTCTAAATGTCAATTTTGATGACTGATTTACTTTGCTATTTCATTTTTCGACCTTATCATAATCTATAATTCGATCTTAATTATTAGTGTGATTTTTGCCTTTTAAAATTGTAGTGGTTAAAAAAATTTGAGGTATAAAAGCGCATTTTCATGGTGAGTCGTTTTGGTGCATAGGACTATGTCCCCAAACATGAGGAAGTGGGTCCCAAGCTAAGCTGGGAAGAAGAGCAGCTGGGCCAGTCCCCAAAGTCAGACATTGCCCGCTGAGCTGACCAATGACCTAACTTTATACGAATAATCACAAGTTCTATGTATATATTCGTATTTAGACTAGTTAGCTTTATATTTGATCCTCATGTATGGCAATTTGATTATCCTACCACACTATCTTAATCTTGTGTTTGGTTGTTGCTCTTTTTATAATAACAAATTTTTTCTACAAATTTATTGATGTTTTTAATTTCTACTAAATTATTGTAGTTGGTATTGGTGGTATGATTAAGTACTCCCTCCTTCCCATATTAATAGCTCCATTTAATTCTTAAAAATGAACTAATTATTATTTATTTTAAAAAATTAAATAGAGCTATTAATATGGGACAACAGGAATATTTGGCCTATCCACACTTCTAAATTTGTGGAAGTTGCCAAACGATGCTACCGGATGATAGCGAGTTTATTACGACTTTTCTGTACACATCTCGGACACAAAGAGAATGAAACCAGTGGAGTAGGGAAATGTATTGGACTTGTCCACAAGTAATTCCGATTAGGCTCACTTAATATTTACCAATTCAAATCCAAACTGACTCATCCTAAGTTAATTTCATCAAACCTCTCTGCTTGTATGTTGAGCAGCTGCCATGTTTAATAGCAAGAGAAAAATAAAAAAATAAATGAATGGGGATTTCCCATGAGTAAGCAATCTCATTACAGCATGAACAATGTTATGTTCATGTATTTGATGCCAGATTAATCTTATGGTAGGCCAGAATTACAGAATAATTCAGCGTTGATCTGTATTCAAAGTATCTCAATCTCTTTTCTCTGGTTCTTAGGAGTCCTACTTGATCAATTGAGGACAAGGTTCTGCCAATTGATACACTTCATATCCAAACAACCAGCCAGCTCCCAACTTTCAGGCTTCATAGACTGCATCTTGCTTTTCAAATGAAATTCTCAATCTCTAGACTAGTGGAAAGGGGAGGGGACCCTACTGCACATAAAGTGACGGTCTTTGGTTAATGTTCCCACGAACATATCGCTAGGGAAGTCACTACAAAGTAGAAATACAAGATTCCAGAACAAAGCATAATGTGCATTTATTGTTGAAAGATAATGTGAATCAAAATAAAAAGGGTTAAATTATAACTTATCTACATTAGCAAGCATTCACAGTAGAAACATGAACATGGAAATAAATTATAATCCTTGCATGTAGTTATTTCATTTATAATTATGGTTTTACTAAGTAACTCATAGTTTTATCACTTTAAGAAATGTTCAGAAGAAATGACAAGAAAAGAAGTTACGGGATAAAATTTACATGTTCAATAGTTCCCAAGATTAGATACTTCTAAAATAGATCAATGAAACTACAGCACAAATATATATTATGGATGAAGATAGGAAACTGACTGTCATAACTGATGAGGACCAATGCTAAAATAAATTATAAAAGAAGATGAGAAACTGTCACAACTGATGAGGATTGATGCTAGTCAAGTCTATGCATAAGTTGAGTAGAAAGACACAACAAAAAAAAAACTATCAGCAATATTTCTAAGAGTTGCTAATAGTTATAAAATTATGGTTAAGAACTATTAGCAATGATTAAAAAATGTTGCCATAAGTATGGAAAAAAGTCTCATCATAACTGTTAATTTACGATGCTTATGAAAAAATGACGCTATTAGCAACACTTTTTTTTGCGTCGTAAAATATTATTTGTGATGCTTTATATTTGTGTTGCCAATACCAATTTAGTGACATTTATTAAACTTCGTTAAAGGCTTAATTTATAGGGACATTTCATTTTTAACATCTCTAAAGTAATAGTAGTTAGCAAAGTTTTTTTATAAAACGTCACTAATAACCAAGATTTTGTTACTCGTAGATAAGCCTCGCTAATAAAATATTATTAGCAATGTTTTATAAAGCATCACTAATAAATATATTTTTTAAAAATAAAAATACTTATTAGCAACGCTTTTAAAGAGTCGCTAATAAGTTAAAGAAATTAAAAAACATAACGCCTCATACGAGAGGAGGGTAGAGGGAGGGATTAGGGGTGGGGGTGGGGGGAGAGGCCCAAAACTCTAGCCAGAGGAGCCGGTGCCCTTCCTCCAGCTTGCGGGCAGCAAGGGAGGGGAGAGGGGAGAAAAGAGAGGAGGGGGAGGGGCACTGGATTCCTAATTACCTCCTCTCCTCGAGCTAAAAGCAAGGTGGGGGAGCAAGGGAGAGGGAGGAGGGACACTAGACTCCAGCAAGGGGAGCCGATGGGCTATAGACCCCCCACCCCTCCAGCTGACAGTAGAGGAGGGAGGGGGGAGTAGAGGACAAGGGGTGGAGGAGGTGCGTAGGAATCTTGCAAGAGGAGCTGAACTTCAGCACCATAGAGCCCCTCCTCTTCGGTCGATAGTAGAGGGGAGCGATGGCGGATGGGCATGTCAACAGTAGAGGGGGGGAGTGGGAATAAATGGTGCCCCAACAAGGGCAAAATTTAGCCCGCATTCAGGAATTTTTTTTATGCTTTTAACAAGCGACGCAAAAAGTCAAGTACATACAATGTTTAAATTTAAGTGTCACTAATAGTCCAAGTTATTAGCAACGTTATGTTTACTTATAAACATCGTAATTATATATATATATAAATCGGCCAATTCAGGCTCGCTATTTGCAAAGCTTAATATTAAACATTGCAAATGCTCTACATATTTGTTACGTTTAATATTAAATGTCGCAAATAGTAATATATTAAGTATTAATTTATATTTAAAATATATTATTTAAATTATATAATATATAAATATATGATATATAATTACAAAAAAATTTAAAATTAATTTATTAAGTCATGTTTCTGTGAGACATGTCAGTGTGAGCCTCGGTTATGTGAGCTATCGGATTTCGATTCGACGATGAACAAACTCAATTGGCAGGTAGGTAGTACGTCCCCATTTGCCATCAAATATAAAAAAAATTCAATTAATTTTGTTAGTCCTATTTGTGTGAGTTATGTGTTTTATTGTATCGAAATATGATGTTTTACATGGTCGAGCCTCATGCTAATATGTGTGATCCCATCTCACACAAAGAGGACTGAAGATATTAATTTAATTTTTGTAAATATGCAACTTTTTCCTTTGGATTTATGGTATCATCATCAAATATTTCAATTTAAGGCTTCAACTTTGATTTTAATCGAAGTAATTTACAATTATTCGCAGCTCATACTCGTATTTTTTCACTAACTTCGCTACTAGTTGACTTTGACATTCAGTTTCCAATTGGGGTAACTGAGCCTCACTTGATGCTCTTATCTAATTAAATTTGCCTACAGAAACTCATGCTCATTTCCATAGCCAAAGTTCTATCAAAGTCATTTAGTAGTTCACTTTATTGGAATAATGCATGCAAGCCCAGTCTCACACAAATTTGAATGAAGAAATTAATTTAAAATTATTTGTAATTATTTATTATATATACATCTTCGCATTTTCTCATATGTGTGAACCTAGGCTTTAAGCGTCGTCGAATCAAGATTTGATGCGCGTCACAAATAATTATAAATTCTTATTATATTTTATTCAAATAAATTAATATATTATTTAATATATACATAAAGGATATCTACTTACGAAAAATAAATTAAATTCTTTATTCCAATTTGTGTGGTCCTAGGCTTTGAGGGCCAGCATCCGACGGCACTCGGGGCATGCAACATGCCTACCCCTTAGGTTATGTGCGTCGTCATATTGAAACGTGACTGCCCATATATCCTGGACTCATGCTGACACACATGACCTTATCTCACACAAATGGGATTAAAAATATTAATTTAATTTTTTTAAAATCTGATGGCCACAGAGTCTAGGAGTGAGCCCAGTCTCACACAAACATGAATAAAGAGATTATTTAATTTTTTTAGATCTGGTGACTTTTAAAGGCATGCAACCTACTTGCCCCCTTATGCCGTCATATCTTAAAAAAATTTAAATAATTTATTTAGTCTTGTCTGTGTCAGATTAGGCTCAAGCCCCTACTATATGGTCATCAGTTAAAAAAAATTAAATTAATATCTTAAATCCCCTTTGTGTGAGATAGGGTCATGCGCGTTAGCATGAGTCGATGCTGTGTGGGACAATGGATTAATTTAATTTGTTTTCAATCCAATAGCCCACAAAGTCGGGGTGTGAAACTAGTCTCACACAAATGGGACTAACGAAATTAATTTATTTTTTTATATCTAATTGTGGAAGGGGACATGCAACCTACCTACCTCCTGAGTTATGGTCATCGTTCGATCGAAATCCAATTGCCCATAGAGTCGAGGCTCACGCTAACGCGCACGACTATGGATCGAGATCCTGAGTTTTGAAAGCTGTCGGATTGAGATTTGATAATGCAAAGCAGCATGCAACCTACCTACCCCCTGAGTTATGTTCATCGTCAGATCGAGTAGTAATTTCCCATAGGGTTAGGGCACACACTTATGCGCAAGACCCCATTCTCATGCAAACGGAACTAAAGAATTTAATTTAATTTTTTCAATATTTGATGGCACAAGGGGGTACGCAACCCCCCTACCTTCCCCTCGAGCTATGTGGTCATCGAATCGAAATTCGACTATCCACAGGTCCGGGGCTCATGTTGACGCGCGTGAGCCAAGTCTCATGCAAACGGGACTAAAGAAATTATAACCATCGCAACTACATTTAAAATATTTTTTTCAAATATAAGGTATTTGTGATGCTTAGTCATAATTAGCATCGCAACTAGTTTAATTTTTTTTGCTAATATAAGGTATTTGCGAAGCTTTTGTACAAGCATCGTAAATATGGCTCCTATTTGCGATGCTTAAACATAAGCATCGCAAATTGTCAAGAAATAAAATTCAATTTATATTATTTGAGACTCTTTTGTATAAGCATTTTAAATAGTGGTACTATTTGTGACACATACAAAAGTAACACAAATATAGCTCCTATTTGCGACGCTTAAGCATAAGCGTTGCAATAGTACATAAATAAAATTGGTTTATATTTTAAAAAAAAAGAATAGTATTTGCAACGCTTTTGTATAAACGTTGTAAATAGTGGTACTATTTGCAAAACATGTACAAAAGTGTCGCAAATAGTAAATTTTTTGCAATGCTTTTTTAAGCATTGTAAAAAACCTTTATTAGTTATGCTTTTAAGCGTGTCGATAATGAAAGCATCATAAATAGTCCTTTTTTATTGTAGTGAGAATCATACACTTAGTGATATTGTACCATATATGTCAAATTTACACCACTTAAATTGACAAAATGCAGTATGATTAGGAGTTTTAATAAGAATGTATAAAACATAAACTCTCAAACGAAATTTAAGCTGAGGTTAGAAGCTCACTCCAATCTCTAATACAAAGAGACACGTAGAACACTTAAATCTAGGAGCTCCATTTGGATACATAATTAACAAAAACAATTCCACACTTCAAAGTCCCAACTTCATAAGCTGACTAAACAATTTTGGGTCTCGTAGAGGACACATGAATACTCAAGGAATGCTCTTTAAGAAAATATTGACTTGGCAATCCTACTAGAAATTGAAATATGCTCATAATACCCAAAGTATGAGTTTTCAATTTACTGGAGGCCATCTCATCCAAGAAAACAATGATAAATTGTTTATGTAAACTATGAAATTGGAATTTCATTCATTTAAATGAAATAAATTAAACAACAATGTTAAATTTTATATAGACCTCCAAAGAAAAGAAAAGTTACATGCTAAGGAGCTCATTTGATAATTTTGTCAAACAACTACCATCCAATAATTCATCAGTAAAAAATACATAAAATTTCTTTTTTTTCTTCAATACAAATGAAATATAATTACAAAACTTTTGTCCCCCATTTTTAATTTTATTTGAACTCTAATTTAAATGTGAACCAAGATGTCAACATTTAGATACTACACAAAGCAAACACAAGTCCCCCTTCCTTTGAATTCTAATTTAAATGTAAACCTTCACTATTATATCTTGGTGAACACCAAATCAAACTTTTTGTGCTAATAAATACACATGGCAAATATAGATATGATAGTCACAATCTCAAATTGCTTTAGATGTCAGACCTCAAGATTTTTCGATTTTGTCTTTGAAAATACAATAATGAAAATATTTTAAAAAAATCATCAAGATATTTCAGGGTGCACACCATTTGCATTTCAAATATACCAATATCGAGTCATAATACATATTAACCATAGTCAAATCATATCATAAAACAAAATAGGGTCTTTCTTGTGTACTTGTATGAAAAACATAACATACTAGTGTGAATAAATTATCACTTACATGTCTATAGTTATCCATACAATTCTAAAAGTCAAAATAATAAATAAAGGAAGTCCTACATACTATGTGGCTTGAAATAGGTGTTCTTGCAATGTACACGATATCCTCTTAGAAGTCTACTCCTCCTGAGCACTTATATTACAAAGATGATAAGTATATTGTATACCAAGTAGAATAACTAACAAAGAACCACATATAAAACGATTATAGAAATGACTATACTAGTAAAGATACATCAAAACTCAACCTTTATATAATAATAATAAAAAAGTTCAATAAAGTTGTGACAACAACAAGGAGATCACCACGACTCCTCAAAATGTGTACACTCCGTGAAGAGGCTTCAAACTCTTGCTAAAGACTATTGCTTGCTACTTCCATGGCATGAAGCAAAGATTTACAAGGGCTCATGGACCTAGATGGTCAAGATTCTCAAGCTTCCATGATTAATGAGAACACATTTGTTGTGCTATACTAGAGTCATACTTGTAAGTATCCATCTAGGAGAGTATAGTAGATCACTAGATTGCCCCTAGTCCGAATATCTATAAAGATAAATGCTGCAAGTTCTAGCCTCTGTGCAAAATTTTATTATTTAGCGGAAATAAGTAAATACTCTCTCAAAGCGCACTCTCATAACGTATCAATCATTTAACCACCATAATTTAATCTACACATGAACACATAACGTGAAAAACTCTAACACGGGTAAAAACTCACGACACTTTCAAAGGAACCAAATCAATGCACTAGAAACCAAGACATTACATTGACACAAGTAAACCACCAATCATTTTTAAACTCTAACACAAACTCATCTTATTTAGATCATTGTTATAAGCCTTCAAGTCTTCTTCCTCAAGTAGTTGAAACTTCTTCTCTTTCCTTGCCTTGTCTCTATCTTATTCTAGCTTTCAACAAACACCTCTTGTTGTATTGACTTTTGCCTTATAAAAACTTCAATTTCCTATTAAAGATTTGCTGCAACTCCTTTGAAATATTTGTGTATGATCTCCTTTAGTTGTAAATTAACCTAAATCAATTCACCATTTGTCTCCAACTCAAAACTTTATGTGAATTCTCCTTAGAAAATAGTGTAAAAAGGTATATACTTTGTTTCTCTAATCTCCTCTAGGTTTGCGTACCTCGAATTTTGTAATTTCTTAACCCTTATATAGCTTCTTAAATTAGTTTAGGTCTTCAACTTAAATAAAAAAAAATTAATTGGAATATCTTAATTAGGGTAACTTGTCATTGAAGCTCGATCATTCACTTTTTATTTTGTGCATGATACTTCAAGCGATTGATTGATTTAAAAGAGTGATTGATTGATAACTTTTGGCTTTATTTTTTCCTAAAACTTGCTTATGGGCCCAGACCTTTAAATTTCCAAAACATTAAAATTCTACGGTGTTACATAATATAAAAGTGAAAGATCCCCTTCCATCAATATCATAGTCTTTTGATTATTACCTGTAATCAAAATCATGAACCCATAATTCTATACTTATGTTGAACATGAAGATGTCGTGGTGACAATAATTTAGGTATAAATACTTTAGG
The DNA here is from genome assembly GCA_035235625.1 of Saururus chinensis. NCBI lineage: Eukaryota > Viridiplantae > Streptophyta > Magnoliopsida > Piperales > Saururaceae > Saururus > Saururus chinensis. Next base: position 3,035,033 of record CP141141.1, read on the forward strand.
TTTAACGGATATCATTTTTTGTTATCAATAACCCTGATTTCTGGAAATGATCCTCTGATTGTAGCATGATAGTATAAGGAGACAAAACACCATACTTCATCAACAAATCCATATAGCAAAAGTCTCAAAATAAAAAGGCGAAGCACCGAACAACAAAATTCAAATATAAACAAATAATTAATCACGTAATTAGAAAATCACATCTAATTCATGACAATGGAATTAGAACCAGCAACAAAAGAAGAAAAATAAAAAAAACAAAAAAAAATTAATTGATAAAAGGACATATAGAACCAAATCTAAATATGAACAAACAATTAATCACTTAATTAGAAAATCACATCCAATTCATGATAATGATATCATAACCAACGACAAAAGGAGAAGAAAAAAAATAAAACACAAAGCAAATTTTTAATCGATAAAAGGACATAAATAGCAATTGACACCTATTAGAACCAGGTGTGGTCACAAAAAAAGGCACACTCGATAGCTTCCATAAAGTAAACTTACAGCGACAAAACAAGAAGAAAAATAAAACAAAAAACAATAAATTTACAAAAATGTAGCAGTTTTACACAATGGTTCATACAACAAAATAAATTTTTAACCCATAAAAGGACATAAACAACAATCCACAGCCATAGAACCATTTGTAATGACAAAACGAAGACACACCAAATAGATTCAACAGAGTAAACTTGTAGTGACAAAAGAAAAAGAAGAAAAATAAAACACAAAGCAATAGATTTACCGACAAATCCTTAACCTGTTCCATGTTTTCTTCGTCCACAATATCAGACGCGACAATACTATTTTCTTTCCTTTGTTCATGGCTTTTGATAACATATGCAACAAATGCACAAAACCCAAAATGGAAGGCACAAACTTGTAAAAGAAGGTAAAAAGTCATGAAGCTGAAAAATACAAGAACAAAACCCAAAAATAGAAGATCAAGAGCTATCAACTCCAAAATACTATAACCAAACATGTAAGGAACTTAATCACACGCATACCAATAAAAAATTGTCAACAATAAAAATAACATTTATTAGTACCAATTAATTATATATAGCCTATAAGGTAAGTAAACCCTGTTAAATTACCAAATTTACATCCACTACCATAGAAAAATGAAACCCAACCATAGAGGACATTTTCGTATATCTAAGCCAAAATGTCTCATCCACCGTTAATTTTGGCCCCAAATGCACCATATTTTCATACATACTCAACTACTAAAACATGTGAATACCCACTCTTTGATGCCATAATAGGTCTTTTTTCATAGAAAAGTCAAACTTGGCCCAGTTCTTTTTATATAGTATAGATTTCAAGCTTATGTTTAGTACTTGAAGATGGATCTTTTAGCATTATTATGCCGGTGTGGCTTTTTTTAAGGAGTTGTTGTCTAGAGCTAAAATTTGGCCTGATCAAGTAGGGCCTTGCCAAGTTGGGCCAATGTTGGGCCTAGCCATGGCTCATCAAATTATTTCTAGGCCTTAACCTGATCCTAGCCCTATATGGGCTTTAAAAAGTTTGGCCCTAACCTAGTCTTAAGTAGGCTAGAGTCATGCCGTAGATTTTTCTCTTTTATTTTTTAATTAAATATTATTTTAATAAAAAAATATAATTTTTAGGTTGGGTCCTATTAATTGACCCTACGAGACACAAGATCATATACTTTTAGGTGGGTCTTTGACAACTAATTTTAATTAAGCTTAGAATCTCCTAAAGTTTCATAAAATATAGCACATCTTCACTTTATTCTTCCCTGGCCACCTACGTGGGACTATCTATAAAAGTAAAAATGTTTTTTCTTCACTTGGGGCCAGGCTGACCAAGCCAAATCGGTTTTTTGGCCCCCTGAAGATGGGCATTTTAGTAGGGTTAGCCCTTGCCAATTTCTTCTATCAACGTTTAAGGGCCCTCTAATCAAGGACGAGAAATTAAGGTGCCTTGGCCCATGGAGCAGTAGCGGCCAATATTGCTGGCCTGAGACACTATGGCCCGTGTCTGGCCGATAATTAGATACTTTTTGTTTTCAAAGTGTTCGAAATTATTTTTTTTAGTTTCTTTATATACGAGCTAACTAAGACAATAAATTGAAATTAGAACTTAAAACAAAGGTTATTTTACTCAGAATTTCTGATTATAGTATAACTAAAATTTTTTCATCTCGTGGTTTGATTTAATTGCTTCAGCTATAAAGACTGGTTTACTGCATCTGGGTCACTTTATCTCCGTTATTTAGCCTAGTCAGGGACCACTGCATCCGTTCCCCTCCTTTCTTATTTTCTCCTCTCATGGAACCTCTCATCAACAACACCCTAATTTCCACCGATAAAAAAAACCTAATTTCAGGCCCTAGCAGCAAATGCGGATATGAGTGATAACCCTGTACAATTTCTGTCCAATAAAATTTTACATACAAGTTTTGGACAAAAAAATATGGTTTTCACATGATGTTAAGAGGACCCACTTTACACCAAAGTTTTGTTGGAAAGAAGTGTCGAAAAATGATTATCCTTAAAATTGAAGGCGGAGTTAGTTGTGCTTATCGATGGCATGATTGACAAGTACTGATCAATAATTTCACGGGCCAGAAGCTAACCCCAAGCACAGAGCAGTGCCGACGTATCGGATAGACTTTTATGTGGAGAATTTACAAACAGCATACCATTTGGAACAGAACACGTAAAATACAGATTAGTGTTAACACTAATTTATGAAAAACACAGCCACATCCTGTAAAATTAGCCATCAGAATTGCTTACACCTCATATCCATCCAACGATATTCCAAGAGTTTACATCACTCAGTGAGCAGCAACAGTGTTTTAACTACCTAAGCCGACCTCCACACATTATGGTTGTGTAGAACACTTGCAACCCAAATCATGTACAAGCACAAACTTAAATGCCATGAGAGTTCAGTGCCATCATCTTGCACTGCTCATTCATTGCCAATAATTGTGCCTCTTTCCTGTCAAGCAAAGCACTTAGCCTCACATTTTCTGCCATTAGCTTCTGCACCTCAGCTTCTTTCTGAATCTTCTCCCCCTCCAAGTGAGTTGTTTTTGCAACAAGCCTGTCAAAAATAATCCCAATATGAGCGTGTTAGCAGGAAATGCCATGGTTATTCCTATTCCAGAAACAGATAAGAAGGCTTGAGCTCCACAAGCCATCATCAGTTTGTGTTTCACCATAAATGAAAAGTGGCACATTATACAAGCCCAGGAAGAACACAACTCCCCCAATAATGACCAACTGAATAAGCACATCCCTCCACATTTTCAATGGATGAACTCAATAATTACGTCTTGACCAACTTAAATATAGATAATACTATTTTCCTAGTCAGGCCATGTGGAATTCCACATGTCGCTCCACATTTTAATTGTCTTTCATCTCAGTACTTGAAAACTTTAGCTATGATTTGCGCAAATTAGATGATTAGATAAAGGGTATCCATACCTATGAATAAGACTAAATAACATGCGTCACTTGTCCAAGAAAATCCCTTCTAATTACCCTGACCATATCCAATCTATGCTGCAAAAATGGCTAATCTGCACAAAATTTCCATGCATAATGGAAACTGTACTGTATGTACGTATTCATGAATGATGATTATTCAATTAGTGGTCCTATCCGAGGAAGCGTAAAAGTTGCAACTCTTAACAACAAAAAAATTCTTCTAATCATTAAAAAAATTAATTGTTGAGGAACTATGAGGAAAAAAAACCTATACTTGTAACCCCTTCCCTATTTACAGCTTCCATTATGATAAACTAATAAAGCTCCAATTCGGAAAGGAAAAATCATCGGGTGAACTGACAAAACCAAATGACAAGACTGACACAGTAATGAACAGATGTCCCTTGCTAGGTGAATCAGATAAAATACATGAAACGAATAAGTTTTGCAAGAGAATGATGACGATGAAATAGTTGCAATTAGAAAAAAAGGACACTTTAGAGACTGCAGTTGAAATTTCAAAAAGAGCTCAATATATACTACCTACATACAAGCATTCAACTTGTATAACAAAGAAAGAACGAAAATTTATGTTCATCTCTACAGACAGGAAATGGAAATTAGAAAGAAAATGAATAAGCCTATACTAAAAAAAAATTATCTAACAAAAAGTCAACTCGAATTAAAACAAGAAATTTGAAATGACATCTAAGATAACAGGAAGAAGAAAAAAACATGTTCATGATTTCAACAACATATGCACGATATTTGTACCTCTCAAATAGCCTCTCCATTGTCTGAAACTGCTTCTCCGATGAAATAAGTGTTTCCCTAACACTAATAAGACTGCTAACATAAGATCTAAGTGAATCAAATTCTTGTTTCACTCGACAAAGCTCCTGCTCATTTTCTGCAGCTCTTTGCCTTTGTCTTGATGTTTCTTCAACCATGTCTTCCACCTTCTGGCGCATCTCATTTAATATAGTATTTGTACCTAACGCAAATTTTTCCATTTCTTCTACTTTAGTAGACATTGTCTCAATCTGAAGAGTCTTTTTCTTTATTTCTTCCAGGCCTATGCCGACCTTTTCTTTCTCGATAGCAGCTTCAGCTTCTGCCATAATAATCCTCTTAACTAAACCCTCCATCACATCAGCTACCATCTGAACTGACTTCAGTGTCTCACCAATATAGGCGACATCATGTTCATCATGTAACATACGCTGATTATCAATACCTAGCCATGTATCTTCATCAATGCTTTCAAATGAAGAAAGGTCAACCTCTTTAGACCAACTTGACAATGGTGTCCCATTTTTATCAATGAACCCCACACCTTCCTGGTGCCTAATCCCGCAGGAAGTATGGGCCAAATGAGGGACCGCAAGAATTCTTGCCTTGGATTTTAAATAGGTTAGTAAAGTGGCAGCAGTTTTCACCCGTCTCCACAATACTTGTAACTCCTTTTTTTCATTTTCCTCAGAAATTTGGATTGATGTCTGCACCTCTTGGAGTTTCACTTGTAAAGCATCCACTTGAGCTTGATGCCTCTCTAGCTCCTGCTTCCACACGATGTTCTTCTGATTGAGCTGAGACTCCCCCTCCTCAAGTGAATCCCCCATAACCTTTTGCTTAAAAGAAAGGTAGATTCAGATGAAAACTGGAGAAGAATAAGTCATTTGTCAGCGGATATTTAAAAACTCGATCCCAGGCATGATTGAAAACAAAACTTCCCACAATGTAACTCAAACAGAGCACTCACCGAATTCTCTGTGGTAACAAATAATGAATGCATATAAGTATAATTTACATAATGACAGGAAAATGTGTAATTATCCTACCTATAAAAAAAGTGTAAATATCCAACTCAACAGCAGCGGTTTAAATCCTACTGGAACTCAGAAGGGTAACAGTAAACTTCAGATGCAACTTTCAGAACAGGTAAAGGCATTGTCTATAGCTAAACAAGTTCCTTTATTTGTCTCAGGACAATGTTGAAGCTATCCTCAAACTCAGTTAAGTAAGTTCACGTGCTAAACCTTCATCTACTCTTGCATATACAAATTAAACAGGAAAAAAAAAGGCTAAGCATGATAACCAGCAGCCGACTTCTTTCCAGTTCAAAGATAAAAATAAAACTCCAAAAATGTCCTTGTGCATGTACGTACAACATAGCACCAATGTTTCAATTCAGCAATCAATGAGCCAATTAGGTTGGTTTAGATTTAACAGTTCCAAGTGTAATAGGACACAAATTTCATGATAATGTCATAAAGACTCAGCCTCTAATGTTAGAAAAGACTCTTTCTATACTATCAAGGAATTCAATTTTATTAATAAGATAGGTAACCCACAATTCCCTATTCAATACTATTAATGCAGTTGGCATGAAGAATGTTTACAGCATCTCAAGAGTCCATACCTAGATATGGACCCTTAGTAAAAACACTTTTTTCATTCTGGTCAGGCAATGTCCTTCCACAATGAACCTTTCTTACATTTCATGCACATTTTTGACAAAAACTATTTAAATCATAGCATCTATTAAACTGAATAATTCAGTCATAGCACCAATTTTTTCTTTACAAAATATGACATACTATCCATATGTTGATTTCACAGTGTCACATAATTACTGAAGAACCTGAACTTCACAAACATAAAATATTCAGGTTTTCTTAATATTCGGCGAGCAAACACAGTGGCAACAGATGAAGTGATTCAGATTTGTAGTCCATTCTTCTACATTCAAGTTCCAAGAGCCCCATAGCAAGAACACACACTTAATTACTAATTCCATGAGAAGATATTCCTACTACATTTTCTTAATTCAAATGAAATAAGTTAGCTATCAAAAAAACTAGAGCACAATACATAACTGGATCCGCTCCTATCCTCAATCAAGATTATCATCATCTATTAAACAAATCCAATACTCATTAAGGGGATGGGCACATGAATGCTAAGAAGAGATATAATTGTGTATGCTACTTTCTTGCAATGTTACAATACAATAATAATGAATCTAAGTACTTTTTCTTCCAAGCAGGTTGAGAATTGGTTATTTAGATGAAAATCACACTCATCTGAAATCTAGCCATAAAATCACTCATCTGAAATCCAAGCCTGGCTCTCCAAGCTTGTTATAACTTATGACTCATACACACACTCTCTCTCTCATATGAAGTCAGTGATATAGTTGAACAAAATAACCAGATTTCATGCGAGTTTTTTTACAAAATTCAAGATGATTGCTGAGGATCCTAAATTTTTACACACACTATATATTTAGGTCTTCTTAATATTCCAAGAGAAATGATAGCATACAAAACGCTAAAAAAGAAGAGCCTCCAAGGAGCAAACACAGTGGCACAGATGAACTGATTAGGATTTGAAGTCCATTCTGCATTCAAGTTATTGAAACCCAAAGGAAGAACACACGCTTAAATACTTCTTCCCATAAGAAGATATTTCTACTAGCATTTTTCTAATTCAAATGTAATTTACTTAGCTATTAAATGAACTAGAGAGCAATATAAAACTAGATCCGATTCAACCTTCAATCTAGCATACTTCTATCCATTAAACAAATCCAATACACATTGAGGGAGTAAGCATAAGAATGATAAGTGGAGATAAAATTGTGTTTGCTGCTTTGTTGCAATGTTAATACACCAGAATAATGAATCTAAGTGATTTTTCTTAGAAGCACACTCATCTGAAATCCAGCCACAAGTTGACAGGCAGATGATAGTTGATCAGGGTAATCTCATTCCACCCACCCTCCCTAACTCTCTCATTTCCAAAATTCAGTGAAACAGCTAAAAAATGACCACATTTCATGCAAACTTTTGACGAAACAACTAAAACCTAGCAAATAAACTGAGTTATTGACTCATAGCTCAAGATTTTTCTTTACAAAATATAACATACAACCTATATGTTGATTTCACAATGTTGGCTAAACTATTGAAGATCCTAAATATCACAAATCCTAATGTTTCAGGTTTTCTTATTACTCCCATCCCATATTAAGTGTCCTATTTGGTTTTTCAAAATAATCCAATTTTTCATTTTGAAAAACCCAAATAGGACACTTAATATGGGACAGAGGGAGTATTAAACACTAAAAAAGAAGAGCATTCAAGGAGCAAAGAAGTGGCTGCAGATGAACTGATTCAGATTCGCAGTCCATTATACATTCAAGTTCCATGTCCCCTACAGCAAGAACACACACTTAAATACTAGCCATTTGTTAATTTAAATGACTTTTCCTTAGCCATCAAATGAACTAAACAACAATATATAACTGGATCCCTCCAATCTCAATCTAGTACATCTTTGTCAACTAAACTTACCCAATACACCTTAAGGATATGAGTACATGAATGCTATGAACGGATATAATTGCATCTGCAACATTGTTGCAATGTTAGGACACCACAATAAAGAATGTTATTTTGTCTTACAAGTAGCTTGCTACTTGATAATTTAGATGATTACCACACTCATCTAAGATCCGGACACCAAATAACAAGCGAATTATAGTAGATTAGAATAATATAATAATCTGATTCCACTTTGGGTGACACTGGCTTTCACAAGTTTACATTCATTTTCAATAAGTTAGTGATATAGTTAAACAAAATGACAAAAAAAAAATGGTAATATTCTGTTTTTAGTTGTTTTTCTGATGTAGTAATTATTTGTTTATAGAATCTTTCAAACTAAGTTTTCAATATCCAAGAAGACATCAGTTTCAAAAGTGGCGACATCCACCATTAAAACTAACTACTCCAAACAAATAACAACTAAAAACAGAAGAAAGATAAAATCGAGTCTAAAAAGTAAAAAGTGCAAAACAAAAGCACCCAACTAATCATCCTTGCATTGTTCTGGACAACAATTTATGTCTTCAAAATTCACGTCATACATGGGGCATTAACAATCAGAACCATCCCTAAACATCAACCTTCAAACATTAATAAAAAATCATAACAAAAAACTGGAAACAAATAAAACGAAAAAGAAAAAGGAACGTTGACCGACCCTACAGTCACCCATTTCGAAATTGTACTTCCAGTTAATTATAAAGCTTCAAAAAATCACAAGATTGGCATCAACAGAGAAGAAAAGCATAAAATTTGAACAACATTCCAACCCTCAAAATTCAAGTTTTCGAGACACCAATCATAAGAGAAGAACATCAAAACCAATAAATAAACCGTCCAAGAGGGAATTAAAGATGAACAAAAATCTACATCGAAATTCATACAATAAGGGAAATGGAAAAAGAGGTGCAGAAACCACCTTGGAAGGGAAAGGTCTTATAAAACGATAAATCAAACAAATGGGTCGACAGGAAATTTTGAGCTGATAAATTCCCGGAAATGGACAGGATCCAAGTAAAGGATTTACCTCCGTGCGGGGAGGGGAGACCCCGTTCTTTGGTTGTTCTTCCCATCAGGGTGGGTTGCCCATTCTTTTTTTAATATCTATATTGGGCTTTAAAGTTTCATACTCGGGGGCAAACCAGCTGCTCTTTGTTATGTAAGCCGTCAGATTTCGATCTGACGGATCATAAAGCAAGGGCTCATGAGTTATATGCATCGAAAATCCGATGGCTTATAAAGCCAAGCCTGAGCTTGACTGATGTGCATGAGCCCGTACTCGTATAAAAGGGATATTTTTTTAAAAATATTTGTGGGTTCTAAACTTTGAAGTGTTTTAGAAACCGGACCCGGTCTCAAAACCGTTTTGGAGCCTGGTTCTAGCCTTCACGAATATCAGGGTTCAATAGGGCTACATCTAGGTATGGTTGGATCAGGTTGGTTTTGTAGGACCCAATTAGAACTGAGATTAGAACTTTTTTTTGGAAACTGACTTGAGATAGGATCGAGTCTTTTGACCCAACCTAAAATATAAACCAAGTTTTTCCAACTTGGCCCAACCTGTGATAAGAATTAAGAATTGAAAAACCCTAGAACCAAAAGAAGAACCCTATTCTTAGTCTAAAGTCAGTTCCATGAATTTAGACTGAACCAAAGTAAATTATAACAATTCATACTACTTGGGTCATATAGGGTTTTGTAGATTAATTAAGAACTCAAGTCAGGTCAAGTCACTGCTTGAGTTTTTCACTATCTAGACCCAACCCAACTTAAGAAGTACTTCAATATTTTTTTCTTTAGACCTAAACCGACCTAAGACAGAATCAACTACCCTCATTAATCTCGGGTCGGTTCACAATCAATTCAGGTTGAGTTAGGGTTTTAAATGTAGCCCTAGGTTTCAAGCCAGTTTAGTTTGTTCTTTTTTTGTGGGCAGAGAGAAGAGGAAAGTGGAAGATCTCCAAACGGAAGCATGGAATAAAAACAACATTGAAGAGTTGGGTGAACTCCTGACAGAATCATGGCAATAAGGTTGGGACAATGGCTCTTCATCATGTTGTCTATCAAATAGTGTGGCATGTTAAATAGAGAAAAAACACATAAAGATTTAACATGGATTGATAACAAGCCTACTTACCACGACGCACAAACAATTAACCATGCTTAGAGAGACGTGCATAGTATAGAAACGGATTATGAGCACTCATAATGCTTAATTTTTCTCCTAAGAGAAAACAAAAATTCTTAATCTCCAGGGTTGCAACACGTCTATTTAAACCTAGGAGGCCTTGAACCCCATCTAGGAGTCCATCATGGAAGGATTCTTCATATAGAGCAGCCCACAGCTGGTTCCATAATTAGGGTATGTTTGGATACTGATTGTTGGGATATCAAAATTAGGATTTTGTGGAAAGCAATTTTTGGGAAATCAAAATCATGTTTGGTTGCAACACGGGGAAAGCAAAATTTGGACATGATTGCCATAAATCATGTTTGGGTGGATTATGTGGGAAAACTTATTTGTAGATGTTATATTATTGATATACTCTTTAAGAGAAGCAATTGTAGTCGTCCAATCAAACAAACGGTTGTGATTACATCAACAAATGATAAGAGAAAACCATTCTCAACCGCTTGCCACTCCGAACAAATTGCCCCATTTGCCCTAATCACCACCATTCGTCCACCCTTTAACTGGATCTATCATCTACACCCTTCCCCCACATTGATTTTATGTTCAAACCCCCAAATCACCCCTTCCAGCCATTTTCCCCTTTTCCCCTAATCACCTCTTCCACCCCTTCACCCAAACTCTAACATGCCCATAAATTGTAACAGCAGAGGGTTTGCATAGGTCTTGACAGCATATCACTTAGTAGCCATTCTCTGGCAGCTCCACTATCATCATCTCACACTTGGCCTTGCTAGGAGAGGTACTTGATGACAACAACACCACAGATGTCATAGGTAACACCTTACCAAACCATAAAACCTCTATCTACCAAGCCTGCTAGACTCATCCAAGACCATAGGCTACTTCCATAAATGGAAAATCCACCTGGCCTACTGAAGATGTTTGTACCTACTGAAGATGTTTGTATATGTTTTTTTATAGTTATGGATATTTGCTAAAGTGTGATTCTAAAGTTGTTCATATAATTTTTTTTATGGATATGGATATTTGCTTAAGTGTGATTCTAAAGTTGTTCCTATAATTTTATTTTTTTATGGTTAAGGATATTTGCTTAAGCGTGATTTTGAAGTTGTTCATATAAATTTTTTTGTGGTTATGGATATATTTGCTGAAGCATGATTATGAAGTTGTTCGTATAATTTTTTTTATGGTTATGACTGTTTTCTAAAGAGTGATTAATTTTTTTTTATGGTTATGGATATTTGTTGTAATGGTTAATATAGTGTAATTTTTTTTATGCTGCATGCATTTTTGCTAGGTCATGAACTATAATCCTTTTTATCTACCCATACAATAGTTAAAGTGATATCTACCTCAATTTGCATGAAATGATGTTCGAAAAATTTTAAAAAGCTACCTTTCCACCCTATTAGGCTCCTAGTATCCTTTCCTTTCTAGTCAATTGTTATCACCCTAAAGATTTGGGCTTTAGAACTGTCATAGAAAATGAAGTTTGGCCCTTGTATTTCATTATTTATTAATTTAAAAATGCTTTTAATGTTTTTTTGGACTCCATGGCAACATCTAACAATATTTTCTAGCTGTTTAATATATTGATACATGGTCCTACGTCAGATCTGTTTATGAATTGTATGTGGGATGAGATGAAAAGGATCTCTGATTGTTTCACTATTTATAATAGATAAATGTCTTGAATGTAGGCACTGATCCATGCACATGGTCTATTTTTTCCCTCTAGAATGTTGTCCATGTGATTGAACTACTTGTGTATTGGCTTGTGTGTCATTAATTGTATGTCGATTGATTGAAATTAATTTGTTCTCCTTGTTAAACTTTGTTCATGTATTATAATAGTCCTTGCATTGGCATGTGAATTATGTATGTTATACATACGTATATTGAATCACTAGTGACAACAAAATATGGGAGATGACTAATGTGTGCTATGTATATATATTTGTTGTGAGAATGACATGGTGTTATGGTTGTGAAGGTGGCAAGAAAATATCAAATGGCACGATGAATATGTTTGTTATACATATGTATGTTGAATGGCAGGAAAATGAGTTATACACGGAGATAAAATAATATTTTCTTGCCATAGTTGTGCTATCCCTGAGATTGAACTAGTTGTGCAGTTGCTTGTGTGTCATTAATTGAAAGTCGATTGGTTAAAATTAATTCGTTGTCCTTCTTAAACTCTATTTATATATTATAATAGTCATTACATGTGAAGTTGGTGTCCCAAAGAGTGTCAATTTGGATGTTGTTCATAAGTCAGCTATATTACATATATGTTCTTAAATAATGGCATTTTATTTGCATAGGTGTGTTATGTTAAATGTTTTTCAACTTGTTAATAATAAATGAACACACATGGTTGTAGAAATAGTTCTTTTGTCTAATGATGAGCTTTGATGGAGCCTTATTTTTCAATCTTAATGATGTTTTGTGTCTACACACAAAGCCTGATCTTCTATACCTCAACCACATGTTTCCTTTTCCTCCCCTCCACCATGTAGTCTTTGTCTACACTTTCTAAAAAGCATATATTTTTGGATTTGTTAATCTTTCGTCAACTTCTTCAAATAAGAAAGTGTTAGAATTTTTTTTATTGTGAATTTTTTTATTTTCATTCCTTAAAATATCATATCATAACCATTTTATACGGACAGTGCAAACCCTATCCCATATCTAAGCATCATTGACTTGTGATATCTAAGCATCTTCAGCCACACTCTTGGTAACAGTTTTGGTCACATTAAACAATTTGTACGCATCTTTGGTCACAGTTTTGGACATTTTTTTATATTTATGATTCAAAAAATATCAGGAATATACCAGGCCCAGCATACCAACTTTGAAGACTTGCAACAAAACTTTAATTCTGGCCATATTAGTACATTATCTTTGAAGTATTTATAATATTTAAGTACTTCGCTCATGCATTTTGATTATATTATTTCTTCATTGACTACATGGATTTGAGATATTCACAGTGTAAGATGATGTAATAGTGATCATTATGACTAGGCCAAATAAATGGAATCTAGCTCAAGTTGCAACAACACCGAAGGCTCTTATTGTCACTACAGGTATGGCCGTATGATTCTATTGGTGTCTCGAACACCGAAGAATGCAGGCAAACATTTCTAGAAATGCCCCACAATAGAATATGTATGTATATGACCAAAGTTGTCTACGTAGTTCATTACCATTAATGATTATGTGCTATGCCCAATTCCCATGACATTCACACATAATTCTCATGCCATTCAACACACACAATTCACACATTTCCCATGCTATTCAACACACATAATTCCATTGTTCGCCCTATGACACAAATTCTCATGTCATTCAACAAACATAATTCTGATGTCATTCAACACACATAATTCATACATTTTACTATCATTCAACACACATATGTCTTTGCATAACAAACATAATTCTCATGTTGTCATTCACACATCTCCTTGCCATTCAACGTACAATATGTCTTCGCATAACACACAAAATTCACATATCATTTACTCATTTCCTTGTCATTCAACATACACATGTATAACATAATTATGAAACTAAATGAAAGTCACTTCTAGCATTCTTTATGGAAATTGGCACACACATCACATGATTTTAGCCGTGCTTATCATCCACAAATTGATGGCCAAACAAAGATTACCAATAAATCCCTAGAAAATTTGTTAAGGTCATAATGTGAAGCATTCAGTGGTATGACTAAAGACTTTATTTTTTACTTACAAGATATTTATCTAATACTTAAAAGAAATTGTCAATGCTAATGTAAAATATTAAACTACAAGTGACCTAAAGAGAAGACATGTGGAATTTGATGTTGGGAATTTTGTTTGGGTTATTTTAACCAAAGAGTACAACAAATTATCTGTTGAAGATTGGTCCCTTCGAGATCATTCAGAAAATAAATCCTAATTCTTACTATCTCAAGCTTCCTAGCCGCATATGTACTTTAGATGTGTTCAATGTTAAACACCTTGTTCATTATTATGGTAATTATTCTAATGTCGAGAATTTGAATTTGAGGGTGAATTCTTTTAAACTTGGGGTGCATAATGCAATTCTAATAGCTTTGAAGTATATGAAAAATTAGGATCGAAAACATACAATAGTAGCCCCTATATCAAGCAACAATTATGTGCAATCGATCATTTGCATCTCATTTATCGGAGGACAATTCCAAAGACTCGAATGATCGATTAGTTCATGTTGTGATTGACCATTTTGTTTGATTGTGTGTTTTTAGTACTATGAACAATTGATCTGCCCATTTGAGCGATAGATCGCTCTTTTTTTGTCTCTTTTGGATTTGGGATTTCTATCTGAGAATCTTTATCTAAAGGTCTTAGTTATTTAGACTTTATTTGGCTTAATTTTCGTTTCTTATTTTAATTGGTTAGTTGTGATTTAGTCATAGAATGGACTCTTTTATTTACAATTTTTGCCTTTAGAGTTGATCTAAAACATTGTTGCCTCATTGGCAGCCATTAGTTGTAATTCTATTAAAGAAGTGTTATGTCACATTACTTGAGTAATTCACGAAAGAAAAAATTGTGTGCGCATGTAGCCTGATTCATCATGCTAAATGTGTTCACAAATACACCTTACCTCACTTCCCCATTGAAATTACGAGGCTCATACCTTTTTCACTCATGCGGCCTAATCTCCCTCCTGTGTCATAGAGTATCATCTCCACCTGATAATGGGCCTGGGCCATTGTAACCAGAGTATGATATCACGAGGACATGTACAACATTCACACTTTTTATCCCTAGCTACAACCGAAGCACCCTTTGTCATCTTCCACATATCACTAGTGAATGTACAACATTCACACTTTTTATCCCTAGCTACAGTAAAGCACCCTTTGTCATCTTCCACGTATCACTAGTGAAAGAGGTGACTCTGCTATTTTTAGGAAATTGACTAATAAATCTCAAATTTCTATCAAACAAGACACATGTATAACATTATTTAGACTAAATGTTGTTCTATTTTCTTGAGTTATTTCACTTCACCCTTACCCCTAATATTACATGCATCATCATCCCTTCAATGAACTTCCGTAAAAAAAATTCACACCTAATTTTCTAACACATCCCTTCTAGACATACTAAACAGAATTACCAGAATCTATTATCCAAGCTGCTGGTGGAAGTACTTTTTCAGCTGCAATACGTATTAGCGCATGTATTTCACCCACAAATTGTGTTTTATGTAAAATATGCGTACTTGGTATTACACTGTTGAATTTTCGTAGTTGACGGCTACGCCGGTGAGGTGAGCCTCTTTATTAGTGGAACCTAAATAATGCAACCCATGTGATTTCAGTCTCCTGTTGCAGGGTTGTGTCACATCCTCATAAAACCATGAAAATAATGGAAGCGCAAGGACTAGGACTGGGACATAAAAATATTGGTACAAGGACATGGAGTGGGAAGCCTTTTTAATGCTTTGCCCTGATATTAAGCAAGCCTAGTGTAAGAGCCCTTAAATATGCACGAATGTGTGCACCACCAATTTCAGAGATTAGACTTACTTATTGGGCTGGGCTTGTTGTAAATGTGGTGTATTAAAAACGTTTCCATGGACTGGACTTGAATTACGGTGAAATGTACAACTAGTTACTCTATGTAAGAAAAGAACAAATAAAACATGTGGAGACCTTGAGTCGTGATTAGCTGGTGAAAGGTATACCGGCCAACAATCACCCAAAATCAAGGGCACACATTAGCGTACAAAATTGTCACAAAAATTATATTTTGCTTGAAACTTGTGTGTGCATCTTTGATTTTGGGTGATCGACGGCCACTACGTACGTACCCTGCTGAAGGTTCACCATCTGATTACAACTTAGAGAACTTACCCATCCTTAGAGAGGCAGAGATCAAGCGGGACCAGTCTAATGCATGCCTGCACCAACACAAATTAATGCACACAGCTAAGCTAGGGACTTGTGTGTTATTTCCCCTCTCCACATGTCCATTGCGGGCCGTCATGAAAACATGTTTCTCAAACTTATATTAGTGCTTCAACTAAAAATAAATGGGATGATATTGACTATCAACCTGGAATCCTACCGGCTACCCATTGAATTATATTCTGGACAAATGTACCATTTGAACCTCATTTGTTTCAGATATATATGATAAGAAGATGGCTTTTGATTCTGGATTGAAAGGAATGCCATGGCCCTTGGTTGTGTATGGAAATGAATGCCACCTGCACAATGAGGGGATTTTAGCTAAGCATTTATAATTGACAAAGACCTATACTATCAACCTTGGGCAATAAGAGCAGATACCCAACACTCTATTCAATCCATGGATTATAAACACAAGTCGGTGTTCTAATGGTGTAAAATTTCCCAGAAAATGGCGGAAACTGCCGTGAGTGTCCTCATTGAGCAGCTAGGTCTTTTGGTCAGAAACGAAGTGGAGCTGTTGAGTGGAGTGAGGGAGGAGGTGTCCCAGATCAAGCAAACGTTGGAGAGCATAAGGGCCTTGCTCAAGGATGCTGATAGAAGGCAGCAAAGCGAGGAAGGAGTTAAAGTATGGGTCAGTCAAGTGAGAGAAGCAGCCTACGACATTGAAAATGTGGTGGACGAGTTTCTCTTCCGCATGGGGCAGCCTCATGGATCAGGCTTCACTGGCTTCCTCCGAAGATGCACTCGCTTCTTCCGGCACCTTGTAACCCGACATAGGATAGCTAGCGAGATAAAAGGCATCAAGGGCAGGCTCCGCGCCATTTCGGAAAGGAGAAGCGAATTCTCCTTCGCGTCGACCACGGGAGGAGACGGAAGCTTGAGTTCGAGCTCCAGGTTGAATGATCCAAGATTGACTGCGCCTCTCTTCCTCGAGGAGTCTGAAGTTGTGGGCATTGACAAGACACGGGAGGATCTGATGAAGCTGCTGCTTGCCAAGGATCCAAAGCCAGTTGTGGTCTCCGTGATCGGAATGGGAGGACTGGGTAAGACAACTCTTGTTCGGAGAGTCTATCAAAATGAAAAGGTAAGAAAGATTTTCAACAGTTTTGCTTGGGTCACTGTGTCTCAGTCATTTTCCCCAGAAGAGCTGTTAAAAAGGATGCTTAAAGAATTTATAAAGACAAGGGAAGGGTCATTCAATGAGGACATCAGCAGCATGGACTATGCTCAGCTAGTTGATGCAGTGAGGAACTTCCTGCAGGAGAAGAGGTACGTTGTTGTATTAGATGATGTGTGGACCATAAACGCATGGGAGAATTTGAAATGTTCCTTGCCTGAAAATCAACTCAAGAGTAGAATAATAGTAACAACCCGCAATCATGATGTGGCTTCGTACTGTTCAAAAACTGCTGAATTTGTGTACCAGCTGGTGCCTCTGCCACCTAAGGAGGCCTGGACCCTTTTATGCCAAAAAGTATTTAATGGTGTTTGTCCCCCTGAATTAGTACAAATTTCACAACAAATCCTTGAAATGTGTGGAGGGTTGCCATTGGCAATTGTGACAATAGGGGGGCTTCTCCTAACTAAGAATAAGTCTTCCACTCAATGGGATATGGTCCAGCGCAATCTGAGCATAGAGCTACAAAATAATGACATACTTGTTAATTTGAAAACAATACTATGGCTTAGCTATGATGATCTTCCTTTTCATCTCAAACCATGTTTCCTGTACTTCAGCATCTTCCCTGAAGATTACTCCATTAGTAGAGGACAACTCATCAGGGAATGGATTGCTGAAGGGTTTGTAAAACCATCTACTGGTGTCACATTGGAACAAATTGCTGAAGGTTACCTTAATGAGCTTGTTCATCGGAGCTTAGTTGAGGTAGTAAGCTTCAATTCATATGGAAGGGTAAGCAAATGTAGGGTCCACGACCTAATGCATGATTTGATTCTTTTAAAGTCAAAAGAGCAAAACTTCATTTCACAGGGAGTGGGTGAGACGGATTTGCAGGATAGAGTCCATCGGTTGTCCATCTATGGTGGGGATGGCATTCTAAACAGCCGAAGCTTCTCAGAAGTTCGGTCTCTATTTATTTTCAATGGAAGAAACATCCCAGAGTTTTCAAGTTTTCTCATGTTAAAAGTGTTAAATCTTAGTGGCATAATCTTAGGAGAGTTTCCTGATGGAATAGTGAACTTATACCACTTAAGGTACTTGAATTTGAGAAAAACAGGTATTAAGGAGATTCCAGAGTCCATTGGAAAGCTTAGAAACTTGCAAACCTTGGACCTAAAATTTACCTATATTTCAAAGTTGCCCATTGGAATACTTCATTGTCGACACTTACGCCTTATTTTAAAGTACCATTTTTATTACGAAGGCGCAGTTTCAATGGTAGGAGGTGTGGAGATGCCTGCAAAACTAGGGAGGTTAACATCCTTACACAAATTAGGGACACTTCAATTGGATGGTGGCAAGGAGCAGGCACAAGAGTTGGGGAAACTAACCCAAATAAGAACTTTGGGCATCTCCACAGTGAGAGGGCAAGATTGGGTTACCTTGCGGGCATCTATCTCTAGTATGAGACACCTTGAAACCCTTTGGATAAATACCGATAAAGAGGATGGGCTGCTTGATATAAACTTTTTGTCAAAACTCTCACCAAGTTTGAGAGTTATTTGTTTGAGGGGAGGGCTTCAAATGTTGCCGGTGATGAGTGGGTCATATATGAAGTTAGTCAAAATTGCACTCATTTCGTCAAGACTACGCGATGATCCTCTTCAAGCATTTGAACAGCTGCCCAATTTGGCCTACCTAGCACTTGAGGATGCATACGATGGAGAAGAAATTTGTTGTGAGACAAGAAGTTTTCAAAGGCTGAAAACTTTGTCAATTCGTGCAAGTGGATTTCTGAAGCATGTCAACATAGGAAAGGGAGCAATGCCCAAACTTGAATATTTATGGATCAATAATTGTCCTTCATTGCAAAAAGTTCCTGATGGAATTGAACATCTCACCACCCTCAAGGAGCTCAATCTTCAGAATATGCCTAAAAATTTTATTCAAAGGTTAAGAAGTAAAGAAGGTGAAGACAGGGAGAAAGTGATCCACATCCCGTTTATCAAGCATTTGTATTTGCAGCGAGGCAGGTGGTTCCATGAAGTACTTTCGTAAGTATTGTGCATAATCCTGCTTTTCACCACATAAATAGAGAAGATGTTTTCTGACACATTTATGTCTGTGTTGTTGTTTACATGTAGGTGACGAAGATGTTATTTAAGTTCGTGTTGTGGTTTACAGGTAGCTAGGTGACTTACATGCTATTAGCAAACATCTTCTCTATTTATGTTATTTACGGCGTTTTCAATTTAATGCAGATCTTCCAAGGAGCTTATTTGCAAAATCCTGTAGAAGTCCATCTATTCAGTTGAGTCATGGTCTACTTATGGAGTGAAAATTGCTTGCCTAGCTATTTGATACCTTTAGAGAGCTAAGACGTGCCTATGTAAATAACTTCATAAGAGGAGAGTTTTTCTTTTTTTGTTTGGGTAAATTTGTAAGAGCAAAGTTGGCTGTATTTGAGCAGACGTTTGCTTGAGTTATCTATGGAGTTATTTTGGTGTGGCATGAATTCTCTATTTTTATTTTTTTAATCAGTAAATGGGCGACAACCCTTCCATTAATCTCAAAGAGAAAGTACAATAGTAGAATGATTATGCAAGGTGATCATAAGATGGTTACATTTTCCATCCTAAAGAGTGGAAACAAAATTCGTTAGGGTATATTTGGATTGGTGGAAAGTGGGGGAATAAAAATGAATCTTTTTAAAATCTCTTAGTTTTTACTGTTTGGTACAACGGAGAAAAAGAAATTAGAGTAAAAACTAAGAGAAAATGAATGAAAATTTTGCCCAAAAACTTTCTACCTATCAACCCATGGATTTTGGGAGAAAATCAGTATACTAAAGACTTATTCTTGCCGCTGATACCACCACCACCATCACTCACTAGCTCCACCATTACCGCTTCTACCACCGCTATTGCTGCCATCGCTACCACCACAGTTGTCGCCACCATCACCACTGCTGTCACCGTTACCATCACCACCCCCGCCACTGCGACCGCCATCACCACCACAGTTGCTACCACCACCGTCGCTACCACCACCATTATATGCACTAAACTAAACTATAGGTATGACTCGTCTAATTTTAGCATAACTCATCCAATTCATTAATTATATAAAAATTAAAACTATTGCATGACCATCTCATCTAAATTATAGAAATTAGAATCAATGTAAATATCAAAACCACATCAATCTATCATCTACAAGACAATAAATAAACATAGATTTGAATAAATATGAAAAAGCTATTCCATTAAAAATGAAATCCTTATCAAATAATTATCATTATTCACAACTAAGATCTAAATTAAAAAAAAAATTTAAAACTTATCTATAATTTCATCAACTCTTAAGTAAAAGAAAAATCTAGCCTTCGGTTGTAGAAGAAAACTCTTGAATCTCTATTGAAAGTTTTGAATAATCTTTCATCTTCTTCTCCCTTATTCTCTTCAGAAAATCTACTAGAATTCTTTAATTTCGAGCCAAATATGTCATTATAAAGGCATAAGAATCATATGAGGAAGTCGAATATGAAAAGGACTCAAAATTGGCCCAAAATAGGAAATTGTACGTTATCCCGTTCGAACGCCCTACATGCCCGATCGAACTGATGTACTATTTTTTTTTTTCAAAATCACGTTTAACCAATCGAGCACCATTACACCCCATTCGAACAACAATGAAGAATCTACACAAAATTAATATAAGTAAGCTAATTTACTTCAAAATATCATACAAGCTTTTCTCAACCTAATTAAATTAAATTTTTAATTATTTAAATTATATTAACTCTTAAATAAGACTAGACAATATAATAATTAAGGGTAAAATAGCGTAGAAATTATATTGATCAAATACCCCCAAACCTATATTTTGCTAGTCCTCGAGCAAAATAAAATAATTATTCTAGAAAAATAAATAAATGTCACTTTTATAGAGAATCACAATTGCATTTAGCGTATGCAACAAGCCTTTAAACCCTTAGGTGTCCATAGCTGGATGAGTTTTATCTCGTGAGGGTTTGCAACAATGATACCCACAAACATCTAAACCTAAGAAAAGAAATAAAACAAAACAAAAAAACTAAAATTCTAAAAACAATCTTCTCTTAAAAATACGTAACTATTTCTAAAAAGAACCAACCACAAATACTTGACACAAGTGAATAATTTCAATTTGATCACTTTAAAGTAAGGAATCATTCATCCTATAACCCCATCTTAGAAATAATTGTGCAACTACATATATACATTTCAAAAACATGAAGTGTAGAAACTTGTATTCATACAATTTCATTCTTTATTAATAAGCATATCTTATGTGACCCATTAACCAAGGCTCATTAAAGTTCACTAACTCAAAAATATAACAATGACAATTTTTCATATTTAACATATCATAATAAAACTTCATGTAATAGCCTACAAATTGCAATTAAATTCAGGGAATAAAAACATAATATACCTCAAAATATGACGCGTGTAATATTTAGTTCTATTAAGCTTTTTAAATAGTCCATGTAACAAGCGTTAAGCCAGTGTCCTTAATCTATTTGGCTTAAGGCACTAGGTATTGAAACACCCCTTATGCTTAATAACTTAAACTATAAAGGCTAAAGAACTAAGCAAGTCATAAAAGAATTTATCTCAACTTTTCACCTTTTGACGCAATCCCCTATGCTTACTTAGGCACAAGGCCTAGTTACTCAGTGAAAAGAGAAACAAACCTTTACTCTCTTTTTTTCATCATTTGTTTTTCAATCGATCTATCTCTTTTTTCCAACTATTTTTTCTCATTTTTTTATCAAATTTTTTTATACACTTATCCCAATTTTTTTTTCAAATAATAGCCAAACTTAAAGATTTATCATCAAACATTAAAAATTATTCAATTGTCATGTTTTCAAAAATATTCATAGTTAAAGATATCCTAATAAGATTACAAGAAATAAATCATGAAATTATATTCCTACAAGTTTTAAGTGTGTGAAATGTGATTTAAAAATATAAGCACAATTATCCAAGATAAAGAAAATAAAATAAAAATTACACACTCAATCACTTTCATCACTTAATTAATTACTTGAGCTTTCTTCATGAAATTGATATCTTTCAAAATAGACATATGCTTTGAAAAAAAAATAAGTGATAAAAAAATACATAAAAGAAAAAAAACGAAAGTTATAACGAAAAAAATACTCTAAAACATCCTAAAAGAAAAATAAGAAAAAAAAATATCTTTCTACACCCCTAAACCTAAATTGAACATTGTCAACAATGTTAAAGAAAATATATACTACAATGACAAGAATGAGTAAGAGAGGGAAAGAAAGATATCACTTAAATGCAGAACTAATCGACTAATATGAAAGTGAAGTACATAGGATTGAGAAAGCATGAGGAACATACATGTAAGGAGCAATTTCCCAAACCTAAAGTATCATATCCCACAAAAGAACAAAAACTATAATGAGAAAAGAAACAAAAGTAGAGAAAAATACTTAAACAAAACCTGAATGAAAAAAAGAAGATAAGCAAAATAAAGGAAAAAAAATATATCAAAAACATGGGTTGCCTCACAAGAAGTGCTAAGTTTATTGTACTCACTTCTACTTGAGGCTCATTGGGGGCTGCCCTCTCTAACTCGTCACTCCTATCATCTGTTATTGGTATCCCCCCAACCTTATTGTTAACAATGCTCCCACTCCTAAGGATTATTATGGATTGAACTTGTTCATTAGAGGGAGAACCTCCCTCTACACGAAATTGACCTTTAGGGTTTTGTAGAGGTTAACTTGGCAACGTCCCCATCTCTTTCTTGTTAATAGCATTGGCTAGTTATCCAATTTGGGCTTCTAGCTTCGCTATAGATTGTGTGTGGGAATGAAGGATTTGCGTATGAGATTGTAGCTCTTGTAATGCAGTTAAGACCTTCTCTTCAAAACTTGGGCTCCTACTAGGTTGGACATATTGGGGATGCACTTGAGGTTGGTGGATAGGGACTAGTGGAACTTAGAATGGTTGCCTAGGGGGTTGGTTGCCTCCAACCCCTTGGTTTTGTGCCCACCAAGAAAAGTTAGAGTGATTCCTCCACCCAGGGTTATATGTGTTTAAAAATGGATTGTTCTCAGCCCTAGGGAAGGATTGGGTGACATTCACATTATCTTGGACAAACTCAGGAAATTGAGAGGCAGAGGGACACTCCATGATAATATTGGCTAGGCTAAGGCATATCATACATGCATCATGAGTGAAGGGAGTGGGCTGATGGGTTGAAGTCATAAGGAGGTCCAGCTTTCTACTCAAAGTATCAACATCGGTGGAGAGGTCTACTGGGTTTTTGACTTCATACAAGCTACCCTTAGAGGGAGCATTGTTCAAGGTAGATGGTCCACTCTTATTTCTATTCAATGCAACATGTTAAAGATAATTTTCACTCATGTCCTCAAAAAGTTTCCATGCCTCATTTTCATTTTTTAGCAAAAGGGTACCCCCACAACTTGCATCAACAAGATGAA
The DNA here is from genome assembly GCA_035235625.1 of Saururus chinensis. NCBI lineage: Eukaryota > Viridiplantae > Streptophyta > Magnoliopsida > Piperales > Saururaceae > Saururus > Saururus chinensis. The sequence continues at coordinate 3,058,675 of CP141141.1, forward strand.
GGTTTTGTTCAGTAAGACCCTTATAAAAACATTGTACTAATTGCCACTTAGGGGCAGCATGATGAGGACAGTTCTTAAGAAGGTCCTTAAGTCTATCTCAACTCTCATGAAACGGTTTGGTAGGAAGTTGGGCAAAAGTGGTTATGACCTTTCTTATTTGGTTGGTCTTACTTATGGGAAGTACTTTTTAAGGAACTCTTGTTGCATTTGGGCCCATGTTGTGATGGTGTCCGGCTCTAATGAGTGAAACCATTCTTTAGCCTTATTTTTCAATGTGAAAGGGTAAAGCCGAAGTTTGAAGCCTCATCGGTTGAGTTTGAGATTTTGAAAGTTGTGCATAGTTCTAAGAAGTCATCTAGGTGCCTATACGGGTTTTCATTATTAAGCCTATAAAAAGATGGAAGCATTTGGATGACATTGGGCTTAATTTCATAATTTTGAGTGCGATCACCGGCAACCTAATGCATGAAGAAGAGGCATACTCATTGGGAGTGTAATACTCCCTTAGAGCTTTGAGAGGTGCATCTACTAATTGATGTTCAGCCATGACGATGGTAGAAATGGTAAAATTGGTGGGAGAATGGGTATGGGGTTAAGGTCGAGGGTAACTTAGTTCTCCTAAGTGTTCGCTCAGGGTCAAGTGGTGCTAATATGGGGAGCAAAGAGCGACGACCACGCATATACCACAAACACACCACACAATGTTAAACATAAAAAAGGAAAGATTAAGAAAAAAACTGTAACGACCCGACCCGAGCCCGGCCCACAAAATCACTGATAGGAATTTGAAATTTTCCTCAATCCAGGAATCATCGTCTGAGTGCGAGAGGTACAACGTTCGCCTACGCACTAAGGAGCTTAAGGCTTCCTCGTACGTAGACTTAGGTTGTAACGACCATTTACACACAACGAAGCTTCATAGTTCATCGCGTGTAAAACAGAATAAAACATATTATTTATAATGATTTGGATCGGGCCAACGTTGCATTGCCGTTGGTTGCCTACGTACGTATCAGATATTATTCCAATACGATCGGATCCGAACGTAGTTCTGCCTAATGGCTGCTACATACAACAAGCATTACAAAATCATATATGTATAACATACGTATCTCCGAATATTTAATCGGAGTATACAAAAACTCGTCATATATCGGAGTCAAGCGGAAGTTAATGAAATCGTACACCTCGCTCTACCACAGAGCGGGATCAAAATCACATACGCATATCTCGCTCCATTACTAAATCGAGACTGAGCACATCAACCGACTCGCTCTATCACTGAGCCGAGACCGGACACACACATCACACGTCTTGCTCTACCCTAGAGCAAGACATCACACTTCATAACATATAAGCGTACATCATAGCATATAAGCTCACATCATGGCATAACACACATCATGGCATATAAACACGCATCATGGCATAGCACACATCATGACATATAAACAAACATCATGACATAGCACACATCATGGCATATAAACACGTAACATGGCATAACACGCATCATGGCATGACACACATCATGGCATAATTAAGACGGGAGATCAGAAATGCTTACTGCCCTCATGACTCGTAAGGTAGCGGTATTCGGAGTTACTCGTATGAGCATCCTCCCCTTCAGATCCGAAGATATAAAAGAAGCTTCCTCTAGTCTCCATATGTTCTTCGTCTTGTGTCGAAAGATTACGTATAACGTCTTCCTTGCCGGAGACTCTTCTCGTTTTCTGTGCCGTGAGCGGCGGACAGAACCTCCTATACTCTGGATTACTTCTCTTGATGTAGCCCGACAACTTTGGACAGAACCCCGTCTTGCTCCGGGCTCATATTTCTTGTTCGGTGCTCGAGGATAACGGGCGGAGCCTCTCCTTGTCTCGGGATATTTCCTCCTTATATGGTTGCCGGATCAAAGAACGGACCTCTCCATTGCGTAGAACATACTTGATTTAGTCAAGAACGCCTATTGGATGGACTAAATCGGAGTTAGGATGCTTAAGAACGGGGAGAAAGAAGTTTGTCGGTGCTCGGGCAGAACCTCTCCTTGTCTTGAGGTGTTTCCTCCTTATACGGTCTCCGAATCGAAGAAAGGACCACTCCATCGCGTAGAGCACGTTCGATTTAGTAGGAAATGGGTCTTGAACGGCCTTAATCGGCTTCAGAACGGTCAGAAAGGGGGTGAGAGAAAATCTGGGTAAAAACAGGAGAAAATGGGGGTATTTATAACCCCCGAGCCGCGCCGAAACCGCGGCTGCGCCGCTGGTTTCGGGCGGCGGCGCCCGCCGTAACGCGTGCGGCTCGCGCCCACGGTAACGCGGGCGCGCGCGAAACCGCGGCGCCCGCGGTAACGCGGGCGCGCGTTGCGCCGCGCCGCGCCGGCTCGCGCTGCGGTGCGCGCCAGTCGCGCGCCGTGCGCCGGCTCAGCCATTTTCCATTTTTTATTTTTTTTTAAATACATATATTCTTCAAACGCGCGTATCTCCCTACCCCGGATTCGGATTCGCGCGTTCTTAGTACCGTTGGACTCGTATTGATGAGCCCTTTGATACCAACCCACTGAAAGAAGTAAATCATACTATTTTCAAGTGGGTCCCGCCTATTTTCTACGCTCAACGAGGTCGTAACTTCCGGTCCCGACGTCTGTTTCGCACGTTCTTTGAATCGTTACGCTCATTTCTATGAGCTCTACTCATATACTAAGGTTTCAACCTATGAAACCTTCTAAAACGTATTAAAGATTATCTAATTACCTTTAACCGCGTAGGCTAAACGTAATTAGAAAAGCGGGGTGTTACAAAAACTAAGGGAATAAGAAGCAAAAAATAAAGAGAGAAAATGATCTTGCAAACCGAAAAAAAGTACTATGCTTGCCAATGTCCACTTGTGGCCACAAGTATAGAGAGCACGGTCTTCAACTCAACCTACAAGATCAGATTAAATGAAAGTAAGTAGCTAAGAATTACCCTAAAAACTAAAGTAAACTGAAACTAAAGTAATTAGAATTATCCTACTACTAATTTAGTAACAAATTGACACCGTCCCCGGCAACGGCATTAAAAACTTGATCGTTTATAATAAACTTTTTGTAAGTGTACAAGGTAATTGTACTAGGATAAATATTTAAGGGTTATCGAACCTCAGGGACATATAAATTATTACTAAATCTAAGAGAGGAATTTTGTTGATTAAAAACTAAAAAGAACTTAAACTTAAATCAAGCAAAAGAAGTAATCAACTAATTTAAAAGGAAAAGATCAATATGATGAAAATTACTTGGGAAATCTAATCTACTATATAACCATAACAATTTTTTAACCTTTGATCTAAATCTAATGTGAATATGAATAAGTATTCTCATCTACAAGCTAGAATTACTTCAGAAAGAATCTTTAATTAAATCCATGGCATGAACTATCTTTGACAATAATACGAATCATTTGCACTAAACTAAACTATATGCATGACTCGTCTAATCTTAGTATAACTCATCCAACTCATTAATTAGATGGACATTAAAATTATTACATGACCATCTCATATAAATCACAAATATTGGAATCAATGTAAATATCAAAACCACATCAATCTATCATCTACAAGATAATAAATCAACATAGATTTAAATAAACATGAAAAATTCTTCCATTAAAAAGGAAATCCTTATCATACACTTGCCATTATTCACAACTATGATCTAAACTAAAAAGAAAAGAAATTGAAACTTATCTATAATTTCATAAACTCTTAAGTAAAAGAAAATTTTAGCCTTCCATTGTATAAGAAAACTCATAAATCTCCATAAAAAGCTTTGAATAATCTTCCATCTTCTTCTCCCTTTTTCTCTTTAAACAATCCATCAGAATTATTAAATTTTGAACCATATATGTCTTTATAAAAGCATAAGAATCATAGGAGGAAGTCTACTATGAAAAAGACTCAAAATTGGTCTAAAATAGGAAATTGCGTGTTATCCCATTTGAATGCCTTGTATGCTCGATCGAACGGATGTACTATCTTTTTTTTTCAAAATCTCGTTTAACCGATCAAACAACATTACACCCCATTCGAACAACAATGAAAAATATGTACAAAATTAATATAAGTAAGCCAATTTACTTCTAAACACCATACAAGATTTTCCCAACCTAATTAAATTTAATTTCTAATTACTTAAACTATACTAACTTTTAAATAAGACTAGACAATAACATAATTAAGGGTAAAATAACATACAAATTATACTTATCATTGAACATGACCATTTCTCTATGCTCCCATGTCCTGAGCAAGTAAATCATTCAAAGACAAGGTATCCTTCATCCCCTCTGGAAGTGTCTTGAGCATTTCATCCATCCTTTGTTGCAATGACAATATAAAAAATAGTACTCACAAATGAAGATAAAACAAGGTTACCCACATGGTTTTTAAACCATCAAATAATATTACAAAGACCCAAGAGGTAATAGTATTCATACACCTATAGGTCAAGCTTTTTTTCAATCATATTATTGTCACAAACTAAGCTTATGATCATTATAGAATGATACTAATTACTTGCAATGTTGTAGACCAGTGTTCACAATGGCATGGCAATTGGCCGAGAAGGGGAAGAGAGCGGCATGGTGGTCAAGAAAGGCTGAGAGACAGATAGGAAGGTGAAGAGATTAAGCAAAGACTAATTCATTCATTCACTAATTCAAATTAGGGCATAACCCTTATAATAAATAGACATCTTAACAGACCTCCTAACAATTAGCCTAAAGCACACTATTAATTATCAACTAAGGACAATCTCTTCTTATCAGGCCTCCTAGCAATAACCTTAAAGCCCATAATTAATAAACCACTGAAGACAATAAACCTAATAAGCAAGCACTACTGGGTCATTATAACCCACAGCTAGTTTGTTCTCAGTGTGAACAAACTTTGGCGACGGTGAGGAGGAAAGTAGAGGATTCATCTCACCCTGAGAGTTCATAGGAGACTGTTCATCATTAGAAGAGTGCTCATTCTGATATGGAATTAGTTGAAGATCCTGGCTTGAACCAGATTGTTACAAATCCTGGGAACTATATGATGATTTGGGTAATGAAGTTAGATGAAGGGAGGGAGAATAACCTGCTGGTACTTTAGAAACCAGTATGGCGATAGAAAGGAGAGAGTTTTGGTCGACAGAGGAGAGGGAAGGGATGAAGAAGATTATTAATTGCCTAATCCTCCATTAGGGCAGAGAAACCCTTACATAATAAGCCCTTAATGGGCATGGGCTTTATTAACTAATACTACTTAAAGCCTTATTACATAATTCCTAATGCCTAATAGCCCAAAAGACCTATCAATAAAATAAATCCTACGATCCATAACAATCCACCATGCTCCTCTACCGCCTTTACCTCAAGGCGCAAAATCCGAGAAGCGAATATAAAAATCATCCTCTGACATCCAAGAAGCTTCCTCCAAAGGACAACCATGCCAAGCGACCAATATCTCTGGAATTAAACATCCAGCATGACAGATGCGGTGAGTGTCAAGGATAGCGGAAGGACGCAAGGGCGGTGACACAGGAGCCAAAAGTGGTGGTGGCGGACTAGCAAGCACACGAGATGGATCCCCCACAAAGCTCCGCAGGCGAGAGACATGGAAAATTGGGTGGATGGAAGAACCCTCAGGAAGCTGGAGGCGATAAGCAATGGACCCAATACGTTGGAGAATGGGATACGGGCCATGGAACCGGTGAGCAGGCTTCGAGCTGGGAGGAACATAAAGTGAAGACTGCCGGTGCGGAGAGAAGCTAACAAACACTATGTCGCCCACCTGAAACTCCCTATCAGTACGGTGCCGATCATACACCTATTTCATGAGGTTTTGAGCCTTGGACAAATTTAGTTTGAGCTGGCGTAAGAGGACATCCCGATCCTGCAACATAAGGTCAACCTCACCGACAGCTCCTCTATGAGGCACATAAGCCAGTATAGTGGGGGGAGGCCACCCATAAACAATCTGAAAGGGGGTAGAACCAGCAGCTGTATGGTATGCAGTATTATAGGAGTACTCAGCCCAAGGTAGGAAATGAAGCCAACGTCGAGGATTGTCCGCCACAAAATAACGTAAATACTGCTCTAAACAACGGTTCACAACCTCTATTTGACCATCCGTCTAAGGATGGTAAGCTGAACTCATCTTGAGGTCTGTACCCTGCAGAGCAAAGAACTCGCACCAAAAGTGGGAGATGAACACTCGGTCTCTGTCTGAAACAATAGTACGGGGCATCCCATGAAGCTTAGCGACATCACGAAGATACAACTCAGCCACCTCAGCAGTAAAAGGATGTCCTAAGGGGCTAAAGTGAGCATATTTGAGAGCTGATCCACCACAACTAGAATCACTGATTTACCCTGAACCCGGGGTAAAGCCTCAATAAAATCCATCGACACATCCTCCCAAATTCGCTCTGGAATAGGGAGGGGTTGAAGTAATCCCACAGGAGCCGCTGTAGAAGCCTTCATCTGTTGACAAGTAGGACAAGCAACCACATAGTTATGAACATCCTTACGAATGTCGTGCCATAGAAAGCTCTGACTCAGCTTTTTATATGTATGAAAAGTGCCCTCATGTCTAGCCATAGGAGTGTCATGAAAGTGGGATATAATTTTAGTGAGCAAGGCCGGGATGGAGGGAACCCAGAGACGGCCCTTCCAATATAAAAGATCGCCTTGCAAAATAAAAGAGGGTGAGCTCAAGGGATCAGCCTGGAGGCGCGTCAATAATGTATATGCTTCCGGATCAGTCTAATAAGCCTGCTGAAGATCCAGAAGGAATGGAAAAGAAGGACCCAACATAGGCAAGGCTTGGAAAGAGGCAAACTATTGGGATAGAGCATCGACAACCACGTTGTCAGAGCCCTTCTTATACACAATTGCATAGTCATACCCCAATAATTTTGAAATCCAGCGCTGTTGTGCCGGGGTAGAAATCCGTTGTTCCAATAAATACTTGAGAGGTTGATGATCAGTCTGGATAATAAAATGGCGGCCCAATAAGTACGATCGCCATTTAGTCACGACGTGCACTATAGTAAGCATCTCTCATTCATAAGCAGAGAGGGAAAGAGAGCGACCCGAAAGGGCCTTACTAAAGAAAGCAATGGGGCGGCCAGCCTGAAGTAAAACAACTCCTAACCCGGTCTCAACAATAAAGGTCTGAGAGAAATCCGGTAATGCTAACACTAGAGCAGAGGACATGGTTGACTTAAGAAGATCGAAGGTGTCCTAAGCTGCAGGGGACCACAGGAAGGACCCCTTTTTGAGCAGCGCTGTCAATGGAGCTGCAATAGACCCATATTGCGACACAAACCGTTGATAATAGCCTGTTAGTCCAAGGAAGCCTCGTAAGGACTTAGGAGAGGAGGGTGTGGGCCAAGCCAGCATAGCCTCCACCTTCGACGGGTCAGTTGAAACACTGCCACCCATGATGATATGCCCGAGATACTCAACCTGAGAACTGCCAAAAACACACTTGGAGCGCTTAAGGAAGAAAGTATGCTGGCCCAAAAGGTCAAACACTCTGTGAAGGTGAACCAAGTGATCCTCCCATGTTAGACTGTAAACCAGGATGTCATCAAAAAATACCAGAACAAAACAACGAAGATGGGGTTGGAATACCTCGTTCATTAAGCTCTGGAAAGTCGAAGGAACATTCGTCAACCGGAATGGCATCACCAGGAATTCAAAGTGGCCGTCATGTGTCCGGAAAGCAGTTTTGTGAATGTCGATTGGGTGTATCCTGATCTGATGATAACCAGTATGTAGGTCAAGCTTCTAGAAGAACTTAGCATACCCCAACTCATCAAGTAGCTCCTCAATAATGGGAATTGGAAATTTATCCTTGAGGGTAGAGGCATTGAGAGCCCGATAATCAACACAAAACCGCCAGGAACCATCCTTCTTGCGAACCAACAATATTGGAGAGGAATAGGAACTAGTGCTGGGGTGTATAATACCAGTAGAGAGCATCTCAGAAACCAATTTTTCAATCTCATTTTTTTGAATTTGGGGATACATATAGGGACGGACATTAGCAGGGGAGGAGCTGGCCATAACAGGGATGCGATGATCATGAGATCGAGCCGGGGGCAATCTTGTAGGCTCCTGAAAGAGGAAATAATAAGTAGCCAACAAGTCAGCCATATCAGATGGTAAGTCATACCCTGAGTCTTCATTCTGGTGTACAAGCTGTAATTACAAACCCTGATGAGCATAACGAAAGGAGCACACATCTTGTGCAGAATGGAGTGTGCCGGGCGGAGAGCCCTGAAGACGAACTTGATGCCTATAATATTCAAAGTCCATAAGCATCTGGCAAAAATTCCAAGTTACATCACCTAGTTCCTTAAGCCATTGGACACCCAACACGATATCAGCCCCTTTAGTTGGTAAGATATAGAGGTCCATAACAAAGAGGTGCCCTTGGATCTGCAACTCAGCTCGTGAACAAATGCTCGTGCTCCGGAGGTGTTTACCATCCCCAATCAGCACATCAAAAGGAGAAGAATCAGAAATGCAACATCCAAGCCGTTGTGCCACCCGGTCATTAATGAAGTTATGTGTGCTTCCACTATTAATCAGAATGGCCACCTTCTGACACTTAAGCAAACCTTGAACTTGCATAGTCTGAGTATAAATCCCAGAGAAAGCATGTAAAGATATTTTAGGAAGTACCTCGGAATCCGCAAGGGGAGAATCAGCAGAAGGCCAGCCACATGTATCACCCCAAGACTCCTCCAAAATCAACGCAGTGGGAGGGGTTTTGCAATGATGACCCGACATGAGTCGTTCGTCACAATTGAAACACAATCCCTTCAATCGCCAGTCCTCCATTTGGGCCTGAGAAAGGTGGCGAAATGGAACTATCGTGCCTGGGATAGTGCCGACTATCTATCGGCCACAAAAGGGACCATTAGGTGAACCCCCCCCCCCCCATGGGCGAGAAGTGGCTGATCCAGTTGTGCGAGTGGACCTTTGCTGGCAGGATAATTTCTCTTCTTGGATTCGGGCATGTCGAATAATATCCTGCACTGTGGAGCACTCGAAGTGGCGAATCTCATCAGCTATCTCCGGTTTGAGGCCCCGGCAGAAAGTGTCTATCAGAGCCTCTGGAGTCCAATGGGGAAGACGTGTGGCCACTCGCATAAATTCTGTCTGATACGCCCGAACAGTGGTAGTCTGAGTCAATCCAGATAAAAGCTCATTAAAGTCTGTGAAGTTGTTCGGCCCAAAGTGCGCACATAGTGCCTCAGCGAATTTCTGCCATGCAACATGGGGAACTTCTCGTTCAAAATATTGGAACCAAACTAAGGCATCCCCTTCAAGATGAAAGGCTGCGATTCACAATTTCTCCACATCATCAGTAGTGCCCTGATACGCGAAATTTTTTTCCGCGTGATAAACCCAATTGATTGGGTTGTCCTCGCCTGTATACTTTGAAAATTGCATTCGTGCAAGTCGTGGTTCCACTGGATGCATAGGCCGCTGTCCTTCCCATCTCGAGTCCTGGTAGTCGTCTTCATCCATGGGAAACTCGTCATCACATCCGCCAGCAGGCTGGTAGTGAACTGTTGTTCATCCAGGGTGAGATCGCAGTGGGAAGACGTGCTGAGATTCAATCGGAGTTGCTGATTGCACTCTTGCCAGCAAGCCCAGCCCAGCGAGTCCGGTCTCTATTGCTCATCTAGAGGCAAAAGGGGAAGCTGAAGCGGGCGGTAGTTGCTGGTCAGACGGCAGCGGAAGAAGACCGCGGCTGATACTTGCGTTTTCCCGCCCCACGGTTGTCCTAATGGGTGAGCCGGCGGAGTTGTCAAAAAGACGAGCGAAGGCGGCTTATTGCTTTGTGCGAAGGGCCTGAAATTCCTGTAAAAGCTCCTGGAAGACATGTAGCACTGCGGAATCTGGTCGGAGGTCAAAGTTCGCCCTTTCCACATCCGATGTTGTGGAATGCAAGCCGGCGGTAGTTTGCACTGGGGGTGCGCCTGTGAGTCCACCAGAATTTGGAGACGTTCCGGTGAGGACTGGCGATCCATTGGTGGCCGTGGGACCCGAAACAGCATCTGACCCACTTTGGTTCTATCGATCCTTGGCGGCCATGCTCTTAGTTTGCACCATGAAATCTGTCCGATCACAGGAAACGTTGTCTCTAATACCAGTGTTACAAATCCCGGGAACTATACGATGATTTGGGTAATGAAGTTAGATGAAGGGAGGGAGAATAACCTACTGGTACTTTGGAAACCAATATGGTGATAGAAAGGAGATAGTTTTGGACGACAGAGGAGAGGGAAGGGATGAAGAAGATTATTAATTACCTAATCCTCCATTAGGGCGGAGAAACCCTTATATAATAAGCCCTTAATGGGCCTGGGCTTTATTAACTAATACTACTTAAAGCCTTATTGCATAATTCCTAATGCCTAATAGCCCAAAAGACCTATCAATAAAATAAATCCTATGATCCGTAACACAAATTCCTGCACCAGAGCCTGCCGAGCAACCCAATCCTATTTAGTTGAGCATACTGCAGTTGCATGATCAAAGCATTTGCATCGGGTACACACTGGAGGTTTCCATTCATAAACCACTTCTTGAAAAAAACCAGTTCCATTCTTCCTTTTTACATATATCCCAATATTGAAGGGGATTTTCGGTAATTGCCTTAGGCTCGATCAAATTGATGTTTAATTATGGATATTTAGTTATAGTATTTACATCCATATCACATTGATTATGTTAATATTTAATTTTTACAATGTGCAAGCAATGATTTCCTAATTTCCTAATTTGCCTCTTGAACTACCTCGATCAGTTGTGTGTTTTTTTTTTAAAAAATTGAATTAAATGATTTTATTGATGGGATTTAGCCTTTATTTGATTTGAGTTTTTTTTATAACATTGAATTGGATGAGCCTACGGATTATTTGATTTGATATTTTTTTCTAGCCTTAAATTCGATGATTTCAGTGATGCAACAACCTCTGCTTTATTTTATTTTAGTTTTTTTTTCTAACATTGAATTGGATGAGCATTTAGTTTATTTGATCTAAGATTAATTTTTCAAATGTAGAATTGGTTGATTTTAGTGATGGGCGAGCCTATACAATAGTTGATGAGTTTATATTTTTCTAACATTGAATTGTATGATCTGCAAATTTTTTTCTAACCTTTCTTGATCATTTTTACTTTGTTTCTTGTTGTTTAATTGATCATTTTTATCTTGTACTATTTATTACATTTATATATATATAATGGCATAGAGGTCGGGGTCTTCTTGTGCTAGTGTGTTCATGGGGGCAGCCCCAAGTGCATCTATAGGGAACATGCCTAGTGTTACTGCATGTATAGTGGGCCCAAATGCTAGCACACACACACCCACGACCAGAATATTAACTAGGGGAAAAATGAACCCAACATGGGCACACTGTTGTTTAGTCGAAGATGGAAAGAGGTTTATTATGTGCCTTTATTGTAGAAAAAATTTCAATGGTGGAAGCATTAATAAGATAAAACTAAACTTGAGTAAACATAGAGGGAGTGTAGTTTCTTGCACTAAAGTTCCAAATGATATGCAATATCAAATGGGTGTTTTATTAGATGGTACTAGTTTGGATAAAGGTAAGAAGAGAAAAACTGTGAGTACAAAGCCTTTTTATAGATGAAGTTAAAGAGGCAGAGGAGGCAAGTCTACCACCACAACCATCTGGACCAAGTGCAGGGAAAGGGAAAAACAATAATAATCTAGGTAGCTCGTCACACCTGCGTGAGTACTGCATTCTGCTGCTGAATGTCTCTTCTTATATCTAGTATCTCCATTTGCTTTAATTGTCAATTACAGATCACTTCCACAAATAAACTTGACTAATAAGAAAACTAAATAAATTCAGGAAACAGCTCAAAGAACCTAGCACCCAACAAAATTAGCGAAGTGGCTCGAAACTCGGTTTGGAAACTGAAGAACAGGCTTAATCTCCACCCCTCTGCAAGAACTCATAGCACCATAACCCAACTAAAAGGGGCAGGACAACTTGACTCTTAGAGCACTAATCCAGACGCCAATCCCCTTGGCCACATTCAAGGTCTACACATCACAAGCACTATAGAAGTCGGAGTGAATGGCCAATAGAGTAGAGGTTCGAACTCAGGATATGCTTCCTAAGAATTGTCCTTTTTTGTATCTATTTTTGACGGTTATTTGTAATCTACATCTTTCATGGTATCACAAGTTGACCTGGCGTTGTACTTGGTGTTTGTTATACAAGTGTTAGCTTCAAATGGAAATCAATGATAGAAGTAAGAAGAGCATGCTAATATCACACGAGAGATTTCTATGTTTTGTCTCTTCGTTTGGGAATGTTCTTCTCGTTGTTCAGCTAAATAATGCTTTTGTGTTGTATTTATTTTTTTTCGCCCTCACATATTCGTGAAATGGCAAAGCCTGCGTTCAATGGGGAGCATCGAAAGCTTTTGGATAGAAAGAGAGACTAAGATTTTACCTGAAACAAAGTTTTACAGTGCGGAGGAATATCATCAACAGTTCCTTGCCAAGGGACAACAGTTCCACATTAAAATAGTGTCACAACGCCATGTGCAAGACAACCGACGTTGTCCTTTGTCCAAATAAAAATATATAAACCAGCGTTTTAAAAACGACCACATTAAAATAGTGTCACGACGCTATGTGCAAGACAACTGACGTTGTCCTTTGTCCAAATAAAAATATATAAACCAGTGTTTTAAAAACGACCACATTAAAATAGTGTCACGACGCCATGTGCAAGACAACGGACGTTGTCCTTTGTCTAAATAAAAAATATAACCCAGTATTTTAAAAATTGGACTCGACCAGCTGGTTCGGTGGGGTTCAAGCAGACCTGTTAGAAAAAAGGCTGGTTTACTATAAATTTCAGGTGGATTAAACTCGATAGGGTCAGCGCGGGTGGTTAAACCGGGTACCCGGTGGTCCGGTCAGGTCTGAGTTCTAAAAAACCAAAATTATCTCGAACCATCGGGTTAGGGGGCATCACGGGATTGACCGATCGAGGGATTCAGGATTAGGGCGAGTGAAGCGACTGGCGAAGTGGCAATTGTAGTAGAAGCCAACAATCGCTCTTCTCCAGGCAAAATCTGGAGATGACACCGGTGAGTCTTCTCCCTTAATCTCCTTTTTCTTTATCTTCTTCCCTCTTAATTTTTAATTTTCAATTCTCTCCCTCTGTCAAGTGTTTGTCGTCCAAAATCGCAACGGCCCAAATCCCCCGTCCGGCAAAAAATTTGTGCTGATTGACGAGTTCAAATGCCGGAATTTTGGCTCTTACACTGTCGACGACACAATCACCGAAAATCCCCTTCTTGTGTCGTGCCCTAGCCACTGTTGTGCCTCTTTTATTGGTAATGGCCTTAGGCTTGATCAAATTGATGTTTAATTATCGATATTTAGTTATAGCATTTACATCCATATCATGTTGATTATGTTCATATTTAATTTTTACAATGTGCCAGCAGTGATCTCCTAATTTCCTTATTTGCCTCTTGAATTGCCTCGATCAGTTGTATTTTTTTTTTAAAATTGAATTGAATGATTTTATTGATGAGATTTAGCCTTTATTTGATTTGAGTATTTTTATAACATTGAATTGGATGAGCCTACGGATTATTTGATCTGATATATTTTTTCAAGACTTAAATTCGATGATTTCAGTGATGCACGAGCCTCTGCTTTATTTGATCTTAGTTTTTTTTGTTTTTCTAACATTGAATTGGACGAGCCTCTAGTTTATTTGATCCAAGATTAATTTTTCTAACATTGAATTGGTAGATTTTAGTGATGGGCCAGCCTCTGCATTATTTGATGAGTATATTTTTCTAGCATTGAATTGTATGATCTGCAAATTTTTTTTCTAATCTTTCTTGATCATTTTTACTTTGTTTCTTGTTGTTTGATTGATTATTTTTATCTTTTACTATTTATTACATTTATATATATAATGGCATCGAGGTCGGGGTCTTCTTGTGCTAGTGCATTCATGGGGGCAGCCCCAAGTGCATCTAAAGGGAACACGCCTAGTGCTACTGTATCTATAGTGGGCCCAAATGCTAGCATACATACACCATGGGCACACTGTTGTTTAGTCGAAGATGGAAAGAGGTATATGATGTGCCTTTATTGTGGGAAAACTTTCAATGGTGGCAGTATTAATAGGATAAAGCTACACTTGAGTAAACATAGAGGGAGTGTAGTTTTTCGCACTAAAGTTCCAAATGATGTGCAATATCAAATGAGTGTTTTATTTGATGTTACTGGTTCGGATAAAGGTAAGAAGAGAAAATCTGTGAGTATACAGCCTTTTACAGATGAAGTTGAAGAGGCAAAGGAGGCAAGTCTACTACCACAACCAACTGGACCAAGTGGAGGGAAAGGGAAAAACAGTACAGGTAGCTACTTTCATCCATGTACTACCCTAGGAGCCCAACCTACTATCAAAAGTGTGTTGGCAGGAAAGAAATCTTTTGAAATGGCGGATAGGGCAGTTGACAAGTTCTTCTATCATTCATGCATACCATTTAATGATATTAATTTTTTATACTTTCAAAAAATAATTGATGTCATTACTACTATTGGTCCTGGTTATAAGACCCATAGTTATCATACTTTGATGGGATGTGGTCTAAAAAATAAGGACTAATGTTGAAAATTTTAGAAGTCATTGGAAAGAAAGTGGTTATACCATAATGACTGATGGGTGGATGGACAATAGGAATAAGACATTGATAAATTTTCTTGTTTATTGTCTACAAGAAACAATGTTTTTTAAGTCTATTCATGCATTTGATCAATCCAAAATTGCTAGCTGACATGTTATGCTATGAGATTTCTTAGATTATAGATTTTGTTGGACCTGAAAATGTTGTCCAAGTAGTTACAGATAATGCATCTAACTATGTGGTTGCAGGGAGAGAATTGAGTGTTAAGTGTCCGAAATTTTTTTGGACTCCTTGTGCAACACATTGTTTGGATTTTATATTGGAGGATTTTTATAAACATGTGGATGAAGTAAATAATGTTGTGGATGATGCAAGAATTATAACAAAGTTTTTCTATAACCACCTTGCCATTTTAAAATTATTGAAGAAGTTTAACAATGAGAGGTAGATCATTCAACCCGCTACTACTAGGTTTGCAACTAACTTTTTGACATTATAAAGTGTTTACAACAATAGGGATGCATTAAGAAAAATAGTGGTTACAAAGGAGTGGAAAGAGAGAAAGATAGTAAAGTTAGGAAGATCTCCTAAATGGGTGAAATTTCAAAATGTGGTTTTGAGTTCATCATAATGGCCAAAGTGTGCTAAGGTCATTGCCATAAGTGAGCCAATTGTGAGAATACTTAGGAGGGTGGAAGAGTATGGTCCTTATTTAAGTATCATTGAAAGGCGGTGGAAGGATCAGCTTTGTCAGCCTATTCATGTGGAGGCTTATTATTTGAACCCTCAATTTTTTTATGATTAAAACTTTGAAGCATCATCGATTCTTATGCAAAAGGATTTTTTAGATGTGGTTGAGAAGATGCACCATCATGATGTTCAAATCCAAGCTACAATTGTAAATGAGGTAAAGCTATTTAGGAAGGTAACAATTGGGATATGGCTTGCATGTGACATGACAATTGCCTCACGAAAGACCATGCTTCTAAGTGATTTATACTTACATAATTTTTTATTATGATATATGACTATATAGTTGTTTGACTATTTACCATTTATTTTATGTAGCCGAGTGGTGGCCTACTTTTGGAAGCTCTGCTGAAAAATTGTGAGATATGGCGATTAGGATCTTAAGTCAAACATGTGCTTCTTTGGTCTGCGAGTGCAATTGGAGTATCTTTTAAAAGATTCATACAAAAAAAAGAAATAGATTGGAGCACAAAAGACTCAATGACCTTGTTTTTGTTCAGCGTAATCTACACTTGAAGTAAGATAACTTATTTGATAGTTGATATATGTTTTTATTTATTTTATGTTATATTATACAAGTACCTTTCATGATTATGTTTTTTTTTTTGTAAATGAAGGCATTTGGTTAAGAATGGTAAGACTGAAGACTTAAAAGATATATTTGATCCTATATCATTTGAAGTTTTTGACTTTCTTGAAGATTGGGTAGTGGGCAAAGATATCATTCTTGAGGATATTGATAAAGGGATGAGACTAATAAATTAGATTTTAACTTTAGAAATTAATGTGATAATATTTTTATTTTTTAGAGTTCATAGTCTAATTTTCTATCATTTGTTATTTCTTATTGTTAGCAACAAATTTATTTTTGTGGGAAATGAGGAAGAGTCAATTGTGTATAATGAAGGGTTGGAGGAAGGTTTTGGATTTGATAATGATCTTGATTTTTTACTTTGGAATGGTAATGCTTACATATGACTTGTGATTTGTTTAGTAATTTATTTTTTATTATATTAATATGTATTATTTTTTGTAGAAAATTTGGAAGAATGCAAAGTTGATGATTTTGCTGCTTGGAATTTGAAGTTTGAAGTTGGGTTTGGAAAAATTTTTCATTTTAGGGAAGTTGATTTAGTGTTGAAGAATGAAGACACTGTTAATTTTTGTTATTTGAGTTATCTAGTTAAGTTTGGTAAAAATTGGAGTGGACAATGAACTCTTAAGTCTTAACCATTAGAACTTAATGTTTAATTTGGACTTCAAACTAAAAATTAGATTTTTTTTAAACTTGAAATTATGAATGTTTGTTTATGTTTCTAATTATGTTAGAACTATGGCTTTGAATGAGTGTAGATAGTTCTTTTTAAAATTTAATATTTATTTATTTATATTATTATTTATATTTTTTTATGTTGATGGGAAATTTAGAATGATAACTTATTGAAATAGGTTGGAATGAGCAATGTTTTGAATGGTCAAATAGGGTCAAGTGAAATTTTGAACATGATTTGAACAAGTTTAACTAATTTTTTTCCTGTATTATGGGGAAACTTTTGTAAAAAAAAAAGGTGATGATGTCATCCTCCAAAAGAACTCGGGTTGACCCACGGTTCAACCAGGTCGACCCAGCCTAGCCAAGTTTTAATACATTGATATAAACCACGTTATTTAATTGCTTTATGATGTCTTGCCAAATAACCCCACTTGCGTGTGGTTGATATCAAGTTGCCATCGACCCGGGTGGAGTGGACAACCCCACTTGCCACCCTAGTTATAAAAAGTTTTACTTTATTATATTAATGTAGTTAACTTCTAACGAATTCCTTTATATAGGGCTACTCCAAGGGGCTCACATCACTTCTTTCCTTCAACTTTTTTGAGTTCTCGTTCTTGTACAGACCAAATTACAATGAAGTTTGCTTCGACATGAGAATCATACTCAGAAGGTCATGAGGGTTCAGAATGATCCCAAGAAGTGTACGTAGTTATTGCACTCTACTCATTGAGTTTTAGGTGTGCCACGACCCGATTACGCTGAATCGCCCGGTTATTACCAAACTAGTTGTCTTTAATTTTTACATGTGAACTATTGGCCTAACATTTCTTCATAAAAGAAACTTGCTTAATATATCTTGATTCTAAAGAGATAAGATTGTAATGAAAAGATTGATGCCTACAAACAATCACATGATAGAAGGGTTAATCCTCGACGAAATAGCCATCAGACAAGTCTTGTTCGTATTTGTATGCACTAATAATTTTTCTACTAATATTTTGTCCTTGGACAAAGCTTCTTATCCAACGGATATGACTACAGGTGTAGCCTCTTGGGTAGTTAAGACAAGAGACGAGGTTATAAGGATCTTGGTTCTAGTTACTATTTTAATGTAGTTATCAAAAAGAAAATTATTTTTTTATAAAGTGTATAAAAAATATAGTTATCTTTTTATAAAGTCATATTGCATGTGCTTTAGAAACTAAAACACGACCTGCCATCAACAAAATCAGATTCATTTTTTAATCAAATCACTAACACAAAATAATTACTTCCTTAAAAAGAAGACAATGCACAAGCTCATCCTTTGCTTGCCTTTTTCTTAACAAAATATAGTGACTATCTTAATGTAGGATGCGGAGAACACATTAAAATAGTGTTATTGCTGCTGTTAGTCTTCACATAACAACATTCAAATGGCGCAATTTTGAATAACCTACTTTTTGACTTATTACGTATTTGATTTGCGAAAACAAGATGGTCGTTATCATGATTGAAAATGAGGTGTTATGACTTTGGGGAAACATATGGGGAAACTTCTCCAGTCTCAGCCACTAAAGTAACTTTTGATAAGCCTTATTGGATGCGGTGAGATCTAAACGTAGAACAAGGGGAGGGTAGACATTGCAATGGTTTTTTGTTTAAATGAGTCATGACACTTGTTCGCAACTCAAACCGATATTAACGTGCTCTGACACCTATGAAACATAGTAACGCACCATGTGCAAGACAACCAACATTATCCTTTGTCCAAAGAAAAAATAGAAACCATGTAGTTGCTACCGAGCCAAGGATAACCCCAATTTCCACCCATTTGCCAGTAATAAATAGAGTCATATATTTTTACTTCATTATTTTTCTTTGATATATTAATGTAGTCAAGTTCTAGTTGACTGATGAATTCCTATATGTACAGCTACTCCAAGGGAACTTGCATCTCTTCTTTCTTTTTCCTTTTAAGTTCGAAGTATAACAAAGGTTGCTTTAACACACTGGAACCACACTATGGAGGTCATGAAGGTGCAAAACGAAACCAAGAAGTGCTCTGCTTGTTACGTTTTAGGCATGCCATGACCCGATTATGATGAATCGCCAGGTTATTTCTAGTTGTCTTTAATCTTTACATGTAAATTCTTTGCCTTATATTTCTTTATAAAAGAAACTTGCCTAATATATCTTGGTTCAAAAGGGCAAAGATTGTAACAAAAGATTGGTGCCTACAAACAATCACATGTCACCTAGTAAAAAAGGTTGGTCCTCAACCAAATAGCCAGTAGACAAGTCTTGTTTGTCTTTGTATTTGTTAACAATTTATCTAGTAATATTTTTCTATGGACAAAGTCTCTTATCTAGTAGGCATGAATATTGTCCATAGGCATAGCCTTTTGGTCAATTAGATGAGAGCTAAGATGGTTAGAGAGAACGAGAGAGGTGTCGATAAGTACGATCAAGTGGGGCAACCTGGATAGGGATCCCTGTATTAAGTAATTTGCTATATAATAACAATTTAGACTTATATGTCATCTTTTTTTTAGCAGTATTACTATTGAACTTGTGTCACATATATATATAGTAACTATAATAAAGAACTAAAATGTAATTAACATTAACATGATTGCATTTAAACTCTTAAGATTTCAAGTATAAGAGATGATACTTAAGGATAGTTATAGAGAAAAAAATACCCTTTATGTATGAGTGCAAATTGCATTAAAAATATCTAAACCTCTGACAAATGGTAGGTAGAGTCTCTTCATCCATGGTTGTGTCCAAAAATTGATAGATAAAAAAAATCTGCTAGACGCGGCATGGAGCTTATTCGTTTTTTTCAATTTAACATATGCACCCTTTTGGATCCCAACAACAAAGCCAATCCAGCAATTAGCATGCTGGATAGGACCTATCTAATTCCAGCTTGAGCCGGTGGCACTTTTAGGTTTAGATTTAGTGTGAGTACACTTAGATTAAAACGCCCTTAGGGAAGTGGGATGAGTACACTTATATTAGAATGCCCTTAGGGAAGTGGGATTGGGATTTGTGATAGTGTGTGGTGGTGGGTTGGTGATGGAGAGCTGTTGGGTCTTCAATGTGTACAAAAAAAAAAAAAAACAAGAACAAGAAAGCTCTCAATTTTCTTGCTGCTCTAGCTTTCATCATGTGGTTTTTAGCTAAACTTGAAGGTATTGATAAACATAAAACAATAACCATTTAACATATTTTTTCAGACTTTCTACCAACATTATATTGTGAGGAGTGCTCTTTTATCATCATGTCACAACCTTAATTAATATTAATTGTAATGTTGTTAGGGCAGGCCAATAGTATATACTTCCCTAGATTATATATTAAAGATTTACCAACTTCTTGAAGATGGTTATCAAGTTCCCGAGGCAGGCAATTGATTTAACTCATCTTCTCTTCTATTAAAATGTATTTTTAATATTGTAAGCTAAGTTTCACTTGGTTGGCAAATTCCTTACTTACAATTATAGGAAAAAACTTTTTGCATGGCTTCTTTCCTTCTCGTTGAGTTGTATTTTCGTATTCTGTTCTTTAAATTGCATGATCTTTTTTTTCTTCTGTGACTTTGTTGTTCTTTTCTTCTACCTTTCCAATTCCAGATAATAATCGTAGGTGCAATTTTCTTAAAAATAAACATGTGTGTAGTAAGTATAAGAGAAGAGGTTTCTACTTATATTTGAGCAATTTTTTCGGTAGCTACCGAACCTAAGATCGAAAGTTATAATGTTAAGTTTATTATTGGATACAGTGCAACGGCCACTACAATTGAAAGGAATGCCATGGCCTTTGGTTGTGGATGGAAATGAATGTGCCACCTGCACAGTGAGGGGACTTTAGCTAAGCATTTATGATTGACAAAGACCTATACCTATCAACCTTGGGCAAGAAGAGCAGATACCCAACATTCAATTCAGTCCATGGATTATAAACACAAGTCGGTATTCTAATGGAGTAAAATTTACCAGAAAATGGCGGAAACTGCCGTGAGTGTCCTCATTGAGCAGCTAGCTCTTTTGGCCAGAAATGAAGTGGAGCTGTTGAGTGGAGTGAGGGGGGAGGTGTCCCAGATCCAGCAAACATTGGAGAGCATAAGGGCCTTGCTTAAGGATGCTGATAGAAGGCAGCAAAGCGAGGAAGGAGTTAAAGTTTGGGTCAGTCAAGTGAGAGAAGCAGCCTACGACATTGAAAATGTGGTGGACGAGTTTCTCTTCTGCATGGGGCAGCCTCCCGGAGCAGGCTTCACAGGCTTCCTCCGAAGATGCACTCGCTTCTTCCGGGACCTTGTGGCCCGACATAGGATTGCTAGCGAGATAAAAGGCATCAAGGGGAGGCTCCGCGCCATTTCGGAAAGGAGAAGCGAATTCTCCTTCACGTCGAACATGGGAGGAGACGGAAGCTTGAGTTCGAGATCCAGGTTGAATGACCCAAGATTGACTGTGCCTCTTTTCCTCGAGGAGTCTGAAGTTGTGGGCATTGACAAGACACGGGAGGATCTGATGAAGCTGCTGCTTGCCAAGGATCCAAAGCCAGTTGTGGTCTCCGTGATCGGAATGGGAGGACTGGGCAAGACAACTCTTGTTCGGAGAGTCTATCAAAATGAAAAGGTAAGAAAGATTTTCAACAGTTTTGCTTGGGTCACTGTGTCTCAGTCATTTTCCCCAGAAGAGCTGTTAAAAAGGATGCTTAAAGAATTTATAAAGACAAGGGAAGGGTCATTCAACGAGGACATCAGCAGCATGGACTATGCTCAGCTAGTTGATGCAGTGAGGAGCTTCCTGCAGGAGAAGAGGTACGTTGTTGTATTAGATGATGTGTGGACCATAAACGCATGGGAGAATATGAAATGTTCCTTACCTGAAAATCAACTCAAGAGTAGAATAATAGTAACAACCCGCAATCATGTTGTGGCTTCGTATTGTTCAAGAACCACTGAATTTGTGTACAAGTTGGAGCCACTGCCTCCCAAAGAGGCCTGGACCCTTTTTTGCCAAAAAGTATTTAATGGCGTTTGTCCCCCTGAATTTGTACAAACTTCACAACAAATCCTTGAAATGTGTGGAGGGTTGCCTTTGGCAATTGTGACAATAGGGGGGTTACTCCTTACTAAGAATAAGACTCCCACTGAATGGGATATGGTCCAGCACAATCTGAGCACAGAGCTACAAAATAATGACGTATTTGTAAACATGAATAGAATATTATGGCTTAGCTATGACGATCTTCCCTTCCATCTCAGACCATGTTTCCTATACTTCAGCATCTTCCCGGAAGATTACTCCATTAGTAGAGGTCAACTGATCAGGGAATGGATTGCTGAAGGGTTTGTAGAACCATCTACTGGTGTCACATTGGAACAAATTGCTGAAGGTTACCTCAATGAGCTTGTTCATCGGAGCTTAGTTGAGGTAGTAAGCTTCAATTCATATGGAAGGGTAAGCGAATGTAGGGTCCATGACCTAATGCATGATTTGATTCTTTTAAAGTCAAAAGAGCAAAACTTCATTTCACTGGGAGTGGGTGAGACGGATTTGCAGGATAGAGTCCATCGGTTGTCCATCTATGGTGGGGATGGCATTCTAAACAGGCGCCGAAGCTTCTCAGAAGTTCGGTCTCTATTTATTTTCAATGGAAGAAACATCCCAGAGTTTTCAAGTTTTCTCATGTTAAAAGTGTTAAATCTTAGTGGCATAATCTTAGGAGAGTTTCCTAATGGAGTAGTGAACTTATACCACTTAAGGTACTTGAATTTGAGAGAAACAGGTATTAAGGAGATTCCAGAGTCCATTGGAAAGCTTAGAAACTTGCAAACCTTGGACCTAAAATTTACCTATATTTCAAAGTTGCCCATTGGTATACTTCATTGCCAACACTTGCGCCTTATTTTAAAGTACCATATTTATTTTGAAGGCGCAGTTTCACTGGTAGGAGGTGTGGAGATGCCTGCAAAACTAGGGAGGTTAACATCCTTACACAAATTAGGGACACTTCAATTGGATGGTGGCAAGGAGCAGGCCCAAGAGTTGGGGAAACTGACCCAAATAAGAACTTTGGGCATCTCCACAGTGAGAGGGCAAGATTGGGTTACCTTGCGGGCATCTATCTCTAGTATGAGACACCTTGAAACCCTTTGGATAAATACCGATAAAGAGGATGGGCTGCTTGATATAAACTTTTTGTCAAAACTCTCACCAAGTTTGAGAGTTATTTGTTTGAGGGGAGGGCTTCAAATGTTGCCGGTAATGAGTGGGTCATATATGAAGTTAGTCAAAATTACACTCATTTCGTCAAGACTACGCGATGATCCTTTTCAAGCATTTGCACAGCTGCCCTATTTGGCCTTCTTATCACTTGAGGATGCATATGATGGAGAAGAAATTTGTTGTGAGACAAGAAGTTTTCAAAGGCTGAAAACTTTGTCAATTGATGCAAGTGGATTTCTGAAGCATGTCAACATAGGAAAGGGAGCAATGCCCAAACTTGAATATTTATCGATCGATAATTGTCCTTCGTTGCAAAAAGTTCCTGATGGAATTGAACATCTCACCACCCTCAAGGAGCTCAATCTTCAGAATATGCCTAAAAATTTTATTCAAAGGTTAAGAAGTAAAGAAGGTGAAGACAGGGAGAAAGTGATCCACATCCCGTTTATCATTCATTTGTATATGCAGCGAGGCAGATGGTTCCATGAAGTACTTTCGTAAGTATTGTGCATAATCCGGCTTTTCACCACATATATAGAGAAGAGGATTTCTGACACATTTATGTCTGTGTTGTTTATAGGTAGGTGACGAAGATGTTATTTAAGTTCGTGTTGCGGTTTACAGGTAGGTGACTTACATGCTATTAGCTAGCCACATTGCACCCTCTTTCCCCAGCTTATACTTTTACGGTGTTTTCAATTTAATGCAGATCTTCCAAGGAGCTTATTTGCAAAAGCCAGTAGAAGTCCATCTATTCAGTTGAGTCATGGTCTACTTAGGAAGTGAAAATTGCTTGCCTAGCTGTCTGATACCTTCAAGAGCTAAGACGTGCCCGTGTAAATAACTTCGTAAGAGTAGAGTTTTTCTTTTTGCTTTTTTGGTTTGGGTGAATTTGTAAGAGTAAAGTTGGCAGCATTTGAGCAGACGTTTGCTTGAGTTATCTATGGAGTTATATTGGTGGCATGAAATCTCTACATTTTTTTTAATCAGTAAATGGGCGACAACCCTTCCATTATGCTCAAAGAGAAAGTACAAGAGTAGAATGATTACGCAAGGCAATCCTAAGACATTTACATTTTCCATCCTAAAGAGGAAAGAAATTAAATTGGTTATAGACTTACGAAGAAGAGCATTATCACTCATATACATGATTTTTTTCTTTGTAAAAAGGGTGGAGAGAACTCTCTTCTAATAAATCAAAGCTGAATACAATGGAATGAACAAGAATACTAAATTAAAATTGCAATCTTGCAGTAAGGAAAATAAACTCTTGAATGATCTTAGAAAGATGGGAATTAGAATAAGTGTAAATTTTAACTTGAGTTTCACACTGCTTGAAGAGAGAACTTTTACGAAGAGATTCATTTCTAAAAATAAGGTTTCTTTCTCTCTAAATGTAGTAGACTGCATACTTCATGAATAAGTTGAATAACACACCGAGTTGTGGATTAGAGTGACTGAGAAAGGCAATATGAAATCATGATCCACTTTGAATAACTACACTTTACAAGAATATGTTCTCTGTCTTCCAAATCATTTCTGTGTAAAATATATTTCTTGACAATATGAATACCCCTTACGTAACGTTTATCCAAGGTAAGGAGCCACTCATGTAACATTAGCCAAAAAAATGGATGAATGTGATGCTTAAACCATACCAAACTAGTCCAATTTAGTTTAGGCATATGGTTGAATACCACCGTATAAGCAGATGTTGTAGTGGATTTACTTGAAGATGTTGGCTTCGAGTGGACAATGTCCGGATTTTGGTTCAGAATTGGTTTGTTTTCCTCAATGACTTGAATAATGTGATCACTTCTCAAATTGATATATTGTTCCCAGGCCCAATGACCATTAGACCACTACAAAAAAAAAATGTTTTATCGATGTTTCAGAAGGATCGCTGATTATATATAAAACGTCAATATTACTTTTAGTGACATTTAATACAAATGCCTCTAAATGTTGCATCATTAAAAATATTAGCGACATTGATGGTGACGTTTTTACAAAACATTGCTATTATAAGTAATAGCAACATTTCATAAAATGTCGTTGAAAGTATTAGCAATGTTTTTATTTAACAATTAACGACGTATAAAAACGTCACTATACACATACAAAACTCGTAAGGCATTAACAATGATATAGAAACATCACTAATAATTAGCAACATGCTTATGTGCATTATTGATGTTTCAAAAGCGTCGACATAAACACAAACACCATTAGCGACATTTTAGAAATGCCTCTGATTCTCGTATTATTTAAATATATATATATATATATATATATATATATATATATATATATATTTGTTGATTGCATTCATTGGGACAACCTAATAGACATTATATATGATGATAATTGTATTTGTTGTGACTACCAAATAAACATTATCTATTGTTCAAATTTATAAAAAAAATGTAAATATATATTGACCATTCCATTGAACCATATATAAACTAGAGTAACATAGAAGTGGTTCCATAAAATGTCTGAATAACAAAGTAGAAATTAGTGGATCATTTTACATTCATGAATGTTGAACAAAACTTAAGAAAGATTTCTTCCCAAAATAAAAGAAACATATGCCTTGAAAATCACATGCAAAATATAGTTTATTATTAATATCGTGGATTGCTATTTTGAATTAATGTAATATATATATAGGTGAAGTAGAAACCTTTATTTATATAAATGATAAACAAGAACATATTATCCCTCATTGCTTGGCGCCTCTACTGCCACTATTGGACAATTCAAACCTTATAAATCCCTATTAATTCAGTCTAAAAGAACTTTTAAAAATTAATATAGAAATTAAAAAAATAAGTGTTTGTGAGTGTACCATTGTCCTTCTCCTCATAATTGCTTCTTGTTTTGGATTTGTCTCAACTAATTGAGTCTCCATAGTATCATTTTTTGCATCCATTTGTTCATCCACATTTATTGCTTTTTGTTCAAATCAAAGCTCAAATTGTGCCTCCATAGTGGCACTCTTTGTTGTCATTTTTGCCTCCCTGGTAGTTGTTTTCTATGCCATCACTTTCTCCGTCTCTTCTCTTAATGCTACAAGTTGTGTAGCTAACCCAGCATCAATGAATGAAAAAATAGTGATGGAGTAGGGCCAAATCCCATGTATTGAACACAACCATTTCTCTATGTTCCCATGACCTGAGCAAGTAAATCATTCAGAGACAAGGTATCCTCTGTCCCCTTTGGTAGTGTCTTTAACATTTCATCCATCATTTGCTGCAATGATAATATAAAAAATAATACTCTCAAATGCATATAAAACAAGGTTACCCAGAAGGTTTTTAAACCATGAAATAATATTACAAAGACCCAAGAGGTAATAGTATTCATACACCTATAGGTCAAACATTTTTTCAATCATATTATTGTCACAAACTAAGCCCATGCTTATTATAGAACAATACTAATTCCATGCAATGTTTTGGACCAGTGTCCACAACTGCATGGCGATTGGCAGGGAAGGGGAAGAGAGTGACAAGGTGGCCGGGAAAGGGTGAGAGACATATAGGAAGGAGAAGAGATTATGCAAAGACTAATTCCTTCATTCACTAATTTAAATTTGGGCATAGACCTTACAATAAATAGATATCTTAACGAACCTCCTAACAATTATCCTAAAGCAAACTATTAACTATTAACTATCAACTAAGGACAATCTCTTAATAGGCTTCCTAGTAATAATCCTAAACCCCATTATTAATAAACCACTAAAGACAATAAACCTAATAAGCAAGCACTATTGGGCCTAATACTAATCTAACTAGTGCAGCCCATGGGCAGGGCATTGCACCCTTATGTCGGATTCCAACACTCCGCCACGCATAAAAGGTGTTACATATTTGCATGTTGTGTACTTGTTACGGAGACCACTCAGAGACAACTCTTCTCTCTCTTGATTTATAGGCCTTACTATCTTTAGGGCTTTACTTTTCAATGCTTTCCTTTCATAGTTGGAAAAGTTGTAATGTAGGACAATCACTACAATAAAATGTATTATTAACAATGCATTTATTAGCGACACATGTACAAGTATCGCTAAAAATAACTACTTGCGACGTATATAAAATCGTCGCAAAAAATGAACTATTAGTAACGCAAAATAATATGCGTCGCTACTAGTCATGTATTAGCGACGCTTACTTTAACACGTTGCTAATAAGAACCAAATTAGCGACGCTTAACAATAAGCGTCGCTAAAAGATATATATTTTAAAAATGTAAAAAAATTCATAACTATTAGCTACTCTTTTTTTTAAGTGTTCCTAATTGTTTTAACAATAGCAACGCTTCATACAAGCGTCACTAATATTTATACTATTAGTGACGCTTAATAAAAACATCACTAATAGTAATAAATTTTTTTCATAACTATTAGCGACGCTTGAAATAAGCGTCGCAAATAGCATTGATAATAGCGACGCTTGTCTACAAACGTCTCTATTAGCTTAATTAATTAATTTTAATTAATAAATAATTATATAATAAATATTAAACAAAAGTAAAAATAAACTTTTTAAATATAATATGTTTTATTAATTATTTACTATTTGTATATATAATAAATAAATATTAAAATTTCAATAACATGTAGTTTTAATAATAGATTAAAGTTTCACTATTTATATACAATATATTTTATTTATTAAATTTTTTTAAAGAGAGAGAGAGGAGAGAGATAGAGATAGAGATAGAGATAGAGAGGAGGAGAGAGAGATAGAGAGAGAAAGAGGGTAGAGAGAGAAGGGAGAGAGAACGAGGGTAGAGAGGGAGTGAGGAGAGAGAAAATTTTTTAATTATAATATTTTTTTAAAAAAATTAAACAATAAAAAAAGTTACTAGCAACAAATAGATTTATGTGTGGCTACTACCATGTAGTAGCGACGCATAGATTAATGCGTCATGAATAGTGTTTTTTATTTTTAAAAAAATTAATAGAAAAGAGAGGAAGAGAGAGAGAGGAGAGGGAGAGAAAGGAAGAGAGAGGGAGAGAGAGAGGAGAGAGAGAGAAAGGAAGAGAGAGGGAGAGAGAGAGGAGAGAGAGAGAAAGAGAGGAGCAGAGAGAGAGAGGAAGAGAAGGGGAAAGAGGGGAGAGAGAAGAGAGAGAGCTAGGAGAGAGAGAAGAGAGGGGAGAGAGAAGAGAGAGAAAGAGGGAGAGTGAGGGAGAGAAGAAAATTTTTAATTATAAATTATTTTTAAAAATTTAAAACAAT
This sequence comes from Saururus chinensis, assembly GCA_035235625.1. Classification (NCBI taxonomy): domain Eukaryota; kingdom Viridiplantae; phylum Streptophyta; class Magnoliopsida; order Piperales; family Saururaceae; genus Saururus; species Saururus chinensis. The sequence continues at coordinate 3,086,921 of CP141141.1, forward strand.
AAAAAATATTTTATTAATGAAGCATAGATTGATGCGTCACTACTATCTTAGGGTAGTAGAGACGCATCAATCTATACGTTGCTACTACATAGACTAGTAGTGACGCATATATTTATGCGTCACGAATAATGGTTTTTACATTTAAAAATTTTAATAGAAAAGAGAGAGGAAGAAAGAGATGGGGAGACAGAGAGAGGAAGAGAGAGGGAGGGAGGGAGGGAGAGAGAGAGAGGGGAGAGGAGAGATTATTTTTAATAATTTTTTTTAAAAAATGTATTAGAGACACATATGCGTATGCGTCGCTAATATCACAATGTATTTGCGACGCATACCGATATACGCCACGAATACTCTAAGTTAGTAGCGACGCATACTTGTATGTGTTGCTAATACATTGTTCTTATTTTTTAAAATTATTAAAAATAAAAATAATCTCTCCTCTCTCTCTCCACCTCCTCCTCTCTCTCTCCTCCTCCTCTCTCTCTCCCTCTCCCTCTTTTTAGCTTCTTGCGACGCTCCTCTGGAAGCATCGCAAAAAAAGGCGCGTGCAAATTTTGTCCACTCCAGTCTTTTTAACCCCCCCTCCCACTGTACATTGTCCCCCTAACGGATGGCCCCCGGTGACCGCTCCCCACCCCGGCGACCTCCCTCCTCTCTCTCTCTCTACCCCCTCTACACCCCTTCCCCTCCCTCCCGCTCTCCCCTCTCCCTAGCGGGCGACTCTAGGGGCCGGAATCCAGATCCCCCCCCCCCCCCCCCAATGCTCCCGGTTCCCCCTCCTCCGGTCAACGGATCGTAGGAAGGGGCCGTGGGGCTGGAATCCAGCTCCCCTTCACCCCTTTCCCATCCACCCCCTCCCCTCTCTCCACAACGATCCCCTCTCCCCCTCTCTATTTTCTCTCTCTCCCCCTTGCTCCCGGTTTTTGCCTACTCCGGTCTGTCGACTAGAGGAAGGGGCTTTGGGGGCTGGAATCCGGCTCCCCTCTGGATTTCAGCTCCCTCTTTCCCCTCCCTTCCCTATCTCCCCAGCACTCCCCCCTACACCCGGTCCTCCCCTTCCTCCGGTCGACAGACCGGATGAGGAGGCTTGGGGCACCACATCCACCCTCTCCCCGGTCACCCGCCTCCCCCCGCCTCAGTATCCCCAGCCAGCGCCCTCCTGCCGCTAGCGGACTATTTTTTTATAATTTTTTAAGTCATTAGCAACTCTTTTAGAAAAAATAAATTTTTTTATTTCCTTTTTTTTTATTAGCGACGCTTTTTTATTATTTTATTCAATTTTTTTTTAAAAAATATTATTAGCGATGCATAGACAAGCATCACTAATAGTTACGTAGTAGCGACTCATAATTATGCGTCTAAAAAAAAGCTATTTAGTGACACTTATCTAAACATCGCTAATGTTAGACTATGATAAGCGTCACTAATAAGTAATGGTGACGACAATTTTATTGACACATTTAGCAATGCTTTTTAAGCGTCGCTAATACGCATTAGTGACACTTATAGTACTTGTAGCAATGCTGACACGCATTGCTAATACTGCAATTTGTTGTAGTGAATATTCAGATTGGGTTCTAATAGACTAGTTATGGCCTCCCCCAAACTTGAGCTTGGAGGCAACCACCATGGTCTTCATATTTGAGAAGATGAATGCAAATTTGCAGCAACTAATGACGGTCTTCTCTCCACTTCAAATAGCCTTTGTGGCTCCCATTTTGCCGATGCCTCAGCAACCCAGTGCTAAGGTGGGAGGCCATCCCAAATACATGTCCCTCGCGACCACGACCTCTAGATGATATTTGAGAGGGTTTCCCATCCTTCCCCTACCTCTGTATGCTTCAGTTCCATCGATCATATTAGAGAAAATGGTTTTTTGATCTTGGAGAATATCCCCTAGGTGTTCGGGAAAATTCTACAATGAACCCGAAGTTCCAAAATCTGCCTGGGGAATTTGATGATGACTGGGATGACTTCTTCGGGGTCCGTGGAGAGTAAACAGATGGTGTTGAACCCCGTTTGGCCAAACTACAGTTCTCATGCTATAATAGGGATGAGGATCCCATCAAGTGGCTATATAAAGAGGACAAGTTTTTCACCTACTAGAGGACCTACTTGGATGAGGAACAATTTTGCATAGCCTCCTTTCACTTGGGCATTGATGCTTCAATCTAGTTAAGAGCAATGAGGAGGTCTGCTTTCCAATATGGCTCTCTTTTGTCGACTAACTCTATGTTAAGTTCTGTCCCAATGAGTTTAAGGATTTTAATGAGATGCTATCCACAGTCCGCCAAACCTCTATTGTACGTGCCTACTATTTGGAGTTCATGAAGATAAACAACAAATTGCTTGATTGGCCAATGGCAGCATTGGTTGACACATTCAAAAGGGGGACTAAACCGATGATATCTGACAAGATGTGCCACTTCCACTACACATCTATGCTAGAGGTGTGTGTCACGCCCATATTGAGGAGGAGAAGCTCTCTAGACAAAGGAGAGGGGCACAATCTGGCCCCTTCCAGCGCTCTACACCTGCCCTAGAGTCAGTCTCTCCCTTAGCTTTAGGCCCCCCTTCTATTCGGCCTGGCCAATCTACAGCCATGCCCCTTCGGTTAGTTTGCCTTACACTAGCCCAAATGGAGGAATGACGATCCAAAGGACTATGCTTTAAGTGTGATGAGAAATTTGTGCCTGGCCATAGATGCTCAATCCTTAGCAATTTCTTAGTTGAGGTGGAAGACGAGGGTAGCCTCCTCACCTCGGGCGAGGGGCCCTCCTATGATGTTGTTCTTCCCAAGATCTTCATGCATGCCTTCTCTAGAGCATTCACACCCTAGACCATGAGACTTCAAGGCTATCTCAAGTGGCAACAACTCGCTATCCTTATTGATAAGGGCTCCACTCATAATTTCATAAATGATAAGGTGGTGCAGTAATTGTGGTGCTTTGTATCGGATTCTAAGCCATTTGTTGTTCTGATAGTGGACAAAAAACATCTTCGGAGTGCCAACACATGTGCACTAGCATCCCTTTCCGTCCACAACCATACCTTTGTCACTGACTTGTTATTACTGCCTACGAAGCGGGTTGCTATAGTGCTTGGCATCCAGTGGTTACAAGAACATGGGACACTATCTAGAACTTTTGGGACATGGTTATGGACTTTGAGGTGCACAGACAGCTGATAGCATCCAAGGCTCTTAGTCGGGAACACTCCATTCTATCCAATCAGTGAGTTCTCTTTTGTGCTTCGCTCCTCATGGCTTATTTTTGTAACAATGTGCCACTCTGGAGGTGAGTCAAGCTACCTTATTGGATGACCTTCTAGCCTCTTGGCCGAACATGAGGATATATTTGTTGAACCCAGAGAGCTCCCTCCCATGTGTCGCGATGATCACAAGATTCCCATTATTTTCGAAGAATGTAACGCCCCAAAATTTAAACGTTTGGGCCCATTAGCGAGTTTTAAGATCCAATAATGGTTTTTCTTAAAGTTGGACCATTTTGAGCTTGATTCATTTAGAGGATCCTTAAGGTATTTGATAGTGCTCGGAGAGACAAACTCATGGAGCCCAAGAACGCGTCAATCAGACATAGGAAAAGTAGGCTATCGCATCATGAAGTGTGTCATAGGTGGAACCCACTTTCTTTTAGCAAGTAAACATGCTCTTGCATGGTCTGTTTTGAAGGGCTCATTGATATGAATCCAATGGTACTAAGAATGCGTGATTCCAAGTTTAGGGTAGGGAGTTATGCATGTTTTAAGTTTAAATTTTTATTTTGAATTTAAAAAATAAAAAATAAACAAAAAAAATTTAAAAATTTATTTTTTGTGTCAGGCTGGCGCATTTCTGTCACAATACGGCAGGTTAGCCTACAAACTCGCTGGATGCATGACACATGTCACACATCCAATGGTCATTTTGCTTATAAAAGGGAAGGGAAGGGGGAGGCCCAACTCGCCCCATTTCCTTCCTCCTCTCCTTTCTTTGTGACCTCTGCCCATTCTTAAGCTTTAAACGCCCATTTCTCATCCAATTTTCTTCGTTCAAAAACCGTTCCTAGCTAATTCTAGGGTGCTCTATGTCGTAGAGGGGTCCATTTTTGGAGTTAGCTACTCTAAAGAGGGAAATGACCTGGGGTAATGGGAGGCTCTGTCTGCCGCTTTCAGGCTGGGAGGAAGAATTTGTCTTAATGCAAGGGGAGGCTTTGTTTGTCACTTTAGAGCCAGAAGGAGGAATTGTCCCGACGCAAGAGGAGACTCTATCTACTGCTCCTAAGCCCACTAACGTGACAAGGATCTGACCGCCGGCCATTATTCTTGTCAATTTCAAGAATGAAGGGTAGGTGGTTTTAAGCTCTAATTTCGTGCTATGACTAGGCGTTATATTTCGTAATCTACTTATCTTTTACATAAAATATTATTTTGGATGATACTTATTAGGGGTCGGGTGAACGCTAAGATAATAGCATATCGTACACCTCTAAGATGAATTTTAATGTGATACGGACTTTAAGATTATTATTATTTGAGTTACGTTTATGAATGGTTATGACCGGATTTGAAGGGTAGTTATTTAGTATAAAGCCCAAAAACTACGATCGGTTTTGAAGGGTAGCTATTTGGTATAAAGTCTAAAAGCTATAGAGTTATGACTCCTAGGTACCGCCTATTATAGCATCTGACGTGCCCATGAAGTTGAATATCGTGGGAAGATCCTCTTCATTCTGATCCCGTTGCCCCACGAGCACGGGTGTATATCGCTCCAGTATCGGTGACATTCTGTGAATGATGTTTTATCCGATTTTGAATTCTTTATTGGATTCTAGCTACGAACAAATTATCCGAGTTTACTGGATTATGTGAAGAACTATTTGATCTGACTTTTTATATAAAAAGTGCGTTGAATTCTGTTAGTCAATAATTAATATTATTTTGAGTCGACTTTTGAATATAAAATATTATGAGATATTTATTTATGATTTATGTTTTAGCATGCTAATAGAATTGAACTCTATCTATTGAGTATATTTATTTTCACCCACCCCTAGACATTGCAGATCCGAATGATGAAGATGATGTCAATATAGAGTGCTCATAGAGTTTTGAAAGATCTACATTTTGAATTTATTTTATCACGCTCTTTTGTTATGTATTAATTTTAGACGTGCGCTACTTTGATTTTGTTAGGGCATGTTAAGCCCTCTTATATTTTGTAATATTTTTATAATTACATAAATTTATGAATAGTTACTCTTCTGTGCACGGTTGATCTTGGCTTACTTTTAATTACGAATTGGCGGCACTTTGACTATTAATTTAATTTGAAAAGTTGGGGCGCTACAGAGCATCCCCTGCGAATGTCTGCTCCTATTGTTACCATCATGTTGAAAAGGTTGAGATCGAGCGGTTAGTGTCTAAGATGCTCCAAATGTGTATTATTTAGCCAAGTACTAACTCCTACTCCTCCCCTATACTCATTGTCCAGAAGAAGGATGGCTTTGTGGCGTTTTTGAGTAGACTACATGGCACTCAATGCCATAACCATCAAAGATAAGTAACTCATCCTTGTTATTGAGGAGTTACTTGATGAGTTGACTAGCACCAAAGTTTTTAGGAAGTTGGATGTTCATTCTGGTTACCACTAAATCTGAATGAACCTAATGGATGTCCATAAGATGGTGTTTTGCACTCATGACGACCATTTTGAGTTCATGATTATGTCATTCGGCCTAACAAATGCTCCTGCCACATTCGAGAATCTTATGAATGATATGTTCCGCACTCTTCTCCACCAGTTTGTCTTGGTCTTCTTTGATGATATACTAATCTACAACACCTGTCCATTCTCTCTATTTTGCGAGCTAATTGCTTATTTCTTAAGTGCTTGAAGTGTTGCTCTGGCAATCAATGGATAGAATACCTTGGGCATATTATTTCTACTCAAGGATCGCTACAGACCCTTCGAAGGTGGATGTCATGTTGTCTCGGCCAACACCCACTTGTGTACGGGAGCTACGAGGCTTTCTGGAGCTCACATGGTATTATTGGCACTTCATCAATCAATATGGGACCATTGCTACCCCCTCACTTCTTTGCTCAAGAATGAGGCATTTGCATGGACAGAGGCGGCATAGGCATCCTTTGATAGGGTAAAACATGCCATGGCTACTGCTCCGGTGTTGGTACTCCCAGTTTCTCCTGTCCGTTTGTAGTTAAGACAAATGCTTTTGATGGCAGTCTTGGGGTGGTTATGCTTCATAGTGAACGACCCATTGCTTTTTTAGCAAGTTACTTTCCAGTCATTCCTAATCTTTGTCTGCATATGAAAAAGATGCTCACCATCATCCATGCCATTACCAAGTGGCGACCTTATATGCTCAGCTGGCATTTTCTCATCTGCACTAACTACAAGCCTATGAAGTACTTCCTCAAGCAGCAAGTGAACTTAACAACATTGGGTCAACAAGCTTTTGGGATATGATTATGAGGTGGTGTATAAGAAGGGCACAGAGAACATTGTGGTCGATGCCTTATCTCACTACCCTTTAGTTGGTTCATGCATGGTGCTATCTATGCCCACATATCCATTCCTTCCCGATCTTCGGTGAGCCTATACAGAGGACCCCTCAACTTCATCTTCATAGATGGAAATCTCTAGCATATTGCGAAAGTCAAGATAATTAGGAAGGGAAAATCTTCTCTAGTAGAATGGAATTGTAAAGGTTGTTTCTACGAAGGGGTTGATCTTTGTCTAGATTCCATGATGTGGATCAATCGAAAGAGGAGAACAAGGTGGGATCAACAAGGAAGAGGTGGTCAAAATGGATCGTGGTGACCTCCCAAGATAGGAAGGCAACGGATTAGGGGTAAACCTAATCGCCTTGACGTCATCTCTACTTCATCAAAAGATGTATAAAGCAAAATGATGAGTAGATTCACCCCTAATAATGTGAGCATTGTATTTCCTCCAAATGAAGTAAACAACACAATTAAAAAGTAACATTAGAACAATATCCAAGTGACCATTTTATTTGATGAAACAATGATGAAGGGCTGGATTGATGGGATGAACGTCGTTCGATAAATCAGGCTACAGGTGCACACAACCTTCCTCTCTTGCGAATTTCAAAGGCAAATCACAAAACTTAGAGGAAAAATAGTAGAGAAAGAATAATATTTTCTTCTTCAATATATATAAGAAAAAACATAATTATGGCTTTCATGAAAGATTCAAGCTACAAGTTCTAATGGCATAATTGTAAATAAAGAAGTTAATCTCTAACTACCTTATGACTAACCAATCAAAATTAAGGAAAGTAATAGGAAAGTAAAAGACTTAAAAGAAATCCAATTGGAATCAAATCTTTATCCAAAAAGGACTTAGAAACCATATCGCTGTAGTAACAATAGATCACCAGTAGGATCGATTGATCGCCAATGCTCTTGACTTTGTTTTACACCAAGTAATGAAAAGTGTTGATCGATCACCCAATAATGCCAATCGATTGCTCAATAGAAAACTATGAATTTTTTTTTTACAATCCCAATGTTCCATATACTTCAATGTTAACTGATCTATATCAAAAAGAGGATGTTTGGGTTGAATTCCTGCTAAAATATCCACATGCAAGAGTTGAAAAGCTGCCAATATGGTTTTCTAGAATATGGGAAAGAGAAGAAAAGGTGATCCCTACTTTCACAAGCAGTTGTACATAAAACACATAGTTTAGCAAGGGATATACCGCAATGTTGCAACTGAACAATGATTTGGAGCCTCCCATAAAAAGGCAACCAGGAAATAATAGGGTGCCTAGGAATTATGTGCTTAAAAGTCATACCACCTTCAACCATTTGAGTTTAGGTCCTGAGCATCTAATAACTGAGGACCTATTTGGGAGGCACTTTCTAGTGGTGGAAAACGCTTTTAAAGAGTGGGAAATGACTTTAAGGCCTCGAATTCGTTTAGATGGTCCATTTTCAAACAAAATGTTTTTCTTCTTCTTTAAAGCACCTTTTGGGTCAATTCAAAATGAGGGCCTTTTGGGAGGAGCTTTCCAGCATTGGAAAGCACTTTTAAAGCATGGGAAATAGCTTTAAAGCCTCAAATTAATTTAATTAGATGGTCCATTTTCAAACAAAATGGATTTTCTTGCTTTAAATCACCTTTGAAAATTAGATTTCTTCTCCTAAAGAGGGGCTCTTGAAGAAAGCCATTTCTTTTTTGAAATGACATGAAAAGACATTTTACCTGTCATTCACTTATTTTCTTCTTTATCTTGGACGATATTCTTATCATTCTACACACAAAAATCAACAGTGAGCTAAAAGCATATTTCTCTTTAAAATCATCAAATAAAATTCTAACCAAATATAACCTCATTTTCCTTTTTTTCCTAAAAGGAATTCAAATAAATATAACTTTTCTTTCTACTTGAAAGCTTTAGCCAAATAGCCCCTAAATTCACCCAAAATATGATTGGGGAGGGTTCTCGAAGAAAGATATTTTTGTTTTGAAATTATGTAAAAAGACATGTCACCCATCATTCACTTATTTTATTCTTTATGTTGGAGGATGCTTGTCATTCTACACACAAAAATCAAAACTGAGCTAAAAACATATTTCTCTTTAAAATCATCAAATAAAACTCAAACCAAACGTAATCTCATTTTGTTTTTCTTTCCTAACAGGAAATTGAATAAAAAAATATTTTTCTTTCTACTTTGCAAGCATTAGTGAAACAACCCCTGAATAAGCTAACCTTGAAGTAAATTTCCCTATATGGAAAAGACGCCATTTGATCCATCAGTCTCTTGGACAATAGAGGGAATTGAATCTTCTATAACTTGAAACATGTTTTGACCTCTAATGCTGCCAAGAGTATCAATTGACCATCGTCTCTCAGAAATACAATTAGTATTAAGATCCTTTTCATGGCTTTTCAACTGGTGGATAAGTCTATGTCCATAGCTATGAAGCAACGCATAATTACTAACCATGGATCTAACGAAAACAATACACCCCTACCATTGTTGATCTTATATTCAATGTGATTGATAAGGATGTCTCTTAGGCCAACAATGTTCTTCGTGAAGGAAGCAAAAGAACCAAATTTACAGTACCAAATAGAAGAGTGACATATATAACAAGAAAGAACTCATTTGACCCATAAAGAGCACTACTCCAAAAGAATGTACTACGAGGATTTTAATAAGCCTATAATGCACCACTAATTAATGTGCATAATACCCAACCCACCTTCATCTTTGAGCATGCAAGTAACCTTCCAGCTTAAAGGGTGTAGTCTCTTAAAATCCTCTAAACCAGACCATAGAAGATTCACCATCATGTTTTCAAGAATTTGAACTACTTTGTATGGGAGCATAATGTGGAGAGACCAATATTTATGCATACCACTTAGAATAGATTTTATTAATTGTAACCAGCCAACATATGAAAGAAGATGTTTTTGCCAACCTCCTAACGTAGCTTGAACATTTGAGATAAGAGGATAGCACATATGATCCCAAAGGCTTCCAGAGAAAAGCTGACTCTTTGGAATCCCAGAATCTTGAGGACTTGTATGATGCAGCTCTTGGAGAAGAAAATATTACATTTTTCATTGTTTGCTTCAAGGCCTGATGCATCTTAAAAAATGTGACAATGCCTCCTTTATAGCATGAGCTGAATTTGCCTTTTCAGCTGAAAAGAAGAGAATATCATTTGCAAATAGAAAATGGGAAATAGGAATGACTGCACCATATATGCTTTCCAATAAGAATTTGATTGGTTGCTACATAATAATTAAGATGGTCAAAAGGTCCTTACATTATAGGAACAAACAAAAACGGAGACAAAAGGCAACATTGGCATAGAACACATCTACCATAGAAGTACATGTGACAACTTCCAATAAAAAGTAACTAAACAAGGGAGTTCCAATATATCCAAACAGCCTATATCCTCTAAAGCCCGTCAAATGGAAGTTTTTACGCTAGCTTAGACTAACCCAAGTAGGTAACTCTTTCTCATCATGTTTACGAAGAATTTTTCACAATAAATTTCCTTGAATATACAACGTGGTTGGAATTTACCACAATTGGAATAATTTTAGAGAAGCTATTAGTCATGATTTTGGCGATACTTTTGTGCAAAAAGTTACAAAGAGAAATAGACCTAAACTTGTCAAAAGAATTAGCTTCACTTTATTTAGGTATCAAAGTTAAGAAGGTACTATATTAAATGCTCTCAACGTATTACCATGAGCAAAGAAATAAAGCACTGCTTTGGTAATATCATTTGAAGATATAGGAATCAAAAGGGTCAATTTCAAATAAGTTTTTGTGAATCGACCTTTGTAATTGGTCCATGGGATGGTCCGTTGAAATAGAATAAGTCAAATTGGTGGAGTTTATGGTCCCTTGCTAATAACAACTAGAGAACTAATATCCAACCCATTGTTTTGTATAACCCACAATATCCCAACAATGCATGAAGACCTCCATAGGAAAGCCATCCGAACTGGGAGCCTTATTAGAGGGAGAAGAGGTAATTACTTAAAGTACTTCATTCTCAGAAATTGGAGCAATAAGAGTATCCATATGGTCATAAGAGGTGACTTTTTATGAATGAGGTGGACACCAAAGAAGAAAAAGCAGGAGAAAATCATCTTTGAATGAACTTTGATGCCTCCTTGCCATAGATGAATGAGAAGAGAAGGCTGGGTGTTGAGGTAGCCAGTAGCAAAATAGTGGGGGACTACGATGAGGCTAGGCAATAAAAAAATAAACGAGTCTATCAACACCCCATTAATCCCCTCAATACCCCATTTTCTATTTACCCCATCTAAATTATATAAATTTTTATATATATAACCCACACTAGATGATATTTTTTTACTTAGACTCTACCCCTTTCTCCCTCTTCTTCCCTAGCACTGGTACCCGTGACAACAACTCTCTAACAACCTCCTCCCCCATCTCATCCTCTCCTCCTTCGGCTGCCTTTGGCCGCCGGGCCAAACCCTCTAATTGGCTGAGACTAGTAGTTGCTCTCCTTCTAGCTGAGGCCACAACAGTTGCAGCTTGATTGGTTGAGGCCAGATCCCACCACGACTAGAAAGCAGTGGTTGTGGCCAATTACTTTGCTTTTGATTGCAGCCGTCTTGGCCCTTGATGGTTGTGGCCAAAACGATCTGGCTGCAACTGTTCTTAACCAGCCACTATGAGGCCTCATCTCGGTCGAGGTTGGCCACCGTTGGACCGGCCGCGGTTGTGGTTCTTCGTTTGCAATGCTTCACTACCGTCGCCGGAGGCCTACTGTATTTACTGGAGTTGGAGTGGGCGCTATGGACTTACTTTAAATTAAGGTAAAAAAGGGAGAAAAATAATAGGGTTCCTAGGGTTTTAAAGAGTGAAAAAATTTATTAATTTTTTTAAAAAATGGGGTGCTAATAGGATTAATGGGGCGTATATAAATATGTTCCAAAAAATACTTATTTTATTTTTTTAAGGGTACTGTATGTACGTATGTTAGAGAAAAATAGATATGTTCTTTAATTTTTAAAAGTAACATAAATAAAAAAAAGGGGCGGAAACCGATTAATCCTGTATAAATAGGCTAATTACTGGTTAGTCCTGACCGTATTAATTAGCACCGAAACATCCTGACAATAATCGATGATGAAACAATGATTAATATAGGGAAAATTATATAAATAATATTAAAAAAAAGTATTTACCATTTTAGGAAATAATTCCCAAAATGGTGTTTGTTTTTGCCACGCGGGCGCCAGCCAAGCGGCTGGCGCCTGTGTGGCATTTTTTTTAGCGATTTCGTCCTTCTAAAGGACGAAATCAACTTAAACCTGATTTCGTCCTTCTAAATGACGAAACGGGTCAAATTTTAAAATACTTAGACCCGATTTCGTCCTTTAGAAGGACAAAATCAACTATTTTGTCATTCTAAAGGACGAAATCACCGTACTTAGCCGCTATTGCGCTTTCGGCAGGGTGGATAACACATAGTTATGGTAATATTTTTTAATTTTATTTAATATGTTCATATTTTATAACATAGCTATGGTCATGGGAGCATTTACATGTCGGACGACCAAGTGCTGAGATGGGTCGCTTAGCCGACGGTGTTCCATTAGGCGCGAGGTAGCTTTTATTTTTGTTTAAAACTTGAAAATTTTCGCATCGTTTTATATATATATATATATATATATATATATATATATATATATATATATATATATATATATATATATATTTGTTGAACTCATTTTTTAAATATAACTCCTTAAGGTGGAATGTTCGGAGAAAGAGAACAGAAAATCTACAAGGAGTCCTTTGATTGTACAGAAGGGAGTTAGACCACCAGCAGCTATATCAGGTAATTTTAGTTATGTGTTGAACTATTTTTGTAGTGTTTATAAAACATATTGTTGTTCTTTAAGTTAAATTATCTTTATATATTGTATAGGTTATTTGGCAGCCGTACTCATTGGAAGTATTGGGTGCCTTACCTCCTCTATGTACTGACGGTCGAGATGTGTGGCTATCTTGAACTCCATTAATATGTTACGAGATAGTAGAGATGTATGTGCCAGATCGGGTAATGCTCCAATTTAACCTGGAGCAGGGGGTCCCACCGTTTCCTATTGAGTATATCCACCGCATTCCTCGACAGGGCCGCCATATTACCGACTAGACATTACATCATGCGTCATATATTGCTCAATGGGAGGATAGGAGAGCCACTATTATCGGAGGGGAGATGGCTACGACATCACGAGATGTTCATAGTGCATATATACAGTGGTATTTACCGATTATACAACGATATATTTTGCCCCGCGACGATATAGAGGAGATGACATATCAGCCTAGGGGAGAGTCTGAGGCAGCTTTGGTAAGTAGAACTTTGTTAATTAAGGCACATATTATTTTTTTATATCTTATTAATTATTTATCTAACTTTTAAAAAAAATTTCGATAGCTTCGTCTAGCTCGACATACTCATACGCATTTGACTAACGCAATTAACACCTACACTTTGAGCGAGGACTTATTAGCAGCATGTCAATCGGTGATTAGGGAGCATAATGATGTCATTCGTAGCTTGCCACTACTTTAGTTGGTGATTACGCATGTCTCTAGATATTATCATGTCCACGAGGTCGCTCAGACACTGCCGATTCACTCTTCATTCCATGATATTCCATCGTCTTCAGTAGCGCATAACTCTCCTCCTTGTTCATCATTTGGAGTCACTGTACATATAGCTCAGGCAGAGCCGATTTTATATTATAGACGACATCGGCCAACTCGTGTTGAACTATCTATTACTTATGCGGAGCCGGAGCCAGAGCTAGAGCTAGAGCCACATCCCGAGCTCGAGCCACAGCCAGAGCCAGAATTGACAGATCATGAGGAGGAAATCGTGCAGCACCGTCGAGGTCGAGGATGAGGTCAAGGCCGTTGGAGATTGTGATATTTGCATTATTTTATGTTCTCCCATTGTGTGTAATATATTTGATAAATATTTATAATAATATTTATAATAATATTTATTTTTATTTAATGATGTTAATATGCATTGAATGTGTGAAATGAAATGGAACTTAGAATGGAATGTGTGGAATGAACAGGGACAGGGGTTAAATTTAGATTAAAATAATTATTTTAAAAAAATTAACTTGATTTTGTCTTTTAAACGGACAAAATCAGTGTTATCCACCCGACTGAAAGCCACTAAGTATGGTGATTTTGTCCTTTAAATTAAATTAATTTCGTCCTTTTAACAGATGAAATCAGGTCAAGTATTTTAAAATTTGACCTGATTTCGTCCTTTAGAATGACGAAATCAGTATAAATTTGATTTCGCCATTTTAAAGGACGAAATTGCTAAAAAAAAAATCATGTAAACGCCATTGCCTGGCTGGTGCCCGTGTAGCAAAAAGAACACCATTTTAAAAATTATTTCCTAAAATAATTTAAAATAGTAAATAAATTTTATTTTATATTATTTATATAATTTTCCCATTAATATACCCTCCAAGTGGTGCTATACAGCCGACATGATTTTCACGTAAAAGTTCACGCATTGACGAGGCGCTGTTGCAGTCCACATCACCACTTTTTTAATCATCTGCCCTTCCACTTCATGTTCCCCGACCCGGCCCTGTTTCCCTCCTCCGACCTCCGTCATCATCCCCATCCTTTCCCATGCCCTCGCCAACAGCCATCTCCCACAGCTCAATGTAGAGTTGCTTCACATGTAATTGCAACCTCCAATTCACCTCTCTGCTGGGTTCCAACTTTTGGCTTCTGACCACCAACCCCCGGCCGACAGCAGGGAACTTTCCTAGCTCCTGCACCAACAGCCACGCTATCGTCGCCTTCTCCTGTGCCATGTCCATTTTTATGTCTGAACCAAGCCCTTTCATCCCCCGCCTCCCTGCCACCAACATCCAAGCAACCGTCAGGCGTGGACATATTGTGCACCACCTCCCTCGCCAAGCCTCGCCTCGCTTCTCAACCCCCACAACTAGCCTAAATCAACAGCAGCTAAAATCAGTCCAACTCTTTGTCCATCCCTGCTATCTGGTTCAAATTGGTCTGCTCCTGTGCGAGGATACCGACCGCCCCCATTGCTAGCTCTCACCTCTCCTCTTCCCCGGCTAGTCCACGGTCCACCTGTGGAGCAAGATCTCGAAAGTCCATCTACTCTCTACTATTGTTTCACCACTCTGTGCTGCCTTTCACGGTTGTGGCAATGTCCTCCCCCTGGCAGGCTGCCTAAGCCAGTGCCAATGTGTACGTTTAAGCCAACATCTCCAACAGTAGGTTGCTACACTTCATGGTCTTCTTTTGCGCTCTCAGCTTTCTCATGGTGCTAGCCCACTCAAGTACGATGAAGGCCTCCTTGAGGCAGACAAAGACTGTCTTCAGCACGGCTTTCTGGCCATGGACGGACGGAGTTATTGATGTGGTAAAAGATGGGGACCAGTAGGTGGCCACCGAGATGAGGGCAGAGACACCCGCAGTTCCTGCTTCACCCTACTATGGCCCTTGCAAAGCAGTGGGAGGGCTGGAGGTTTGAAAGGATGGTGGGGCGGCAAGCCGATGGGTAGGGTTGGGTCCGGATGTTATGCACGGATGGATGGGGATGATGGCCCAGATCCAATAAAGCCAGTGAGTTTCCTTTATCTCTGCCTTTTGGTCTCATAAATGAACTACATCCAGTCTCATCTGGGCCGTTAATCTATGTTCTCCTCATATTGTGTCCTTGGATTGTACATTTTTTTAATTGACAATTTGGCTGCCTAGATCAGGCTATCAAACTGCTAGTTTAATTCTAATTTTGTGTACAATGTGATTATATTTTAGGTTTTAATTTTATAATATACTTTAAATTTTAATTGTAGAATATAGTTTAAGTTTATTTAGTAGTAATATGCTTTAGGTTCAATTACCTAATGGCAGCAAATGGTTTTAGAGTTATAATTTTTTTTGAAACTTTAGAATCTCTTTTAAGTATTATTTTACTGCAGCATTTATTGTCAATATATTTTATTGTATCCTATAGGTATGTAAAGTATAATTTTTTGCTCTAATTTTGTTATTTGAATGTTCTTCTATAATTTTGTAGAGATATATGATTTCATTTTAGGTTTATTATTAATTTTGTATTTTAGGTTTTGCTACAATGTACTATAGGTTTGTTATTGGTTTTATAGAGTATAATTTTACTTTAGAGTATAATATTACTTTAGAGACTTATTTACTAAGCGAGACATGCTTATTATCTACTTGTTTTAGTAGTAGAGATATATATTAAATGTATAATTTTACTTTAGAATACTTGCATAATATAATTTTACTTTAGAGCATAATCTTAATTTATAGGCTTATTTTAACGAAGATATGTTTGATATCTACTTGTTTTAGTAGCAGGGATATTTATTAAATGTATAATTTTATTTTAAAATATTTACATAATATAATTTTACTGTAGAGTATAATCTTACTTTAGAGTCTTATTTACTAAGTGATATATTTTTAATATCTACTTATTTTAGTAGTATAAATATTTACTATAATATAACTTAATATGGAAAGCAGCAATCTACTTAGATTGTAATCAACATTTCAAATGTATCATTTATCCCATATATGTGTACATGTGCTTACAATGGTAACATACAATAACTAAGATCAAATTTCAATGTTGAAATTAATTAACCATGTAACTAAGAACTAGACCTCAAGATTTATGGTTTGAATATCTAGGGTTCAAGTATAATATAAATATAGTCTAAAGAGTATTATTATACTTCTAAAAATTATTATACTTTATCTGAATTTGAGGCGAAGGGGAAAACTCAGGCAATGACTCCGAACCCAAATAAGGAGGTCTAGTCAAGTTGAGCCAGGTCCTTGCAACCCTTTCTCTTTGGCTCAATCTGCTTTTCATCTACATCTATAATACATCATTTTCTTTTCTTCCCCTTCTCCCCCTACCACCAATAGCCGATCAAAGTTTTTTATTCTGGAGGACGTAACTCGTGAAGATCAAATGCAGGAACTGTGGTTTCATATAGCCGTCCCTGTTTTTGGATTTTAGGAGGATGTGTCTTAGGCTTTTCAACCACTTTCAATTTGTGATTTGTATGATATGCGTTCCTTCTTTGAACTGATTAGGAAACCCTACTTTTCGAGTTGCGAAGGTTCGTCGCGCCGGCACTGGTGGTTTTTCAGAGGAAAGGGATTCTCTGGCTCCTGCTGTTTTCCAGTCCCACACACGGATTCTCTGGCCCCCGTCGGCACCTCCCATTGCTGCGACCGTTCATTTCCTCAATTCCCGGTACTCCTTTTGTAGTCAAGTCACAGGGGTCTTAGGTTCGTTTTGTGTACATTACTAGAATTAAACCCCCAACAGCCAGCATCAACGCCCAAATCCAAGAAATCGGAGTTGAAGAAGACAAGAGAGACAAGAAGTAAGCGATGAAGACCCACGCCGCCCTCAGCAGCTGGACGAGGCCCAGCTCCGTAGTTCAATACCTGACACGGCTGGGAAAATCGGAGCTTTTTCACGGTCTCTCCGCATAACCTCTTGAATCAGCAAGTGGCAAAATTGGCGGGAATTTGTGGGTATGGGTGAGCAAGAATCCAGAGACGCGAGCCCAACACGAAATGTTTGGCCGGGAAAAAGGAAGGAATCGGAGACGACATTCCCAAAGGGAGCCTTAGATGCCCTGTACATGACTACTGCAAATGTAATGGGTGGGCATCTTGTCCTAGGTGGCAAATTAGTGGCTGTAAATTGCAATTCGTCTTTTCTGGAAAAGCTGACCAGTTCCCCTCACAGACTTTTTATCGAAGCATTCAGATATTTCAACATCGAACTCCTCGGTTTAGTTGAATAGACCAATTGCACTCCATATGAACTAAAATTATGACACGGAGAAAAGGATTAAATGGTTGCGTTCCTCATTCACGAGTATTGAAGCAAAACGCTCACACAAGTTAAAAAGGTGGGGCAGCCGGCACAGAAAAGAAGATGACACCAAATATGGCTGATATTAGAAATGATGGAGGAGCAGCGGCAGCCACTTAGGGTCAAGCCAGTGACAAAGATGGTCCGACGATGAATGTTCAGAAACGCCGGTATGATGCTCCGGCCGATTGAGAAAAGAAGATGAGGCCAGATCTTATCGAGATCGGATTAAAATAAATAAGGGCATTGGTATAAAAACGTAGGACTAAAAAGTAGAGAAAAAACTGAGGTGTGGATGAGCTGGCCATTATTATTTTGGTCAGGATATGTCGCACATTAGCTACGAGTGTTAGGACTTATCGGTAGTTTTCCTTAAAAAAAAATCTCTAACCAAGAAGTTTCCATTGAATTGCTTTTTTTTTTTGTCTTTCGGTGGAATCTCTCGGCCACGCTGGGCCAAATGCCGTGAAGACTCAGCTCGGTTAGTTTTATATTAAAAAAAAAAAGCGACAAGCAAGGCTGGCCGCCTTCGGACGCGTTTAGCAGACTAGTGGGATGTTGACTTCATTGGCTCTTCAATCTTTGTCCAAGTCTTCAAACAAAAGAGTAGACCCAAATCTATCATCGAGGGAAAAGGAAACTCTTTATTCATTGTCAAGTTTTCAAACAAAAGAGTAGATGATACAGGAAACTCTCTGGTCATTTCTTTCTCATTGATCCGCCCTGTCCTCTGTGCTTCTATCTCTTCCTTTCCCTACAAAAGCTCCACCTCCACTCCGATAGATCTATCGCCCTCTCCTCTTACCCTTCTCCACTCCGATAGCCGAATTCATCATCCGGGTCTTCACTGGATTCGCCTACAACCAACTTGTCACCCACCCATCTACTGAGATCACTTGCTGTTTAGGTGCTCGGGTAGTGTTCGCTGCATATCGAGAGGAAGAGGCCAGAGTTTTGCAATTAATGGCTGAAACTGTGGTGAACTTAGTAATCGAGCAGCTCACGCAGCTGGTTATTGATGAAGTGAAGCTGCTGAGCGGAGTTAAGAACGAGTTCACCCAAATCAAATCGGACCTGGAGAGCATCAGGGCCTTTCTGAAGGACGCAGACAGCAGGCAGCACAGCGACGAGGCGGTGAAAGCCTGGGTGAATCAGGTCAGGGATGTGGCCTACGACATTGAGAATGTCATCGACGAGTTCCTATTTCGCATCGGCCGACCTCACGGTCGGGGCCTCTCCGGCTTCCTCCGCAAGTCCACTCGCTTCTTCAGGCACTTCTTGTCGCGCTATAGGATTGCCAGCGAAATGCAGAGCATCAAAAACCAAATCAGGGCCATCTCGGACAGGAGGAGGGAATTCTCCTTCGCATCTTCCATCGTCGAAGGCACAAACCCGAGCCCGCACGATCCTCGACTTACTACTGCCCTTTTCGTCGAGGAGTCGGAGATTGTGGGCATCGACAAGCCCAAATCAGAGCTAACTGCTTTGCTGCTAAGAGAGGACCCAAATCCTCTGATGATCTCAGTGGTGGGGATGGGAGGCTTGGGCAAGACTACCCTTGTGAGGAAAGTGTACAAAAGTGAGAAGGTGAAGAAACGGTTTGAATGCTTTGCTTGGGTGATTGTGTCCCAGACATTCTCCATTGAAGACCTCTTGAAAAGCATGATGAAGGAGTTCATCAAAACGAAGGAGGAGTCCTTCCGCGAGGACATCAAGAGCCTGAACTATGTCCAGCTAGTTCACACCATGAGGAACTACTTGCAGGAGAAGAGGTACGTAGTTGTTCTTGACGATGTATGGACTATAGATGCGTGGGAGAACTTAAAGTGTGCATTGCCTGAAAATAAGCTTAAGAGTAGAATAATTGTAACTACTAGGATACACAATGTTGCATCTTACTGCTCAAGGGTTCCTGAGCTTGTCTACAAGATGGAGCCCCTGCCTTCAGAAGAGGCATGGACTCTGTTTTGCAGGAAAGTATTCGGCGGCGATTGCCCTGATGAACTGGAACAAGCCTCACAGAACATCCTCAGAATGTGTGGAGGGCTGCCCTTGGCAATTGTTGCAATCGGGGGCCTTTTGTTGACGAAGAACAAGACTCCAACAGAGTGGAACACAGTCCATCGCAACCTCAAGATGGAGCTGGACAACAATGACTTGCTAACCACCATGAAGAAGATCTTGTGGCTCAGTTATGAGGATCTCCCACACCATCTCAAGTCTTGTTTCCTCTACTTTGGTATCTTTCCTGAAGATCACATCATTAGGAGAGGCCAGCTACTTCGTGAATGGATGGCTGAGGGCTTTGTGCAGCCAATGTATGGCTTGACACTGGAGGACATTTGTGAAGTCTACCTCAACGACCTTGCTCGTAGGAGCTTGGTTGAGGTTGTGGAGTTTGATTCTTATGCAAGGGTGAACAAGTGTAGGATCCATGATTTAATGCATGAACTGATTTTGTCGAAATCAAGAGAACAGAATTTCGTCACTTTGGCAAGAAATGACATAGGCCTGCATGACAATGTACGCCGCTTAACCATCTGTAGTGGGGCTACTGTTCCAAAGAATCAAAGCTTCCATCATCTTCGTTCTTTGTTCGTGTTCAAGTCAAGGGAAATTCCATCCTTCTCAAGGTTTCGGATGTTGAAGGTACTGTATCTGAACGCTGCACCACTAGAAACTTTTCCCAGTGAAATTGTAGCTCTCTTCCATTTAAGGTACTTGAATTTGAGGAACACAAACATTAAGGAGATCCCAAAGTCCATCAGCAAGCTTCGTAACCTTCAAACTCTAGACCTTAAGCATACATATGTTTCAGAGCTGCCCAAAGGGATCCTCAAACTCCACAACATCAGGCTTATACTTATGTATCATTTTCGGTACGAGGATTCTGTGAGAAGAATCTATGGTGGAAAGATGCCTTCAAGAATAGGGGATTTAACTTCCCTGCAAAAATTAAGGACCCTTCACATGGACGGTGGAGAAGAGCAAGCAAAAGAATTGGGAAAGCTGACACAATTGAGAATGTTGGGCGTTTCAGGTGTAAGAACACAGTACTGGAACACCCTGCGTTCTTCCATCACCAACATGAGGCACCTTGAGACCCTCTGGATAAGTACAAATGATGGAGAAGAGCCTCTTGGAGTGAACTTCCTATCACTGTTGTCACCTAGCCTAAAAGGCATATCTTTGAGGGATCTCTACATATGTTGCCAGAAATGATTGGGTCGTTTGTGAATCTAGTCAAGATAGAACTCATATCTTCAAGACTGGCTGATGACCCTCTCAAAGCATTTCAGCATTTGCCAAATTTGACCTACCTTGCTCTTAAGAATGCTTATGATGGTGGAAAGTTGAGCTGTGGAGCAAGAGGCTTCCAAAGGCTTAGAAGACTGGTGATGAGGGCCCTTCGTGCATTGAGTTCGGTGCATATAGAGAATGGAGCCATGCCCAATCTTGAAGAGTTTAGAATTATTGATTGCCCAATGCTGGAGCAGGTTCCGTTTGGGATTGAGAACCTCGATACACTGAAGGAGCTGAGTTTTGGTAATATGCCGGAAGAGTTTCTTAGGAACATCAAGAGTAAAGAAGGAGATGATTGGGACAGAGTGAAGCATATCTCACTCATCAGGTATCTATTCATGATGAACGGCAAGTGGCAAAGCAGCTCTTTCGTTAATCTTAGTGAAAACTGAACTATATTCATCAGATGGAAACTACGCTGCAAGCAAGGTTTAGCACTGTTTCTTTCTTTAGCTTGATGTGTACTTTATGAATTTGTTTGTTATGTAATGTAATGAAGATGTTTTTCTTAGAATTTAGTCTTTCAAGTACAATTGGCTACAAGGCTTCACTAAATATATTGACTAATTTGAATCGGCAATGAGGCCTTTAACAATCAAATAAATCAAGTTTAATTAGCATCTTTGGGACAAGGCTAGCTATTTACGTCAAAAGAAGTGACCTGAGCAAAGGGAACTACAAAAACCAAGACTTAACGGCATTGAAAAGCGAGGATGAGGCCATCGCAAGAGAAATGGATAACTGCCCACCAAATTAGGGAGAGCAGACAAGATCAATTAGGTTGATATCCTGTTAGAGTGGGAAAACCCCCAAAACTAACTCCATTGATTCTGATTACAAGATTTATATTCAAAGCTTACAAAAATAAGAGATGTAATCAGCTTATGAAGTTTCACCGGTCGTCGATCACTGGGGATGGATAGTGCACACGCTAACCTGCCAGCCATGGATGGCACACATACTAGCCCTCCAGTTGTATGTGAAATTGCAATCTACGTGTACAGATTGTAAGCTAGCATGTGCACCATTGATACTTAGTGATGAATGTTACATGAAACTTCACTGGCCGTCAACTAAGCTAGTGAAGCTGCACCGGCTCATTACAACTCCAAAAATAAAGAGGAATGTTATATTTGTACAACATTACAATATAAAATAAGAAAAGGAAATTATGCAAATATGTGATTGTTATCCCTGATTTATCCTAATGGTGTAAACTATGATTGTGTAACCTTTCCAATAATTCCCATTTTTCACTTTTCTTTAGATAATCCCCAACCCTCTCACTAGTGGCAGATGTAGGATCTTTAATTAAATGGTAAAAATTAACTAACCTTTTAAATAAATTTTTTTCACTCTATAATACCTCGATTTGTAATTGTGAAGTGCAATGCAGCTAAACATATAGGAAATTTCAAGTAAAACTACTAAATTGTAAAAGCACTTCATCTAATTCCATGTATGAAAACACTTTTTTAGTCTTCCTATCTAGATCATACTTGTAACGAAGTCTTAAACTATTAAGAAGAATTGTGCCTTGCATTTAGACAAGGTCATTTAACATTTATAAATAAACTCAAATCTAACGTATATGTGCAATTTTTCAATAATGTCAATAATATACTTATACACATGAAAAGGACGAACATATGACATGAAATGACCTAAATACCCCCACCTCACTCTTTTTCTACTTGACCAGTCATGCCTACCCTCTGCATCCTAGCCTTTTTTGCCTCCAGCTTTGCCACCGCTGTCTCCTTTACTTCTAGCTCTGCTCCTCTTCTAGTGTCACCTTTTCTTTTTCCTCATTCCCATCATTCAGCGGGATCACCACAATCTAGTCGTGGCCATTGCATATGCAATGACCCTTTTGACCGTTCTAGCTGTAGCTAGGCCAGATCTAGCTTGACTAGGACCTACATTAATTTTGGCACATGTTACAACTCCATTAATAAAAAAAAATTTAAATATGAGAGTGTGAGTGAATTTGATACCCTTTAATCTATGAGGTTCACCACAAAGCCTCTAGTTCAAAAGACTAATATGTAGAGAACTATAAGTTGTGGCCTCTGATTGTAAGAATTAATTTGCCATCAGTATGAAAAATTACACCAAACACCAGACAAAAAATCACACAAGAGATATTTAATGTGAAAACCTAACCAGGAAAAATCATGCAACCAAAACCTTGGCCGATTAACAAAAGACTTACGAGACTTAATTGTTGCCAAAACTTCTAGAAGTCCATCTCTAGATTTCCCTTGGCTAGACAAGTCCTTCTTAGCGCTTTCAAATGTAGTCTTGATGTCACGACCCCAACTCGAAGAGCCCAAAGCCGCAACAAGGATTAGAGCATGCAATGCAGTATGGCCCACTTAAGAACAATAATCATTTACTAATAATTATGCTCAATAGAATAATTCATAAACCAAGGAATATGAGTCTAACTACATGATTCAACAAGTGGTAAAGTTATTACAATTCTACAAATTAAATGAACAACTAAGTAAAGTCTCATCATTTAGCCAACACCTAAAGCTTCTACCTTTGTCATAAAGGACAAGTATTAATCCACGTGCTCTCAAAAACTCCTTGCTAAGCATTTGTAAACTTGAACATATCTATGTGTACAAATATATCAGGCGGTGGAGAGGTTCATACAAAATAAAACCAGTATCTCATGCTTTGAAAATCAAACATATAGGTAAAGTGTATAAACAAACAGAAAATAAACTTGAAGTATTGAACCTCAAACAATATTTAAGTAAACTACATGACCATGATTTATATAAATTGGTAACCAATCAACTTTCACTTTACCTAAACACCCTTCACTGAAGAGGCCATGTCCTTAATCATCTTAGTGTAGTTGGCACCATTCTGATGAGATTAACATACCATGCCACAAAAAGTCTTTGGGAGCCCACTTGGACTATTTTTGTAATTTTTCATGAGTGCACTTGGCTTAGAAAACATTTTCGACTTTATTGTCTTGTTACTGTAAAAACAAATTTGGTCATAGTTATATGTAGTGTAGTGTCTTATTTTCATGATCAAAACAATATCATATATGTGTAATTTTGAGTCATATTAAGTCTGAAGATCATATTCTGAAGATAAAGCTAGAAGAAGACCCACATTAGTGTTTCGACAAGTAAAAACATGCGCACACATCACACTCAATACTTTGGTGTAAAGAAACTCTATTGGGTAGTGTAGTTGAGTGATAGAGACTCTTTAAATGAAAATTCACATTTTTATTCAAAGCGATTGATCACTAGTGTAAGAACATATGCCTCATATGTAATGTTTATTAGCTCATTTCTTTGTCAAAATTATATCAAAAACCTTGAGTATGTAATTAGTCTTAGAAATCTGGTTAGATGTAGTTGTGGTTGAATCATATTCGGAATTGATAGACTTGAAAAATAGGAACATACAAGTTCTCATGATCCAAAGACTAGAGAATGTTGGTGATTTAAAAGGTTTATTTAGTACACATTTTCATACAAACGTCACTTAGAGAAGTTTTATAATTGATTTTGAAGGTTTCAGATGGATTTAGGGTAAAAAAGGCAAAACTATAATTAAACAGTATCATCGATCGATTGTTTAACATAACATTGATTAAACTGATTGATCACTGATGAATTGTATCATGGATAAGTTTAATCAATTGATTGTTATGATAAAACAATCCCTTTGTAAAATGAAGCTAAGAGTTTAATGATTATTTGCTTCATATAACAATCGATCGCTCGAGGAATTGTGCCTTAGGAAAATAGTGAATGATCGATCACTATTTGAAATAATTGATAGTCATCAGTTTTAGTTACCCTAAACAAACCTTTTTAGAATAGTTATATTTACTTGTTGAAGTCAAAGTGCCAATTCAACTTGAAGACCAATATAAAAGCTAAGAAGTGACAAAATTGAATAAAAAAACCTAAAATATGTTGGAGAAGAAAGAAGAGTCATTTTCACATTGTTTACCTAGAGAATTCACAAAAGAGCTTGAAGAGATTATCCATGGTGAATTTACGCTGAAACACAAGTAAGAATAAAAGATTTCACTATGAAATTTTAGAGAGAAGTCAGCAATATTCTTCAAAAGAGTTGAAGAATCTCAAGAGGTAAATTAACAAATAAAGAAGGAGTCCATAGTTGAATTGCTAAAAGAAGAAGACATAGATTAAAACATTAAGGGGGGAAACTTCAATGATTCAGAGAAAGAACTGAAAGCCAACATCATTAACAAGAAAAAAATGAATAAAAAGAGTTTGTGTCAAGTCTTAAGGTTAGTTGGTTGTTTTGAGTCTTATAAGATCTATAATGTTCTAGTACATTAATTTTGCCTTGGGTTGAGGCTCCATGGTTTTTTACCCTAGTTGGGATTTTTCACGTAAAAATCCTTCTATGATTGTTTGGTTTGCATGCTTAATTGAATGGTTGATTTATCATGAATGACAATTAGACAATAGGGTTTGTTTAATCCATTTCAAAATAAATTCCTGCACATAGAAGGTAGAACTATTAATTACTTACTTGCAAAAATACTAGGGTTAGGAGCAATCTAATAATCCATTTTCGCCATCTAGTGGATACTAAACTCTCAGCCAGGTCAAAGGATCAATCGGCCTTGAATGTAGTGCACAAGGTTCTCGGAGATCATAATCCAACAATCAACTATTGGATTAATCGATTTGTCAATGAATGATTGTTCAAAATTTTCAACTAAGAGGTATAATGATCAATCACTTGAAGGGTCTAGTTTGGATAGAATAGGGAAATGTCGATCACCATGTGAAACAATCGACCGCTTCAATGCTTAATTACCTAGATTAGACCACTCATGTTTGATTTAGATACCTAGTTGGACTAAACTTCATTTTTGGACATGAGGTCTCTATAAAATAGGTTTAGAATGTGAGAAAATAGGGGAGGAAGGCTTAGAAAATTAGAGAACAAGGGTGAAGCTTCTCTAATGGTTTTGAGAGAGATTAATGTTAAAACATATGAGGTCATATGTATTGTAATTAGTTAATTTTGATGAACAAAACTATATCAAACTTCATGTACGTTGTTAGTCTTAAAGTCTAATTTTATTAGTGTGAGGGTCAAGTTAGATTTTGGATTTAAGGACTAGAAAAATTGGGTAAACGTGTTTTGAAAAGTTCAAGGGTGAAGACTACATTGAGTACTGTTGAAGTTAAAAGGTATATTATTATGGGATGGAGGGAGTACTTGTTTGATCGATTTATTGATCGAATAAATATGATCTAAACTTTTTGAGATTATAACCATTGTTATTGATAATTTTTAATAATTACATTGTTAATATTGAAATTACTTAAATTGTCATTGGCTATAATATAGTAGCACACCCCAATGGACTAAATCTTTAAGGCCCATCTTAGTAAGTAGAACCTCTAGGGCCCACCTTAGTGGAATTTCATGTCTTATCTTAGCTTTTTTAGCATCATATTTTACACATGGGATTCCACATACAAATTCCTTAGTTGTCCATTATGGCTCCTATTCATAACTCCCACATCTCTCCTTAGAAATATTAATTACATTGCCTCCATAAATAAAGAGGTATAAAAAGGAAGACAAAAAAGAAAAGGAAGGAATTGGGGAGAAAAAATGCTCATGTCATGTCGAGGTACTATAGAAGAAAAAATTGCAAAATCCGATCCAATTTATCGTAATCAATTAGTTAACATGTTGGTTAATCATATTCTGAAAATAGAATATTTTTAGATTGGGCCAAACAAATACAAATATGTGCATCTTGTCTTCCTAATGAGTTGAAAGAAAATAGGCAAGAAATAGAATAGGAGCGGGGGCCAAAGGTAGGGGAAGACTAGTTCTCAAACTGTTTTCTCGGGTAGGATATATTTATCTCTTAATATATATCAAAATATATTAAGTGCATATGAACAAAATACTCTTTCCAACTATATTAATTTTCTATTTTTAAAAAAATATGATAATTATTAAATATAATTTACATTTTTACTCCTTCTAGTTACCCTTTTTACTCTACCCACTAATTACTATGAGAAGAATAACATGAAATAGGACAATCAATTTTGAAACAAAAATTTTCCCAAATCCAAATAAGTTACACGGGACAAAGAGAGTATTAATCTTTTAATTTTGTAGGATGACTTTGAGAAGAAGAAAATGTTGTTTTCAAGATCAAACATTAGAGTATTTTTTTGTTGTATTTTTCTTATGTGATTATCCATACCAAGTTTTTTAATGTTCTCTAATTGATAGAATAAAAATCATCTTTTCATAATCCAATCTTAAAAGAGAAATAAAATCCTTAAGGTAATTAATTTTTTAGAGATCTCACAGTTTGGTTGAACTGTGCACCCAACATACCACTTCCTTAATGTACGAGAGTGAAACAGTAAAAATTTTGTGTTGCATTAATCAAGGGTGATATATCTATGTAATCCTTCATGAGCTCAGTTTGTGTACACATGCTTGACTTAGGAAAATGCTTTGGCACATGCGATCACTTAAATGGAAACATATAATAAGAATGATAAGACTCATCTAATATGTGTATGTATGTTTAAGTTTTGTCTTTCTACTAAGCAATGAGTATTTGTATTATGATTATGATGATTTCAAACTAGTTGTATGGATATTCGGTCCTTGTGATTGCATTACAAGTATACATGTAAATTGTGGTTATTTACGACGTATTTTATGTTATATGTATATGTGTGTGAGGATTATGTGCTATGGTTATGGTTACTTGTTGAGTTTTTCCCATAGGTGGTTTCTCCTTTTGCATGAGATTTCCACTGTGCATATATGTATACACAAATGCCTTGGAGTTAAATGATGTGTAGATTGACAAATTAAGGCTTAGGCAGGTAGAATAAAGACGTGTCAGTTATTAATAGTAGGTAGACTACTGAGCTCTTAATTATTTTTCAGTTGATGCAATACATTTAGTGTGATAGATTCAAGTAATACATTATGTCACATGAATTTGAGGTCGGGCTCGAAGTTTACTTTTTATTTAAATCAGTTTAACACCAAACTTACTATGTGAGGGAAGAAATTAGCTTTCAAGGTACTTGGGACAAAAAATACTGGTCGTCACACTCTACCCACCTTGAGAATGAACTTTGTCCTCGAAGTTCTCTAAGTCTACTTTTTTCCAATCCATAACTCAAAACGATTTAAAATCATTATTTTTTTTTCAAAAATTTGACAACACTCTTTAGATATATTTAAAAGCATTGAGACTTGTGTGTACTCTAAGTGGACTGAAAGAATTAATGTGACTAGCATTAACTCATCCATTTCCACGTAAACTTCACTCAAGTGCCTTATAACAAAAAATCATTTTGAAAACTATTTCTCAGTCATGGTCTAATGAGATTATAACTGATTTTTTTTCCTTTCTTAGAAAATGTGCTACAAGATGTGACCTAGTAGAAGGATAAATGTGACTAGCATAGTGCTCCACTAGTCACTTATCTCCTTGACTATTGCCCATCTTGTAGTTTGCAAACTTTGCAAATGCTTATTACTTTAACATTAAGCATGTAATAATTAACATTAATTATATAAACCGAAGGAAAGATGCCAATGACAATGGTAAGAGGGGTTGACCATTCATCCTCAAAATAGTTGCCCACTCTTTTCCATAATCTTGGAATTGTCCTGACAAAAAGTGACCATAAACGCATACAAGCAATTTCAACATTTAGGCAATTATGCAATATCAAACAACATAACTAACTTAACTCCCAACAAACAACAAACATATAAGCAACTTCAACAATCAGAACGATCGATTAATATAAAAGACCAAAACCAACTTAATTCCTACTTACCGGCAAATAATACAGTCATAACATTGAGTACCAATCAATTTGTAAAACCAAAATCAAACAAAGCAATAAAATAATGAATTGATGGTAACAACATTGCTAGCATTGTGTAATTCTTTTATTATCTCTCTCCCCATTAAACCATAAGTTTCCAATATCCATTAGGTATTATCCATTAGTTGGTACATTCCACTTCTTTTATTCTTCCTTGCTTTTAAACAAAGCCTAGCTCTAATACAAATAAATTGTCACACCCCCTTATCCAAACTGGCGAGAGGACAAAACAACTTTTGACCCAAACTTGGTTAAATTGGAATACACAGCTAAGCCACTGTTTCATTTAAAAACAATCATGTGAATATAAAAGAAATTGCACTACTTCAATTATAACTAATACTAAGCATTCTCTAAACTACAAGAGAAATCTACCATGAAAAGAAACCACTATCCATGTACTATAAAGTTTCTTCCAAGTTTCTTCAATGTATTCATTCCTACTATCCCTTAGGAGAAACCTATCCCTCGCTTAGTGTCTCTTTAGTTTTTGTCTTGCTCACAGTATGAATCATCTTGAGTACCTGCGTGATGCAATCACACAAGGGATCTTAAAATATTCCC
Organism: Saururus chinensis; assembly: GCA_035235625.1. Classification (NCBI taxonomy): domain Eukaryota; kingdom Viridiplantae; phylum Streptophyta; class Magnoliopsida; order Piperales; family Saururaceae; genus Saururus; species Saururus chinensis. The sequence continues at coordinate 3,116,219 of CP141141.1, forward strand.
AAAACAAATCAAGGGTGAGCATTGCCCAGTAAGGTTTTGAAACATAACAATGTTACATTAACATCATAAAGCACATCCTTGAGATGAATATCCAATACTTACATAGAAACAGTGTAAACATGTATATCAGAAATTACATCCAAAAGCCTTACACAACAATCTGGTGTAAATAATTTAAAAAATCCAACAAGCGTGCATCACAAGAGGGTAAAAACTAGAGTAAGAAAATAAATTGTTACTTATTACCTTATGCTTGTTGCATGTTACCTGTTACTTGTTACTTGATATTCCAAATACTAAAAGTACAAGAAGTCCCTAGTCAAGCTGAAGCACATAAACATGTCCTTCTTGGTGCCCACTCTAAAAGTCTCAATAAGTGTCTCAGTCGTCTCAACCCAGGGAGGAACCCCACCCTTTCGAATGTAAATTTGATTTATTTAAAATTCGATATGACTAATCCAGAAGACCATGACTAATCACTATTAGACATAGTTCACAAACTATTTTCATGATTAATGAAGCATGATTTTATATATGAATAATATTACATGCATATAAGCATAAGCGATCATACTATATCATGGTAATACTTTGCTAGTTACATAAAAGAAACATGCCAAAACCATCATAATCAGATTTTGAAATAAGTCCATGAATAAAAAATTACTTGGGTGATCGATCAGGCCATGGGGTGATCAATTGAGTCATGAGCGAAACTACAAAAAATACAATTTTAACCAAATGAAATTGTGGCCAATCGTCAAAATGTCATAAATCTTGGAATAAACATCATTCTATCCTTAGATATGGGAAATCCAACAATACTCATGCAAATGCATGTAAAAATAGCTTCAAAACTTGTACTTCAAAGAGAATTTAGGCTCAAACATCCATCAATCTTCATTAGCATGATCAATCACATAATTCATGGTGTTAATATAAAAAAACATCATCAAACACAAACCCCTTACCTCTAAATAGTGGAGAATCACTTCAATTTCCTCTCTAGATCAAGGAATCCTTGCTCCAAATAGTCAAACTTGGGTCATGAACCACTGGATCTTTATCTCTAGTTTGGATACTTAAATGAGGCGGAATCAGTTTGTATTTCATGCAATCCTCTAAAGTTTGTCAAAGGAGGGGACATATGTTGAAGGATTTATGACGTTAGACGTTGGAAGGTGGGATAAAAGGAAGGTATGAGTTTTGAGTAGGAAGCTATGGATGAATGGGTTTGGTGTTGTTGGGAGCAAAGTTGGCGAGTGGCAAAGCTCCATGCACTTTCGTCAATGACTGATGTTGGGCATCAACGATTGTTGTTGAGGGACAACCTCCATTCCACCACTGCCTTCGTTCTTCTTTTACTCTTCTTCTTTTTCACTCTGGTTTTCTTCTCCTTTTCTCTATTCTCTCCCTCTTCTTCTTAGCCGGACTCCTCTCTTTTTATAATATGTAATTCCCTCCTAACTTAGGACTTTAGGAGATTTAATGTTATTAAAACTCCTTTCCACCTAGACTTCTCATTTCCAAGTTTAATTAAATGCCCCAATAGAAGCCCAATCAATATAATTTCGTAATTAATCATTAAACTAATTACAAGTGGGTCTCACATGTGTATGAGGGCTCACAATTTAAAATTCAAAATAAATCTTTGAAAAATCATCTCTCTTATCCAACCTCTATTTTTCAAGTTCTTGGCACCATTATGACAAGCTCGAAGTTTACTTTTTATTTAAATAAATTTAAAACTGAGACTTACTATGTGAGGGAAGAAATTAGCTCTGTAAGGTACTTGGGTCAAAAATACTAGTCGTAACAACAATACTATAATTGTTGTGTAATCAATACCACGAAATGTTATTTGTCGTGTTATCAATTAGACGACCTTCATACAATCGTAAATATGAACACATGACAACAAATAAACCTCTTGTGTTCACACAACATGATAAAGGTGAATTAGTGTTATGTATTAAATGCAAAAATTTCTTGCATGTGGGTTATCTTCCTATGATGTAAAGAACGGAAGTGAATACTTAACATGTTCTGTTTTGAAAACTGCCTCCTCAATCTTCATACAGGACGACTTCCTAAACCTAGACCAATTCAGAATCCTAGCGAAAGAACTTCCCAAATGAGTGGCACAAACTTCCCCAAGTTTGGGGAGCCACTCCATTGCCCAAATTTGTTACACTACATTTAACAGTTAAAACTTTTAATATTGCATAAATAAATAGTTTATCAACTTATACATCACATACCATTAAACCGTGAACAAAGCCAAAAATGTAGCGACACTCACGGGTTGCCTAATTCAATATGTGCAATGTATCCCAATAGCAAATGCTACCTTAGGGATGGTTATTGAATACATCCCAACCATTAACTAAGACTAAAAACTTTCTATATGCTGCATGTTCCTGGCCCCTCCCAATTATTAGACTCTCAATAATGAGGATGAGGGCTAGCTTAACAACATCCTCATTTTCCTTGCACTATTGAACCTTTTTCAAGAAGGGCATCCTTGGTGATATTCTCGTCACCCTCATCGAGCACCTTATATAGTAGAGTGTGCTTATTGAGGGTGGGGCAACAACAAGAATAGAAGTTATTGTGCATATCAACAACCCACAAGCCAGTCACTAAATAAAATTCTCTTAGTGTCATCCTCATTGAATGTGTCTTAGAGCCTTGAAACAGGTAGTCTTCCTTGAGGCTGTCAATCATGTACTTTAAAGCTTTGGTATAGGGAGCATCGCCTACCCAGTCTCCACCTCAAGGTGCCTTCCAAAGCAACTCCCCTAGAACATACTCTTATGTTCACGATGATGATAGTAATGCTCCTACATTGCCTCTAGAAAATGATAAGTTGCCTTTGCTTGGATGTGCTTAGAAATAGAAATGAAATCTTTCATGTTGCCATTACTAACTCTACAAACAACAACACACTTATATCATAACTTAAATCCATGATTTTTTCATGTTCGTGGAGATTTGGTATTCTAGAGGTTGTGTATTATAGACATTTGATATTCTGCTACATTGCTCATATTTTAGTAATTATTATTTTGACAGTTTGGTATTATGCCAATATTTAGTCCTCAAATAATATAATTAAACAACAAAATACCAAAATTTATATCACGGAATACCATATTTGGCAACCAGAATACTAAAATTAGCAAACTCATCAAGTCCCTATAGGGGAATACCAAATTTTCCAAACCAAATTGGCATTCAAGCTATATGTATTCCCCATTTTGGTTTAATTTTTATATTTGGTATTTTGACAGTTTGCTATTTTGAATTTTTTATCTTCTTGTAATTGTGTATTCTATCTATTTGGTATTCTGCTAGATTCGTACCATCAAAATACCAAATTTACACCCTAGAATACTTAATCAACCAATATTTACTCCTCAACTAATATAATTAAACAACAAAAAACTAAATTCATATCACAAAATACTATATTTGTTTACCAAAATTTATAAACTTAGTGAATCCTCCAGGGTATACCAAATGTACCATGAAAAAAATCCCAAGCTAAAAAAATTAGACAACACAATTCCATAAATACCATGCTATCTCACAATTCTGAGGATCATTTACCAAATTACCTAAAATAATTAAATAACTACTAAGTGTAAATACTAAATTACCAAAAAAAATTGGGTAGACTGGCTATAATGAAATACAAATATTCATATAGCTTATATTTTTTTTATTTTACACTAGATTTCTGACTTTGGAGTATTGAAAAGGATGAACATCCGATTCGGTTGCTTGGGTTCCTACTGGGGCTTCTGTATGGCCTTCATCTTGTAGGGGAACACATGGAAGTGTGGCCACCACACATTTATTTTCAGCAGAAGAGAGGGAAATCTAGCAAGCGTGTCTTGGAGTTGCAACAGTACATGCAACCTCACCTTCCAGGTAGGGGAGAAGCGGAGGCACAACGGGGCACTAAACTGATATATGCCTTTTGGAAGAATTCCAAAAATGTAGAATGGGAAAATGAGAGAGGAAATAAGAGAGGTTTAGGCAAGCCAGATATGGAGAAGGAGATGGAAGAGCTAGAGAATGAGCAGTTTCTTTCGCAGGGTGGTGACTGTCGGATGTTAGGGGTGAGTTGGAGGGAATTTTTTGGTTTTTGAAGGGGGTAGAAGGATCATTTTATCACACATGTGCCATGAATTACATGTGCACAGGTCTACTTCGGCAATTACACAAGACCTACACATATATATTAGTATTCCTTAAGAGTACAAGTGTATTTTGGTAGAAATTTTAACTTAAAATCTCCTAAATTTCCTTTACAACCTCCTCCCTTTCTTGTTCTTTTTCGACTAGGGGTGCTTAAGGACATCCGTTGTTCGTATGTTCGTTTGTGTATGCATTCATTTTTGCATAGAATAGACAATTTTCTTAGTCCAGGGTAGACACGGATGCGACACATACCAAGTTTTTTGTCTACCGTAATGGGGAGCTACGAACACTGACATACCGTTATCTGTGTTCACAGACATCCCCGTCTACTGCTGTTACCTAGTGCACCCTTAAATATTATTAATAATTATTACTAACTGCTAGAAAAAATAGAATTCAATACCTATGTAGCATCTTAGGACAGTTCTAACATGCTATATAGGTATTTGACAACTTAAACATTAATCAAGTACTTATGTAGCATGTTAGGACAGTCCTAAGATGCTACATAGGTATTGAACAACTTTAAAACATGAACTTAGAGCCTATGTAGCATGTTAGGATAGTCTTAACATGCTACATAAGTATTGGACAGTTTGAAATGTAGATTTAGTTTCTATGTAGCATGTTAGGATAGTTTTGACATGTTATAAAGGTACTAAAAAATTTGAAATAGGATTAAAAATTAGGTGTTGAAATATTTGTCTAAGTTTTTCTGTGTTCGCCTATGTCCTTCTTAGATGGAATTAGATTAAATATGATATAGATTATGGTAGGGATATCCAAACGGTGGTGGATAGAGAGACAACCCTTTGTCCATGAGTTTACTTACTTTTGACCTATGTGAAACTATCAAAGAAAGTAAAATTAATTTGTTTTATACTTAAGGACGGGCCCATTTAAGACAGGCTTGAAATTTTTAGGACCACCTTAAGACTAGACAAGAAAATTTCTCGCCTTAATTTTATTCTTCAAAGGTAGGGCCGGGCCCAGTTGACACAGACTAATCAAGTGGAGGAAAATATTATGCATACTCGCACCTAGAAATGCTTATTGCACATATGGCCATGTGAGCAATGCTACACTCACTCTCATATTAGAACTATTCGCATAAGTCACGATGATGTGTGGGTGTACATGGGCAGCTGATTTGAATCCACGAACGTAGTGGGGGTTCAGCTTTTTCGGATGGCTTATGGCCCACGTGTAAAAGAAGATAATAATGCAGCAATAACAAAGAAGGCATGAAAAAAAACAAAAAACAAAGGAAGGCATCCCCTAAAGCGATACGAGAGTAATAAAATTTAGACGCCCAAATTGATTTGTGCCTACCTGAACTCTGAAGGCACGCACCTTCCCCACTATACTTTTTAGTAGGAAATAAATAATGCAACCCATGTGATTTCAGAGTGTCTTTTGTAAAAGCATGGGAACAATAAAAGCAGGGGACATTAAAGAAATGATGGTAGAGGGAGAGGGAATCCCATGCCAATCAAATTAGGGCAAATGCAGATAAGAATGAGACTATATGTACCCCAATAATCCCATCAATACCCCCAATAACCCACTACAAAATCAGAACGTTTTAGTGGGGAACCTTCAGCGAGGATTAATGGAGTAAAATTTCCCAAAGTATGGCGGAAACTGCCGTGAGTGTTCTCATCGAGGAGCTAGCTCGTTTGGTCAGAAACGAAGTGGAGCTGTTGACTGGAGTGAGGGAAGAGGTGTCTCAGATCAAGCAAACGTTGGAGAGCATGAGGGCCTTGCTCAAGGATGCTGATAGAAGGCAACAAAGCGAGGAAGGAGTTAAAGTATGGGTCAGTCAAGTGAGAGAAGCAGCCTACGATATTGAGAATGTGGTGGACGAGTTTCTCTTCCGCATGGGGCGGCCTCATGGGGAGGGCTTCACCGGCTTCCTCCGAAGATGCACTGGCTTCTTCCGGCACCTTGCGGCCCGACGTAGGATTGCTAGCGAGATACAAGGCATCAAGAGCAGGCTCCACGCCATTTCGGAACGGAGAATCGAATTCTCCTTCGCATCCACCACGGGAACAGACGCAAGCCAGAGTTCGAGCTCGAGGTCGAATGACCCAAGATTGACGGCCCCTCTTTTCCTCGAGGAGTCTGAAGTTGTGGGCATTAGCAAGACACGGGAGGATCTAATAAAGCTGCTGCTTGCCGAGGATCCAAAGCCGGTCGTGGTCTCCGTGATCGGAATGGGAGGACTGGGCAAGACGACTCTTGTTCGGAGAGTCTATCAAAATGAAAAGGTAAAAAGGATTTTCAACAGCTTTGCTTGGGTCACTGTGTCTCAGTCATTTTCCCCAGAAGAGCTGTTAAAAAAGATGTTGAAAGAACTTATCAAGACAAGGGAAGGGGAAGGGGCATTCAATGAGGACATCAGCAGCATGGACTATGCTCAGCTAGTTGATGCAGTGAGGAACTTCCTGCAGGAGAAGAGGTACGTTGTTGTATTAGATGATGTGTGGACCATAAACGCATGGGAGAATTTGAAATGTGCCTTGCCTATTAATGAACTCAAGAGTAGAATAATAGTAACAACCCGCAATCATGTTGTGGCTTCGTATTGTTCAAGAACCGCTGAATTTGTGTACAAGTTGGAGCCACTGCCTCCCAAAGAGGCCTGGACCCTTTTTTGCCAAAAAGTATTTATTGGCGTTTGTCCCCCTGAATTTGTACAAACTTCACAACAAATCCTTCAAATGTGTGGAGGGTTGCCTTTGGCAATTGTGACAATAGGGGGGTTACTCCTTACTAAGAATAAGACTCCCACTGAATGGGATATGATCCAGCACAATCTAAGCATAGAGCTACAAAATAATGACATATTTGTAAACATAAATACAATACTATGGCTTAGCTATGATGATCTTCCCTTCCCTCTCAAGCCATGTTTCCTATACTTCAGCATCTTCCCAGAAGATTACTCCATTAGTAGAGCTCAACTGATCCGGGAATGGATTGCTGAAGGGTTTGTAAAACCATCTACTGGTATCACATTGGAACAAATTGCTGAAGGTTACCTCAATGAGCTTGTTCATCGGAGCTTAGTTGAGGTAGTACGCTTCAATTCATATGGAAGGGTAAGCAAATGTAGGGTCCACGACCTAATGCATGATTTGATTCTTTTAAAGTCAAAAGAGCAAAACTTCATTTCACAGGGAGTGGGTGAGACGGATTTGCAGGATAGAGTCCATCGGTTGTCCATCTATGGTGGGGATGGCATTCTAAACAGCCGAAGCTTCTCAGAAGTTCGGTCTCTATTTATTTTCGATGGAAGAAACATCCCAGAGTTTTCATGTTTTCTCATGTTAAAAGTGTTAAATCTTAGTGGCATAATCTTAGGAGAGTTTCCTAATGGAATAGTGAACTTATACCACTTAAGGTACTTGAATTTGAGAAGAACCGGTATTAAGGAGATTCCAGAGTCCATTGGAAATCTTAGAAACTTGCAAACCTTGGACCTAAAATTTACCTATATTTCAAAGTTGCCCATTGGGATACTTCATTGCCGACACTTACGCCTTATTTTAAAGTACCATTTTTATTACGAAGGCGCAGTTTCAATGGTAGGAGGTGTGGAGATGCCTGCTAAACTAGGGAGGTTAACATCCTTACACAAATTAGGGACACTTCAATTGGATGGTGGCAAGGAGCAGGCACAAGAGTTGGGGAAACTGACCCAAATAAGAACTTTGGGCATCTCCACAGTGAGAGGGCAAGATTGGGTTACCTTGCGGGCATCTATCTCTAGTATGAGACACCTTGAAACCCTTTGGATAAATACCGATAAAGAGGATGGGCTGCTTGATATAAACTTTTTGTCAAAACTCTCACCAAGTTTGAGAGTTATTTGTTTGAGGGGAGGGCTTCAAATGTTGCCGGTAATGAGTGGGTCATATATGAAGTTAGTCAAAATTGCACTCATTTCGTCAAGACTACGCGATGATCCTCTTCAAGCATTTGAACAGCTGCCCAATTTGGCCTACCTAGCACTTGAGGATGCATACGATGGAGAAGAAATTTGTTGTGAGACAAGAAGTTTTCAAAAGCTGAAAACTTTGTCAATTCGAGCAAGTGGATTTCTGAAGCATGTCAACATAGGAAAGGGAGCAATGCCCAAACTTGAATATTTATCGATCAATAATTGTCCTTCATTGCAAAAAGTTCCTGATGGAATTGAACATCTCACCACCCTCAAGGAGCTCAATCTTCAGAATATGCCTAAAAATTTTATTCAAAGGTTAAAAAGTAAAGAAGGTGAAGACAGGGAGAAAGTGGTCCACATCCCGTTTATCAAACATTTGTATATGCAGCGAGGCAGATGGTTCCATGAAGTACTTTCGTAAGTATTGTGCATAATCCGGCTTTTCACCACATAAATAGAGAAAAGGATTTCTGACACATTTATGTCTGTGTTGTTGTTTACAGGTAGGTGACGAAGATGTTATTTATGTTCGTGTTATGGTTTACAGGTAGGTGGCTTACATGCTATTAACTAGCCACATTGCACCCTCTTTCCCCAGCTTATGCTTTTACGGTGTTTTCAATTTAATGCAGATCTTCCAAGGAGCTTATTTGCAAAAGCCGGTAGAAGTCCATCTATTCAGTTGAGTCATGGTTTACTTAGGAAGTGAGACTTGCTTGCCTAGCTATCTGATACCTTTAAGAGCTAAGACGTGCCTGTGTAAATAACTTCATAAGGGTAGAGTTTTTCTTTTTGCTTTTTTGGTTTGGGTGAATTTGTAAAGAGTAAAGTTGGCAGCATTTGAGCAGACGTTTGCTTGAGTTATCTATGGAGTTATTTTGGTGTGGCATGAAATCTCTACATTTTTTTTAATCAGTAAATGGGCGACAACCCTTCCATTAAGCTCAAAGAGAAAGTACAAGAGTAGAATGATTACGCAAGGCGATCACAAGACAGTTACATTTTCCATCCTAAAGAGAGGAAAGAACATTCGTTATAGACTTACGAAGAAGGGCATTATCACTCATATACATATGATTTTTTTTTTTCGTAAAAAGGGAGGAGAGAACTCTCTTCTAATAAATCAAAGCAGAATACAATGGAATGAACAAGAATACTAAATTAAAATTGCAATCTTGCAGTAAGGAAAATAAACTCTTGAATGATCTTAGAAAGATGGGAATTAGAATAAGTGTAAATTTTAACTTGAGTTTCACAATGCTTGAAGAGAGTACTCTTACGAAGAGATTCATTTCTAAAAATAAGGTTTCTTTCTCTCTAAATGTAGTAGACTGCATACTTCATGAATAAGTTGAATAACACACCGAGTTGTGGATTAGAGTGACTGAGAAAGAATAACTACACTTTAAAAGAATATGTTCTCTGTCTTCCAAATCATTTCTGTATAAAATATATTTCTTGACAACATGAATACCCCTTACGTAACGTTTATCCAAGGTAAGGAGCCACTCATGTAACATTAGCCAAAAAATGGATGAATGTGATGCTTAAACCATACCAATCTAGTCCAATTTAGTTTAGGCATATGGTTGAATACCACCGTATAAGCAGATGTTGTTGTGGATTTACCTGAAGATGTTGGCTTCGAGTGGACAATGTCCGGATTTTGGTTCAGAATTGGTTTGTTTTCCTCAATGACTTGAATAATGTGATCACTTCTTAAATTGATATGTTGTTCCCAGGCCCAATGACCATTAGACCACTACAAAAAAATTTTGTTTTATCGATGTTTCAAAAGGATGCTGATTATATATAAAACGTCAATATTACTTTTAGTGACATTTAATAAAATGCCTCTAAAGGTTGCATTGTTAAAAATATTAGCGACGTTAATGGTGACATTTTTACAAAACATCGCTATTATAAGTAATAGCGACATTTCATTAAATGTCGTTGAAAATATTAGCAATGTTTTTATTTAACAATTAACGACGTATAAAAATGTCACTATATACATACAAAACTCGTAAGAAGGAATTAACAACGATATAGAAACATCGCTAATAATTAGCAACATGTTTACGTGCATTATTGATGTTTCAGAAGTGTCGGCATAAACACAAACACCATTAGCGACAATTTAGAAATGGCTCTAATTCTCGTATTATTGTAAAAAAAAAATTTGTTGATTGCATTCATTGTGACAACCTAATAGACATTATATATGATGATAATTGCATTTGTTGTGACTACCAAATAAACATTATCTATTGTTCAAATTTATAAAAAAAATGTAAATATATATTGACCATTCCATTGAACCATATATAAACTAGAGTAACATAGAAGTGGTTCCATAAAATGTCTAAATAACAAAGTAGAAATAAGTGGATCATTTTACATTCATGAATGTTGAACAAAACTAAAGAAATATTTCTTCCCAAAATAAAAGAAACGGATGCCTTGAAAATCACATGCAAAATATAGTTTATTATTAATATCGTGGATTGCTATAAATATATATATATATATATATAGGTGAAGTAAAAACCTTTATTTATATAAATGATAAGCAAGAACATATTATCCCTCATTGCTTGGCGCCTCTACTGCCACTATTGGACAATTCAAACCTTATAAATCCCTATTAATTCAGTCTAAAAGAACTTTTAAAAATTAATATAGAAATTAAAAAAATAAGTGTTTGTGAGTGTACCATTGTCCTTCTCCTCATAATTGCTTCTAGTTTTGGATTTGTCTCAACTAATTGAGTCTCCATAGTATCATTTTTTGCATCCATTTGTGCATCCACATTTATTGCTTTTTCTTTAGATCGAAGCTCAAATTGTGCCTCCATAGTGGCACTCTTTGTTGTCATTTCTGCCACCCTAGTAGTTGTTTTCTATGCATGCCATCACTTTCTCCATCTCTTCTCTTAATGCTACAAGTTGTGTAGCTAACCTGGCATCAATGAATGAAAAAATAGTGATGAAGTAGGGCCAAATCCCATGTACTGAACACAACCATTTCTCTATGTTCCCATGACCTGAGAAAATAAATCATTCAAACACAAGGTATCCTCTGTCCCCTTTGGTAGTGTCTTCAACATTTCATCCATCATTTGCTGCAATGACAATATAAAAAATAATACTCACAAATGCATATAAAACAAGGTTACCCAGAAGGTTTTTAAACCATGAAATAATATTACAAAGACCCAAGAGGTAATAGTATTCATACACCTATAGGTCAAGCATTTTTTCAATCATATTATTGTCACAAACTAAGCCCATGCTTATTATAGAACAATACTAATTCCATGCAATGTTGTGGACCGGTGTCCACAACAGCATGGCGATTGGCAGGGAAGGGGAAGAGAGCAGCAAGGTGGTCGGGAAAGGGTGAGAGACAAATAGGAAGGAGAAGAGATTAAACAAAGACTAATTCATTCATTAACTAATTTAAATTAGGGCATAAACCTTACAATAAATAAATATCTTAACGAACCTCCTAACAATTAGACTAAAGCCCTATTAACTATCAACTAAGGACAATCTCTTAACGGGCCTCCTAACAATAATCCTAAACCCCATTATTAATATACCACTGAAGACAATAAACCTAATAAACAATAATTATTGGGCCTAATACTAATCTAACTAGTGCAGCCCATGGGCAGGGCATTGCACCCTTATGCCAAATTCCAACACTCCACACATAAAAGGTGTTACGTATTTACATGTTGTGTACTTGTTACAAAGACCACTCGGAGACAACTCTATTCTCTCTTGATTTATAGGACTTACTATCTTTTGGGCTTTACTTTTCAGTGCTTTCCTTTTATAGTTGAAAAAGTTGTAATGTAGGACAATCACTACAATAAAATGTACTATTAGCAACGCATGCACAAGTGTCGCTAAAAATAACTACTTACGACGTATATAAAATCGTCGCAAAAAATGAATTATTAGCAACACAAAATAATATGTGTCGCTACTAGTTAATGTATTAGCGACACTTACTTTAACACGTCGCTAATAAGAACCAAATTAGCGACGCTTAACAATAAGCGTCGCTAAAAGATATATATTTTAAAAAAGTAAAAATATTCATAACTATTAGCTACTTTTTTTTTAAGTGTCACTAATTGTTTTAATAATAGCGATGCTTCATACAAGCGTCACTAATACTTATACTATTAGCGACGCTTAATAAAAACATCACTAATAGTAATTAATTTTTTTTATAACTATTAGCGACGCTTGAAATAAGTGTCGCAAATAGCATTGATAATAGCGACGCTTGTCTGTAAACGTCTCTATTAGCTTAATTAATTAATTTTATTTAATAAATAATTATATAATAAATATTAAACAAAATTAAAAATAAACTTTTTAAATATAATATGTTTTATTAATTATTTACTATTTATATATATATAATAAATAATTATTAAAATTTTAATAACAGGTAGTTTTAATAATAGATTAAAGTTTCACTATTTATATATAATATATTTTATTTATTAAATTTTTTTAAAGAGAGAGAGCGAGGAGAGAGATAGAGATAGAGAGGAGGAGGGAGAGATAGAGAGAAAGAGGGTAGAGAGAGAGAAGGGAGAGAAAGAGGGTAGAGAGAGAGAAGAGAGCGAATGAGGGTAGAGAGGGAGTGAGGAGAGAGAGAAATTTTTTTAATTATAATTTTTTTTAAAAAAATTTAAACAATAAAAAAAAGTTACTAGCGACAGATAGATTTATGCGTAGCTACTACCATGTAGTAGCGACGCCCGTCGCCGGAGGTCTACTATATTTACTGGAGTTGGAGTGGGCACTTGTGGACTTATTTTAAATTAAGGTAAAAAGGGAGAAAAATAATAGGGTTCCTAAAGTTTTAAAGAGTGAAAAAATTTTATTAATTTTTTTTTAAAATGGGGTGCTATTAGGATTAATGGGGCGTATATAAATATGTTCAAAAAATACTTAATTTTTTAAGGGTACTGTATATACATATGTTAGAGAAAAATAGATGCGTTCTTTTAATTTTTAAAAGTAACATAAATAAAAAAAGGGGCGGAAACCGATTAATCCTATATAAATAGGCTAATCACTGGTTAGTCCCAACTGTATTAATTAGCACCGAAATATCCTGACAATAATTGATGATGAAACAATGACTAATATACCCTCCAAGTGGTGCTATACACCAGACATGATTTTCATGTAAAAGTTCACGCGTTGACGAGGCGGTGTTCCAGTCCACATCACCACTCTTTTAATCATCTGCCCTTCCACTTCATGTTCCCCGACCCGGCCCTGTTTCCCTCCTCCGACCTCCGTCATCATCCCCCATCCTTTCCCATGCCCTCGCCAACAGCCATCTCCCACACCTCACTGTCCAGCTGCTTCACACGTAATTGCAACCTCCAAATCACCTCTCTTCTTGGTTCCCCATGTCCGGCCTCCAACTTTTGGCTTCTGACCACCAACCCCCGGCTGACAGCAGGGGACTTTCCTAGCTCCTGCACCACCAGCCACGCTACTGTCGCCTTCTCCTGTGCCATGTCCATTTTTTTGTCTAAACCAAGCCCTTTCATCCCCCGCCTCCCTGCCACCAACATCCAAGCAACCGTCAGGCGTGGACATATTGTGCACCACCTCCCTCTTCTCGCCTCTCAACTCCCACAACTAGCCTAAATCAACAGCAGCTAAAATCAGTCCAACTCTTTGTCCATCCCTGCTATCTGTTTCAAATTGGTTTGCTCTTGTGCGAGGATACCGACCGCCCCCATTGCTAGCTCTCACCTCTCCTCTTCCCCGGCTAGTCCACCGGTGGAGCAAGATCTCGAAAGGCCATCTACTCTCTACTATTATTTCACCACTCTGTGCTGCCTTTCACGGTTGTGGCAATGTCCTCCCCCTGGCAGGTTGCCTAAGCCAGTGCCAATGTGTACGTTTAACCCAACATCTCCAACAGTAGGTTGCTACACTTCATGGTCTTCTTCTGCGCTCTCAGCTTTCTCATGGTGCGAGCCCACTCAAGTACGATGAAGGCCTCCTTGAGGCAGACAAAGACGGTCTTCAACACGGCTTTCTGGCCATGGACGGACGGAGTTATTGATGTGGTAAAAGATGGGGACCAGTAGGTGGCCACCGAGATGAGGGGAGAGACACCCGCGGTTCCTGCTCCACCCTACTATGGCCCTTGCAAAGCAGTGGGAGGGCTGGAGGTTTGAAAGGATGGTGGGGCGGCAAGCCGATGGGTAGGGTTGGGTCCGGATGTTATGCATGGATGGATGGGGACGATGGCCCAGATGCAATAAAGCCAGTGGGTTTTTTTATCTCCGTGTCCCCCATTGCTCTTTTACCCCGTCATTTTTAACTAAAATCTCTCGTGTCCCCCATTTCACCCCATTTCTATTTTTTCCACTTTCTTCTTCCCCCTTTCTTCTTCATCTCCGGCGCCGGCGACAATGCCAATGTCTTTTTTTTACCACCCGCGGCTGACGGTAGCCGCTGGCCACGGCGAGCTCGCCGTGACCACAGCCAGCAACGGCCGCAGTCAGAGGGTCAGCGCGGCCAGATCTGGCCGCGCACGGCCGGACAAGCCGCAGGCACTGGCCTGTGCGGCCATTCTGGCCGTGCACTGCCAGCGTCGGCCAGATCTGGCCGTGCGCGGCTAGATCCAGTTCGCAGGCCGGATTTGGCGTGGCCGGACTATGTTGTGTCCGGATCGGACACAAACGGTACCTAACTTCACGAAGGAGAAAAGGAAGAAGTTTGGACAAAGGAAGAAGAGAAATAATTCTGAATTGCATAAACCTCCAAGGAGGAAGACAACCTCTTTTATAGGAGGCGGCCATTACAATCCCCTTAATTACGGACCATTACAATCATTAATGGTCTGTTACAATCATTAAGGGTCCGTTACAATAATTAACAGTCCGTTACAATCATTAACAGACCGTTACAATCATTAACTAAATCTCCTTGATTACGCTTTATTACATCACAAAAGGAAATGACCAAAAAGTAAAGTAACCATAATATAGTAGGTCCTAAAAAGGAAAGTAGTGCATGGTGGGGCAGATGTCTCGTGGCGTACACAACACTCAACCACGCTTCCGTTTTCGCCTTGTCCTCAAGGCGACCCAGTAGGGTAGCGCTCCATGAACTCGTCCTCAAGCATCCAAGTAGCATCCTCAAGAGGTTGACCCTGCCAAGACACGAGTACCTCAGTGACAATGCGGCCCGAACGACGCACCCGTCGTTTATCAAGCACAAAGGCGGGTGTGGGTAAGTTAGGCTCGGGGGGCCCCAGCAGTGGTGGAGGCGGGGCACTAGAGACAAGGGTCAGGTCCCCAACAAAACGGCGAAGGCGAGAGACATGGAAGACCGGGTGCACCAACGATCTGGTGGGCAATGCCAAGCGGTAAGCCACGGGTCCAATGCGCTCGATAATGGAATAAGGGTCATGGTAACGTTGAGCCAACTTAGCATTGTCAGCTTGGAATAAGCTGGTCTGACGCTGAGGAATCACTGAGACATAAACAAGATCGCCCACATGGAACTCCCAATCAGCATGCTTCTTATCATATACCTGCTTCATACGGTTCTGAGCAGATCCTAAATTGAGTTTAAGCTGTCGGATAACCTCATCTCGTGTCTGGAGCATATAATCAACCTCAGCCACAGAAGAGCGGTGAGGCACATAGGACAACACGGTAGGAGGAGGGCACCCATAAACTACCTCAAAGGGAGTGAATCCAGCCCTGGTATGATAGGCCGTGTTATACGACCATTCTGCCCAAGGAAAGAGTTGGAGCCATCGGCGGGGCTGATTCCCAACAAAACATCGCAAGTACTGTTCTAAGCAGCGGTTAACAACCTCGGTCTGCCCATCTGTCTGTGGGTGATAGGCGGTACTCATATGAAGTTTGGTGCCCTGAAGTGCAAAGAACTCGCGCCAAAACTGAGAGAGGAAGATCCGGTCTCGATCGGAAACAATGGTATGAGGCATGCCATGCAGCTTAGCTACCTCACGAACATACATCTCAGCCACTGTTTTGGCGGTGAATGGATGGCCCAAGGCACATAAATGCGCATACTTAGACAAGCGATCCACAACCACCAAAATCACTGATTTGCCCTGTACTACGAGCAAGGCCTCCACGAAATCCATAGACACATCTTCCCAAACTTTGTCGGGAATGAGGAGGGGCTGAAGTAACCCAGCAGGTGATGTAGTAGCAGCTTTCTCCCGTTGACAGACGTCGCACGCAGCTACATAGTTTTGAACCGCCCTCTGAAGACCCTGCCACAAGAAGCTTTGACTGACCCGCTTATATGTTCGGAAGGAACCCTCATGGCCAGCCAATGGTGTGTCATGGAAATGAGAGAGAATACATTGTCGGAGGTCATATGCATCCGGCACCCACAGTCGTCCCTTCCAAAAGAGAAGTTCATCTTGCCACACAAAGAAAGGAAGGGCAGCAGGGTCACCTTGTATACGAGTAACCAGCTCATGTGTGGATGAGTCCTCCAAGTAAGCTCGCCGCAGCTCCGGTAGGAAGGGGCAAGAGGGCATAGACAATGCAAGATAAGATTCCTCAAAAGGTCGGCGAGAGAGAGCATCTGCCACCGTGTTTTCTGCCCCCTTCTTATATACCACCTCATAATCATAGCCCAAAAGCTTGCTGACCTATCGTTGCTGTGCCGGAGTTGACACCCGCTGCTCAAGAAAGTACTTCAAGGGCTGATGGTCTGTGCAGATGAGGAAGCGGCGACCGAGCAGGTAAGGGCGCCATTTTGTGACTGCATGTATTATGGCGAGCATCTCTTTCTCATAGGCTGAAAGTGATAAGGAGCGGTCAGCAAGAGTTTTGCTGAAAAAGGCAATTGGCCGCTCATCTTGAAGTAGAACGGCACCAAGACCGGTATCCGAAGCATCTGTCTCCGCCACAAAGGAATGACTGAAATCTGGAAGAACCAAGACTGGGGCAGTCGCCATGGCCTGCTTCATCCTCTCAAAGGCCTTTTGGGCTGCCTCTGCCCAAGTAAAGGCCCCCTTCTTGAGGAGGGCAGTGAGGGAACTAGCAATCATCCCATAGTGACTGATGAAACATCGATAGTACCCTGTAAGGCCCAGAAATCCACGGAGTGCCCGGACACATGTGGGGGTTGGCCATGAAAGCATAGCAGCCACCTTTGAAGGGTCAGTGGCAACTCCTTCATGAGAGATGACATGGCCAAGGTACTCCACCTGTTTACTGCCAAAAGAGCACTTCGAGCGCTTAAGAAATAATGAATTAGCTCGCAAAATGGAGAGGATAGACCTGAGATGCTCCAAGTGATCCGCCCATGATGTGCTATAGATCAATATATCATCGAAGAAGACCAAGACAAATCAGCGAAGGAAAGGGCGGAACAAGTCATTCATGAGGCTCTGGAAGGTAGCTGGTGCATTGGTCAATCCAAATGGCATGACCAAGAACTCAAAATGGCCATCATGGGTGCGGAAGGCTGTCTTGTGGGCATCAGCTGGCTGCACACGGATTTGATGATACCCCAAGCGAAGATCAAGCTTGCTGAAGACGGTCGCCCCGGATAGCTCATCGAGGAGCTCTTCAATCACCGGAATAGGATACTTATCCTTGACGGTGATAGCATTCAGTGCCCGGTAGTCTACACAGAACCGCCAAGTGCCATCCTTCTTTCTGACAAGTAACACTGGTGAAGAGAAGGAACTAGTGCTTGGTTGGATGATACCTGACTGGAGCATGTTGGCCACCAAGCGCCCAATCTCCGCCTTTTGGATGTGAGGGTATCGGTATGGCCGGACATTTGCGGGTGAAGCACCAGGGATGATAGGAATGTGGTGATCATGGGGTCGCACCGAAGGTAGCCCCTTAGGTTCGGCGAAGACATCTTCATGCTCCGCCAAGAGAGCAAGTAGATCCTCCGGAAGGCTGCCTTGGCTCACATCAACAGTGGCACGCTGCTGAAGGAAAATTCCTTGAGGTGCAAACCGAAAGAGAGAGCTTACCGATTGGGCGGATTGCAAGGTACCTGGCTGAGAACCTTGGATGCGAACCCGCTGCCTGTGTACCTCAAAGTCCATGATCATGTCACGGAAGTTCCATACGACGTCACCCAGCTCCTGAAGCCATTGGACTCCCAACACCACGTCAGCCCCTTTTGTGGGCAGCAAGAACAAATCGGTTTTGAAAGTATGGCCCTGGATGGATAATAAAGCATGCACACACACCCCAGTGCTCCGAAGGTGTTTGCCATCGCCGATTAAGACATCGAACGGCTTTGAGTCTGACACAAGGCACCCCAACCATTGTGCCACCTTATTATTGATGAAGTTATGGGTGGAGCCACTGTCGATAAGGATGGCCACTTGTTGCCGCTTGAGGTGGCCTTGGACGCGCATGGTGCGAGGAGTGAAGGCCCCTGAAAAAGCATGCACCGAAATCTCAGGCAACACGTTGTCATAAGGGGGTGGTGCATCCGGGGCTAGATCATAATCCTCCTCATCGGCCTCCTCGACTAGTAGGCTGCCTCGGACGGAACACCGATGGCCGGGTATGAACTTCTCATCACACTTGAAGCACAAGCCTTTCGATCGCCGCTCTTCCATCTGGGCCGGAGTGAGGCGGCGTATAGGAGCACCAGCAGGGCCGGAGGGCTGGCTGGGGTTGCTGGTGGGAATGCTGGTTGCTGCGGTAGGAAAGGGCACTGGGCTAGTTGGGGGTCGAAGAGAAGAGCCCAGCCGACCTCCTCGTCGCTGTCTGGCTAGCTTCTCCTCTTCAATTCGTGCATGTCGCACAACTTCACGCATCGACATACAAGAGAAATGACGCATCTCATCTGAAATTTCTGGTTTGAGCCCCCTTTTAAAAGTCCCAATGAAGGCTGCCATTGGCCAATCAGGGAGACGATTTGCAATCTTCATGAACTCGGTGTAGTATGCCCGCACGGTAGTGGTTTGGCGCAGGGTGGACAGCATCTCATTGAAATCTTGGAACTCGTTGGGGCCGAATTGGACATAAAGCTCATCCGCGAATGAAGTCCAAGTTGGGAAGCGGACCTCCTTCTCGAAGCTCTGAAACCAAATGGAAGCATCGCCGTCTAGATGGAAAGCGGCTATGCATAACCGTTCTACCTCGGAGTGAGTTCCCTGGTAGGAAAAAAATTTCTCCACCTTGTATAGCCATTCCACTGGGTCTTCATCTCCATTGTACCGTGGGAATTGAAGACGAGCCAAACGTGGCTCAGCCCCACCCCGAAGTCCTCCGCGGGAGGCAGAGTACTCCTCCCCATCATCCTCAAACTCGTGGGCAAGATTTTTGTGGGGCGGCACCATTGAGGCATTTCCTCGAACATCTGGAGGGCCTCGCATATTCCAACCTGCACGTCCTCCTTCTTTGTGCTGATTAAAGGTGCCAAAGCGGACTGAATGTCCAGGATGGTGCACCTCTCTCTCAGACAATGCTTGGAGGCCGGGGGTGCGAGATTCAATGGGCTGCGAAGGTTCACCCAACTCAGCCTGGACCGGCTGCGGCTTGGGAAAAAGTGACGTTGTGGGGGCTGCTTGAATTTGGGAAACCGCCGTGGTGAGGTGCCCGAGTTGTGCAAGGATCAGCGAGAGCATAGAGGGATCAGCCTATTCGGTTGCTGGTTTGGGGCTGCTCGCCATGTCCTCTTGTCCCTTCTCGGGTTGTGTCTCAGGAGCCGTTGCCGGCTGTTTGCCTCGTGCCATGGCAGATCGATGAGGCTTTGATACCAATGTTGTGTCCGGATTGGACACAAACAGTACCTAGCTTCACGAAGGAGAAAGGGAAGAAGTTTGGACAAAGGAAGAAGAGAAATAATTCTAAATTGCATAAACCTCCAAGGAGGAAGACAACCCTTTTTATAGGAGGCGGCCATTACAATCCCCTTAATTACGGACCGTTACAATCATTAATGGTCTGTTACAATCATTAAGGGTCCGTTACAATAATTAACAGTCTGTTACAATCATTAACGGACCGTTACAATCATTAACTAAATCTCCTTGATTACGCTTTATTACATCACAAAAGGAAATGACCAAAAAGTAAAGTAACCATAATATAGTAGGTCCTAAAAAGGAAAGTAGTGCATGGTGGGGTAGATGTCTCGTGGCGTACACAACAGACTAGTTGCGCAGGCCGGATCTCGCCACAGTCGCCATCGCCGGAGTTAATATCGTCGGGAGAAAAAGACTGGGGTTTAATGTAATGGGGAAGCATGAGCAAAATGAAGGGGGGAATATGGGGGATGAAAGTAAAAAAAAAACACTTTTTCTGTTTGTTTTGGGGGACACAAAGACAAAAATGGGGTTTGAATAGCCACGTTCTTTCCTTTATCTCTGTTTTTTGGTCTCATAAACGAATTACATCCAGTCTCATCTGGGCCATTAATCTATGTTCTCCTCATATATTGTTTCCTTGGATTGTATATTTTTTTAATTGACAATTTGGCTGCCTAGATCAGGCTATTAAACTGCTAGTTTAATTCTAATTTTGTGTACAATATGATTATGCTTTAGGTTTTAATTTTATAATATACTTTAAATTTTAATTGTAGAATATAGTTTAGGTTTATTTAGTAGTAATATGCTTTAGGTTCAGTTACCTAATGGCAGCAAATGGTTTTGGAGTTTTAATTTTTTTGAAACTTTAGAATCTCTTTTAAGTATTATTTTACTGTAGCATTTATTGTCAATATATTTTATTGTATACTATAGGTATGCAAAGTATAATTTTTTGCTCTAATTTTGTTATTTGAATGTTTTTCTATAATTTTGTAGAGATATATGATTTTATTTTAGGTTTATAATTGATTTTGTATTTTAGGTTTTGCTACTATGTACTATAGGTTTGTTATTGGTTTTATAGAGTATGATTTTACTTTAGAGTATAATCTTACTTTAGAGGCTTATTTACTAAGCGAGATCTGCTTATTATCTACTTAATTTTAGTAGTAGGGATATATATTAAATATATAATTTTACTTTAGAATA
The DNA here is from genome assembly GCA_035235625.1 of Saururus chinensis. NCBI lineage: Eukaryota > Viridiplantae > Streptophyta > Magnoliopsida > Piperales > Saururaceae > Saururus > Saururus chinensis. The sequence goes on from CP141141.1 coordinate 3,137,427, forward strand.
CTTGCATAATATAATTTTACTTCAGAGCATATTCTTAATTTATAGGCTTATTTTAAGGAAGATATGTTTGATATCTACTTGTTTTAGTAGTAGGGATATTTATTAAATGTATAATTTTATTTTAGAATATTTGTATAATATAATTTTACTTTAGAGTATAATCTTACTTTAGAGGCTTATTTACTAAGTGATATATTTTTAATATCTACTTATTTTAGTAGTATAAATATTTACTATAATATAACTTAATATGGAAAGCAACAATCTACTTAGATTGTAATCAACATTTCAAACGTATTATTTATCCCATATATGTGTACATGTGCTTACAAGGGTAACATACAATAACTAAGATCAAATTTCAATGTTAAAATTAATTAACCATGTAACTAAGAACTATAATGAATAACTAGACCTCAAGATTTATGGTTTGAATATCTAGGGTTCAAGTATAATATAAGTATAGTCTAAAGAGTATTATTATACTTCTAAAAATTATTATACTTAATATGTGAACAATATTAGGCAATATTGTTCACATACCATCTGAATCAAGTATTTGAGGCGAAGGGGAAAACTCAGGCAATGACTCCGAACCCAAGGAGGTCTAGGCAAGTTCAGCCAGGTCCTTGCAACCCTTTCTCTTTGGCTCAATCTGCTTTTCATCTACATCATTTTCTTTTCTTCCCCTTCTCCCCCTACCACCAATAGCCGATCAAAGTTTTTTATTCTGGAGGACGTAACTCGTGAAGATCAAATGCAGGAACTGTGGTTTCATATAGCCGTCCCTGTTTTTGGATTTTAGGAGGATGTGTCTTAGGCTTTTCAACCACTTTCAATTTGTGATTTGTATGATATGCGTTCCTTCTTTGAACTGATTGGGAAACCCTACTTTTCGAGTTGCGAAGGTTCGTCGCGCCGGCACTGGTGGTTTTTCAGAGGAAAGGGATTCTCTGGCTCCTGCTGTTTTCCAGTCCCACACACGGATTCTCTGGCCCCCGTCGGCACCTCCCATTGCTGCGACTGTTCATTTCCTCAATTCCCGGTACTCCTTTTGTAGTCAAGCCACAGGGGTCTTAGGTTCGTTTTGTGTACATTACTAGAATTAAACCCCCAACAGCCAGCATCAACGCCCAAATCCAAGAAATCGGAGTTGAAGAAGACAACAGAGACAAGAAGTAAGCGATGAAGACCCACGCCGCCCTCAGCAGCTGGACCCTCAGCAGCTGGACGAGGCCCAGCTCCATAGTTCAATACCTGACACGGCTGGGAAAATCAGAGCTTTTTCACGGTCTCTCCGCATAACCTCTTGAATCAGCAAGTGGCAAAATTGGCGGGAATTTGTGGGTACGGGTGAGCAAGAATCCAGAGACGCGAGCCCAACACGAAATGTTTGGCCAGGAAAAAGGAAGGAATCGGAGACGACATTCCCAAAGGGAGCCTTAGACGCCCTGTACATGACTACTGCAAATGTAATGGGTGGGCATCTTGTCCTAGGTGGCAAATTAGTGGCTGTAAATTGCAATTCGTCTTTTCTGGAAAAGCTGACCAGTTCCCCTCACAGACTTTTTATCGAACAGTTCATGAGCATTCAGATATTTCAACATCGAACTCCTCGGTTTAGTTGAATAGACCAATTGCACTCCATATGAACTAAAATTATGACACGGAGAAAAGGATTAAATGGTTGCGTTCCTCATTCACGAGCATTGAAGCAAAATGCTCACACAAGCTAGAAAGGTGGGGCAGCCGGCACAGAAAAGAAGATGACACCAAATATAGCTGATATTAGAAATGATGGAGGAGCAGCGGCAGCCACTTAGGGTCAAGCCAGTGACAAAGATGGTCCGACGATGAATGTTCAGAAACGCCGGTATGATGCTCCGGTCGAGATCGGAAACGATCGAGGAGAGCAGCCAGCGGAGAATAAATTACAGCCACCGACCGAAGAACAAGGGTAGTATTAAGTTTATAAAATAAATAATCGCCTTGGTGTAAAAACGTAGGATTAAAAGGTATAGAAAAAACTGAGGGGAGGATGAGCTGGCCATTATTATTCCAAGAAGTTTATAGGTAATTTTCCCTAAAAAACGTAGGATTATAGGTAATTTTCCCTAAAAAAAAAAATGCTCTAGCCAAGAAGTTTCCATTGAATTGCTTTTTTTTTTTTATTATTTCGGTGGAATCTCTCGGCCACGGTGGGCCAAATGCCGTGAAGACTCAGCTCGGTTAGTTTTATATTAAAAAAAAAAGCGACAAGCAAGGCTGGCCGCCTTCTGTGGTTTTTCTTGGGAATCTGGTAGACCTAACTGGCCAATGAAAACACTAGCAAATCCTTCGGACGCGTTTAGCAGACTAGTGAGATATTGACTTCATTTGCTCTTCAATCTTTGTCCAAGTTTTCAAACAAAAGAGTAGACCCAAAGCTATCATCGAGGAAACAGGAAACTCTCTAATCATGGTCAAGTTTTCAAACAAAAGAGTAGATGATACAAGAAACTCTCTGGTCATTTCCTTCTCATTGATCCGCCCTGTCCTCTGAGCTTTTATCTCTTCCTTCCCCTACAAAAGCTCCACCTCCACTCCGATAGCTCTATCGCCCTCTCCACTTACCCTTCTCCACTCCGATAGCCAAATTCATCATCTGGGTCTTCACTGGATTCGCCTACAACCAACTTGTCACCCACCCATCTACTGAGATCACTTGCTGTTTAGGTGCTCGGGTAGTGTTCGCTGCATATCGAGAGGAAGAGGCCAGAGTTTTGCAATTAATGGCTGAAACTGTGGTGAACTTAGTAATCGAGCAGCTCACGCAGCTGGTCGTTGACGAAGTGAAGCTGCTGAGCGGAGTTAAGAACGAGTTCACCCAAATCAAATCGGACCTGGAGAGCATCAGGGCCTTTCTGAAGGACGCAGACAGCAGGCAGCACAGCGACAAGGCGGTGAAAGCCTGGGTGAATCAGGTCAGGGATGTGGCCTACCACATTGAGAATGTCATCGACGAGTTCCTATTTCGCATCGGCCGACCTCACGGTCGGGGCCTCTCCGGCTGCCTCCGCAAGTCCACTCGCTTCTTCAGGCACTTCTTGTCGCGCTATAGGATTGCCAGCGAAATGCAGAGCATCAAAAACCAAATCAGGGCCATCTCGGACAGGAGGAGGGAATTCTCCTTCGCATCTTCCATCGTCGAAGGCACAAACCCGAGCCCGCACGATCCTCGAATTACTACTGCCCTTTTCGTTGAGGAGTCGGAGATTGTGGGCATCGACAAGCCCAAAGCAGAGCTAACTGCTTTGCTGCTAAGAGAGGACCCAAATCCTCTGATGATCTCAGTGGTGGGGATGGGAGGCTTGGGCAAGACTACCCTTGTGAGGAAAGTGTACAAAAGTGAGAAGGTGAAGAAGCGGTTTGAATGCTTTGCTTGGGTGATTGTGTCCCAGACTTTCTCCATTGAAGATCTCTTGAAGAGCATGATGAAGGAGTTCATCAAAACGAAGGAGGAGTCCTTCCGAGAGGACATCAAGAGCCTGAACTATGTCCAGCTAGTTCACACCATGAGGAACTACTTGCAGGAGAAGAGGTACGTAGTTGTTCTTGACGATGTATGGACTATAGATGCGTGGGAGAACTTAAAGTGTGCATTGCCTGAAAATAAGCTTAAGAGTAGAATAATTGTAACTACTAGGATACACAATGTTGCATCTTACTGCTCAAGGGTTCCTGAGCTTGTCTACAAGATGGAGCCCCTGCCTTCAGAAGAGGCATGGACTCTGTTTTGCAGGAAAGTATTCGGCGGCGATTGCCCTGATGAACTGGAACAAGCCTCACAGAACATCCTCAGAATGTGTGGAGGGCTGCCCTTGGCAATTGTTGCAATCGGGGGCCTTTTGTTGACGAAGAACAAGACTCCAACAGAGTGGAACACAGTCCATCGCAACCTCAAGATGGAGCTGGACAACAATGACTTGCTAACCACCATGAAGAAGATCTTGTGGCTCAGTTATGAGGATCTCCCACACCATCTCAAGTCTTGTTTCCTCTACTTTGGTATCTTTCCTGAAGATCACATCATTAGGAGAGGCCAGCTACTTCGTGAATGGATGGCTGAGGGCTTTGTGCAGCCAATGTATGGCTTGACACTGGAGGACATTTGTGAAGTCTACCTCAACGACCTTGCTCGTAGGAGCTTGGTTGAGGTTGTGGAGTTTGATTCTTATGCAAGGGTGAACAAGTGTAGGATCCATGATTTAATGCATGAACTGATTTTGTCGAAATCAAGAGAACAGAATTTCGTCACTTTGGCAAGAAATGACATAGGCCTGCATGACAATGTACGCCGCTTAACCATCTGTAGTGGGGCTACTGTTCCAAAGAATCAAAGCTTCCATCATCTTCGTTCTTTGTTCGTGTTCAAGTCAAGGGAAATTCCATCCTTCTCAAGGTTTCGGATGTTGAAGGTACTGTATCTGAACGCTGCACCACTAGAAACTTTTCCCAGTGAAATTGTAGCTCTCTTCCATTTAAGGTACTTGAATTTGAGGAACACAAACATTAAGGAGATCCCAAAGTCCATCAGCAAGCTTCGTAACCTTCAAACTCTAGACCTTAAGCATACATATGTTTCAGAGCTGCCCAAAGGGATCCTCAAACTCCACAACATCAGGCTTATACTTATGTATCATTTTCGGTACGAGGATTCTGTGAGAAGAATCTATGGTGGAAAGATGCCTTCAAGAATAGGGGATTTAACTTCCCTGCAAAAATTAAGGACCCTTCACATGGACGGTGGAGAAGAGCAAGCAAAAGAATTGGGAAAGCTGACACAATTGAGAATGTTGGGCGTTTCAGGTGTAAGAACACAGTACTGGAACACCCTGCGTTCTTCCATCACCAACATGAGGCACCTTGAGACCCTCTGGATAAGTACAAATGATGGAGAAGAGCCTCTTGGAGTGAACTTCCTATCACTGTTGTCACCTAGCCTAAAAGGCATATCTTTGAGGGGATCTCTACATATGTTGCCAGAAATGATTGGGTCGTTTGTGAATCTAGTCAAGATAGAACTCATATCTTCAAGACTGGCTGATGACCCTCTCAAAGCATTTCAGCATTTGCCAAATTTGACCTACCTTGCTCTTAAGAATGCTTATGATGGTGGAAAGTTGAGCTGTGGAGCAAGAGGCTTCCAAAGGCTTAGAAGACTGGTGATGAGGGCCCTTCGTGCATTGAGTTCGGTGCATATAGAGAATGGAGCCATGCCCAATCTTGAAGAGTTTAGAATTATTGATTGCCCAATGCTGGAGCAGGTTCCGTTTGGGATTGAGAACCTCGATACACTGAAGGAGCTGAGTTTTGGTAATATGCCGGAAGAGTTTCTTAGGAACATCAAGAGTAAAGAAGGAGATGATTGGGACAGAGTGAAGCATATCTCACTCATCAGGTATCTATTCATGATGAACGGCAAGTGGCAAAGCAGCTCTTTCGTTAATCTTAGTGAAAACTGAACTATATTCATCAGATGGAACCTACGCTGCAAGTAAGGTTTAGCACTGTTTCTTTCTTTAACCTGATGTGTACTTATGAACTTGTTTGTTATGTAATGTAACGTAATGTAATGAAGATGTTTTTCTTAGAATTTAGTCTTTCAAGTGCAATTGGCTGCAACGCTTCACTAAATATATTGGCTAATTTGAATCCGCAATGAGGCTTGTAACAATCAAATAAATCAAGTTTAATTAGCATCTTTGGGACAAGGCGTCAAGAGAAGTGACCTGAGCAAAGGGGGACAACTACAAAAAACAAGACTTAAAACGGCATTCAGAAGCGAGGATGAGGCCATCGCTAGAGAAATATATAGCTGCCCACCAAATTAGGGAGAGCAGACAAGATCAATTAGGTTGATACCATGTTCGAGTGGGAAAACCCTCAAAACTAACTCCATTGATTCTGATTACAAGATTTATATTCAAAGCTTACAAAAATAAGAGATGTAATCAGCTTATGAAGCTTCACCGGTTGTCGATCACTGGGGATGGATGATGGATGGTGCACACGCTAGCCTGCGAGTCATAGATGCCACACATACTAGCCCTCTAGTTGTATGTGAAATTGCAATCTACGTACGTGTACAGATTGTAAGCTAGCATGTGCACCATCGATACTTGGTGATGAATGTTACATGAAACTTCACCGACCGTCAACTAAGGGCTCATTACAACTCCAAAAATAAAGAGGAATGTTATATTTGTACAACATTACAATATAAAATAAGAAAAGGAAATTACGCAAATATGTGATTGTTATCCCTGATTTATCCTAATGGTGTAAACTATGATTGTGTAAGCTTTCCAATAATTCCCATTTCTCACTTTTCTTTAGATAATCCCCAACTCTCTCACTAGTGGCAGACGTAGGATCTTTAATTAAATGGTAAAAATTAACTAACCTTTTAAATAAATTTTTTCCACTCTATAATACCTCAATTTGTAATTGTTGAAGTGCAATGCAGCTAAACATATTGGAAAATTTCAAGTAAAACTAATAAATTGTCAAAGCACTTCATCTGATTCTATGTATGAAAACAATTTTTTAGTCTTTCTATCTAGATCATACTTGTAACGAAGTCTTAAACTATTAAGAAGAATTGTACCTTGCATTTAGACAAGGTCATTTAACATAAATGAACTCAACTCTTACATAATGACAAAAATATGTGCAACTTTTCAATAATGTCAATAATATACTTATACACGTATGAAAAGGATGAACATATTATATGAAATAACCTAAATACCCCACCCCACTCTTTTTCTACTTGACTAGTCATGCCTAGCCTCGGCATCCTAGCCTTTTTTGCCTCCAGCTTTGCCCCCGCTGCCTCCCTTGCTTCTAGCTCTGCTACCACCTCCTCTTCTACTGCCACCTTTTCTTTGTCCTCGTTCCCATCATTCAACAGGATCAACATGATCTAGTCATGGCCATTGTAAATGCAGTGACCCTTTTGGCCATTCTAGCTCTAGCTAGGCCAAATCTAGCTTGACTAGGACCTGCATTAATTTTGACACATGTTACAACTCCATTAATGTTTTTTTTTAAATATGAGAGTGCGAATGTGTTTAGTACTCCTTAATTTATTATGCTCACCACAATGCCTCTAGTTCAAAACACTAATGTATAGAAAACTACAAGTTGTGGCCTCTTATTATAAGAATTAATCAATATGAAAAATTACACCAAACAAGCACACAAAAAATCACACAAAAGATATTTAATGTGAAAACCTAACCAGGAAAAATCATGCAACCAAACCTTGGCCAATTAACAAAAGACTTACAAGACTTAATTGTTGCCAAAACTTCTAAAAGTCCATCTCTAGATTTCCCTTGGCTAGACAAGTCCTTCTTAGCGCTTTCAAATGTAGTCTTGATGTCATGACCCCAGCTCGAAGAGCCCAAAGCTGCAACAAGGATTAGTGCATGCAATGCAGTTTGACCCACTTAAGAACAATAATTATTTACTACTAATTATGCTCAATTGAATAATTCATAAACCAAGGAATATGATTCTAACCACATGAGTCAAGAAGTGGCAAAGTTATTACAATTCTACAAATTAAACGAACAACTAAGTAAGGTCTCATCATTTAGCCATCACCTAAAGCTTCTACTTTTGTCATAAAGGACAATTATTAATCCACGTGCTCTTAAAAACTCCTTGCTAAGAATTTGTAATTTGAACACATCTATGTGTACAAGTATATCATGTGGTGGAGAGGTTCATGCAAAATAAAACCAATATCTCATGCTTTGAAAATCAAACATATAGGTAAAGTGTATAAACAAGCAGAAAATAAACTTGAAGTATTAAAACTCAAACAGTATTTAAGTAAATCACATAACCATCATTTACATAAATTGGTAACCAATCATCATCCACTTTACCTACACACCCCTCACCAAAGAGGTCATGTCCTTAATCATCTTAGTGTAGTTGGAACCATTCTGATGAGATTACATATCATGCCACAAAAAGTCTTTGGGAGCCGACTTGGACTATTTTTGTAATTTTTCATGAGTGCACTCGGCATAGAAAATATTTTTGACTTTATTATCTTGTCACTGTAAAAACATATTTGTTTATAGTTATATGTAGTGTAGTGTCTTATTTTCATAATCAAAACAATGTCATATATGTGTAATTTTGAGTCATGTTAAGTCTAAAGATCATATTCTCAAGATAAAGTTGGAAGAAGACTCACATTAGTGTTTCGACAAGTAAAAACATGCATACACATTACACTCAGATACTTTGGGGTAAAGGAACTCTATTGGGTAGTGTAGTTGAGTGATAGAGACTATTTGAATGAAAATTCACATTTTTATTCAAAGCAATTGATCACTAATGTAAGAACATATGCCGCAAATGTAATGTTTATTAGCTAATTTTTTTGTCAAAATTATGTCAAAAACCTTCAGTATGTAATTAGTCTTAGAAATCTAGTTAAATGTAATTATGGTCAAATCAGTTTCGGAATTGATGGACTTGAAAACTAGGAACATACAAGTTCTCATGATCCAAAGGCTAGAGAATGTTGGTGATATAAAAGGTTTATTCAATACACATTTTCATACAAAAGTCACTTGGAGAAGTTTCATAATTAATTTTGAAGGTTTCAAATGGATTTAGGGTAAAAAAGGTAAAACTATAATTAAATAGTATCATCAATTGATTGTTTAACATAACATTGATTAAACTGATTGATCGCTAATGAATTGTATCATGGATAAGTTTAATCAATTGATCTCTACGATAAAACAATCCCTTTGTAAAACGAAGCTAAGAGTTTAATGATTATTTGATTCATATAACAATCGTTCGTTCGAGGAATCGTGTCTTAGGAAAACAGTGAATGATCAATCACTATTTAAAATGATTGATAGCCATCAGTTTTAGTTACCCTAAACAAACCTTTTCAGAATAGTTATATTTCTTTGTTGAAGTCAAAGTGTCAATTCAACTTAAAGACCAATATAAAAGCTAAGAAATGACAAATTTGAATAAAAAAACCTAAAATATATTGGAGAATAAAGAAGAGTCATTTTCACATTGTTTACCTAGAGAATTCACAAAAGAGCTTGAAGAGATTATTCATGATGAATTTACGCTGATACACAAGTAAGAAGAAAAGATTTCACTATGAAATTTTAGAGAGAAGTCAACAATATTCTTCAAAGGAGTTGAAGAATTTTAAGAGATAAATCAACAAACAAAGAAGGAGTCCATAGTTGAATTGCTAAAAGAAGAAGACAGAGATTAAAACATTAAGGGGGGAAACTTTGATGATTCAGAGAAGAAAGAATTGAAGGCCAACATCATTAACAAGAAAACATTGAATAAAAAGAGTATGTGTCAAGTCTTAAGGTTGGTTGGTTGTTTTGAGTCTTATAAGATCTATATTATTCTAGTACATTAATTTAGCCTTTGGTTGAGGCTCCATGGTTTTTTACCCTGGTTGGGGTTTTTCACGTAAAAATCTTTGTATAATTGTTTGGTTTGCATGCTTAATTGAATAGTTGATTGATCATGAATGACAATTAGACAATAGGGTATGTTTAATCCATTTTAAAATAAATTCCTGCACATAGAAGGTAGAACTCTTAATTGCTTACTTGCAAAAGTACTAATGTTAGGATTAATCTAATAATCCATTTTTGTCATCTAGTGGATATTAAACTCTTAGCCAAGTCAAAGGATCAATCGGCCTTTAATGCAGTGCACAAGGTTCTTAGAGATCATAACCCAACAATCAACTATTAGATTGATCAATTTGTCAATGAATGATTGTTCAAAATTTTTAACTAAGAGGTAGAATGATCGATTACTTGAAGGGTCTAGTTTGGGCAGAATAGGGAAACGTCGATCACCATGTGAAATGATCGACTGCTTCAATGCGTAATTGCCTAGATTAGACCACTTTGGTTTGATTTAGATACCTAGTTGGACTAGACTTCATTTTTGGACATGGGGTCTCTATAAAATGGGTTTAGAACGTGAGAAGATAGGGGAGGAAGGCTTAGAAAATTAGAGAACAATGGTGAAGCTTCTCTAATGGTTTTAAGAGAGATTAATGTTAAAACATATGAGGTTATATGTATTGTAATTGGCTAATTTTGATGAACAAAACTATATCAAACTTCATGTGCGTTGTTAGTCTTAAAGTCCAATTTTATTAGTGTGAGGGTTGAATTAAATTTTGGATTCAAGGACTAGAAAAATTGGGCAAACGTGTTTTGAAAAGCTAAAAGGTGAAGACTACATTGAGTGTTGAAGTTCAAAGGTATATTATTGTGAGATGGAGGGAGTACTTGTTTGATCGATTTATTGATCGAATGAATACGATCTAAACTTTTTGAGATTATAACCACTGTTAATTATAATTTTAAATAATTACATTGTTAATATTGAAATTACTTAAATTGTCATTGGTTGTAATATAGTAGCCCACCACAATGGACTAAATCTTTAAGGTCCATCTTAGTAGTTAGAACCTCTAAGGCCCACCATAGTGGAATTTCATGTCTTATCTTAGCTATTTTAGCTTCATATTTTACATATGGAATTCCACATACAAATTCCTTAGTTGTCCATTATGGCTCCTATTCATAACTCCCACATATCTCCTTAGAAATGTTAATTACATTGCCTCCATAAATAAAGATGCATAAAAAGGTAGACAAAAAAGAAAAGGAAGGAATTGGGGAGAAAAAATGGTAATGTCATGTCGAGGTACTATAGAAGAAAAAATTGCAAAATCCGATCCAATTTATCGTAATCAATTAGTTAACATGTTGGTTAATCATATTCTGAAAATCAAATATTTTTAAATTGGGCCAAACAAATACAAATATGCGCATCTTGTCTTCCTAATGAGTTGAAAGTAAATAGGCAAGAAATAGAAAAGGAGCGGGGGCCAAAGGAAGGGGAAGACAAGTTCTCAAACTGTTTTCTCAGGTAGGATATATCTATCTCTTAATATATATCAAAATATACTAAGTGTATCATAAAAAAAATACTCTTTTCAACCTATATTAAATTTCTATTTAATCCAAATAAGTTACACGAGACAAAGAGAGTTTTAATCTTTTAATTTTGTAGGATGACTTTGAGAAGAAGAAAATGTTGTTTTCAAGATCAAACATTAGAGTATTCTTTTGTTGTATTTTTCCTATGTGATTACCCATACCAAGTTTTTTAATGTTCTCTCATTAATAGAATAAAAATCATCTTTTCATAATCCAATCTTAAAAGAGAAATAAAATCTTTGAGGTAATTAATTTTTAAGAGATCTCACAGTTTGGCTGAACTGCGCACCTAACATACCACTTCCTTAATGTACGAGAGTGAGACAGTAAAAATTCTATGTGTTGCATTAATCAAGGGTGATATATCTATGCAATCCTTCATGGGGTCAGTTTGTGTACACATGCTTGACTTAAGAAAATGCTTTGGCACATGCCATCACTTAAATGAAAACATATAATAAGAATGATAAGACTCATCTAATATGTGTATGTATGTTTAAGTTTTGTCTTTCTACTAAGCAATGAGCATTTTTATTATGATTATAATGATTTCAAACTAGCTGTATGGATATTCGGTCCCTGTGATTGCATTACAAGTATACAAGTAAATTGTGGTTGTTTACAACATATTTTATGTTATATGTATATGTGTGTGAGGATTATGTGCTATGGTCTACTGTGCATGTATATATGCACAAATGCCTTGGAGTTAAATGATGTGTAGATTGACAAATTAAGGCTTGAGTAGGTAGAATAAAGATGCGTCAATTATTAATAGTAGGTAGACTACTGAGCTCTTAGTTATTTTTCAGTTGATGCAATACATTTAGTGTGATATATTCAAGTAATACATTATGTCACATGAATTTGAGGTCGGGCTTGAAGTTTACTTTTTATTTAAATTAGTTTAACACCAAACTTACTATGTGAGGGAAGAAATTAGCTTTACAAGGTACTTGGGACAAAAAATACTAGTCGTCACACTACCCACCTTGAGAATGGACTTTGTCCTCGAAGTTCTTTTCTACTTTATTCCAATCCATAACTCAAAATGATTTAAAATTATTTTCTTTTCAAAAAATTGACAACTCTTTAGATATATTTGAAAGCATTGAGACTTGTGTGTACTTTAAGTGGACCGAAAAAATTAATGTGGCTAGCATTGACTGATCCCTTTCCACGTAAACTGCACTCAAGTGCCCTATAACAAAAATTCATTTTGAAAACTATTTCTCAATCATGGTCTAATGAGATAATAACTGATTTTTTTTTCTTTCTCAGAAAATGTGCTACAAGATGTGACCTAGTAGAAGGATAAATGTGACCAGCATAGTACTCCACTAGTCACTTATCTCCTTAACTACTGCCCATCTTGCAGTTTGCAAACTTTACAAATGTTTATTACTTAACATTTAGCATGTAATAATCAAAATTAATTATATAAACTGAAGTAAAGATGTCAAGGATAATGGTCAAAGGGGTTGACCGTTCGTCCTCAAAATAGTTGCCCACTCTTTTCCATAATCTTGGAATTGTCCTGACAAAAAGTGACCATAAACGCATATAAACAATTTCAACATTTAGGCAATTATGCAATATCAAACAACATAACTAACTTAATTCCCAACAAACAACAAACATATAAGCAACTTCAACAATCAGAACGATCAATTAATATAAAAGACCAAAACCAACTTAATTCCTACTTACCGGCAAATAATATAGTCATAACATTGAGCACCAATCCATTTGTAAAACCAAAATCAAACAAAGCAATACTCAAGCAGTAAAATAATGAACTAATGGTAACAACATTGCTAGCATTGTATAACTCTTTTATTATCTCTCTCCCCATTAAACCATAAGTTTCCAATATCCATTAGGTATTATCCATTAATTGGTACATTCCACTTCTTTTATTCTCCCTTGCTTTTAAACAAAGCGTAGCTCTAATACAAATAAATTGTCACACACCCTTATCCAAACTGGTGAGAGGACAAAACAACTTTTGACCCAAACCTGGTTAAATCGGAATACACAGCTAAGCCACTGTTTCATTTAAAAACAATCATGTGAATATAAAAGAAATTGCACTACTTCAATTATAACTAATACTAAGGATTCTTATACAAGATCTTAATGCACTGGCATAAGTATATGCCTCTAAACTACAAGAGAAATCTAACATGAAAAGAAACCACTATCCATGTACTATAAAGTTTCTTTCAAGTTTCTTCAATGTAATCATTCCTAACTATCCTTTTGGAGAAACCTATCCCTCGCTTAGTGTCTCTTTAGTTTTTTCCTTGCTCACAGTATGTATCATCTTGAGTACCTGTGTGATGCAATCACACAAGGGATCTTGAAAGATTCCCAAAACAAATCAAGGGTGAGCTTCGCCCAGTAAGGTTTTGAAACATAACAATGTTACATTAACATCATAAAGCACATTTTGAGATGAATATCCAATCCTTACATAGAAACCGTGTAAACATGTAAATAAGAAATTACATCCAAAAGTCTTACACAACAATCTGGTGTAAATAATTTAAAAAATCCAACAAGCGTGCGTCACAAGAGGGTAAAAACTAGAGTAAGAAAATAAACTGTTACCTATTACCTAATGCTTGTTGCATGTTACTTGACATTCCAAATACTAAAAGTACCAGAAGTCCCTAGTCAAGCTGAAGCATATAAACATGTCCATCTTGGTTGGTGCCCACTTTAAAAGTCTCAATAAGTGTCTCAGTCATCTCAACTCAGGGAGGAACCCCACCCTTTTGATTGTAAATTTGATTTATTTAAAATTCGATATGACTAATCCATAAGACTATGGAAGGCCATTACTAATTTCTATTAGACATAGTTCACAAACTATTTTCATGATGCATGAAGCAAGTTTTCATACATGAATAAATATTACATGCATATAAGCATAAGCAATCATATTATACCATGGCAATGCTTTGCTAGTTACATAAAAGAAACATGCCAAAACCATCATAATCAGATTTTGAAATAAGTCCATAAATCAAAAATTACCTAGGCAATCAATTAGGCCACGGGGTGATCAATTGAGTCACGAGCGAAACTACAAAAATTACAATTGTAACCAAATGAAATTGTGGCCAATCTTCAAAATGTCATAAATCTTGGAATAAACATCATTCGATCCTTAGATATGGGAAATCCAATAATACTCATGCAAATGCATGTAAAAATAGATTCAAAACTTGTACTTCAGAGGGAATTTTGGCTCAAACATCCATCAATCTTCATAAGCATGATCAATCACATAATTTATGGTGTTAATGTAAAAAAACATCATCAAACACAAACCCCTTATCTCTAAATAGTGGAGAATCACTTCAATTTCCTCTCTAGATCAAGGACTCCTTACTCCAAATAGTCAAACTTGGGTTGTGAACCACTGGATCTTTATCCCTAATTAGGATACTTAAATGAGGCAGAATCCGTTTGTACTCCTCTCTTTTTATAATATGTAATTCCCTCCTAACTTAGGACTTTAGGAGATTTAATGTTATTAAAACTCCTTTCCACCTAGACTTCTCATTTTCAAGTTTAATTAAATGCCCCAATAGAAGCCCAATCATTATAATTTTGTAATTAATCATTAAACTCTGATTACAAGTGGGTCCCACATGTGTATGCGGGCTCACAATTTAAAATTCAAAATAAATCTTTGAAAAATCATCCCTCTTATCCAACCTCTATTTTTCAAGTTCTTGGCACCATTATGACAAGCTCAAAGTTTACTTTTTATTTAAATAAGTTTAAAACCGAGACTTACTATGTGAGGGAAGAAATTAGCTCTGTAAGGTACTTGGGTCAAAAATACTAGTCGTTACAACAATACTATAATTGTTGTATAATCAATACCACGAAATGTCATTTGTCGAGTTATCAATTAGATGACCTTCATACAATCGTAAATATGAACACATGACAACAAATAAACCTCTTGTGTTCACACAACATGATAAAGGTGAATTAGTGTTAGGTATTAAATGCAAAAATTTCTTCCATGTGGGCTATCTTCCTATGATGTAAAGAACGGAAGTGAATACTTAACATGTTCTGTTTTGAAAACTGCCTCCTCAATCTTCTTGCAGGACGACTTCCTAAACCTAAACCAATTCAGAATCCCAGGGAAAGAACTTCCCAAATGAGTGGCACAAACTTCCCCAAGTTTTGGGAGCCACTCCATTGCCCAAACTTGTTTCACTACATTTAACAATTAAAACTTTTAATATTGCATAAATAAATAGTTTATCAACTTATACATCACATACCATTAAACCATGAACAAAGCCAAAAATGTTGCGACACTCAAGGTCTGGCTACCTGATTCAATATGTGCAATGTATCCCAATAGCAAATGCTACCTTAGGGATGGTTATTGAATACATCCCAACCATTAACTAAGACTAAAAACTTTCTATATGCTGCATGTTCCCAGCCCCTCCCAATTATTAGACTCTCAAGAATGAGGATGAGGGCTAGCTTAACAACATCCTTATTTTCCTTGCACTATTGAACCTTTTTCAAGAAGGGCATCCTTAGTGATCTTCTCGTCACCCTCGTTGAGCACCTTATATAGTAGAGTGTGCTTATTGAGGGTGGGTGAACAACAAGAATAGAAGTTATTGTGCAGATCAACTACCCACAAGTAAGTCACCAAACAAAATTCTCTTAGTGTAATCCTCATTGAATGTGTCTCAGAGCCTTGAAACAGGTAGTCTTCCTTGAGGCGATCAATCATGTACTTTAAAGCTTTGGTATAGGGAGCATCGTCTACCTAGTCTCCACCTCAAGGTGCCTTCTGAAGCAACTCCCCTAGAACATACTCTTATGTTCAGGATGATAATAGTAATGCTCCTACATTGCCTCTAGAAAATGATAAGTTGCCTTTGCTTGGATGTGCTTAGAAATAGAAATGAAATCTTTCTTGTTGCCATTACTAACTCTGCAAACAACAACACACTTATATCATAACTTAAATCCATGATTTTGTCATGTTCATGGAGGTTTGGTGTTCTGGACGTTGTGTATTTTAGACATTTGATATTATGCTACATTGCTCATATTTTAGTAATTATTATTTTGGCAGTTTGGTATTAAGCCAATATTTAGCCCTCAACTAATAAAATTAAACAACAAAATACCAAAATTTATACCACAAAATACCATATTTGGCAACCAGAATACTAAAATTAGCAAACTCATCAAGTCCCTATAGGGGAATACCAAATTTTCCAAACCAAATTGGCATTCAAGCTATATGTATTCCCCATTTTGGTTTAATTTTTGTATTTTGTGTTTTGACAGTTTGCTATTTTGAATTTTTTATCTTCTTGTAATTGTGTATTCTAACTATTTGGTATTCTGCTAGATTCGTACCATCAAAATACCAAATTTACACCCTAGAATACTTAATCAACCAATATTTACTCCTCAACTAATATAATTAAACAACAAAAAATCAAATTCATATCACAAAATACTATATTTGTTTACCAAAATACCAATATTTATAAACTTAGTGAATCCTCCAGAGTATACCAAATGTACCATGAAAAAAATCCCAAACTAAAAAAATTAGACAACACAATTCCATAAATACCATGGTATCTCACAATTCTAAGGATCATTTACCAAATTACCTAAAATAATTAAATACCTGCTAAGTGCAAATACTAAATTACCCAAAAAAAATTGGTTAGTCTGGCTATAATGAAATACAAATCTTCATATAACTTATCTTTTTTTTTATTTTACACTAGATTTCTAACTTTGGAGTATTGAAAAGGACAAACACATGATTTGGTGGCTTGGGTTCCTATTGGGGCATTTGCATGGCCTTCATCTTGTAAGGAACAAATGGAAGTATGGCCACCACACATTTATGTTTAGCAAAAGAGAGGGAAGTCTAGCAAGCGTGTCTTGGAGTTGCAACAGTACATGCAACCTCGCCTTCCAGGTAGGGGAGAAGCAGAGGCACAGTGGGGTACTATACTGATATATGCCTTTTGGAAGAATTCCAAAAATATAGAATGAGAAAATGAGAGAGGAAATAAGAGAGGTTTAGGCAAGCCAGATATGGAGAAGGAGATGGCAGAGCTAGAGAATGAGCAGTTTCTTTCGCAGGGTGGTGACTGTTGGATGTTAGGGGTGAGTTGGAGGGAATTTTTTGGTCTTTGATGGGGGTAGAAGGATCATTTTATCACACATGTGCCATGAATTACATGTGCATAGGTCTACTTTGGCAATTACACAAGACCTGCACATATATTTAGTATTCCTTAAGAGTACAAGTGTATTTTGGTAGAAAATTTAACTTAAAATCTCCTAAATTTCCTTTACAACCTCCTCCCTTTCTTGTTCTCTTTCGATTAGGGGTGCTTAAGGACGTCCGTTGTTCGTATGTCCATCAGTGTATGCATTCATTTTTGCATAGAATATACAATTTTCTTGGTCCAGAGCAAACACGGACGTGACACATACCAAGTTTTTTGTTTGCTGTAATGGGGAGCTACGAACACGAACATACCCTTATCTGTGTTCGCAGACATCCCCGTCTACTGCTGTTACTTAGTGCACCCTTAAATATTATTAATAATTATTATTAACTACTAGAAAAAAATAGAATTAAATACTTATGTAGCATCTTAGGATAGTTCTAAAATGCTATATAGGTAATTGACAACTTAAAACATGAATCAAGTACTTATGTAGTATGTGAGGACAGTCCTAATATGCTACATAAGTATTGTACAACTTTAAAACATAAACTTAGAGCTTATGTAGTATGTTAGGATAGTCTTAACATGCTACATAGGTATTGGACAGCTTAGAAATGTAGATTTAGTTTCTATGTAACATATTAGGACAGTTTTGACATGTTATAAAGGTACTAAAAATTTTGAAATAGGATTAAAAATTAGGTATTGAAATATTTGTTTAAGTTTTCCTGTGTTCACCTATGTCCATAGCAGATGGAATTAGATTAAGTATGATATAGATTATGGTAGACACAGAGAAATATAGACAAGGGATATCGAAATGGTAGATAGATAGACAACCCTTTGTCCACGAACACACTTACTTTTGACCTATTTGAAACTATCAAAGAAAGTAAAATTAATTTGTTTTATACTTAGGGATGGGCCCATTTAAGACAGGCTTGAAATCTTTAGGACCGGCCTTAAGGCTAGACATGAAAATTTCTCACCCTAATTTTATTTTTCAAAGGTAGGGCCGGGCCCAATTGACTAAGACTAATCCATACAAATTTCACCCCTAATTGTCACCCCTTGACGCTTTAGTAGAATATATTTGGAGGAAAATATTATGCATACTCGCACCTAGAAATGCTTATTACGGCCATGTGAGCAATGCTACACACACTCTCATATTAGAACTATTCGCATAAGTCGTGTTGATGTGTGGGTGTACATGGACAGCTGATTTGAATCCACGAACGTAGTGGGGGTTGGCTTATGGCCCACGTGTAAAAGAAGATAACAATGCACCAATAACAAAGAAGGCATAAAAAAAACAAAAAACAAAGGAAGGCATCCCCTAAAGCGATACGAGAGTAATAAAATTTAGACGTCCAAATTGATTTGTGCCTACCTGAACTCTGAAGGTACGCACCTTCCCCACTGTACTTTTTAGTAGGAAATAAATAATGCAAACCATGTGATTTCAGAGTGCTTTTGTAAAAGCATGGGAACAATAAAAGCAGGGGACATTAAAGAAATGATGGTAGAGGGAGAGGGAATCCCATGCCAATCAAATCTGGGCAAGAGCAGATAACATTATATTGAATCCGTGGATTATAAATAGAAGTGGAACGTCAGATGGAGTAAAATTTCCCAAAGTATGGCGGAAACTGCCGTGAGTGTTCTCATTGAGGAGCTAGCTCGTTTGGTCAGAAACGAAGTGGAGCTGTTGAGTGGAGTGAGGCAAGAGGTGTCCCAGATCAAGCAAACGTTGGAGAGCATGTGGGCCTTGCTCAAGGATGCTGATAGAAGGCAACAAAGCGAGGAAGGAGTTAAAGTATGGGTCAGTCAAGTGAGAGAAGCAGCCTACGATATTGAGAATGTGGTGGACGAGTTTCTCTTCCGCATGGGGCGGCCTCATGGGGAGGGCTTCACCGGCTTCCTCCGAAGATGCACTGGCTTCTTCCGGCACCTTGCGGCCCGACGTAGGATTGCTAGCGAGATACAAGGCATCAAGAGCAGGCTCCACGCCATTTCGGAACGGAGAATCGAATTCTCCTTCGCATCCACCACGGGAACAGACGCAAGCCAGAGTTCGAGCTCGAGGTCGAATGACCCAAGATTGACGGCCCCTCTTTTCCTCGAGGAGTCTGAAGTTGTGGGCATTAGCAAGACACGGGAGGATCTAATAAAGCTGCTGCTTGCCGAGGATCCAAAGCCGGTCGTGGTCTCCGTGATCGGAATGGGAGGACTGGGCAAGACGACTCTTGTTCGGAGAGTCTATCAAAATGAAAAGGTAAAAAGGATTTTCAACAGCTTTGCTTGGGTCACTGTGTCTCAGTCATTTTCCCCAGAAGAGCTGTTAAAAAAGATGTTGAAAGAACTTATCAAGACAAGGGAAGGGGAAGGGGCATTCAATGAGGACATCAGCAGCATGGACTATGCTCAGCTAGTTGATGCAGTGAGGAACTTCCTGCAGGAGAAGAGGTACGTTGTTGTATTAGATGATGTGTGGACCATAAACGCATGGGAGAATTTGAAATGTGCCTTGCCTATTAATGAACTCAAGAGTAGAATAATAGTAACAACCCGCAATCATGTTGTGGCTTCGTATTGTTCAAGAACCGCTGAATTTGTGTACAAGTTGGAGCCACTGCCTCCCAAAGAGGCCTGGACCCTTTTTTGCCAAAAAGTATTTATTGGCGTTTGTCCCCCTGAATTTGTACAAACTTCACAACAAATCCTTCAAATGTGTGGAGGGTTGCCTTTGACAATTGTGACAATAGGGGGGTTACTCCTTACTAAGAATAAGACTCCCACTGAATGGGATATGATCCAGCACAATCTAAGCATAGAGCTACAAAATAATGACATATTTGTAAACATGAATACAATACTATGGCTTAGCTACGATGATCTTCCCTTCCATCTCAAGCCATGTTTCCTATACTTCAGCATCTTCCCAGAAGATTACTCCATTAGTAGAGCTCAACTGATCCGGGAATGGATTGCTGAAGGGTTTGTAAAACCATCTACTGGTATCACATTGGAACAAATTGCTGAAGGTTACCTCAATGAGCTTGTTCATCGGAGCTTGGTTGAGGTGGTGCACTTCAATTCATACGGAAGGGTGAGAGAATGTAGGGTCCACGACCTAATGCATGATTTGATTCTTTTAAAGTCAAAAGAACAGAACTTCATTTCATTGGGAATGGATGAGACAGATTTGCAGGATAGAGTCCATCGGTTATCCATCTATGGTAGGGATGGGGTTCTAGAGAGCCGAAGCTTCTCAGAAGTTCGGTCTCTATTTATTTTCAATGAAAGAAACATCCCAGAGTTTTCAAGGTTTCTCATGTTAAAGGTGCTAAATCTTCGAGGCATAATCTTAAGAGAGTTTCCTAATGGAATAGTGAACTTATACCACTTAAGGTACTTGAATTTGAGAAGAACAGGTATTAAGGAGATTCCAGAGTCCATTGGAAAGCTTAGAAACTTGCAAACTTTGGACCTTAAATACACCTATATTTCAAAGTTGCCCATTGGGATACATCATTGCCGACACTTACGCTTTATTGAAAAGTACCATTTTTATTCCGAGGGCCCACTTAGAGTTTCAAGGCAAGTAGGTGTGGAGATGCCTGCAAAACTAGGGAGGTTAACATCCTTACAGAAATTAGGGACCCTTCAATTGGATGGTGGCAAGGAGCAAGCACAAGAGTTGGGGAAACTGACCCAAATAAGATCTTTGGGCATCTCCACAGTGAGAGGGCAAGATTGGGCTACCCTGCGGGCATCTATATCTAGTATGAGAGACCTTGAAGCCCTTCGGATAATTACTGATAAAGAGGAGGAAGATGGGCTGCTTGATATAAACTTCTTGTCAAACCTCTCACCTAGTTTGAGAGTTGTTGGCTTGAGGGGAGGGCTTCAAACGTTGCCGGAAATGAGTGGGTCATTTCTGAAGTTAGTCAAAATTGCACTCCTTTCGTCAAGATTACGGGATGATCCTCTGCACGCACTTGATCAGCTGCCCAATTTGGCCGAACTATATCTTGAGGATGCCTATGTTGGAGAAGAAATGTGTTGTGAGAGAAGAAGTTTCCAAAGGCTGAAATGTTTGTCAATTCAAGCAAGTATATCTCTGAAGCATGTCAGGATAGAAATGGGAGCAATGCCCAAACTAGAATATTTAGGCATCAGGGATTGTCCTACCCTGCAAAAAGTGCCTGATGGAATTGAACATCTCGCCACCCTCAAGGAGTTCGAGCTTAGTAATATGCCTCAAAATTTTATTCGAAGGTTAAGAGGTAAAGAAGGAGAAGACAGGGAGAAAGTGAACCACATTCCGTTAATCACAAATTTGTATTTGCAGCGAGGCAGGTGGTTCCGTGAAGTACTTTCTTAGGTATTGTGCAAAATTGGGCTTTTCACTACATAAATAGAGAAGAGGTTTTGCGACACATTTATGTCTGTGTTGTTGTTTACAGGTAGGTGACTTGGATATTATTTAAGTTCCTGTTGTGGTTTACAGATAGGTGACTTACATACTATTAGCTAGTACACTGGCAATGTCCTCTTTCCCCATCTTATGCTTTTACGGTGTTTTCTATTTAATGCAGATCTTCCCAGGAGCTTATTTGCAAAAGCCAGTAGAAGTCTATCAATTCACTGGAGTCATGGTCTACTCATGGAGTGAAAATTGCTTGCCTAGTTATGTGATATCTTTAAGAGCTAAGATGTGCCTGTGTAAAAAACTTCATAAGAGTAGAGTTTTTCTTTTTGTCTTTTTTGGTTTGGGTAAATTTGTAAGAGTAGAGTTGGTTGTATTTGAGCGGACGTTTGCTTGTGTATCTATCGAATTATGTTGGTGTGGCATGAAATCTCAACGTTCTTTTTTAGTCAGTAAATGAGCGACAACCCTTCCATTAAGCTCAAAGAGAAAGTACTAGAATAGATTGATCACACAAGGCGATCACAAGACAACTATATTTTCCATCTTAAAGAGAGGAAAGGAAACTCATTTACAGACTTGTGAAGAAGAGCATTAGCACTCATATACAAACTAATTTCATTTCACATCTTTTGAATAAAGCACCATGATGAGCAGATTCACCCTGAAAATGAGAGCATTGTGTTCCCTCCAAATGAAATTAAGAATGCAATTTAAAAACATCTTTAGAAAAGTACCCAAGTGAGCATTTTGTTTGCTTAAAAAAAAGGATGTTTGGGTTGAATTGCCACTGAAATATCACTATGAAGCTAGCAATTTAAATAAAAGCAGTGTTTTGTGAAACTGAGTTCCTTCAAAATTTCTCTGATTGCGCTTTCTCCATATAAAAGATATAGCAATGTAATAGCAAGTTTTGAAAATAACTTGCTACTAGAATAGCTGCACGTGAAGAAGAATGTTGAATGTCCTCCATCTCACTTTTGCATAAATCACATCTATTGACAATAGAGATTCCATACTTTTGAGGATTTTCTAAAGTTAGTATAGCATTGTTGAACAAAAGCCAATCAATGAAAGAGTGCATAGGAATATGATATTTATACCAAACCAAGCATGTCAAAGAAGGAAATATAAAAGGAGGAGATCGGATAGCTTTATAACCTGAGTGAATTGAAGGAAAATTTTCCTGTGGCATGGGAGACCAGAAGATGGATTCTTCTTCTTATAAAGGATAGGAAGTAAAGGATTGATGAAGGACATCAAAGCTTCACTTCTACTACTGACTAGATTGTTGAAAATCCAAGAATTATTAGAAATGCAGTCAGAAATTATACCTAAAGTTATGCTTTGAAGTTGTAAAAGCACTCGGTTACCAAATTTGTTAATCACAATATCTCCACTTGCCCAAGAAGCTACC
Organism: Saururus chinensis; assembly: GCA_035235625.1. NCBI lineage: Eukaryota > Viridiplantae > Streptophyta > Magnoliopsida > Piperales > Saururaceae > Saururus > Saururus chinensis. The sequence continues at coordinate 3,160,623 of CP141141.1, forward strand.
CAGAAATAAGTTTTGGCTCCATTTCCAATCTTATATCTTACCAAAGATGACATAAGACTACGTATTCCAAGAATTGACTTCCATAAATAAGTGCATTTGATATTATAAGTGTTGGTGGGAAATTCTTGTACCTTTCAACTTGATAGATGGTAGGAATTCTTCAATCTTCAAACTAGTGAAACTTGTACGGTGGCTGAAGTGATTGATGAATTCCTTGTTGAAAAGACTCCTTCAAATCCTAAAAATCATTGTAGGAAATACACTACAATGCACTATGCTTCCAGGCATGAATTCACTTTCATAAAAATAGTATTGGCCCCCACCAATCTTTGATTTTAGTGTGTAAGAGGGAATTCTACAATTCTGTTCACAAGATATAGTGAAGCTTTCTTTCTTTGTTTGCAATTTACACACTTGAAGACAAAGCTCTAATCTCCTTTCGGAACAAGTGGCCAGAACCTTGTCTTCTCTTATGTAGGAAAGAGAAATCAAGGCATTTTGATGAAAATCATGAGATAAAATCAAAAGCACTTCTTTTCTAAGTGAAAAATGTCTCCTTATATGATTTTGGATGAATTCTCCCATCAAAAGTTGCAATCCTTCATTTAAAATCTGAAATAAAATTGAATGAATGAATTATTACAGTGATCAATCGCCAAGTGGATCTATTGATAGCTCAAACTATTGTAATCCACCAGTTCAGCCTTCGCAGGCAAGGCTATTGATTGGTTCCCATATCGATAGATCAATAAAACTTATTGTCTCAAAATTTTGTGGCCCGATCAATCACCTTTCAAGTCGATCGATTGGTCTTATAAATTTTAAAAACTTTAACAACCCCCTACCATTTTCAAAACTTTTACAAAACCCCACCATTTTGAATCATAAGTTGATAATAGGGTCCGGCGACGCTCCCCTTCTTCTCCCCCACTCCCCCCCTGCACCCCATTACTAGTCGGAGGGGAGGAGAGGAGGAACGCAGGATAAATGTAACTATAAATTAAGATAATAGTAACACTTAATAAACATCGATAATGTCTATTTGCGACATAAATTTAAAACAACACAAATAATTATTTACGACGGAAATATAAAAACACAAATGGGTATTTGCAACACACACAAAAAGCATCACTAATAACTGTTATTAGCAACGATTTTTCATGTGTCATAAGTTATCAGTTGCGATGGGACTTTTTTTGATACTTTTGGTAATGCTTTTTAAGTGTCGCTAATGTGTATTAGCAACGTTTTCAAAACTATTAGTTACGCTTAAATTTAATAGTCCTTTTTGTTGAAGTCACTCCACTCCACCCACTACTTCATCTCTAATAGCAATTGCAATGCCTGAAGAAGACGACCCACTGCTTGAGGAAGCCCATCTACCGCTTGAGAAAACGGATCCATTGCCTCCTTCCTCTTGCGTCTCTCACTACTCCACCCACTCCTTCACCTGCAAGGGCCGATCCAACATCTTAGGAAGCTAGTAATCCCATATGGAAGCTTATCCACCCAATCCCTTAGCAGACCTCCCCTTCTTGCACTCCTTCGATCACAGTGCCCTCTTCTCTGCCCATTTAGCACTGTTCCACCGCCTATTGCATGTTCACTTTCCCTCCCGCACTCCCGACCACAATGCCCTATACTCCTAATCAAAATCACAATGGCTCCAAAATTAAGTAGGGTCTTTTTTTTCCCTTCAATTTTCTCCCTACACTCCTCTAAGTATTGTTGAAATCGGTTGTTGAATTCATTCAGTAATATTTCACAATTAATTTAGCAGTATTATTTTATGGCTATATTATGCATATATGTTAATTTGAATTAATATTTTATAACTATGTTATGCATATTACTATATTGTTGTTGGTTTTAGTTTCATTCGTGTAGAATATGTAGATTGCAGAATCAATTCGGTTTTATTGTTTTAAACTTATGTTATACATATTACTATATGTTTCAATAAATCAATATTTTGAATCATTTGTAATATTTTATGGTTTTTTTATGGATATTACTATATTGTTGTTGGTGTTAATTATATTTGTGCATAATATGTATATTGTAGAAGTGTTTCATAAATATTATTGAATCACAAGCAATATCCTTATATCTTTCTACAACATTTCTCCAAGGTATTAACGTTGTTCCTTATTATATCATTATAGATGTATTGCATCATTGTTTATGGCCATTGATCCATATATATATATATATATATATATATATATATATATATATATATATATATATATATATATATATATATATATATATATATATATTGATGCATAGCTACTTGGGGCACCACTCTTTTCCAAGCTGCTAATTGTTGATACCATAATTTGCCAAACTTCATTGTTTGAAGTCATATTCGGGTATTGGTTTGAGTTGGCATCTAGAGTTACAATCAAGGGCCACACAATGAACTTCACAATGCAAGATATGGCCGTGATAACTAGTATGAAGATGGGGGGACAAAGCATGGTCTTCAACCAGGATAAGATAGTTGGACCAATTGAAAAGAATATTGATAATTACAACAAAAAGAACTATTAGTGACGCTTTTATTTGCAACGCAATACAAAGCATCACTAAAAACTACTTTTTGCAACACATAAAAAACATCGCAAAAATCTATTTGCTACGCATTTTCAAAACTATTTACAATGCTTATACAAATATGTTGCAAATAATATAATTTTTTTAGAAAATTAAAATTATTTGCAATGCTTTTTTGTATGCATAACAAATAGTTCTAATTTTTTTTGTAAAAAAATGTGTATTATTTTATTTTATTTAATATTTACTATTTGAATATATAATATAATAAATAAATAAATGAAATTTGAATTGAAAAGCTTTGCAAACATATTATATTAGATTATATTTAATATTTATTAATTTAAGATATAATATATAATAAAAAATTAAATTAAATTTTCCTACTTTCTTCCCACTCTTTCTCAAAACTAGGGCTGACGCTAACACATGTGAGAAAGATAGGGGGAGAGAGAGCAGAGAGATGAGAGAGAGACGAGTGAGAGAGTGAAGGAAGAGAGAGTGTGAAGAGAGACAGGAGAGAGAAGAGTGAAGGAAGAGAGAGTGTGAAGAGAGACAGGAGAGAGAAGAGTGAAGGAAGAGAGTGTGAAGAGAGACAGGAGAGAGAAGAGTGAAGGAAGAGAGTGTGAAGAGAGACAGGAGAGAGAAGAGTGAAGGAAGAGAGTGTGAAGAGAGACAGGAGAGAGAAGAGTGAAGGAAGAGAGAGGTGAAGAGAGACAGGAGAGAGAAGAGTGAAGGAAGAGAGAGTGTGAAGAGAGACAGGAGAGAGAAGAGTGAAGAGAGAGAGAGAGGAGTGTGAAGAGAGAGAAAGAGGAGAGAGACAAGAAGAGAGAAGAGAGATAAAGAGATGAGAAGAGAGAGAGAGAGAGAGAGGGGAGAGAGAGAGAGAGAGAGAGAGAGAGAGAGAGTAGAGAGAGAAGATAGAGAGAAAAGAGAGGAGAGAGAAAGGAGAGAGGGAGAAGCAAGAGAGAGGAAAATTAATTTAAAAAAGTTTGAATTATTTGCGACGCATATATATATGCACCACAAATACACTCACTATTTGCGATTATATGACTATGCATCGCAAATACTTCGTATTTTTATTTTAAAATAATATATATAATATTATATAAATAAATATGAAAAATATGAGAGAGAAGAGAGATAGTGAAGAGAGAGAAAGAGGAGAGTGAGAGAGAAGAGAGAGGAGTAGAGAGAGGAGAGAAAGAGGAGAGAGAGAGAGAGAGAGAGGAAAGATAGTGAAGAGATAGAAGGGAGAGATGGAGAGAGAGAGAGGAGGAAGGGGGAAATGGAGAGAAAGAGAGAGGGGGGGGAGAGAGAGAAGGGAGGAAGGGAAAAAGGGAGAGAGAGAGTGAGGGGAGAGAGAGAAGGAGAGGAGAGAGAGTCAAGATAAAGAAGAGAGAGAGGAGTCTCTCTTCTCTCTTTCCTCTCTATCTTCTCTCTCTTCTGGCAAAAATATCATTTCTACAACTTTACTAAACCTTTGGTGTAACGCCCAAGATTTTTCATACATTTTCCTTACAATTCACAAATTTTTTTTTTGCAATATAACGGCTATAAATCGGGAAAAATGACAAACACGAAACCTGTAAAAACAGTTTTATAATTTAAAACATCACACATCGGTTTTTCCCATACAAATTTTTACTCATTCGATTAAACATCGTACGGCCAAACCAAACATCCTTAGGCGCTACTTGAAAACAACCATACGAATAAATTGCTATGATCATAGACTTTAAATACAAATCTCTCCCAAGCATCCCTAAGTGCAAGTCCTATAATAGTCCACAGTCTAATCCAAACTAAAAGTCCAGAATACATAAACATCTTAATTCTCAACTCACCCAATACATTAGATCGTGACATAAATTAATACTCGTAGCAAGTCAAGTATATACCTGAGTCCAAGGGAATCAATCCACCGTAGAATCGAGCATCCATATCCAGGAGCTCTCCGCCAAAAACCTGCAAAAGCCTCCTGAACAACGGGGCTAAAAATAGGGTAATGAGTATTTTCATACTCAGTAGGAAAATACCTAGTAGGGGAGTTCTAATCAGTGAACTCAGTAATTTCATACATAGATGCGTTCATGCAACTCAAACATGAAGCAAACAGGCATATCATAAACATGCCCATAGGCATATAATCACGCATACCATCATGCCATAATTATACCATCAAACTAATCTTACACATACACTCGTAATCAGAGTCATACAAACTTACTCGTACCATCGTACGCTTACTCATACAACTTATACATACTTACATGACCTTACTCGTATAATCATACACTTACTTGTACGACCTTACTCATATAGTCTTACTCATAATCATATACTTACAATCTTACTCAAAATCAAACTCTTACAGTCGTGTTCAGAATCATACTCTTACAGTCGTGCTCATACTCATACTCTTACAGTCATACTCATGCTCATACTCTTACAGTTGTGCTTATACTCATACTCTTACAGTCGTACACATACTCATACTCTTACAGTTGTGCTCATACTCATACTCTTACAGTCGTACACATACTATCAACCACTGAAGCTCATTACAACTAATAAGCTCCAGCATCGAAATGAAAAAGAAAGTCACTGGGGCATCACCTTAACCTCCGGGGAGTGACTAGACACCATGGACTTTTCCGAAGGTAAGGCACACCAATGCTCATGGGGCACATAATCAAACAGGTAAGAGCAGGTCCATGATACTACTTACCTAAGCGCGCAATCATAAACACCCACACATAAGGGGTCATACAGTTGCCCACCATAATGGGTCTTATAGTACCAGTGCCACTCTTTGGAGGAAATCATACAGCGCTATCAATAGAGCATCAAACGTATGGGCTTATACAACACACAGACTAAATTGAAAACATACATCGCTCTCAACAGAGCATCAGACATCTGGGGCTCAATACAACACATAGACCAAATCAAAACATACATCGCTCTCAACAGAGCATCAGACGTTTATGTGCTCAATACAACATATAGATAATATCTCGCAGGATAAACACCATGGTAAGACATGAGAAATGCTCAGCCGACTCATTATCGGCTAGCTCAAACACGGAACTTAATCCGTCAACCCTCAGGTCTCAAACTCACAACGCTATTATTAGCTTTCTTATAATTCAAGTTTGAATTAAGTAAGTTATGCGGTACAATTATTCCACACAATCTCTCAACCATGCCGTGCTCCACTAATCAAACTGAAGCTGAGCCCGATCCGAAACCTCAGTTCGTGGGGGCAGCAGACTTCACCTAACCCATCCATCTCATGATCATAACTCACCATACATCAAATCCTTACATAATCATACAACCTCCGCCATCCACCTTACGGCCAAAACATCTTACTCGGAAGTCCTCAAGCTGATCTCCTTAGAGCCAAACCCAGTTATCACCCTCTTACTAATACCTCACTTACTGAGCTTACTTTTCAGTTCATAATTTGTACGTTATGCTTGTACAATTATGCTACACTCTTACTGTCTCACAACCCCCCAACATACGCTCTGATCCAAACAAACTACTCCAATCCTCGCCCATCAAACTTACATCCTCTGTATTCCGTCATATGCTTACACATCCACATCTATATCCAAATCCATACCAAACACTGCCACTTCTTACCATCCATCGCCCATACCTCTACCCACATACACAGATCCATAGCATAGGCAATTTGCCACCATATATACGCATGTTCATCACACACACGTATAACGTATACATACTTCCAAACATAGCTTACTATCATACTCGTTAGCCATCGCTAGCACATACTGTAATGCCCCTGATTTTTCTACGATTTTTCTATTATTTTTCTAGTCATTTTCGGCAGAAAAATATGATGCTTCAGCGTATGTGGCCTCAGTATTTGTACCCGTAGTCGGGTATGGGGTTCAGTCGTAGGCCACGGGCCTCGACGCGCGCTTCCGGTGCAAAAATTTGAGAGAGAACGGAACTGCAAAATAAGTAAGGTGAGAAAAGAAAAATAAAAAGAATAAAAGTATAAAACGGGCTCGGGCTCGGCCAAGCCCGATCCAGATTTTTCTGGAACAGTGTTCCCCCCCCCCCCCTCCCCCCTTCTCCGGCATCTCTCTGTCCCAGCCGCCGGTGGGCCGCATGGCAGCCGCACCGGCTCCGCCCCGTCTCGCCCCTGTTCCCCGTCTCAGGCCGGCGACGGCAGGGCCGCCGCCCTGGCCAGTTCCGCCGGCTCCCCCATTCGATTTTCTCCGGTTAGCCCTCTCTCCCTCTCGTACTGTGTTTTATTTATTGAGCCACCACCGTGGGCCGCCCAGGGCCGGCCGGCCGGCCACTGCTCCGCCATGGGCCGGCGACTGTGGGAGGTTGTCCCTCCCGGCCCCAGTAGCCTCTGTTCCGTTGCCCCGTCCTCATCCCCCTTCACCCCTATTTTCACCGGCGAACTGTTTTGTTCAACAGTAGCTGCCACCGGCGAGCTACGCCCGATCGGACCTCCGTCTAGCCCCGCCTTGGTCCGGCAAAGTGATTGAGCCACCCCTCCCTGGCCGATTTCGCCTCCGTCCTCCGACTTCCCTCTGACCAGATCTTCCGAGCCCTTGTTTCTTTTGGTCCGGGTGTTTGGGACTACCGGGGCCGGGAATTGCCACCTTTGGCCGAAGATGGCTCTGCTCGGCCTCCATCCTGCCAGCCGCGGTCCAGTGACTGCAAGGCCGTAGCTAGCTCCGCCGCCCCCTTGGCTGCTCCGCCCGGTCCGATTTGCACCCTATTGTGGGTGGATTCTACATTGAGTTGTCGCCACTGTCGTTGGCCAGTGAAGCCAGCCCGGTCGTTGTGGGCTCCACCCCGGCCTGGCGATGGCCCGGAGATGGCCCCATCCAGACTGGTTCAGCCTCCATCCCCTCCGCTTTGTCGGAGCCCGATCCGCATCCCTTGCTCGGGTGCTCTCACTCGGAAAAACCAAGCCTTTGCTCCTCACTGTGTTGTTTGTCCGGCGTGTTGCCGTTGACTTTGACCGTCAACTCTGGTCGGAGATAGCTCCTCCTGGCCGGTAGAGCCACGACACAGCCGGCCAGAGCCGTTGGTAACCCTTGCTCCTCCCTGTGTCCCCCCGGCCCCTCTATGCTTTTGGCCGTTTTTATGTTTTGGGCTATCGAGCATCATTAGATGCCGAACACCTTTTGGACCACTTAGTGTGGCGGGTTTCAGCCTAGAGATGGCTGGCCGCCTTAGTGCGGCACCGCCCCTCTTCTTCGGCATGAGGCAGTTCCCCCTCTGCCAATGATATGTGTTTGACCGCACCACTTAGAGCGCCACCGTTCTATCTCGTCGAACGCCGATTGGCCTCTAGTCGGCCTGCCTTGGCACGAAAACGGCAAAGGCCGTATTGTTGGTCTCCGCCCTTGGGCATGGCCCTACCGCCCTTCCGAGTCTTGGGCTGACACCGTCTAGCACTCTCCCCCTCCCTTTGGCCGCGTGTGCTAGTAGCTGCGCGTGCGGGTTAGGGTTTTGGTGTTGCTTTGGCGCCGCCTGACCGTCGGATGGTTCCGCCATCTTGTGGAGTTGACATCGAGTCCTCCACTACCTCTCCTCCGTCCTCGAGTGTCGCCTCGCGCCCTCCTCCCTTATGTGGGCCCTAGTAAACACAAAATTGACGCCGTTGGGTGCTGTCCACGGCCGATTTCGATGTCTTGTGACCGGTTGTGTATGCTTCAACCACCGGTCGAATTTTAGTGTACGCCTAGATCTTCAGTCGAACCTGCCACTCATTGGCACGACCTTCCTCTCGGCCGCCCGTAGTGTGCCGCCGTGGATCACGGATTTTTCCGCGTTGATCAGTGTCACCCCTGTTTGGCCTTGAGTGCTTCCGGCGTTTCTTTCACCCTCGGGACAACAGCTCTCTCAGCTGGGCAATGGTTTTGACCGCCAATTCCACCACCGACGCCGCCACTGTCGTGTGCTCGCCATCAAACGTCATGATTACGAGGTAGGGGAGCTTGAACTCGTAATTTCATGATAGCATGCTTGAATGAGTAGTAGCATGCTACGAATTACATGATGTGCATATAAGCATGATTATATGGTATGTTTAGATACGTATGGCATGCATATGAGCTGTGAGTATGATTGTTATGTATGAGTTGTACGTATGCTTTATGTATGTGTATGTGCATGTGGGCAGAGGTATGTACGATGGACGGTAAGAAGTGGTAAGGGTTTGGTACGAAGTTGGATGTGTAAGCGTACGACGGAAGACAGAGAAGGTGAGTTTGATGGGCGATGGACGGTAAAAAGTGGTAAGGTTTTTGGTATGGAGTCGGATGGGGACGGGTAAGTGTATGATGGAAGATGACAAACGTAAGTATGACAGACGAAGAATGGAGCGGATTGGATCGGTTTGGTGTGGAACAAAGTCAGGGGTTGGTTTCTGTAAGTAAGAGAACTTAGGCTTGAAGCCTGAGGTGGGGTTTGTTAGACGACAAGAGTGTGCATAATTGTACAAGCATAACGTACAAATTATAAAGTGAAAAGTAAGCATAATCAGTGAGGTGTAAGTAAGGGGGTAACGGGGATCTTCTTTGAAGAGCTCAGTTTGACGATGTAAGTAAGATGTTTGGACTGTAAGGTGGATGGCAGAGGTTGTATGATTACGTAAGGATTGTGTACAGTGAGGTATGTGTGACTTGGACGGGTAAGTGAAGTCTGCTGCCCTGACGAACTAGGGTTTCGATCGGGCTTAGCTTCGGTTTGATCAGTCGAGGACTGAGTTTGTGTGGCATAATCGTACCGCATAATATACTTAATTCAAACTTAAATTATAAGAAAGCTAATGATAGCGTTGTGAGTTTAAGACCTGAGGGTTCGACGGATTAAGTTCCGTGTTTGAGCTAGCCAATAATGAGTCGGCTGAGCACTTCTGTGTCTTGCCATGGTTGTTATCCTACGGGATTTTTGTCTGTGTGCCCTATAGAGCACCAGACGTCTGATGCTCTGTTGAGAGCGATGTATGCTTTGTTTTGGTCCATGTGTTGTATTAAGCCCAGACGTTTGATGCTCTGTTGAGAGCGTTGTAAGTTTCTGCCCTTTGTGGGCTCTGTATGTTTCTGCCTAGATGGCTCTGTATGTTCTGCCCAAGAGTGGCACTGTAAGATTCTTGCCCAAGAGTGGCACTGTATGTTTTCTGCCCTTAGTTGGCACTGTATGGCCCTTGTTGGCAATGTATGGCCCCAAAGAGTGGGCATTTGCGCGCTCAGGTAAGCAGTATCATGGACCTACTCTTACCTGTTTGATCCTGTGCCCCATGAGCATAGGTGTGCCTTGCCTTCGGAAAAGTCCATGGCGTCTAGTTGCTCCCCAAAGGTTAAGGTGACGCCCTTGTGGCATTCCCTTCTTTTTCGACGTTGGAGCTTGTTAATTGTAATGAGCTTCAGTTGTCGGTAGTATGTGTTCGACAGTGAGAGTATGTTGTATGCTTCAAATTCTGAGTAAGTTGTACATGTAAGATTCAGAGTATGTGTAAGTGTAAGCTCCTGAGGAAGACGTAAGAATACGTTTATGTGTAAGCTTATGATTGTACGATTAAGGTTGTACAAGTATGTGTAGGTTGTGTGAATATGAATATGAGTACGATTGTAAGATGATGATTTTGAGTAAGAATGTAAGTGTAAGTTTCTGAGTAAGACCGTAAGTGTACGATTCTAAGCACGATTGTAAGTATATGTTCTGATAAGGACGGTAAGTGTAAGATTGTACGAATAAGGTCGTACAAGTATATGTAAGGATTTGAGTATGTGTATGATGGTACAAGAAAGTTGTAAGACCCTGATTCAGGGTGTTTGTGTAAGTTTGCTTTCATTGGTGTGCTATGCATTATTATTTGCAGATGTACGATTGATATATGTTGACTGCTTCATGTTTGTGTTGCATGACGCATGTTTTTATGAACTTATTGAGTTCACCATTTATGGGATTTCCCCTACTGGGTATTTTCCTACTGAGTATGAAAATACTCACCCTACTATTTTTAGCCCCGTGGTTCGGGAGGCTTTTGCAGGTTGTGTTGGAGAGCTCCTGGAGATGGATGCTCGTTTCTGTGGGGGATCATTTCGCCTTTGACTCGGGTGTACTTGACTCAATGCAAGTATCTTTTTATGCCACGATCTGATGTATTAGGTGAGATGAGATTTAAGTGTTGTAGCTTCTGGACTTTTAATTTGGATTAGACAATGAACTGTTTATGGGACTTGTACACGGGGACGCCTGGGAGTTATTTGTATTTAAAAATCCATGATCATGGTGATTTAGTCGTACGTTTGTTTTCGAGTGACGCCTGAGGATATTTGATTTGGCGGTACGATGTTTAACCGTATGATGTTTTAAATTATAAACTGTTTATACGGGTTTTGATTTCGTCAGTTTTACTCCGATTTAAAAATAAAAATTTTCCGTGAATTTTATGGAAAATGTATGAAAATCTCGGGCGTTACACATACATACACATCCATACACGTAGCTCACAAACATACACGCTAACCATCACTAGCACAAACAGATACATCCATACTCGCTAGCCGTCACTAGCACATACATATACATCCATACTCGCTAGCCGTCACTAACACATACTCAATCCACATACGAAGCTTACCAACATACACGCTAGCCATCACTAGCACATACATACACATCCATACATACTTCAAACATACGTACAACCCACATGCATATCATATGCATTTCAACATGGCATAATTTACCATCTGACATCATGCAAGCATATCATAGTTTAACATCCAAAGCATTTAATCATACAATCCTAGCATGTTGCTACTCATTCAAAGCATGCTATCATGAAATTACGAGTTCAAAGCTCCCCTAACTCGTAATCATGACATTTGATGGCAAGCACACGATGGTGGCGGAGTTGGCGGCCAAAAGCTTTTCCAAGTTGAGAGAGTCGTTGTCTCGAGGGTTTAGGAAATGCCGGAAGCACTCACAACCAAATGGGGTGACACGGATCAACGTGGCAGAATCCGCAATCCACGGCGGCACACTAGGGTGGCCGGGAGAAAGATCATGCCAACATAAGTGGCGGTGCGACTAGATGCCGATGGTGTACTCACTGAAGGTTGGCCGGCGGCTGAGAAGTACTCGGCCTGACGCAATATGTTGAAATCGGTCTTGGACAGCACCCAACGGCGGCGATTTCTTGTAAACAAGGGCCCACAATATGGCAGAGGGCGTGGGACAACACTCGAGGATAGAGGAGAGGTAGAGGAGGGTTATGTGTCAACTCCACTCAGTGGTAGAGCCCTCTGATGGTCAGGCGGTGCGAACGCAGCGCCTAAACCCTAAACCGCACACGTGGACCAAAGGGGAAAGGGAGAGGGCTGAACGGAGGCGGCCCAAGGCCCACAAAAGGGTAACCGAGCTAGGGCCAGGAAGTGGTGGCCGATCGAAGCGGTGACATCGCCTATCGCCATCCACAACTAACACACATGGTGCGGGGGGCTATGCATCTCACATGGTATAGGGCAAGGGCAAGCGGCCCATTTCGGGTGGAGGTATAATCGGGCCAAGTGGGGCTGACCCTCATTGTCGCTGAGCCGGGGCAGAGCCCACGATGGCCAAATGGCACATGGCTCGCCGATGGCAACGACCCGAGATGCACCCAAAGCGTCTAATCAGGCGGAGCAAGACAATAGGGGCAAGGCGGGGTCAGAAATGGCAACCCCGAACAAACATCGGGTCAAGGTAGGTTGGATGAAGTCCTACTTGTGGCCGGACGATGACCGGAAACACACCGGCGTAAAAAAAAATGCCATGGACAGTGAGATGGAAATAGGAACAAAACCCGACCAAAGTACCGGTAGCTCACAGCGAAGCAAAGAAAGCATGGCGGTGGCTCTAGCCAAAGCCTATGGGCTCCTAGCAGCCAAACAAACATAAGTCTAGTTGAGGGTGGTTGCAAACGACATCAAAATCGCACCCCCACAGCTCAAAAACAAAAATAAGAGGGGAGAAAAACCGAAGAAAAGTTCAGTACCTCGTGGAAGAGCGAAGAGGTCATGGCGGCGGTCATAGCTGGTACCTACGGACTCGTGGCGGTGAGGCAAAGAGGATCCCAAAAATAACTAGCGGATTAGATGACGGAGGAGGGAGAATGGAGCGACCGGAAATGGGCTCGGGTTTTCACTCCATCTTTCTAGACGTTTCGAATGTTTGGAAAGAAACTTACTGGACATGGCTTTTTGAGCCGTGATCTACTATTCACTCTTTTTAATTTTTCCATCTACGTCCCTAATACTTGTTAACTTACTGTTTATGCGTTATATGTCCAAAATTCGTGCTAAAAGCGCACAGCGAGGCCCGCGGCCTGTGACTAAGCCCCACACTCAACTCCACGGGTATAAATATGGGGGTAAATACACAAATACAAATATGTCGAAGCGTCACATTTTTCTGCCGAAAATGACCAAAAAATCGTAGAAAAAAATCAAGGACATTACATTTGGCCATGCTTGAAACAATGGTATTCAATGTCACATTCCAAACTTCATGCACATGTCATTCTTCCAAAGCTAGGAACCATGTCCATGTTGCTATTTACTCCTTCTCAACAATTTGCATATGTAATTGAGACTATTATTATCCCAATGGATAGTTGCAATGAGCAAATCCCATATGCTTTCCTTTCAAAATGTTGCATCGACTATTAGCATTGATCTCAATGAACTTCTAATGCTCTAACTGATGGTCATAGCATCTGAAAGACACATTTAAGATCATAATAGTCATAAGAAATGTGTATTATGACATGAATTGGTTGCACACTTTGCGTAAGGTCAAATGGGACTTCGAATATATGCAAATAAGCTTTGAGATTGATGGGGTCAAAAGTCTACTTACCGCTCAACCTCTGGATAAGCCGCACATTATTCAGTGACCTCAAATAAAGTATTCTTGGGCTATCCAGCCGTTTGTAGTCAATGAGAGTATTAATATTTTTAGACTTTGAGGACAAAGCGTAGCAGAAGAAGTGGTAGAATGATATGTCTCCCCCTAATTAGAATTAGATTTTAGCTTTCCTAGAATAGGTTTTCCTTCCTAAATTTAAAATATATTTTAATTTAATTACAATTAGACTAGGATTAGTTTCCTTATGCTAGTAGGATTAATTTCTAATTTTCCGATAAATTGTATACATAACCATATACTGATTAATCAATGAAAAATTTAGTAATTAGTTAGTTTTGCTCTTCCACTTTTTCTCTCCTCTTTTTACATTGGTCTATATCACGTCAAAAGTAATTTTTTTTAAAATTCTTTCTTAAACATTGCATAAAATAGTTTTTAACAACATTTTTATATTACGATGCTAATAAAAGTGTTGCTAATAATTATTTTTGTTATAGTAATAGTAAGAGCAATTCCATTGCAAATAAAGCTCGATCTTCAAATTTTTAAATAAGCAAATGGAAGTTTAAAAATTCAACAAATACCTCAGAACAGCCAAAGAACACCTAGACATATACTAAAGGATTTGTAGCAAAAGCCTTTGTGCCATTTTCTTCTAGAGTCACTAAAGGGAGTTATAGAAAAGTCATGTATGGAAGAGAAAAATAAAAAAGTTGTACCTCCTTAACTCTTTTATCTTGCTATTACTAAATGTTGGAATAAGATAAACATTTTAAATGTGTACTCATTGAGCTAAAAATTAATTTTGTATAACTGAAAATCAACTTCTAAGGTATCTGAAGTCAAAGTAAAATTATATAGGAGAAATCTAACCCGCACTGTAACTCTAGGTAGGCCCTCCCTGCGGGCCATGATCTAATAGCCAGGGAGGTGTGCAACTCACTAGTTCGCCTGCAGCTGAAGGTGGGCAAGGCGTCCTCAATTAAATAAGAAGGTAAAAATGGAAAAACTGACACCCAAGTCCAATTTAACCAGGATATGTTGGATTGGGTGGCTCACACTGGTCTATGTTTTGTGGGAAGGGGTTAATGAATATGTTTAGAAATCTTATCTGTCCAGGTTAATAGGGATAGTCTTAAACCTTTCAAAAGCCTTTAAATGTTAAGGTCGCGTGCTCTTCCTTCCATTGCTGGGCAAAAACAACTGGAGTTTTATTTATAATAGGCTAGTACCAGGAAAAAATGTTTAGGGCATGGGCCAGGCCCCAACCCAAGTGCCATGACAAGGGCATTTCAGCCCTAGTTCTAGACGCCCTCTGTCGACCCTAAACTTTAAACCACAACCCCTAGTTCTAGATATCACTCCATGACTTCTATTTAGTGTCAAGTAAAACTTGAGTATAATACTATTGTTCATACAAAAATATTTTTCAAATCGGCTTCATGATTACCGCCCATGACTACGCTACATGGGGCTTCTAACATGGTTCATTATTATTCCCCTCTATTTACCATGTTAGATATAAACAAATTTAATATAATACATAAATATTGTGTTGGCCACTATGTGCCATGTGAAGAGCCTCATGTAGCATAGTCACAAACTCTGGTTTCGGCTAGATTCGTTCACAAAATATATAGGAATATTATTAAGTTGATGAAAATCTTTGTTTATAGCAGAAAATTACTCAAGAAAATATAATAGTTCCAAGCAAATTAAGTTTGGAAAAAGAGAACAAAGGACCACTTTATTCTCTCCATTTATATTTGTTTATTATAAAGGGAACACAGCCCATGATCTGACGACAAATAATTTAACCAGTCATTTACAATAAAGTCGCCATGTGCCCAATCTCATTTAACATAAAGTTGAAACATGCCCACAAGAAGTTGCTTTTGTTCCATGCCTTTGTTCTTCATGGACAATATTCCCAAAAAAATGGTAGACTTTGGGATTCTTGTATAATGCGTATTCCTTCTGCCAATGCAAGCATCGCTTTCAAAGATTAATTCGATGTCTTCATAGGCCATCACAGATTGATTCCATCCCTTCTCGTACATCAATGCTCTGAGGTAGCTTTCCTTGCAACCCACCCCTCATTCTCCATCTTTTTTTTTTATAAAGAAGAAATATAAGAATAAATTTCTCCCCATAGACAGACCATTGTCACCTGATTTTTAGCCTAGAGAAAGACAGAAAGTGAAAGAGAGCTCAGAAATGGCAGAGAATGTGGTGAGCATTCTGATCCAGGAGCTCGTTTCACTGCTGGTTGAACAAGTTGACCTATTGAGTGCTGGAGTCGGCCAAGAAGTTGCCCAAATCAAAGACAACTTTGAAAGCATAAGAGCACTATTGAAGGACGCCGATAAAAGGCAGCACAGTGAAGAAGGGGTGAAAAAATGGGTGAAACAAGTCAGAGATGTGGCCTATGACACTGGGACTATACTGGGCGAGTTCTTGTACCGCGTGGGACCACCCAGTGCCCCTGGACTGGCTGGCTTCCTCCTGAGATTCACTCGTTTATTCAGGCACTTTCTGGCACGGTATTGGTTTGCTGCTGAACTCCAAACTATCAGAGCCCGGCTGCAGGCTATCACAGAGAAAGCAAATGAATTCTCGTTCACCCCGTCAGCCACCGAAGTGGCAACAGCAGGCCCACATGAGTTTAGACTGACTGAAGGCGTTCATGCTCAGGAGCCTGAAATAGTTGGCATTGACAAGCCGAAGAAGGACCTGCTTAAGATACTTTTATCAAAAGACCCAAGGACTGTAGTCGTGGTCTCTGTGGTTGGAGTAGGAGGGCTGGGAAAGACCACCCTGGTTCGGCAAGTGTATCAAGATGATGCTGTGAGAAAGCAGTTTGCATGCCATGCTTGGGTCAAGGTGTCTCAGCCATTTTCGTTTGAGGAGCTGTTGAAAGCTATGATGAAGGAATTTATTCAATCGGGGGAAGGGTCTTCCCCTGCGGATGTCAGCAGCATGAACTATGTCCAGCTGGTTAATGCACTGAGGAATCATCTGCAGAAATTGAGGTATCTTCTTGTTCTTGATGATGTATGGAGAATAGATGCATGGGAAGATTTGAAATCCGCATTGCCTGAAAATAAACTTAAAAGTAGAATTATTATAACAACTCGCATACATCATGTGGCATCTTATTGTTCAACCAGCCCTGCCACTATTTACAAGATGGAGCCTCTTTCTCCTGTGGAGGCTTTGACCATGTTTTGCAAGAAAGCATTCATGAATGATAGCTGTCCCTTAGAACTTGAGGAAGTCTCCCAAAGGATTCTCAAAATATGTGGAGGATTGCCCTTTGCAATTCTGGCAATGGGAGGAGTTTTGTTGACAAAAAACAAAGCACTCGTTGAATTTGAGACAGTATATAAAAAATTAAGTACAGAATTAGAGAACTCTGACATATTAACTACCATGAATAAAATACTGCAATTCAATTATGATCTTCCATGGAATCTCAAATGTTGCTTCTTGTATTTCGGTATTTATCCTAAAGAATGTGCCATCAAAAGAGGCCAACTGATTAGGGAATGGATTGCTGAGGGTTTTGTAAAACCAGCATATGGTGTCCCTCTTGAGCACGTTGCAGAAACCTACCTGAACGAGCTTGTGCACAGAGGCTTAATTGAGGTTGCAAGGCTCAACAGTTATGGTAGGTTGTACGAGTGCCGGGTCCACGCAAATGATTTGGTTCTAGAGTTCATTTATCAGAAATCTGAGGAGCAGAACTTCATCACATTGACAAGAGGCGAAATGGGTTCACAGGATCGAGTTCATCGTTTATCGTCCCAAAAGACATTGAGCACTCTAGATAACACAAGTGTGATCTCTCATCTTCATTCGCTCTTCGTTTTTGGCACCATGGAAATTCCTGAATTATCAAGGTTTCACACATTGAAGGTGCTGAATGTAAGTGGCATCAATTTGACAAAATTTCCTAATGCAATTGTGAACCTGTTCCATCTAAAGTATTTGAACTTACGGAACACGGGCATTAGGGAGGTTCCAAGATCCATAGGGAACCTTCGGAACTTGCAGACATTAGACCTCAAATACACTTATGTCGTCGAGTTGCCAAGTGGGATCCTCCACCTTCAGCACTTACGCATGTTACTGAAGTATAGCTTTTATTATGATAATCTGGTTTCAAGGGTACAAGGTATTAAGATGCCGGCAAGCTTAGGATATTTGAAGTCATTGTATAAGTTGGGTACTGTTCAATTGGATGGGGGCAGATTGCAGGCTGAAGAATTGGGAAGGTTAAGCCAGTTGAGAACGTTGGGCATCGTCACAAGGAAAGGGCAAGACTGGGACATCTTGTGCTCATCTATCCAAAACATGAGGCACCTTGAGACCCTTTGGATAAACACCAATGAAGAGGACAAGCCTCTTGATGTACGCTTCATATCATCCCTCTCACCTAAGCTGAGAAGCATTTGTCTACGAGGGAGTCTCCTCTTGCTGCCGGAAATGATTGGTTCATTTGCAAATCTCATTAAAATAGCTCTGATCTCTTCAAGACTGAGCAACGACCCTCTCAAGGCGCTAGAGCATTTACCCAATTTGGCTTATCTTAGTCTTGAAGACGCTCATGATGGGGAAGAAATGTCTTGTGGCCATGGCGGCTTTCAAAAGCTCAAGTCGTTGTACATTTCAGTACTTCGCTCCCTGAGGATGATGCGTATAGAGAAGGGGGCAATGCCTAGGCTCGAAATCATTCAGATTAGAGATTGTCCAAAGTTGGATACGGTTCCTTTTGGGATGGAATACCTCACCACTCTGAAAGAGCTCAGCCTCTACCGAATGTCTGTGGACTTGTTGCACAAGATAATGAGAGACAGTGGTCAAGATTGGGACAAAGTGAAGCACATTGATTTTTTTCGATGCAATGGCAGGTGATGAATTGAAGTTATTCAATAAATACTGCATAAACTTCATTATTTTAATTTTTTACACACTTTTTTTCCTTTCAGGCTGCTATAGTTACAAGGACTTCATGCAAGTACTGACAGAAGTTGCATATGCCTAAGAGGTGGATCATCAAAAGGTGGATTCCCTTCATCCAATCCACACTTTTAGCAAGATGCGTTAGATGGAAATAAAGGGCTATGTCTAACCAATATTGCTTTATCATTCTTGAATCTTGACCGATGGGCACACATTTACCCTGTTTCTATATTTCTTTTGCCCGAAGACTATTTGTGGAGTAATCCAAGTGGGTTTTAATATTTTTCGTGATGCAATTTTGGAACTCAACTTTCCACGCAACTAGTGAATGCGTGTACGATGTGTTAATAAATTGGGAGACTTATTTATGCTCAGGTCATTTTAGGCGCATTTTCAGTTCTTTAGTAATTTTGGAGTTTATCAACGGGTTGTTTAGCTGTGGAATTTTAGTAAGATTATTTTTTCACCCCAATTGTAATTAGAGGTAACAAAACTCCATCTAGAATTAGCCGGAATCACCAAATTACCTCGTGAGGTGGTTCCATTAATTCAGGCTCCTAGCTTCCCATTTTGGAATTAAATTTTTTTTTTTAGTTATTACTTCTAGTATCAATTTGTGCCTCGAGAAACATGCTATATAGGTAGGGCCTACATTAAAATTTTTAAATTACCTACCCATGTAAAATCTTATTTGAAAGTACTCAAATTTAGGAGAGCAACAGTACAAAAAATATACATATTTGAGTTCGGGAGAGAGAATTATATTAATTTAAAGTTATAAAAATAAGTTTGGTATAATATCTGAATTTATTCTAAAAAAATTATTTATTAAATGTAATTATCATTAGACGGTGAATTATTAAAATTAATCAACTTCCATTTCTATAAAATTCTCCACCCAAATAGCCCCTTAAATATAATCATTTTGTGGACTAAAATGTCTTTATAAATTAGAAATTAAAGTAATGTGAAAATTTCTCAATCCTAAACTTACTTTCCCAAACAAGTTCCCATCCTCTTAGAGTTCAGACCAACTGCAACTACAACCTTTTACCACACCACCGACCCCTTACTCTGGTCGAGTCACCAACCTCTTAGTTGAGCTAGATTTAGCCATTGAGAAGAAGGGAACCCGATCTAGGTGAAGCTAGAGAATAAGGGAACTATATCTTATAGCCCATTCTGGCATGTTTTGTTCGAATCTTGCCTGATCTAGAGAAGGAGACTCACTCTAGTCAGATATAGAATGAGCAACGAAAGAAGGTTTATGCTTCAGTCGGTTATCGATGGATCCAGAGGAGGTCTGGTCAGAGCCAAAGAAGAAGGTCATTAAGTAGATTCGATCCGTTTTGACATCATAAAATCATGACAACGATGTATAGGTCCACTTTGATAGATTTTTTTTTTCAAAATTAGACCTCACAAAAGGTAAAAATACAAAAATAGGCAAAAAGAATCTAGATATGCAGAATTAGACTTGCACATGTAAAGAGAGCACTGCAAAGATGACAATGCCCTTAGAGACTTTTCGACTAAAAGTAGGCAACTACCAACTGAAAATTCCTATTATGTAGTTGCTTATGCGATAGTATTTCTAATCTTGTGGTCATTTACACGATAGTATTTTTCATCGTATAGTTGATTACACAATAGTATATGTGAAACATACTTTCTAACTAAAAGTGGGCAACTGCCAATTATAAAGCTTTTACCATGTAGTCACTTCATTGGCATGCAAGAGAAGAAGAGTGAAAAGCCAAAGCTTCACCTAAGTGATAATGTATATGTACGATAATAATATGACTACGTATGAGGTAAGGAAAAAAGTGGAAAAAAAAATGAGAAAATGTGAAAAGTTTGGAGAAATAATAAAATAAAAGATTGTTATAAAAATAAGTAAAATATAAAAACTAAATTTCTTTTAGAGTAGACATATCTACAACATTATATGACCCAAAATAAACGAGAAAATGCATATTATAGGTAAAAACATGTATTAAATAAGAAAAAAGTATATATTAAATAGGAAAATATGTATTATTAAAAAATATATTTATTATGGCAAATAATATAGCCAAAGAAAAAAAGCCATCTACTCATGTTTTATTTTCAAACTTCCATTAATACTGGTTTATGATAATTGGTAGACAAAAGGTGACAGTCAACAACTTGATTTGCTATAGCAAATGGGCAATAAGACAACAAACTTGCTGGCTATAACTCACTCAATGTATACATTAAACCATCTAAAAAATAAATAGAAAGATTAAAAATAAAGTAGGTTTAAAATATGCAGATATCAATTATAGGTTGCCACTTGTCACATGCAAGTGAAAGGGGCTATCGGCACTAGGGAAGAAGGGGGTTGCTGACACCAAAAAAGGAGGATGTCACCGGTGTCAGGCTCTATTCTTCGGCATTGACAACCTCCTTTTTTTTTCCCACACCAACAACCTTCTTCTTCCCCACCATGGAGAACCTTCTTCTTCAGTGCCGATGACAACTTATAGATGATAGTTTATACCAGTGTTTTAAAAACTGGCCCAGAGGCTGACCCGGATTGGTCGCCGGGCCGGGTTGACTCGGTTCAACCGCGGGTTAACCCGGGTTGACCCATTTTAATATATAATAGATTAAATACTATATTTAGTAAAACTATACACATCACATTTCCGTAACTCAGCTGGTAAAAGGCGGGGACGCTATTATATTTACGTCTTGGGTTCGAATCGCGGGATGAACGATTTTTTTTCTGGTACGTTATACAGTCAATATTTAAATAATATGGTTAAAGACATGTTTACAATCAATAAAACATAGTCCAGTGGTCAAAATGCGTGCAATAGTTACTATTTCGTGAGTTCAAATCTCATTCTCTCTCAAAAAAATTTCCACTTTAAGCAACCCGGATAAAATAATGACCCGGCCCGGAATATGGTCCGGGTCCAGTTGAACCCGGTCCGACCGGCCGGGCCGGGCCGGGTTTTAAAACAGTGGTTTACACTTGACAACTTACATACGATAGTTTACAATTGACAACTAAATATTTTAAACCTACTTTACTTTCTTGTTTATTTATCTGGTGTGTTGAGATGATTTAGTGCATACATTGAGTGAGAAATAGTCAGTATGTTTTCTTATTGCCCTTTTACCACAATAAATCTTAATATCAACTATCAATTATTGTAAGCCGTCATTTACAAGATTTGTTCAGTGCTAGAAGAAGCTCTAAATCAAGTAAAAGATAAAACTTATTATTGGTTTTAACTAATTGAATATGTATATGGGCCCTTTTTTTAATATTTAAGCTTGTAGAGAAAAAATAAATTTTATTGGCTAAGATAGACGGTTTGTGTCTAGTTCCATCAAATTTAAGGAAGGATGAAGAGGGAGTAATGAAGGAGGAGAATGAGGAGCAGCGAGAGAAGTGGAGGAGGAGGAGGGCAAGTGGAGAAGGAAGAGGAAGAGAAAGAGGTGGTGGCAAAGGAGCTGAGGAGGAGGAGGTTATAGTGGTGGAGGTAGAGGCATGATGGAGTAGAAAAGGCAATTGATTAGTGGAGTGATAATTAAAAAGGAAGAAAAAGAGGGAGAGGTAATTCAAATAATTTCGGCCCCACATTTGGGGTTCACATATGGGTAGGGCCGTATCCAAAAATATTAAGAAGTTAGTTACATTTTTTATAATCTACTGTAGTTGTGGGCTGTATTTTATAAATCACTCTTTTATTAACCATTAGCAACCAGAATGATAAATTTGATTAGCTTTATCGATTCTATTTTTATTGAGTTTACCAGTGTGCATTAGCTACTTATGTGTGAATGCACAAGCAAAAAGCATTAAGGGAAAATCAATGCGAAAACTGAAGTTAGGGCAGAATAATAGTGTAATTATGGACTACCATTTATGAACCTTGATGTAGGAGGAATTTAGTCCGTACAATTATATTTCTAGACAGGTTCAATATCAATATTTACGGTAATCGAGACATTTCCCTTGATATTTAAGACTAAACATATATCCCATTATTTGGGCCATGGGCCTGCAAAGTAATTTTAAAACCACATTTCATAATCCTAGGTCCCCCGCTCCACCATCTCCTATTAGGAGATGTTAGTGGCTAATCCACCCTTTGGACTTTGAACCAACACTTCCGCATTCTAGACTCCCAACAAAATGAACTTCGGTCGCAGTGATGGTCTACATAAGGTAAAGTTTACCCTAGAGGAGTGAAGGGGCTCCATCATGTCATCATCCGTTCACTTTATGGACGTGGTAAGGCTGATCGATTGGGAAGAATTTTTTATGTTCCTTACTAAAAATAAGCCGAGAATAATCATCTACTAGATTGATGGTGTACACACTAATACATGTTAGTGTCAGTATTATTAATGCTAACGTGTACTAATATGTGTGTCATCAATCTTAAATATTCAATGGCTCCCATACATAGCTTATGCTTTGTTCATTATTAGTAGAGAATAATTTTCGATCAATGGTGTGGGGTGAGACTAGTTCAACAATTTTATCATGGGAAACACACTACGCTCCAAGCACATGGTAAAGGCTGAAGAATGGCAACACATGTTAATGGTAGGGCTCCTGTCTGGAAGTGTCCTGATTGTGAACTCCTGCTCACTCTGAGTCCTCCAAGAAGGGGAGTTGGAAATTGACCGAGAAATAAAATTTGACAAAATTGTTTGGCTTGGGTCACATGAAATGGAATCCTAATGTATAAAAAATTAGCTGTACTCCTTAATAAAGTGGAATTTGGGAGTTCTCTACCTTTGAGAATCCTTACAATAGTAGAAGTGATATCATGTCAAATTTACCCAATTATCAATTCGAAATGGTAAGCTAACTGCTAACCCCTCAAATCCTTTTTTCATCACTTTTTGGCTAAATTTAGGGGTTGCTAGGGTATAAATTTTTTTTAAAATGGAAGTAGAATTTTTTAAAATTATTACTCAAATCCCTTCTTGTAATGCAATAATTTAACTTGAATCCGTATTGCTTCATTAGATAGGAATTTGAAGCCAAAGGATTAGGTAATATTTCTTCGATCAAATATAAGAATACTAATCCATTCATTTAAAATTTTGTCCAATTAAGCTTATTTGTCAAAAAGTTGAGGGATTTCATGTTTGTGAGTGAAGTTTAAAATTAAATAGTATTTTTAAAATTGATAGTACTTTAAACACTCATAAACGCTTGCATGACACATGCTACGATGAAGGCATAAGGCTCGCATTTAAGCATAGTTCTATACGTGGAGCTTGCATATAGTGGTGTGCATCAATCATTCCTCAGGCACAATCATAGCAATTCTTCCATGCTAAATATAGAACATGGTTCAATATTTGATTAGTGCACATGGCATTTTCACTTTCTGCAAGTCAATTTTATCCTAAAATCGTCTTTCCCATCAATCTTTATGCTGCATCCTGTCTCCCTTTCCTATATTGGGGCCATGCCCTAAAGTTCAATTGTACAAAGTGGTGTAAGAAAAGCTTCAAATTTCCCTCCGGTTCATGCATCTAAGGAGAAGGTGGACCATGATATCTTTGTATACAAATGTCACCATAAATAAGGATGGGGAAGTGCCCCGTTAAATAATGGAGAAACTTCTTTTCATTTTGCAATGAAAAGAAAAATTTGATGGTTAGAGATTATACTTCTCTTGGCAGAATGGTGGAATAGGATGAAAAATACTCGATGCTCCACATGAGTTTGTCCTTTGTGGGGCTTGTTAGTCCCGACTCTTTCCTCACCTACTAACTGGAACCAAAGGCTAAAAAAATCACACACGGAAACTAGAAAACTCTAAAATTTCTTCAAGGATACACTATTAGATTTAGCATCACTTGCAAAGGAAAAAAAAGTGTTTTTCTTCATTTCAAAAATTTTAAATTGAGAAGGAATGAGGAAATTCAAGATGAGAGGATCCACTCACAAATTTGGAAGAGGATGAATCATAATTCATTGGCAGTTTCCCATCGTTGAAGGAAGTGACAATGAGGGAGGAGGCCTCTATGACACAGGCAACAAAGCTCAAGAACCATTCATACCTTTCTATAAATAGCAACGGAAATTATCACGAAAATGTAATGCTTTTATTTTTTGTTGGCCAATTCCATGAAAAAATAATATTCACTCCGAGTTGTCATCTGAATATGATGATTTGCTATGAAGTTGAAAGAATTTAAGCAAGTGATCATTATTAACAGACAAGCATACATGCAAAAAATTATTACACATTAAAGACAAGAAAAATTTATAAATTTAATTAACTATGAAAATAAAACTCAGTTATCTAATTATGAATTGGCAGAGGATCATTGCAAACAAAACTTCGTTCAATAGACATCAATGGGCCCGAATATTTGACCATCAAATGCTAGCAATCTATTCACGGGTTCATTGAGGTTGTGGTGTGGGCTTAGATTTGGGAGGAGCTAGGGAGTTCATAGTTTGGGTATGCCAGAACTTTTTTGGTGGGTTCCAAAAACTTGTGGGGTCAAGTTATTTGGTAATACCTTGTAACCCTTTAAAAAATTTCATAGTGCAATGGTTGGAGGATCATAGATATAATCATGTGGTTCTATTACCCTAATTCGGGTACTCCATGTTAAAATTCGTGTTGTATACATTAGATTTCTTTTAATTTGCATAACAATTTTAAATTTTATTTTATTTTTATTGGGTAAAAGGGGGAGAGAACTTTCAATTAAATGAATAAA
The DNA here is from genome assembly GCA_035235625.1 of Saururus chinensis. Classification (NCBI taxonomy): domain Eukaryota; kingdom Viridiplantae; phylum Streptophyta; class Magnoliopsida; order Piperales; family Saururaceae; genus Saururus; species Saururus chinensis. Next base: position 3,185,814 of record CP141141.1, read on the forward strand.
AAAATATTACAACCAAACAACTGAGAAAATTACAAACTCCACCTTTCAACAAGGAAAGGAAAATCCCTAATAATCTTAGAGAGTTGGGGATGGTTTCCCATGTACAATTTGACTTGACTTTTACATTGTTTATATAGAGATAGCTGATAGAGCCTCATTCTTAAATATTCAATAATTCCTCTCCCTCTAAATAGAATAAATAGCAGAATTCAATAAAATTTTCATGAGAATGCCCAAGGAGGGAATAGACCGGCCGAAGAATTTAATATGGTTGAAGACACATGTACCTTCATTTTGAGAAATGTCCACCCTAAAAATCTTGAAAATCATGGACATAATCCATTAGAATATCCACATTCAAAGAAAATATGCTTAGCTGTCTCCATATCAGACTTGCACAAGATACATCAGTCAACTATGTAAATTCCTCTTGCTTAGAGCTTGTCCCGCGTCAGCAAACGACCATGAAGCATAAGCCAACATGTAAAAGAGTGACAAGAAATGTGATGTTTAAACCATACTAAAGTTGTCCAGTTCAGCTTCGAGGCATGATTAACAAATGTTTTATAAGTAGATTTGATGGAGTAAATACCTGGAAAGCTAAGCTTCTAAATGATTTTGTCATCTTCTTAATTAAGAATGGGAGGAATAATAGCAGAGGAGTATCACATTGAGGAACCATCGGAAGTAAAGTAGGATTTGCATCCCTTGGAACCCAGTCTAGGATGTGGTTCAAGAATTAATAGTATGATCAAAATATCGGCAACGAGTATAAATTGGTGGTTTCCACTCATAAGTAATTTCCTAAAAAAAACCTAAACCATCCTTTTAGAGAATATAGACCTGATCTCTAAGGCTACAATCTGCATCGATACAATCTGCATCAATCTCCACACATAAACAAGCAAAGGAGAGCAATTGATAATTTTTAGTTAATTGGTCCATATACAATGGGATTCCAATTGAAATAACGATTCGACCAAGGTTCTCAGTACTTCAATACTGCATAGGAAGAGGAAGATTAGGAAGTCTGATCCACAATGGGATCGAACTCAACAAGCCTAACTATTTTTGTGTTTGTTGTCCTTTTTTGAGAATCAGAGGTCGTCCAACTATAGATCAAATCGACCCAAGCACTTTGGCAAAGTCTTCTTCTTGTCAAACTTAAACAGAAAAAAACCATCCGATAAAGAAATGATATCAAAATTCTTACTTGTTTTCCACATCCTTTTTGTAGATGCCTTTAAACCTATGTAGAAAGGTCTTTGTCCCAAAACATAGCCAATCAACATATGCTTCTATCACAAACCCTCTACTTCAACTTTGTCTTCATCCAATCGAATTTCAAGGGAGTGACAAGCATATGGATAGTTGGGCAAAACCAAATCTATTCTGGTGGAGAATTCTTGGAGGAGGTTCTTCCATGAAGGCATACATGGAGTTCTAGTACCCACCATGTAAGAAGAGGCAAAATGGAACAAGGAAAAGGCACGAAGGGGGGAAGGGCTGAGATAGCCTGCAAAAAACTAGGGAGGGCACCGGTGACAATGATGATTAGGTTAGAACCTAATCGCCCAAAAACTTCCATATTTTGCAATCCCCAAGTCCCCACAAATTTGAATTCTTCGTTTGTCACTGTCCATTAAATTATTAAGGCAAACCACTGGTGCAAAGCTACTGGTGTAAGACTCACTTGTGTAACACAGAAGGACTGTTGATGCAGAACATAACACCCTCCTTGTTGTCTCCTTGCTGCTTCCAGATGGGTTAGGAAATCCACCACCGGCTGTGGATATCGTAGGGTCGTTGGAGACTGGGAAGGAAGAAGCCTTCTCTGTCAAAATTGCTCTACCCACCTTTTTCTACAATCCACGTGAGGGCCCCAACTAGTTCCACTCAGGCTCCACGAATAGAGTAGAGAAGAGGAAACCAACGGTAGTAGCACCTGCCAAAGAGATGGTCGGCAGCCACCCAAAGGGGGGAGGGCATAGTTAGGGTGAAACCAAATCTCTCCCAAGTTGCCTCCTGGAAAGTCGGAGCCCATTTTTTGAAACACGGTAGATATTATTCCACACATTTTAATTTTGTTCTACAATTGTTGGATAAGATCAAATGTGTAATTAATTTAAATAGGTAAGTAGGTAATTTTATTCTTTATAATTCTCGCATAGAAAACCCTATGCTAAGTGGTAGTTTTGTTAGGTTTGCATGATATGCCATTGCATTACAGTATTGAAAGGAGAGTCAAAGAAAAGATGCAGATGGAGCTTTGCCAAAAAGATGGTGATATCAGTGAGCTATGCTCCACCCAGCTGGATTGGGTTGATGAGCTACAATAGAGCACCGTCAGGGATAAAAAAAAAGTATAAATAGGAAAATCAAATATGTTATAGCATTAAATTTTCTCATCTAAAAATAAGCGAAAAAATAGTAGAAATGTCACAAAAATTGCAAAAAAATCAAGGACGTTACACCAAGCACAAGTAAGAAGTAGGAAAAAAAGCTCCTCCCCAAAATCTTTATTCTAGCAACCTTTGCTTCATTTTACAATGAACAAGGTCATCTACCTTGCTCTCAAACCCAAGGATCAGCTCTGCACCAACAAAGCAACACCCATTTGGCAAACTTGACCCCTAGTTAAACTTCCCTTAACTCTCACAACCTCTTGAACTGTTTACAATGATGTTGAATGGTCTCTCAACCAACCACACACCCTTATATATAGAGGAGGGTCTAGGAAGTCTAGTACTACTAGAATTTGTGCCCCTTGATACAAAATCATTACACAAGTGTCCCAATACATTACACTAAAGAAATTGATGAATTTAAGTAGATTTCGTAAAAAAAAAAGGGAGAAGAAGATGGAGCAATCAAAGTTTTCATATAGAAATTCAAGAGCCTTCTCTACCATGCAAGGCTAGGTTTTTTTTGCTTAAGAGTTGATGAAGGTATAGATAAGTTTCAATTTATTAATTTTTTAATTTAGATTTCAGTTGTGAATAATAACAATTGTATGACAAGAATTTCCTATTTAATGGAAGAGTTTTCATGCTTATTCAATTCTATGTTGACTTATTGTCTTGCAGATGATAGATTTATATAGTTTTGAGATTTACGTCAATTCTAATTTTTATGTTTAAGATGAAATTGTCATGCAATAGTTTTAATGTTCATATGATTAATAAATTGAATAAGTTATACCAAGATTAGACAAGTCATGTCTATAGTTTAGTTTAATGTAGATAATTTGTACTATTTGCGAAGATAGTTCAAGTCATGAATTTAATTAATAATTCTTTCAAAAGTAATTGTAGCTTGTAGCTTAGAATACTTGTTCATATCCACACTAGATTTAGATCAAGGGTTAATAAATTATTATGATTCTATAGTGGATGATTTCCTAAGTAATTGTCATTATATTGCTCTATTTTGTTTAATTTAATTGATTACTTCTTTTGTTTAGTTTAAGTTTAAGTTCTTTAAAATTTCAATCAACGAATTCTCTCTTAGATTTAGTAATTAATTCATCCACCTCTAAGGTTCGACAACCCTTAAATACTTATTCTAGTACAATTACCATGCACACTTGTAAAGAGTTTAATTATAAATGATCACTCTCCCTATGGCGATGACACCTAGCCCGCCAGTGAGTCTCACTCCTAGTGGTATTAGGAAATCTGTCCACAATGCTCCAATGCTACCACAACTTAGCATACTCGCCCCGAAGCATGTGTTCCTTGGTTGTCCACATGTTAAGGCTGAGAAGTTGTTTGACCGCTTTGCCTATTCAGCAGCTATGGGTCTAGCATATATTATCTAATTACCCAAACTAGCTCTCTCCTTATATTCATCTATCTCCTTGCTTCTCCCTCCACCTCCTCTACCATGGTTGTTGCTAGCCTATGTTGTTGCCCTTGTGCACTAATCACTGCTACCTATGCTTGTTGGAGGCTCCTCATCATGGCCTCAACACCTCATGGCTGCCAATTTCTCCTCTTCTTGGTAGTTGGGAGTCTAGCAAGTAATATCAAGATGCCAACCATGGCCATGCTGTGGTCATCCCTGTCCAAGCCAAGACACGATAAAGCCAGATCGTGGAAGGCAAGGTTAGGTTGTGGCTACTCAGCTTGACCCATGGATAGTTCCCCATAAACCTTGAATAACACAATCATGTTGTTTCATGAAAGCATAAAACATCATGATTGTGTTGTTTCATGATTTATGTTTTGATTTATATTTTTTCAATCATGTCAAGGCTAGCTAAGCAAGGCCAACGTGTTGTTGGCAAGCCAAGCTCATGACTAGTTTCAAGAAATTGTGTTATTTTAGTGAAATAGTACAATCAATCATGTTGTTTGAGTGAAATAATAAAATCATATTGGTTCACTTTTATGTTGTTTTTGAGTGGCACCAACAATGTTCATAGTAGGTGGCAACAACACTCCTAGTGGCTGGTGGTGCAACTGTGGTGGGGATGACAACAATGGCAAAGCTCTGATAGATATAGGTGGAGGCAAAATCAGGCCAGAGGCAACATACCTCCAACGAGCAGTGGTATAACTTTGAATGTGGCAGAGGCAGAACCTTGGGCTCCATTGGCAGTGGTGGAGCTTCAGTTGCTTGTCTCCTTTATTTTCATGTTTTAGTGATCTTTTGTACATTTAAAGTGGGGGTATTTTAGTCTTTTATTATACATATATTCTTATGTATTCTCTATCTTAAATTAATAGTTCCATGTTAAAAATAGTAATTTTTATTGAATGGTAAAACCAACATCTAAGAGAAGGGAAAATAAGCTTATGATAAAATGGACCAATTTCTATTAATTTAAGACATAAAGCGCATTATATTTGACAATAAAAATTCATTAATAAATATAATTGTAGTTAATAAATATCCTATTTGCATTTGTAGTTTACCCAAAGAATAAAAGGTAGCAAGTTTTGCCATGGTAAATAATGCATCAGCCTTCTCAGAAAGAAGCATTAATACAATTAATGGATTAAATAAATAATAAATAAAACTTTATGTATGATATTTATAGCCACAAAGATTGGTCCCATTCTCAAATTTAACTCCACATTTAACATCAAGGTTTCGCATCATGCGCAATGACGAAGGACAATATTGTTCAGCCTTTTCTTTACATCTTCAATCAGTCTTAATTGCTGAAAGTCAAGCCTGTTTATATTATACGTCGTTGTTAATGGCTTGTCACATGAATGGGTCACCTCCATGTTGATTTCATACTCCTCATCAACCTACTCTGCCCTCGGGCCATTATTTTTGTTGTGATGACATGTTGGTTCCTAACAGCTCCAACCAATTTCTTAACACTTTAAACCATGCAGCACCATGCTAGATAACCATTGTCTCTCAAAATGGTTTTTTTATGATCATTGTCTTCTTGAAGTTTAAATTAATAGGAAATATGTTACTCCCTCCATCTTATATTAATAGATCTATTTAGTTTTTAAAAATAAACTAGTATAAATTTATATAGAAAAGTAAAGTAAAACTATTAATATAGGACATAAAATATATTATATTAATATTTCAACAACGATTCTATGACAATTTTTTTAACAATAATACTAAACTTGAGACTTTGGGGGTTGGCTTCTTATTCTAGTGCTCCTTTCCCACATCTTCTTCGTTATTTCTTCATTGACTCATTTTTTAGGAAAGCGAGAAAAATGCTATTCCATGGAGGATTGCTAATTTTGATATTATGGGGAGCTTCCATCAAGTTATTATCTCCATATATATAGGGAAGCTAATTTGAGCACAAATAATTTAGCAAAATTTGCTATTAATCACTATTATTACAACCTTATCTTCTGATATACGTCATCCTCATTTGTCTATGCCCTTGGCCCCTTTAGGGGCTTCTTTTTACCAAAAAAGAAATATTTACCAAATATTCGTGTAAGTAATAACACGGCAAAAAAAAACCCAAAAATCCGAACAAGATGACCCTAATCCAATTGGTTTCAATGTTGGCCCCTTACAGGTGGGACCCACATCAGGTGTACAAAGCAAGATTCATGAGTGTATCCACCAAACTTCCTTCCTAACAAGAGAAACGTTAATACCAGGGGCCAAATGCTAATGCCAGCTTGGATACTTTTTAACAATTAAAACAAAGTAACTTTAACGTCATATCATTAGCACCAAAAGTAAGATGGAAATAGCCAAGAAGCGCCCCCTGCAAGCACAGGTCTCATAATTCAAATTGTGAGGCCCGCATATATGTGTCTGGGCACATATTAATGGGGCCCTTTGTGAAATTATATTTTTCCTTTTTTTTAAAGAGATTTACTACTTAAAGCTGTTTTGCTTTCCCATCTAAACAGTGCCTCAATGGGATTTCCTGCATGGCCAATAAAATTAGTCTCATTCTTAAATAAAAAATATATTCTTTCTTCACTTTTTTTATATTAAAAGTTTATTTTAATTTCTAATTATACTTAAAAAAGTAATTCTCAAATGTAGCTTACCTTCTTATAAAAGTTGGAATAGATTTTTAGTATAACAAAATAAAATAAAAATATAAACTTCCTTCTCAAATATTGGAGTATTTTTTATAATTTTTTTTTATATTTAAGATCGACGGCGTACATGCTAACATATGTTAACGTAAGTAAATTGAACACTTTCGCAGGTATTTCTTATGCTCAGTTCCACAGTTATAACAGTTATAACAGAGAATAGAAAACGCTTCCCTCAAATATAGGTCCACTCCAATTTACAACATCACTATTATCGGTTATCGGTTATCGGTTGAATCATTGGGAAGTAATCATATTGAATTCCATAACAAAAAATGATCAATTTGGATGGTCCAGAACAAGATGACTGCAGGTGGGACCCACACCGGGCCCACAGGCGAGATGTATGAGTGTATCCACCGGTTTTGATGGGAGAAGTTGTGGGGGACCAAAAATTACTGCCGATAAATCGGTGGGATAAGAGGCAGCATTTTCAGGATTCAGCGAAACGAATTTGAAAACGGGGGCTCCAAATACGCAAACACATTCAAAAGTGCGACGCCATTTTGCTTTCCCTGCTGTTCCTGTATCGGAATCCGGACGAGAGAGGGTGGGGGCCGGCACGGGTACCGTTTGGCCGCTTGTCCCCGACCGACCGACACCCCTCCCCTCCCCCGCCGTCACCGAGCTCCTCGGATTCGTACCGCCGCGACGGTTCCGGCGAATCGCCGCCTCCTTTCGGTGGTTTTCAACCCTAGACGGTCCTATGCTCCCCTCTTCAAGTTGAACTCTTTCGTACTGCTTCTTCTTGTTGCTTGCCTCCTTTCGTCCGCATTGCGGGATCCTTTTCGATTTTGGCGTCAAAGGTTCCGGTTCTTCGCATTTTCTAGTTCTAAAACCGTCAGTCTCATCTGGGTTTTCCTTATTTTTTTGCTTTATTTGGGAGCAATGCGGGGAGTTTGTTGCTTCCAATTCTACCTTTGCTTTGTTTGGTCGATGTTCTCTTATGGGTACTTTTTTTATTTATTAATGTGGATTGTTTTGGTTTGTATTTTTGTCCGCTCTTTGTTTGTCACCGATTTTTGAGATTGCGTTCTATCTGATGTGGAATTGTTGGTTGACAGCATTGTGGATATATGAATTACATTGCTTCAATTGGATTTTCATTCGTGGATTTCCTTTACTGTTTTTTTATGTGATACTCCTAATATATTTGTTGGAGGCATGTATGATGCTCATAGTTACGGGCTTACTGTTAAAAGTGCTTGATAGAGGTGCTGTTCTTTTCTTAATTGATACAGTGTAGGATTCTTAAGCGCGAGGGAAAAGATAGGTGGTTCATAACCAAAAAAAGTAAAAGATGGGTCGGTTGGTGTGCATTTTAAGTTTTGCTTGCCGTGGTTTTAAATAGATAATGAGAAATTGGACGGTTAGCTGGAAGAATGGAGCACCATGGGGTTTAAATAGCTAGTAATGCAGAGTTTTGTTTTCCTGGCATTCGATTGTAAGTTGCAGCGTACATTTTTCATTGTGTGCTGAGCGATTTTAAATTGTTTAGGTGCATGATAATTACCTTATTCATGTGGTTTCCTTTTTCTGTTCATTTTTATGTTCGTGTAAAGTGGTGCTGAAATTTTTTATTGAAGGCAAAGTTTATGTCCTTTCTCGAAATTATTTATGATTTGTTTTATTCCAACTAGTTTTTGTGCTTTTCCTGAGTTTTTCATTTGCATCTTAGTGAAAGAAAATGTGGATTCGTTCATGTATAAGGATGATCAAATGTGGATGATATTTGATTTGCCTTCAACCACCTGGCCAGACATGGCATGGTTGCTTGTCCAACCACTCTGTTTTGGTGGTGTAGACATGTGGCTATCTAGCAGGTCCCCTCCTCCGGACAGACCTCCAAGCCTGTCATCATTGCTGATTGCAGCTAGCTCGGAATGAAAATGATTCTACTTTTCTCTTTTGTATCTAATGGGTTTGCCCTTTTTCATTTTTTGCTGTGTTTTATTGTGGTTTCCCTGGGATTTTTCTTTCCTTTTGTGGCTGGAATGGTAATTGGTGTGTTCATGGTTGGTGTTGCACCATAATATAGAAATCAACTTCTGTGATCTTGGGTTGCTCAGTTTAAGAATGTTGATTGACGGAAGTGAACATTTCAATTTGTAGGCAAGTGAAGGAAAAATGATGGGATCTTTTCTCACAAGAGGCCTCGTGTATGTTTCCAGATGATATGTATGATCATATTTGCTTGTTTCTGCATATGTTAGTGACTTGCTACATTCTGACCTTTCTTACAGGATGGCTCTTGGCTATGCTTATCCAGCATATGAGTGCTTTAAGACAGTAGAAATGAACAAACCCGAAATTGAACAGCTGAGATTTTGGTGTCAATATTGGTGGGTATTATGGTACTTTTAGCACGTTTAATGAGCAGTACGTTGATGTAGCTATTTAGTTCTCTTGAGATTTCTTATGTATATTTTTGTCAACAACTTTTCAGGATCTTAGTTGCGGTCTTGACTGTTTTTGAGAGAATTGGAGATACTTTTATTTCATGGTAAGGAATAATTGCCCTGATTACTTGAAGCATCTTTTGATTGTTGTTGCCTTTCTGTTTGTTGGTTTTTTTATAGCTGATTATTGGTTGTAATGGTTTTCACTGTTTACTTTAAATTTAACTTATGTGCTAAAATTTTCTTATCTATGAAGGTTACCAATGTATAGTGAAGCAAAGTTGGCATTCATTGTTTATTTGTGGTATCCTAAGACAAGGGTATGCTACAAAAGTTTGCACTTTCTATCAAGTAACGTTTTAAGTATTCTTTATGAACTTCTTTATTCTTAAGCAATTTGAACTTTTATGTCATTAGGGCACAACATATGTTTATGAATCATTCCTGAGGCCATATGTTGCAAAGCATGAAACAGAGATCGACCGTAACTTGATGGAGTTGAGAACCAGGGCTGGGGATTTGGCAGTTTTGTACTGGCAGAAGGCTGCAACCTATGGACAGACAAGGGTTTTTGATGTTCTCCAGTATGTAGCATCTCAGTCATCATCAAGGCATCAACCTCCTCAGGTATTTAGTGATAGCTCTATATCTTCTTTCAATTGATTAAGAATACTTTTAGAGAGATCTACTATTGTATACAATGTCAAAGTGTCTGAACAATGTAATATGCATTAAAAGAAGCTGCTGTATGCCATGAAAAAAGCTCAGGATACATGAACAATTGGCAATTACTTCAAATTTAAGTAAATGTCCCCAATAGTCATCAGGTCCTGTTTGTAAGGGATCTATGGGCTAAATTTTATATGAAGTGAAATAGGATTTGGGTTCAATTCCCTATTAATAGGTATTGAAGATATTTATAGGGGTTGTATCATCATAGATGACTAATCATCTTAGTCAAAACCTTAATTTTAATTATTAGGGGACCATATGTTAACTAACTGGTGTGGTTTTCAGACCGGACACATCTGCTTTAACATGGATACATAGACAGGAGCAATCTTGCATGATGCTTCCAGAGAGTAGTTAGCATTCGTGAGGCATTTTTTTGTTGTACCCTGATTCCTTGGCACCTTGTAATACTGTTAGGCGTCATTTATGTCTTATGTATCCTTGTACTGTCTCTGTTTCTGTTCATTGAGGTCTGTAACTCATAAAATGAAAGCTTTTTGAAATGGTCATGTTAGTCTGAATTCTAGCTGGCACTGATTGTCAGGATTGTTTCAATGTGACTGTTTGTTTTGTGCTATAGATTTAATTTAAATAAAAATGCCTATAGCGGTTATGACAACTTTAACTTTGAAACGTTTGGACTTATATTCCATTTTTAAGAGAGCTAACTGTTTTTTCACCCTTGATCGTTTTAGCATTCACTTTTAGAATTTGGGAATGACTTTGTTGTGGTGGACAGCGGACTGCCCTAGATGTAGTTCTTTATGGAAGGTTTGAGTTGTTTATTGTAATAATGCAATTCTTTAGTGTCCATTTTCTGGCTTTTATGTTACTTTCTTTTTCTATCTCTGGAACTATTTTCAGGATATTAAGCTAATGATTTATTGTTTAGCAATTTAGTATGGATATTCCATAATAGATTAGACATCTGATCAAGAAGATCATACGTGGCATCATTTGAGGTGCATCTTCTATATGTATAGCTTTGTTATATATTTCAGAATAATTCATTAAACTGTGTATGATGTTTTAGAGTTAGAACTTTGCTCATTCTATTTTAAAATAAATTCTTACTTTGTTAATTCTATACATTGTGAAAATGTTTGTGATTATTCCTATTATGTTTGGAAAGGGCTGCACAGCGCCTTTTAAGTTTTTTTAAATATGCCTTTTAATTATTTGATTTGGCTGTATATATGATCTTAGAAAAACAAGTTTAATGTAAACAGAAATTATGAAAATATGAATTTTTAAGCGAAAAAATATGTTAGATCTTTGTGTGGATTGCTCTTACTCTGTTGTAGGCTGGAAAATGAGCACTCATTTCTTGTATCCAGTTGAAAATTTGTTGTACTATTTGTCTGTGATGTGGTTGAGGTAGGCTTTGCTGCTAGTGCTATTGTAAAATTTCTTACTTCGTCAATTCTATACTTTAGGAAATGTATGAGGTTGTTCCTGTTATGTTCTGATTAGAGTCGCATAGTGTCTTTGTTTAATTGATTTGGTTGTATATATAGATGCTAAGATTAATATGAACAAAGTTTAAAACAAAACTAAATTCAGTTAGACATGTAAGAATTTTGTATTGTTTGTTGCTATTCTAGTGTATGCTGCAAAAGAGTGCACATTACTTGTATCCAGTTGTGAAATAATTGAAATACTATATCCTTGTATTTTTATCCTTCTCATAATTTTTTCACTAGAATATGTATTTCAATCTTCTAGCAAGCCTTCCTTTTCATGCACTGAATATGTGACATGATCATTTTCTTTTTGGCTGTATGTTTTAACGAAGTTATAAGCTATTAGTGAGTTAGTGGTTACACGATATTAAAGAATTTTTTATTTGTTTTTTTTTTCTAAATCACTATTTAACTGCGATTGTTGCAGCAACAGCAGCAAGCTGGGGTGCGTAGACCACCACCTCCTGCTCCATCAACTCGTCCAGCTGCCGCACCATCAACTTGTCCGCCATCTTCACAGCAGTCCCAGCAGCCAACATCGCGAGTGCCACTCACCTCTGCTGCAACAACCAAGCAGCAGGAGCCCACTGCTGATCCAGACCCATTGCCACCATCTCCAAAACCTCCAGTTGCCACCCAGGTACAATCCCCAGCTAAGAGCCAATCAGAAGCTAGCAGCCAGCAGCCGCCTGCCACGCTTGAGACTGAAATAATTCATACCAATACAACGGTTACTGTGACTGATGGAAATGCAAGCCCTCCCCCGCCGGAGATTGTCATGGAAGAAGCCATCCGTGTCACTCGTGGTAGATTGAGGAAAAATCGAGCTATTACAAATCATTAATAGCTTTTGTAATCTTTTTTAAAAACATCAGGGAGTGATGGAAAAAATGGTATTAACATCTTCCACTCTTTTCAATCTTGTTAGCTGTTAGTGGTAGAATTGAATGGATCAGAAATGTAAATAAACTGGAGGGTGAAACAAAAGCACTCTTGTTTGATTTATAGATAATATGACATGTTCGTTTTGTTTATGAGCCACCGAAGATGGATGTCGGGGCCAATGGAGGAGTGTCGAGCTGGTAGAATCCCACTGAGGGACCAACGAACCGGAAGAGGATCCACCCTCCGATGATGATAAATATGGAGGCATACGCAAATTTGTTGAGCCAAAAGAGCAGGCCCTTCTCTCCCATGTAGAGCTCCACAGCTTTCTCCCCCAGAGTCATAGACTCCCAATCCTTGGGTGGTGAGGGAGGCTTCTGGCTGCCGAAGCTGTTATCCTCTTGCAGCTTGGCACGCCTTCTGGAACCTCGTCGAAAACGGATCTCAACAGCATCAGAGGGTGGTGATGGTGGTGAAGATGGCATAGGAATTTTGTTGTCGTCATTGACTGCCTTTGTGATGCAGGGCCTTGTCCGAAGCTGCAAGCTCTGAGTTCTGGAGGGTAGGAAAGGCCTTTGGTTGGAAAGGTGGGCGGAGTATGCTGGCAGAGAAGGGAGAACGATGGCGGATGCTCCCATTTCCTCTCCCTTTTCACCTACCGGGAAGGAAGAACACTTGTGACTTCACGTTATCCTGATGGGTGCGGCTGTTTTGTGGACAAGGAGTGGCCTCAAGGTGGCTGGGACAGATTAACAATTTTAAATGGAGGCATTGGTTCGGTGGCATTTGATTCCTGTGAAGGGTAGTTTGGTGATTTAATTGTAAAACCTGGGCTGGCGGCCTTTTGCAGTTTGCTGCTTCACAAGAGATTTGTGGGAGTTGCATCCAAGAACGTGGCCCACACACGAATACCGAAATTACATCTGAATTGAAGCAAAAATGCTACACCCACGGGCTTTGTAAAGAGCATGGAAAATATGGGCCCTATTGATCAAGGGCTGTGAAGCAGCCCGTGGTTTCATCACGTGGATGAGTTAATCGTATGAGAAACATTACTCATAAGAGTGTGTCGCCCATTGTCTTCAGTCTAGAACCTTGTGCTCTTTCAAAAGCCAGATTTCTTAAAAGAGATTGTCTAGCGCTGGCTAGATGAGAATTCATATGTGCTTACTCATATATCAAAGGTTTTGCATGAGCTTGTAGGCTTATTTTGTCAAAAAATTATTTACACGTAAAATACCTTCTTGGAGTTACATTTATTTTATATTATTAAGATTTTAAAGATTGATAGCGCATAGGCTAGAATAGTTAGTGTAAGTAGGAGAAACTTTCACTTGTATAGTAACATCTGCCAAGCTTTGCTTTGGCGCCAAGTTGAGGATAATCTCCAATAGAGTTGATTTTTTTTTATTGCATTCTGATTTGATCTTTATTGAAGAAGATTGAAAAGGTTCAAGACAAAGATAAGAAGTTGCCCAACTTAGGGTATTTCCCATAAATCACCCACTCTGCCCCATGCCTCTCCCCTCTTTTTTGGGTTGTCAACCCCACTATCTCTCACTTTCTCTCTCTCTGAACTTGTCCCCTCCTCTCGCCCTCTTCTTCTTCCACTTTGGCCTCTCTTTAATTTTTTATCATTCTTTATTCCCCTTTTACTTGCAAATTGAGGAGGATCTCCAATTAAAAGCTATTGAAAGCCTTAAAAAAAACCCATCATTGAAACACCACCTTGCTGATTTCTCCTCAACTTGCACACCGTTAGAGGATTGGATTGAGACCTTAAGGGTTGTCTCATGGTAAGAGGAATTAAGGTTTCATTTTCATTTTATTTATAGAGGCTCTTAGAGGTTGGCGTCAAAGTGATTTCCAACAAACTAGGGTTTTGTGCAAGGAAGGGTTCACTTTTCTTCTCTTCTTTGAATCAAGATTTTTGGATTCAATTAAGACATAAGTGATCCACACTTGCTGATTTACTTGTTGCTATTTTGATGTGTAGTTTTTCATGTATGAGAATTAGGTTTTCTTTCTACATGTTCAAGTTATGAATTTTGTAATATGTTATTATGAGATATTGTCATGGACGATTGTAAAACATGTTTTAATGACTTTGGTGGTTGGTCATAGTCTATAGTCATGTTGTAGAGTCTTATAGTTATTGATTTCATTGTCATATTGACTATGGAGGTAGTTTGTCTTTATTAGAGATTGTTTCATGTTGTACTTCTTTGCCTAGGTTTATTCTGCACACACCTCGAATGACTGGTTTCATTTGAGGTCTTCAGTTAATCTTTTTGGGCTGAAGTTTCTAAAAGATGTTCATGACTCTTCTGTATCAATATGATAAATTTTCATGTTTTTTCATTAAGATTTTATGGTTCAAGGCTGTTCATTTATGGAGTCTACTTTGGGTGAGTTAGCATTACTTCAGAATTCTTACTTTGTTTTGGGGTCTTTCATTAAAGAATTTGGCCTATAAAAATTACTCAAGGTTCGTAGAAAAGTCTGGTTTATTTTGTATATTTTAGAATTTTTATCTATTAACCATGAAATATTCTCTAAAATCATCGTAGGTCAAAATTCGCATTTCTATGATTCCGCATTCCTTGATTTTTCTTGCATTCAAAATGGGTCGAATTGCTCTCAAATTTCTCTCTAGAAAAAATTCAATGAGTTATCAATTCACCATTAAAACCCCTCATTGATTTGTAATTATAATAATTGAGTTATATTCTTTAAGATCCAACTGCAGAGGATCTCTTCCACTGTTTATAAATTTCTAGAAGTATAAATTAAATAGTTTTCGTATTAGATCATACAGTCAATTTAATTTGGAGAGAATGATTATCCTAAATTGTTTTACAAATTTCATAAGCATTGGATGTATCTGAGTTTTTTTTTTCAAAATTTAGAATCACTCAGAACACCAACATTAGAGTTTTGAACTTTTGCGCTTAAAAGGATAACTAACTCACATGGTATCATATAGCTATTTTTATGTGTTTCCAATGGTTGTTATGCCAATGGGGTGAGAATAGGAATATACATGCTTGGGTATGAAGTTAATAAATTGATAAGTAATTTTGTGTCTAGTGCACATAGGAAATTGTACGGAATTAGATCGAGCGAGCTCTTCTGGACTTTCGATGCATGTTATGTAATGTCTTTAGGACCAGTGTTGTATGCATATGGGTGATTCATGACTCATCTACTTGGGTCAAGGGTGTTTGGGTAAAATTAAATATTAATGTCTATGTTTGTAAATCTGGGTATATGGTTTACTTGCACATGATTTTGAGGTGGCAATGCTTCATGTTTAGTTTTGTTGATTTCATTGGTATTATGTGTATGTTTCAAAACATTAGGAATTTGTTGTTAGAACATATGTGGTCATTTTTATTACATTGGCTTATTCAGGTGATTAAAATAATATCAAATTGATGTGTAATTTGAGTCATAGGATAAATTAGTTATTGCTCAAGATCACATTGTGAAGATAAAGTATAACAAAAGACTTAAAAGATGTTTTGATAGGTAAAACCCTGCACATACATCACATTCACACACCAAAAGACTTAAAAGATATTTTGATAGGTAAAACCCTCCACATACATCACATTCACACACTTAGGATAAATAATTTATCATATGAAAAAAAATGAGTGAAAAATTTCATATGTAAAATTTTCATCCATGATCAATCAGGATTGAAAAGGGATCCGTAAGGAAAGAATTGTATTTTTTGGTACTATAGCATCACCATAGCAAGTATTGTAAAAGTATTATTCACTAATGGATCGAGGCACTGCAGCGATATTCATTTATGTTTTTGGAATTACGTACTGTAGCAATTACTATAGTAACCGATTGATCGGTTATTGTAGCGATTGATTAGTCAACATTCAATCTCCGAAATAGGTCATTTCGAGTCAAATTTGATTCTTATTCAATGTCTAACACATAAACCAACTTTTGGTTATATATAAGAGGTGTTTTGTACATAGAAAAAGAAGGGGGGAGTCATTATTAAAATAGAGAGAGATTGGTGACTTTACTTTATTGAGTTTTGAGTGCCTAGTGCTTTCCTTTGGCAACACGATTTGAAGATCAATTCAATTAACCAATAAAGGATCCTTCAATTGTTCAAATCATGAATAATTATTTAGAGCTTATTTACAACAATACAATATAAAGATTCTTGGAGGAGTTCTTGATAAAGAGACCTTGAAGAAGCTTTGAAAATCCAATTGAAGAGGGCTTTGATTAGTGGTTATGCTATAGAAACAAGATAAAGATCAAGTTCGAAGGGAAAAACATCACGGAAGTGTCTTGGTGGCCAATAAACCATTGGAGAAGGGACTAATAGAGTCTAGGTTTAAAGGTTGGTAATCTTAGTCTTGTAAGTTCTCATCTTCATAGTGCATTGCTTCAACCAAGGGAATGGATATTCATGGTTTATTCCTTATTTGAGTTTCTACGTAAATACTTGTGTTGATTGTAGTTGTTTGTATGCTTGATAGTAGATTTGATTACTTGAGAGAACATTGTTAGATTAGTTTTTGTAATTTTATTCCACAATTTGTAGTTCTTTGCCTTTCTAAGTTATTTGGGCTAGAGACACGAGGGTGATTTGCTAAGTGTATATGGATATTAAACTCGCATTCGTGTATGTGAGTAATCTTACTGAAAGTAACCCTAGTCCAAGTCTCATTGAAGTGTTTGAAAATCATTCATGTTAAAGGGTTGATGGGAATATTTAATTCTTTAAAGATGGAGATGAGGCTAAACAAGATAGATATCGATTGAAGCTGAAACAGGGTTGTGCTAAGGTAGAAGAAGACTAAAAACAAAATTCAAAAGTACCAAGATGAACTTCAGTAGCAAATGGATGTATAGAGATGGTCTTCTAGTGTCATGGTAATTGTTAGATTTTTATACGTTTTATATCTTCTTAGTGCATAAGGTTAATCAGTTGTGAGTGGTCACTTGGTTTTTCAAAAATTTCTTTTGTAGATTCTTGTGTGATTGATTGATTTATTTTTCTGTAATAGTAGCATATTCATTCCTGCAAAATGCGGTCACATCATATATTCCTCTACATTCATTATTTTGCTCTAGAGGTACTTTGTTAGGCCCTCTAGAGTTGGAGGGTATTAAACTTATAGTGTTTGCCTTTATGTACCATGTTAGAGGCCACATGTTGCATGCTTACGGGGTGTTGGTCATATAGCATAGTCGAGCTAGATGCGTCCCTTAGAATTTTGTAGGTTGATTTGCATTACTAAACATGACAAGCTGTGAATGGCAGTAGGAAGGTCAAGTTAGGCAATGGCTAGTACTAAGAATTGAAAGCTTCCCCCGGCCGGCAAATAGTCTCACTTCCTAGTCCCAAGCCTGGTGCTCTTTGATGATCCGGTCTTTAAGTGACTTATAAAACATAGATAATAGGAAAATGAATAAGAAATAACTACTACTAAGTACTGGTTCCAGGTTATGATCACTCTTTTGCACGTAAATCAGCACAACTTTATTTATCAGCTACATGGCATGAATCAAGATTACAACTAGTGGCATTCGAATTTCGATTATTTCCCTTGAAGAGTACTAGAAGAATGATCAATGAACACTTCTCCCTTGTTATTGAATTGTTTAAAAGAGACCGAGATATGCTCCTACTATAGGCAACATATGTATTTCCCGCGGGTGGTAGCGATGCATCAGCTGTGGCGGTGGACTGCAGAGCTCTTAGCGTTCACCATCGAAGAGCATGCCCCAGCATTCATTCGTTTGTCTTTGTCTGTGCACTGGGAACGAGTTAATGCAGGCGCGTCCACAAGAGGCTCCAATTTGTGACGGGCGAGAGAGGTTGCAACGGAATGCATCTCGTTATGAGGAGGCGCCGGGCAGCTGCCACCATTTCTATTGTTCGCATTTGAGCATTGTGGGGGAGCTGGCATGGAGCCTTTGTCTAGACTCTCAAATTCATGCCCCAGAACTCGTGTGGCCTCGGTGGCTTCTTGGCACAAAACGAAGATTATGACCAAGAACCACGTTAAGGAGAGGAGATTGCTGTCGGTAAAAGCCATTGATTTTCTGGTTTTACAAGCAGGAAACAATGTGTCTAATTCGTACGTGATTCTTCTTTGGTAACTAGTTATTAGATAATGGAAGAGAGGGTGCGAGTTAAATAGCCTGGTTTGTGGGTTAAACGGTCTTCTTTTTTACTGTGGGCAGCTTCAAGGAAATGCCTATTTCCACTAAGTGATGGAACGTACACGTTGTTTCAGATGGAAAAATTAATCTAGTGAAACCATTCCACAAGTCACCATTCACTTTTTGACACATTTCAAACTGTTCTACGTGTTTGAAGTTAGAGTAATACCTGTTTTAGCTTGAATATGTGTTAAAATATGAATAGACCAATATATACGGCCACCTGGTAAAACGGTTCCAGTTGATACTTTCTTGTCCAGATTTAAATTGGGTATGTTGGTCCATTAGGTCGACCTTCAAACCCAAAGGTTCAGATTTTAGAAGATGTACGCAAGAAATTTACTATGAAAATATGGATTGTGAACACACATTATAGCTTGTGACTAGAGAAGAAACAAACCGAATAGGCAATTTTTTGAAGACTTCAATTATATCCTTCTTATAACAAAATTTGAAATAATGATGAAGATGGTAGATGGGATTCCCAGATGATCAACAGTCTAGTCTTTGCTTTGAACATGAACTTGACGGATTAACTGACGGGGCTAAGCGACTTAAACTTGTCCAGGCTTGTGGTTTGGGTCAAATTTTACCATCAGTAACCAATGCGTTTCTAATTTGGCCAAGTGAAGCTTTAAGAAAGTCCCACTTCCTGAAATGATGATTCAGTGAGCTCTAGCTGGAGATACAAGCGTGCTACGCCACTTCCTGAAAGAATATTCATCTTGGACGAGAACTTATTGTCAAAAGATGGAGAAAAAAGATCAGCATTTCTCAAGTGACTTTCACTTATTAGATATCAAAATGGTAAAAATATGTAAATATTTTAAAGAATACCCCCTTCTGTTCTAAATTAATACCTCCATTTAGCAAAAGAGTTTGTTTTATATTAATGGCTCTATTTTGTTAAATTTAAGTGATTGAATACTTTAAAAAAAGTATCTTATATGTGAGTTTCACTATTTAATAAAAATTATTATTTTTCTAAATATAACTATTAATATGGCACAGAGGGAGCATGATTTTAACTAGTACTATTTTTATGCCATTATGTGATTTGACTAACCTTATATTTGTTCTACTATGTAACCAAGAAAGGTGACTATTTAGATCTACATGTAGTTGCATTCACTGACATATGCAAAAGATCATCTAATTCATAGACAAAGTGAAAAAAAATTGTCCTCAAGAAGTTTTATGATTGTAAATGTATTTCATTATAGAGATTAAATGTTTTTCAATTGCAATTCTCATTTCCTATTCTTGACAAATGATAAAATATAAAAATACTATTCTTTGGATATTTACATGTTGTCGATTTTGGACTTGAATGGGCATTCTCTTTACAAGCCCAATGTTGAATATGCTTGTTTGGAAATAAAAGAAAAACTCATATAAAGATGACGGAGAAGGCTAACTTCTTAAGAAAATCCATTTAGAGTAAAAGCTACTATCCACTTAGACACCCAAAAAAAGTATGACACTAAATGAAAAGATTGATGCAAGTTAAAAGGATTTAGATAAAACAAAGCCCTAGATAAGATTCAAAGAAAAAACCAAAATTAAAAAGGCATGCACTTAAAAGATGAAAAACAATGTTATTTTTTCAACTAGGAAAAGCTTGGTAGAGCTACAACATTATATCCTTGGCCGTCAGATGATGGTTTGATCCTTGACCATCATATATGGTTCACAAAGTGTGATATGAGGACCAAGGATCACTACAACTCTGGCTAGACATTCTCTAATATAAAAATATTTGTAATGTAATAGAGTCTAACAAGTACGTCAAAATAGAATACAATTTCTATGTTATAGTCTATATAACTTCATCTTATCTTAATTTGGTTGAATATGAGGATTTTGATTTTGAGAAAGACAAGAGTTAATTTATGTCTTAAAAAATTATTATAAGAGCTTGGAATATCAATATGAAGAGGATAAGTTTAAAAATTCACAAACCAATGAGCTGCTAAATTAAAGTGAGTGAACAAAAACATAATTCTTTAGTAGTATAATGCTTAAATGAGGATTTTGACAAGTATGAACTATGAGCTCAACATCCAATTTTGATTGGTTGATTTTTTTAGTTTTAAATTAGATACTTGGATTATTTTATTATTTGAGGTCAGATTTTGAGCACATTTAACTCACTAGAAATCGACCTTATTTATGACTTCTTACTATACTAGTTGTAGTAGTATTAAGCCTTTGGCTTATGAAGAGGGAGCCTTTCCAAACCTCTATCCTATCCTCTTACGACCCAGAGCTCTCTTTGATCTGATCGAAATGTGGGCTAACTAAAACTCGCATTCCGATAGTGTGAAAAGAAAACTACTTTTGAAATAAAACCAACATTCTTGATTCCGGCTCTTTATTCTGTTATAAACTTGTATACTTATACTTACCCTAATGCTTCTTCATGTTTTCAACTCAAATAGAAGTCCTTCTTCTTTCATAAATCTTGGCACCTTCGGAGCCTATTTCTAAATTCCCCAATCGATCATCAAAGAGGATAAGATATTCTTCAAGCATCTCGAGATTTCTTTGGAGCTTCCTTAACTTTCTATACAGCCTCTTTTATTACTATGATCCCTAAATAGAGAATCAGAATTCATTTTCTTACTTTAGGCCCATAGAATTTATTGCTATTTTTTGTAATTTTAAAAAAATAAAAGAATTTCTTAAAGTCGTTCAATCGGTTACACTAAGCAATCGATAACTGGAGTCTGGAGTTTGGTGTGTCTCTCAAGATTTAAAATGTAATATATACTTCATTTTCACTCCACTTGCTCCCAAACTTCTATGAGCATTTCATTTTTTAGTGGAGATAAGAAGATGAAGGCAATTTACATGTTTTGACCAAGATATCTCTTGATTTTTATGTTTCCCCCAAATTGACCAAGTACATACCCAAACCCAATTATTTATTTTCAGTCAATTTTTGGTCGTGTTCATTGTGATTTACTAAGAGATTATATCTAAAGTTCCATGCAAAACATTATTCTAAAGTTTCATGTAATTCTACTAGTTAGAGTTAGAGTTTGAGCTCTATGCAATTCAAATTTTGAGTTTTTTGGAACCCAATGAACCAAAAGAAAAATTGAATCTTGATATAGATTTTGATTGTTTTTCAAAATGTTATCGTTGACAAATTCATTTTAAATTAGCTTAAAATAACATACTAAAATTTGAGACATTTCCAACTGTGGTTGCCCAAGGGTATTTTTTATAATTTTATAATTTTAGGTGGTATTTTTAAAAAAAAAATTCTACTATGCTCTTACTATTTTTTATTAATTCCTACATAAGTATTTAGATAGTAGCTCTCTGTATTCATGATATAGATGGCTAGACGACTGAGCACATCCATTAGGGTCAGTATGTCTCGTGCTTCAAGTTCTGTTGATGCATCTAAGCTACACACACACACAGAGAGAGAGAGAGAGAGAGAGAGAGAGAGAGAGAGAGAGAGAGAGAGAGAGAGAGAGAGAGAGAGAGAGAGAGAGAGAAATCAGATGAGAGATTTGTTGTCTTTAGTACACATCAGACTGCTTAGGTTGGATTGCAAATACGCCCAAGTGGACCGAGTACTTTAGGGATGAAGCTCACACCCAGTACACCAGAGGTTAGTTCGGTTGTTTTATGCTAAAATAAAGCATGCATGATTAGCATACCATAACGAGCCAGGTCTATGGCAGTCTAGTCATGATCAAAGAGGTGACTATAGCGGAGGCCATGGGGATAGTGTATAGAGGTCAGACTTATTACCCTTTTACACGTCGAATATTATTTTCCAAAGGACTTGGCGCCCCAACTAACATGCATCTTGTCTCTGCATCCACCTCTCATGTTGTCTTTGTTCCACTCCTTGCATATAGTCTAATATAACTTTGGATATATCGATTAAAAGGGCATAGTACAACTAGGAACTTCAAGATGCCACTTGCTACATGTCATCTGCCAGTATAAAATATGTTCTTCTCGAAAGGAACTAGTTGACAAGATTATGGCGCAGATTCTCTACATGATAGCTAACTAAGATTTACCCTACATTGTCTTTGAGCGTCACATTACTTGTGTACATTTTCATACCCGTAAGATGTTGCCATATCCGCATCTACTTGCTAGGATCTTTGCTGCACAACACATCGGGATTCCTAGTACGATAGTTACACGGACAAACACTATTGATTCTGCAGTCTTAGCTAGGATGCGAGCCCATGAGAGAGGACATATTGAGGGGGAGGAGTATCATGTACCCCAAAGGGAGATGTCCAGCTCCAAAGGATCTAACACAAGAGGATAGACTATTCCTGTGAATGATTTCGCTGAGTTGAGGAGAGAACTTACAAAAAGGATTGATATGCTGGAGGACAGAATGTTTAGTGAGGTCAAATGATTTACTGCATATCCATTTGATGGCTCTGCAAATGACATGGATGACTAATCTTATTTGCTTTGTGTTTTCAATTTGAGGTATGTGCTTGATGCAATACGAAAGAGTCTACACTACATGGAGATATAGGGCTAGAAACAGGGTATTCACAACAACACTTAGGACAACCATCGGCCTCTTGATGCTATCGATTGCATCATTGGCTGCGTATATAGTTTTTTTCCTGTAGCCTTAGCGATCGATTGGCCCATTGTATGTGATCAATCGCACTGTTTTGGCTTGATTACAGGATTTTTTATTGGTTTTGCGATTTGTTGGTTGGGTTCCTACATATGATGGTCTGTTATTCTGTTTGGAGTTTATATAATTGTGTCTTAGTTGTTTGGGATTTTATTAACTTATTTAGGATTTTATGATTTGTTATTTGGTCTTTGTCAAGAACCTTGAGGAGAAACTTACGAGAAAACCCAATCACTAACTTTGTCCTGTCTATCTTACAATATATATATATATATATATATATATATATATATATATATATATATATATATATATTTATTTATTTATTTATTTATTTATTTATTTATTTATTGACTGATTGACACACAAGAAAGCGGCTAGGTGTAAGCTAATTTTTTCCAATTTTTCCTATATAACCCAGATTTTTTTGTATTTATTTCGATATTTACCCTCAGCAACATAGATACACACCATGTAGTAGGTTAACGACAATGCATTCAAATTTTCTAGGGATTATATTATATATAGATATTCCAATCCGACAAAGATAGTACAAATTATCAAGCGTGTTTGGCTCTTTGACTGGGAAAAATACTGAAGACATTCCAATTTTGTACAGATTAGATTAATATAGACATTTTCCGAAGATATTGTAAATTGTAACTATCTTTGGCTTGTGCTTTTGCGAAACACCCCCCATATGTAGGGAAACTAAACTAAAAGAAGCAAAAACAAATCCATATTCTTTGCTATAGTATCTTTTATATGGAGATAGTGTTGCAAACGACACCAAGTGAAAGCTCTACTTATTTTTAGTAGAAGTGAAAGCATATTAAAGCCATACAAGGCCTTATCACAATAGACTGTTCTCACAAAAAGTTTTCTGCTGAAGTTAAGGGGAGTTGAAGGAAGCTCACGAGGAAAGAAGAATCCAAAATAGGCCCGTACTTAATACAAATACCAATAATGTGTGCAAGTCTGCCAAAATTGCTGAAGTAGACATGCACATATGTGAGCCTACCTACTTGTGTGGAGAATGACAATGGCTACTCTCCTTCACAAAACGAAAAATCTCCTCCTCACATGTGGTGCGCCTGTCTAAACTTTGAAAATCCTCCTGCCTAGAGGGAAAGAGAGTTGATCGCGCAGCCCCACTGTTCATCTCTGGCTCCCCCCCGAAAGGTATAGTTCCATACTGATGCCCCACCTTATGACATCTACTGCTACAATTCCAAGGCACGGCCACCAGCATTCCCCCTCTTCCGCTAAACTCCAAGGCGTGGTGTTCACAGGCCTCTTTGTTCCGCTGTCAGACGAAGGAGCTTTGAAAGCCCACGTAGGAAGTCATGGCACCGAACCGGCTGCTCCTCGTCATCAACACTCCTGTTTCAAAAATCTCCTATAGGATTGAAGAAGGTATGCTTGATAATTTTCTATTTCATCTTTTGCATTACTAGAGTATTGTATTTCATTACTGTTGGACTACCAAGCATCTATTAATCGTTCATTAGGCACAAAGGGAATTTGTACAATTTTCCAAACATGTAAGGGTTGAAGTGTAATTTTAATATGCATCAGGTTTGTAAGCGCAATTAGCTCAAAAATACAAAATAAATAACATCATCCAAAGCCAACCAAATTTCATTAGTCTCCAAAGTATTGAGTTCGTATTTAGCGTTCTCTTTATTTTTTGGCTAGTGGGGTTCGTGGATGGGATCCAGGCGCATATTGATCGTAATTACTTCATCCTCCCATCTTTTTAATCCTATTTGCATGTGAGTTTCATTTGTGGCAGTAGTTATCCTTAATTTGAGGAAGGGCAGATTTGCTGGGACAAATAAGATCCATAAATTTGGGTAAGGAGCTTCCTCATTCATTGCTTATTGCTTAAAAAATGAATAAATAAGACAGTCATTTGAAGAACGAATTAACCAACTTGCCTTTTATTAACTCATGGATCATAAATAAGAAAACATATTTTCACAGTAAATATTTACAGTTAAAGGGTTATAAATATTTCTTTCCTCAGGCCCAACCTCTCCCATGAAAATTTGCACCCGTTTATGTTACAGTTGACGGAACTCCATGGACCGGCAACATAGACTACCATCTTCCCCCGCCGTGGGGCACATGATTTAAGAGGTGTGTATGTTGCGTAGGAAATTTTTAGAAAATTTCTCGGCTGAGGAAATCCACTATCTACTCTGCGAGTGAAAGAATAAAACAATCAGTCGGATGAGGGCAAGGGAGAAAAGTTTGGTCATGCTAAGGATACTCTGTATTCCATATGTTGGTTATACTGCCCGCTCCACGATCTGAAAGAAGCCAGTAATCAGCATCGACCTGCAAACACAAATGGCAGATTACATCATATATGCAGGTTCATTTTATATACAGTTCCAGATCCTACAAAAAAATACAAGTACTCGTACATCTGCATCAGGTGGGACAATTTTCATAATTGCACCAGCAGAATTAGGAGTGGATGAGGAACATCTTGGAGTGTCTTGAAGGGCTTGACCTTCTGCATCTCGTAATTGGCACATCTCTGGGGTTAATTTTAGGTTCTTGTTAATACTGATACTCTCTACACGAAGTTCTGTTTCTTTAGCTTGCAGAACCCGACTTGTATCCTCAACCCCTTCCTCAAATTTACTGTCAATGAGAAATGCAAGCAATCATCATCAGCTAGAAGACCACAGCATGACACAAACTTATGAAAACAGCAAGGTTAAATTTGTCAAAAATAAGCTCTGTTTGCTAACACAAGAAGAGTTCAAGCTGCAGCCTACACTGTCCTATTTCCTTTCAAATGTTGCACACCAAGCACTTTGATCATTCATGAGCACCATCCTCGAAGACATGTATTATTTTCAAAAGAATGCATTTATAACTAGTTTTTTAATAGGAAATAATTCTAAGGATTTTTCTCTGTATATACCTGATTAAATAGCAATCAATGGGCCCTGTCGCACTTCGTAAAAGCATTTGATATTGTTCATGTGGATAATCAGCCACCTGATAACAATTGGCTCATATTAGAACAACAATATAAGCCTAGGAAAGAAGCTTGGATTTCTAAACTACAGTCTAATTTTTTACCTACATTATCAGGATCCGGGACTTCTAGGGTTGTTCCATGTGGAGCTTTAATCGCAATCAAGGTTTCATTCTGCTAGAAAATACTTTTCAAATATTAAACGTTGTAAATAATGAAAAGAGAAGCATGTAAAACAAAATATCACAGCCAACTGAACCTGAAAACAGGGGAGGTTGTTGATGTCTTCCTTGGTTACATAAAGCCATCTAAAGAATAAAAAAGACAAGTGTAAGGTGACATAAACAAAGATAGAGTAACATAATAGTAATTACAATTATGATAAATAACAATTGAAAAGATGAGAGCTGGAGTTCAATCTACTTTTTGCATTTTTCATCTTCAGTTAAGCTTCTTAGTTGGTCTTGCATTTTTCTGCAGAAACAATAAAAAATTTAATGTTAATGAGGGAAAATGGGTAAACTAAACAACAAATGAAAACAAATAATATTTTAGTAGTAATACCTGATACCCTCATCAAGTCCGCTATCCTCAGCATACATAGTTTCAATTTCAGCCTACAAGTAAAGTGCCTAGCAGAGGTCAAACACAACTGGACACATATAATTTGCTAATTAAGAAGATCCTAGTTCATACTACTTGTGTACCACCAGTGAATAATTATTGCCTTCATAATTTTTTTATCTTCATGACAAATCTAAGGTAAAAGAAACATTTTCTATTTAATAAAATGCGATGCAAATAAAGAATGAAGAACTAGAAAGTTGATCAAGAAAGGCACAATGGAGATAGAGAAAAATAACAACAACACAATAAATTACCGAATTTTTTTATATATAAAAATATGCATCTTTGAGGTTTTACCTTCTTAAACACAGAAGAAGCCATACATATAGAGCCAAATTGCACATTGAAGCAATTGCAAACATATTAACCAATGAAATACAATTACCTTCATCTGAGAAACTTGAACATCCAGTTGTGTTGGTCTTAAAATATCAAGTCCCCTATTTTAAAAAATCTCAGAATTTCAACGAGGAGTTAGGCTGATACTAAAAAAAGAGTAAGGAAAGTTTCTAGCAGTACTTACTTCCATGTAATTCTATTCTTCAATGATTTCTCTATCAAACCTATTCCTTCAAGAACATTTGTTATATCATAAATTCTCCGCTTTTGAACCTACAAAAGGATTACAAATGGCTTCCATTTAACAAGCATTTTAAAGCAATATTCACAATGAGAGGTAGCACCATTAATAGATAAAATTTAAATGGAGACAAGGCCAAATTGAGGAACAATCTTTACATCCAGAATTTTTGCTGCTTCTTTCAAATCTAGAGAACCATCATTTGTTTGTTGGATCAAATTAATGAACTTCTTTGTCAATAGGCCTGCTCAGATGTATATTGTTTGTCAATTCCCTCATATTTTAAAACGAAGATACCAAAAAAAATTAAAACAAAAACATCAAACTATGAATGTCACTGACCTAAGGAACTGTCATAACGGCAAGTACTCCCAGAAGATGGACCAGTGGTAGGGGCCACTGCCCGCAAAAGAATGCAGTGAGTTAGTAAGAAAGTGGGCAATTCGTATTAGGAACATAAGATGAACAACTGCATTACAAATATCATACCAGCATTTGTACTAGGATCTTGAGAACCAGATATTGCTAGCTTAGAGCCCTTCCCTTTACTGTGTCGCTTGCTACCAGTGCCTGCTCCAGTCTTCACAGAATGATTGATTTCCATATATCCTTGATGCCATCGAGCCATAACATTTTCATGTATTGTTTCATAATTTCCTTTAGGCTGAAAATGGCATTTCTAAAAATATTACAGCATGAAAAGCACCAGTAGAATTTCATGGTGAAACACTCGTACATAGCATAATGTGCTGTGTAAACTAACTAAAAAAATGACATGTAATCATGCAAGCATCACAACTTTGAACACAGATTATCAAATGTAACATAACGACAAAGCAAATGAAAAAAGGTAATGTTTTCAGCATACATCTTCATGCTTGAAGAAGTTTCTTTAATCTACCCAAGACATGGGGTAGAAAACATAAACAACTCAAAACAGTGGTGAAAATAGCTAGTTCGTTGGCATATCACATATAGTACGCATAAGCTTCATAAAAAAGAATTAGCTAAGCATTCATGCTGCATACAAATCAAACTACAGCTGACATTCAAGTAGTTAAAAGTACTGACAAAAAAATCTTCTTAACTCAATAAATCTTGCATTAGGAAACAAACATGTAAATCTTTGATGTCAATATGCACAAAAAAACGCTTATGCTTTTCCCTTTTTGCAATGTCTTCATTTTGGCTATGTTCACTCATTCAATCAACCACCAGGTGTCATGCCTCATAGCTTTCAGAACCTATATATTTGCTCAAGAAAAAATATAAAAGCTCAACAAATTATGACATATAAAGAAGACAAACAGGAATTCACACAACCATTGGGATTGCGATATATACGGGCACATGTTTCAAATCTTTGACAATGTAACTACAAACAAAAGCAACCCAGATTTCAATCGTCAGAAGCCCAATTAATACGGTAGCAATTAGACATTTCAACAAAAAAGCTTTCAATTTTTTATGATCAACCAAAAACCACAAACCTTACCACAAACCAATATCAAATAAATTATTCAAATCCAACATTACCAACGACATATTTGTCACTCCAATCCACCAAACCAACAATCCCCAACAGACCACTCAAGGAACCCGCAAAACTAAAACAAGAGAAATCCACATACCGGAAGACCCACGGCCTCCTTCATCCCGCACGGAACAGCTCCGGCGGCGGAGGCATCGGGGGCCGGGGCGGCGGGGGACATGAGAGGAGGAGGGGGGAACGGGAACTGGCGCTTGAGGGGACGGAGAATCGGGGGGTACTGGGGCTGCTGCGGAAGCGGAAGCGGTGGCGGCGGCTTGATCGGCCGATTCGACCCGGCGAGCTCCGACATATCGGGGGACCGGATTGGAGAACGAGGGCGGGGTCTCCGGCTCCGAGGGTCTGGAGGGAAAGAGGGGCGCAAAGAGAAAAATATGATTTTTTGGAGGCAACTTCTCTTATTATATTATTAAAATTAAGATTTTAAATAACTTTTAATAATATAAATTAATTTCATGTACATATTATATGATTAAACTTAGGTCAGACGCTTTGTTAATGTTATTAAAAGTTAATTATGGAGTATATTTAAGTGTTATGAATTTTGAAAAGCAATAATTATGGCTGCTGGGAGGGAAGAGGTCATTGGGTCGGGCACGGAAACAAGAGAGGAAGGCTCAGAGGGATTCGAATGCCGTGCGTTGCCCGCGCCTTCTACTTGGGTATTACGTGGAAGAATCTGGACCGTTTGTGTTGGGGCTGGGTGATCTGGACCGTAGGGTGAGGCATTCATAGTTTTTTCCTTTTAATACAGAGGGATTTCCTCGTAAGAGGGCAATATAAGTGTGTAGCTCAAAGGAGGGAGTTATTTTTTAAAAAAATATTTTATTATTATAAGCTCGGGCTCATACGTGTCAGTGTGATAGTGGGCATGTTTGGTAATTAGATTTTGATATAATGATGGATATTACTTAAGGGGTAGATATATTGCTTAACCGCCTCGTACTAACTTTTTCCTTATAAAAACAAGGGATAAATATATTATTATCTATATATTAGGGCCTTTTGGCCTACTTAAGTTGCAATATATAACAATAAGTCTTCCTTGAGTACCTTGTACATTGTAGACAATATATGGAGTTCTACTTGGTGGAAGAATTTGGACCGTTTGTGCATTCATAGTTTTTTTTTAATAGATAGAGGGGTTTCCCCGTAGGAGGGCAATACAATTGTGGCTAACATCGTTGATCAAAACTATGTCAAAAATTTTGATGTGTAATTAGTCTTAGGAATCTTATTTAGATTTGATTGTGGCTAAGTCAGGTTTGGAATTTATGGACTTGAAAAATAGGAACAATGTGTTCTTATATATCAAGGTTGAAGACTAAGAATATTGAATGTAAAAGAGGTTCATTGAGCATACACTCTTATATAAAAATTACTTGGAAGAATTTTAAAAGTAATTTTAGAAATTTTAGACTGAATTAGGGTAAAAGGGCAAAACTATAATTTTATTGTGTAATCAATTGACCACTGCAATATATAAAGGACAAATCAATCGATTGGTTATTGACTGTACCACAGAACAAAGTTGAATTGATAGATTACTTCAACAAAAGATTGATCGAAACCTGAAACAACCCTTTGTAAAAATAGACTAAGAGTTTATCGATCGATCACTCTCATGACCAATCAATCTATCTAAGAGTTGTGCCTTAAAGAAATAGTAAATGATCGATTGCTATTTAGAATGATTGATCAATAGTAATTTTGGTTACCTACTTCAACACATCTTAATTGCTAGCCTAGTTATTTTAATGTAAAGGGAAAAAAAATTTAAAGTTTCATTATCTTATGATCCCTTCACTCCAATAGGAAAATGTTGGATATTAAACTCTCATTTAATCCACTATCGAATTCTTATGATATGAAGCACAAAGAAGGAGAGAGTAGATAAGACAATGGCTAGGATTTTATTTCTTTTGTCAAATCCAAAGTTGGAGTTAGATTAGCCATTGATCATATTTGGTAGGATTATGACATTTCTACACAGTCATACTCATGATATGTTGCCATATAAGGATATTCTATGTAGTATATTCACCTCTATATATCTACATATTCTATGAGCAAAACCAACTATGGTTGGGATAGATCCTATTAATGTTGTCATTGCATATGCATGATATTTCATACTAGGGAACATGAGGGAGCATATCCAAGGGAGCAGCAGTTGCTAGCAAATGTTCCAGCATCACATATACATTTAGATCATTCGAACATACCACTGACATATTCAAAGTTTATTGCTTTGAAAGATAAGATGCATCAAGGTTTTGCCAACATCAAGAGGATGCTTAGAGATAGAATCCCATAAGCAAATACCGAGGGGGAGCATTCTGGTGATGATGATGATGATGCTGGAGATATTTGAGTTATATTTTCATATCAATTTTTCAGGTATTCTTGTGATGAAATTTGTTTATGTTCATTTTATGTTTCATGTGACTATGGAATGTATTTTGAAGCTGATGATGTTATGGGATATATGATGAACATGTTTACTTCATGGTATGATTATTTAATGTCTTATGGTGATAGTTATGGCTTGATAGTGCTTAATTGAGTATTTTTGTTGATAATTTTTCACTTTTTATAGATTTGTGTCGAAAAGGGACAAAATGATTACTAAAAATTAAAATGCCTATTTTCATACGTATTTGGATAATATTATATAAATAATTTTAATTGTAAGTGTGAAAGATAAGTACGAGTTTATACAAGACTTTTCAAAATCAATTCCAAATTGTCTGTTTTAAGTCTTAGTATTGTCAAGTCATGTGTACAAATTGAAAGTCGATGCACTATGTTATTTGTTATAATTTTTATTTATTTGATTTTCAATTTTGTAGTGTTTTGTCATGAAACAGCCAAATGACGAGATTTAGATGTGGTCGAGTCAAGTTTAAAATTGATGGCTTGAATAATAGAAACAAACATGTTTTTTATAGATCAAGGGGGAAGACTAAGAGTGTTGAAGGTAAAAGAGGTTCATCGATAATACACTCTCATGAAAAAGTCACTTGGAAGAGTTTTAGAAGTGATTTTGGAAGATTCAGAGTGAATTAGGGTAAAAGCATAAAATTATAATTTTACTATATAACCATTCAATTGCTACAACGTACATAGGACAAATCGATCAATCAGATATGAATTGTAGCACACAACAAAGTTGAATTGGTTGATTGCTTCAACAAAAGATCAATCGACTCCTAAAATTGCCCTTTGTTAAAATGGATAAAGAGTTAATTGATCGATAGCCCTAATGATCGATTAATCTAAGAGTCGTGCCCTAAGGAAACAGTGAACGGTAGCAAGTATTTGTGATTATTTTCAGACAGATGATAAACTTGTACTTAGAGGGTTAACTTATTATTTATCGAAATTTGACACGTGTAATAATATTATATGTTTTGATATTCATATTTGTGAAACCCAGTTATCACGATCTGGATATTTAATCGGATGATTTGTTTTGTGTTTAAGAAAGGAAAAAAAATTTGCCGTGATTTATCACGTGTCCTTTATCTAAAAAGGGTTTTGAAAATCCAGGTCATGACACATACTGACCCTAATGGATGTTCTCAGTCGTCTAGCCATCTATATCATGAATACAGAGAGCTACTATCTAAATACTTATGTAGGAATTAATAAAAAATAGTAAGAGCATAGTAGAATTTTTTTTTAAAAAAATACCACCTAAAATTATAAAATTATGAAAAATACCCTCGGGCAACCACTGTTAGAAATGTCTCAAATTTTAGTATGTTATTTTAAGCTAATTTAAAATGAATTTGTCAATGATAACATTTTGAAAAACAATCAAAATCTATATCAAGATTCAAATTTTCTTTTGGTTCATTGGGTTCCAAAAAACTCAAAATTTAAATTGCGTAGAGCTCAAACTATAACTATAACTAATAGAATTACATGAAACTTTAGAATAATGTTATGCATGAAACTTTAGATATAATCTCTTAGTAAATCACAATGAACACAACCGAGAATTGACTGAAAATAAAAAAAATTGGGTTTGGGTATGTACTTGGTCAATTTGGGGAAAACATAAAAATCACGAGATATCTTGGCCAAAACATGTAAATTGCCTTAATCTTCTAATCTCCACTCAAAAATGGAATGCTCATAGAAGTTTGGGAGCAAGTGGAGTGAAAGTGAAGTATATATATATTACATTTTAAATCTTGATCAACACACCAAACTCCAGACTCCAGTGATCGATTGCTTAGTGTAGCTGATTAAACCACTTTAAGCAATTCTTCTATTTTTTAAAAAAAATTACAAAAAATAGCAATAAACTCTATGGGTCTAAAGTAAGAAAATGAAATCTGATTCTCTATTTAGGGATCATAGTAATACAAGAGGCTGTATAGAAAGTAGGAAGCTCCAAAGAAATCTCGAGATGCTTGAAGAATATCTTATCCTCTTTGATGATCGATTGGGGAATTTAGAAATAGGCTCCGAAGGTGCCAAGATTTATGAAAGAAGAAGGACTTCTATTTGAGTTGAAAACATGAAGAAGCATTAGGGTAAGTATAAGTATACAAGTTTATAACAAAATAAAGAGCCGGAATTAAGAATGTTGGTTTCATTTCAAAAGTAGTTTTCTTTTCACGCTATTGGAGTGCGAGTTTCAGTTAGCCCACATTTCGATCAGATCAAAGAGAGCTCTGGGTCGTAAGAGGAAAGGATAGTGGTTTGGAAAGGCCCCCTCTTCATAAGCCAAAGGCTTAATACTACTACAACTAGTATAGTAAGAAGTCATAAATAAGGTCAATTTCCAGTGAGTTAAATGTGCTCAAAATCTGACCTCAAATAATAAAATAATCCAAGTATCTAATTTAAAACTAAAAAAATCAACCAATCAAAATCCGATGTTGAGCTCATGGTTCATACTTGTCAAAATTCTCATTTAAGCATTATACTACTAAAGAATTGTCTTTGTTTCCTCACTTTGATTTGTCAGTTCATTGGTTTGTGAATTTTTAAATTTATCCTCTTCATATTAATATTCCAAGTTCTTTTAGACATAAATTAACTCTTGTCTTTTTCAAAATCAGAATCTTCATGTTCAACCTAATTAAGATAAAACAAGTTATATAGACTCTAGCATAGAAATTGGATTCTATTTTGACTTACTTGCTAGACTCTATTACATTACAAATATTTTTATATTAGAGAACGTCTAGCCAAAGCTGTAGTGATCCTTGGTCGTCATATCACACTTTGTGAACCATATATGATGGTCAAGGATCAAACCATCATCTGACGGCCAAGGATATAATGTTGTAGCTCTAGCAAGCTTTTCCTAGTTAAAAAAATAACATTGTTTTTCATCTTTTAAGCCCATGTCTTTTCAATTTTGGTTTTTTCTTTGATTCTTATCTAAGGCTTTGCTTTATCTAAATCCTCTTAACTTACATCAATCTTTTCATTTAGTGTCATATTTTTTTTGGATGTCTAAGTGGATAGTAGTTTTTACTCTAAATGGATTTTCTTAAGAAGCTAGCCTTCTCCATCATCTTTATATGAATTTTCCTTTTATTTCCAAACAAGCATATTTAACATTGGGCTTGTAAAGAGAATGCCCATTTAAGTCTAAAAATCGACAACATGTAAATGTCCAAAGAAGAGTTTTATATTTTATCATTCGTCAAGAATAGGAAATGGGAATTACAATTGAAAAACATTTCATCTCTATAATGAAATACATTTACAATCATAAAACTTCATGAGGACAATTTTTTTTTCACTTTGTCTATGAATTAGATGATCTTTCGCAGCTACATGTAGATCTAAATAGTCACCTTTCTTGGTTACATAGTAGAACAAATATAAGGTTAGTCAAATTACATAATGGCATAAAAATAGTACTAGTTAAAATCATGCTCCCTCTGTGCCATATTAATAGTTATATTTAGAAAAATAATAATTTTTATTAAATAGTGAAATTCACATCTAAGATACTCTTTTTTAAGTACCCAATCACTTAAATTTAACAAAATAGAGTCATTAATACGAAACAAACTCTTTTGCTAAATGGAGGTATTAATTTAAGACGGAAGGGGATATTCTTTAAAATATTTACATATTTTTACCATTTTGATATCTAATAAGTGAAGTCACTTGAGAAATGCTGATCTTTTTTCTCCATCTTTTGACAATAAGTTCTCGTCGAAGATGAATATTCTTTCAGGAAGTGGCGTAGCACGCTTGTATCTCCAGCTAGAGCTCACTGAATCATCATTTCAGGAAGTGGGACTTTCTTAAAGCTTCACTTGGCCAAATTAGAAACGCATTGGTTACTGGTGGTAAAATTTGACCCAAACCACAAGCCTGGACAAGTTTAAGTCGCTTAGCCCCGTCAGTTAATCCGTCAAGCTCATGTTCAAAGCAAAGACTAGACTGTTGATCTGGGAATCCCATCTACCATCTTGATCATTATTTCAAATTTTGTTATAAGAAGGATATAATTGAAGCCTTCAAAAAATTGCGTATTCGGTCTATTTCTTCTCTAGTCACAAGCTACAATGTGTCGTCACTATCCATATTTTCATAATAAATTTCTTGCGTACATCTTCTAAAATCTGAACCTTCTGGTTTGAAGGTCGACCTAATGGACCAACATACCCAATTTAAATTTGGACGAGAAAGTATAAGTGGAACCGTTCTACCTGGTGGCCGTGTGGCCGTGTATAGGTCTATTCATATTTTAACATATAAAGTTAAAACAGGAATTACTCTAACTTCAAACACGTAGAACAGTTTGAAATAGTGAATGGTGACTTGTGGAATGGTTTCACTGGACAATTTTTCTATCCGTAACAACGTGTACGTTCCATCTGGAAATAGGCATTTCCTTGAATCTGCCCACAGTAAAAAAGAAGACCGTTTAACCCACAAACCAGGCTATTTAACTCGCACCCTCTCTTCCATTATCTAATAACCAGTTACCAAAGAAGAATAACGTACGAATTAGAGACATTGTTTCCTGCTTGTAAAACCAGAAAATCAATGGCTTTCACCAAAAGCAATCTCCTCTCCTTAACGTGGTTCTTGCTCATAATCTTCGTTTTGTGCCAAGAAGCCACCGAGGCCACACGAGTTCTGGGGCATGAATTTGGGAGTCTAGACAAAGGCTCCATGCCAGCTCCCCCACAATGCTCAAATGCGAACAACAGAAATGGTGGCAGCTGCCCGGCGCCTCCTCATAACGAGATGCATTCCGTTGCAACCTCTCTCGCCCGTCACAAATTGGAGTCTCTTGTGGACGCTCCTGCATTAACTCGTTCCCAGTGCACAAACGAAGACAAACGAATGAATGCTGGGGCATGCTCGTCGATGGTGAACGCTAAGAGCTCTGCAGTCCACCGCCACAGCTGATGCATCGCTACCACCCGTGGAAAATACATATGTTGCCTATAGTAGGAGCATATCTCGGTCTCTTTTAACAATTCAATAACAAGGTAGAAGTGTTCATTGATCATTCTTCTACTCTTCAAGGGAAATAATCGAAATTCGAATGCCACTAGTTGTAATCTTGATTCATGCCATGTAGCTGATAAATAAAGTTGTGCTGATTTACGTGCAAAAGAGTGATCATAACTTGGAACCAGTACTTAGTAGTAGTTATTTCTTATTCATTTTCCTACTATCTATGTTTTATAAGTCACTTAAAGACCGGATCAACAAAGACCACCAGGCTTGGGACAAGGTAATGAGACTAAGCTTGGGACTAGGAAGTGAGACTTGCCGGCCGGGGGAAGCTTTCAATTCTTAGTATACTAGTCATTGCCCAACTTGACCTTCCTACTTCCATTCACAGCTTGTCATGTTTAGTAATGCAAATCAACCTACAAAATTCTTAGGGATGCATTTAGCACGACTGTGCTATATGACCAACACCCCGTAAGTATGCAACATGTGGCCTCTAACATGGTACATAGAGGCAAACACTATAAGTTTAATACCCTTCAACTCTAGAGGGTCTAAAAAGCACCTCTAACACAAAATAATGAATGTAGAGGAATATATGATGTGACCGCATTGTGCAGGAGTTGATATGCTACTAATACAGACAAATAAATTAATCAATCACACAAAAAAATTTTAACATCAAAACCCAACATGGAAAAACCAAGTGACCACTCTTGACTGATTAACCTTATGCACAAGAAGATATAAAATATATAAAAATCTAGTAATTACCATGATACTAGAAGACCATCTCTATACATCCATTTGCTACTGAAGTTCATCTTGGTACTTTCGAGTTTTGTTTTTAGTTTTCTTCTACCTTAGCACAACCTTGTTTCAGCTTCAATCAATATCTATCTTGTTTAGCCTCATCTCCATATTTAAAGAATTTGATATTCCCGTCAACCCTTTAACATGAATGATTTTCAAACACTTCACTCAGACTTGGACTAGGGTTACTTTGAGTATGATTACTCACATATATACACAAATGCGAGTTTAATATCCATCTACACTTAGTATATCACCCCGGTGTCTTTAACATAAATAACTTAGAAAGGCAAAGAACTACAAATTGTAGAATCAAATTGCAAAAACTAATCTAACAATGTTCTATCAAGTAATCAAATGATCTATTATCAAGCATGCAAACAACTACAAACAACATAAGTATTTACGTGGAAACCCAAATAAGGAATAAACCATGGGCATCTATTCCTTGGTTGAATCAATGCACTATGAAGATGATAACTTACAAGACTAAGATTACCAACCTTTAAACCTAAATTCTAGTAGTCCCTTCTCCACTGGTTTGTTGGCTACCAAGACACTTCCATGATGTTTTCCCCTCGAGCTTGATCTTTATCTTGTTTCTATAGCATAACCACCAATCAAAGCACTCTTCAATTGGATCTTCAAAGCTTCTTCAAGGTCTCTTTATGATGATCTCCTCCAGCAATCTTTGTATTGTATTGTTGTAAATAAACTCTAAATAATTATTCATGATTTGAACAATTGAAGGATCCTTTATTGGCTAGTTAAATTGATATTCAAATCGTGTTGCCAAAGGAAAGCACTAGGCACTAAAACTTAATAAAGTAGATTCACCAATCTCTCTCTATTTTAATAATGACTCCCCCTTCTTTTCCCACGTCCAAAACACCTCTAATATAGAACCAAAAGTTAGACATTAAATAGGAATTAAATTTGACTCGAAATGACTTATTTTAGGAAATTGAGTGTTGACCGATCAATTGCTACAATAACCGATCGATCAGTTACTATAATAATTGCTATAGTACGCAATTCCAAAAGCATGAATGAATATCGCTACAATGCCTCAATCCATTAGTGAACAATACTTGCTATGGTGATGCTATAGTACCAAAAAACACAATTCTTTCTTGACGGATCCCTTTTCAATCCTGATTAATCGTGGATGAAAATTTTGCATATAAAAATTTTTACTCATTTTTTTTATATGATAAACTATTTATCTTAAGTGTGTGAATGTGATGTATGTGCGGGGTTTTACCTATCAAAACACCTCTTAAGTTTTGTTATACTTTATCTTCACCATGTGATCTTGAGCAATAACTAATTTATCCTATGACTCAAATTACATATTAATTTGATATTATATTAATCACCTGAATAAGCCAATGCAATAAAAATGACCACATATGTTCTAACAACAAATTCCTAATGTTTTGAAACATACACATAATACCAATGAAATCAATAAAGCTAAACATGAAGCATTGCCACTTCAAAATCATGTGCAAGTAAACCATATACCCAGATTTACAAACATAGACATTAATCTTCAACTTTACCCAAACACCCTTGACCCAAGCAGATGAGTCATGAATCACCCTTATTATCAAAGAATAATTCTTTGATTGAGTTGCTAGAAGGAGATGAAGACAAAACACGAAGAGAGAAAACTTTAAGGATTTTAAGAAGGAAGAATTGAAGGTCAATAACGAAGAGGACTAAACAAAGAAAATGTGTTTTCTTTTGTGTAGAGTCAAAAGAGGTTGGTTATTCTTAATGTCTTGTAAGTTCTTGCTTATAAATGCATTGATTTGGCCTTGTGAGGGTTACATGGTTTTTCACCCAAATTGGGTTTTTAACATTAGATCTTTGTGTGTTAATGTGTGTTTGAATGCTTGGATTGATTGAATACTTGGTAGATTGATAATATTCATGCATAGTTAGTTTGGTTTTGTTGTTTAGTTTAAATTCTTGTGCATAGCGGCAAAAAACCAATCTACCCCCTGAGTAATGTCTGTCTTCAAATTTTGATCCAACAACCGATGATGCCGAGACTCACGTCACGCTAATGTACGTGTGATGTGAGCCCCAAGGCTCATCCAAATAGGACTCTTTGCAATATGTTGATAGTAAGTAATGAGTCTCTGTTGTGAACATCTTAGGGGCTGCCACTGGGGCCACGTGCTAGGGTAATTAGGTAATTATGTAATAAAGGCATTTAGGTAATTAGGTTAATTAGGGTATTAATGCTTTCTTTTAATTATGTTATTGGGCTTTAGGTGCCTGTTAGTGAGCCCATTAGGATTATCTATTTAAGTGTAAGGGCTACGCCCTAATTTGGTTATAGAATGAATTATTGTCTCTCTAATTATCTCCCTTTTCCTCTCTGCCTCTCCCTCTTGTCCAATGGCCATGCCGCTCCCTCTCCCCTTTCTCGGCCTTCCTGCATCGCTCCCTTCTCGTTATTGGCTAGCCAGGCCGTTGTGGCAGCCGACAACATTGGTATCGGAGTGATCGATTCTTGGAATCATCGCCTTCACTCTATCAATTGGTCTGCAACAACAAATCCTCTGTCGTCACTGATCTTGCCATCATCCCTCCTCCATAGAGATTATTGGAAGATGTTAGCCAAAGATGTTGGCTGCTACAGCCAACAAGGCCAAGTCAGTCATGCTCCCTTCGGCCCTTCATCCTCCTTACTTGCAGATGATCAAGGAGGCGATCACGACTCTGAAAGATCGGACTGGCTCGAGCTAGCCGACAAAGGCTATGAAGAAGGAGAAGAAACCCTTGACACTGAAGAAGGTCTCGAGATCCATCAAGTCAGTTTTTGCCATGTCGCCTTCACCGGTCACACCACCAATGCCATCGTCAGGCACTAGTGGGATGCCACACTTTGGTCATGGTGGCTGGCCACAGCCAAGCGTGCACACTCTGCATCTGCCGGGAGCAACCTTTAGTCAAGTTGCATGAGGTCGCCAGCAGCCAGAACCCCGATATTCTTCTTCCCCTCTGGCCGATCAACTCTATCTCGGCCTTCAGGCCTTTCCCGCTCTCTGGTTCTTCGGATTGGCACCATGGCTCAGATTGGAGGGCACCACTTAGTCTCCGTGCTCAGATCAGGAACACGACCTCTGTCATGGAACGGTTCACTCGAAAAATCGCCACCTGAAGAAACTCGTCCCCTCACCCGGTGCCGAAGATCCCACTGGTGGGACTCAGCCCCGCCGGCATCTGGTCAGGTTGGCTTCCCTCCTGGGCAGGTTTTGGCTGCAGAATTGTCATGGGTGAGCAATGGGTACGTGCCTCCCTCTATTCTGATAGCCCACTCCGCCACCAGTTCACCACCCTTGTCGATGCCAGGATCAACTGGGTCCAGGATAGAAGCCTGGACCACGAGGTGGAAAAGGAGACGAACCTCCGCCCACTCCTCACTCTGAAGAAACTCGTCCTCTCAGAAATCGGCAAGGCTCTGCCTATTTTCGTAACGGCCGCTCGCAAGGCCCAGATGTCGAAGCTGCTTGCTCCTCAGAAGCAGGAGCGGCCTACGCCTCAGACGCCACAACGGTCCGCAATCCAGTCGTCGGAGCGGCTTGCGCTCCATCACCTGAGCCCCGGCCTAGTCCTCCTCTGCCCATTCTCCACGAAAACGCTGGCCCCCGAAATTTTCCTGTCTTCCGGTGAAACCGTCTGCTGCCTAGGTGTCTCCGGTGGACGCCATGGAAGGAGATCAGAGGAGCCGAGTTTGAACCGGATCTTCCGGGAGAGAGCCCTGATCATGCAGGATTTTATTTCCCGTGTATGTCTGATTTCCGGGAGATGGCCTATGGATGCGGGATCCCTTGCATATGCCATGGTTGTTGCTGCTACCAGAGTCAACCGAACTTTTCCACACCGATCTACAACGCATCCGGGATTTTCCTTCCTACGAGTGGGAGATTGGACGAGATTCTCATCCAGAAAGATTACGTTCGTAATCTTACTATTAGTTCAAAAAAAAAAATCCATATATCCCTTTCCTAGCCATTCCGGGTTTATCTCTTCATTCCGGAACAATTGATTTGGGTACTTTTCATTATGGGACCCCCTGCCACATCTACGCTCTGAGCAGTTCCAATTGCAACACCAAAGTGAATTTGGCAATTAACTGGGATATTCTGTTGCAGAAAGGGGGAACGTGCACTATTGATTTGTTGCACGTCTTTCCTCAAGCCACATATTCCAGATGAAAATGGTCCGCTCTGATAGTTCTTGCTCCATGCATCCGCCCGCTTCACCTTGGTCGACGGCTCACCCTACACCATCATCTCTAGTCGATTGCTGCACTTATTTGACCCTATTATTGCTGTTGTATGATGCCCTCTATGGGTCAACCACGATGTCGTCTGATGCCCTTTGTGGGCCAACCATGATGTTGTCTGATGCCCTCTGTGGGCCGACCTTGATGCTGCCTGATGCCCTCTGTGGGCAATCTTGGGGCGCCCTGTAGCCCCTATGGTGACCTCGCTTGTTGGAGACCTGTGCAGGCACTCCACGTTTCCGTGCACCCAACAAGCCGAGCCTGCTCCTTTGCTCTGTCGCCTTCTTCATCTTCCGTCTCTACCACCCAAAGCTATGTATTGCCCTTGGGTTTAGTTAACTGCACTCCCCTCATGTTCATGTTAGCTTCTGCACGTCTGCTTTTGAGTAGTGACCCACTATCTCCAGCATTCTGTGTGTCTCATCCACGGTTCCGGACCGGCTGTTCTCAGCAAAGCTATGGTGGGCCCAATGTTTGGAGTTTTAGGTCACCTCGGGGACGAGGTGATGTGGAAGCGGGGTGGAATCTTGTGAACATCCTAGGGGCTGCCACTGGGGCTGCGTGCTAGGGTAATTAGGTAATAAGGGCATTTAGGTAATTAGGTTAATTAGGGTATTAATATTTTCTTTTAATTATGTTATTGGGCCTTAGGTGTCGATTAATGAGCCCATTAGGATTATCTATTTAAGTGTAAGGGCTACGCCCTAATTTGGTTATGGAATGAATTATTGTCTCTCTAATTATCTCCCCTTTCCTCTCTGCCTCTCCCTCCTGTCCGGCGGCCATGCCGCTCCCTCTCCCCTTTCCCAGCCTTCCTGCGCTACTCCCTTCCCGTTACTAGCTAGCCAGGCCGTTGTGGACATCCGTCCACAATAGTCTCCTTCAATAATAACTTTGGGGATCTTTGGCGAGTGGGTAATTTTCAATAATAAAAGCCTCATCGTCCCTTTAAGACTGCAATTTAAATATGTCATTTTAGGGTTACCCTTGCAAAACCTATCAGTTAATTTTCTCGTACTCAAAATGTGGTGATGGCCACTTCACCCACTTCTCTTCTATGACCTTGACATTGTGTATCTTTCCATTCAGCTTAAACAAGTCCTCCTGTAAAGATAAGGGACTAGAATCATGTTTTTTAATACTTCCTCTGCCCAATATTAATGACTCCATTTAGTTCTTCAAAATGAATTAATTTAGTTCATTTCGAAAAACTAAATGGAGATATTAATGCGGGATGGAGGGAGTTATATTTTATTCATTGTGATCCATATCACCGAGCAAAAAATCAAAATTATGGATATGAGGTGGAAATTAATAAAGACAAACCCCCATAATTCATTGCATCCAATGTCCATTGTCTAACATTAAAACCATATTTATGTAATTAACCACCACCACCACATGCAGCAAACGACAATGCCCAAGCATAATCACATTCCAAAAATAGGTAAGCATAGTCACATTCTAAAAAAATAAGTGGTATGTAGTTTCCTCTTTTGTAGAGCATAGTACATACATATAAGGATGACAATGCCTTTAGTCTAGCTCTCAACAAGTCACTAGTAGTTAAACCATTTGTAAGAACTTTCCACATAAATAGTTTTCTTTTTTGAAAGGTATGCAACTTCCATAATTTTCACCAAAATTTGTGTGACAATTGGACAATACTTCATATTGTTGGTGTAATTGTTTGTAGGTTGAGGCTATGGTGAATCTACTAGATGAAGTCAACTTCCAAAATTACATATGCTAATGTCCTTCCAAGATTGGCATTGCCCTTCCTTTATGTACTATATTATCCGGCCAATTTCAATAAGAAACCTAATATTCCATGTCTTTGATTGAGGACCTATTATCTTTTAAGTTTATCTTAAACTTATCCATATTACATTTTAGTAATTCTTCTTTCATGAGATAACTTGTAAACCATGTGTTTTATAGGGTTTTAAGTATTTGAGTTTTGTCTACCAACCTATACCCTCCTTAACCCCTTCCCTTATTGGCATTAGCATTTTTCTCAGTGGAAATGCATTTTGTCTAGGCTTGGCTTCCAAATAATGTTCACTTTTCAAATATTTTGTTTTGCTATTTTACCCTTAACAAATTCATTGTTGTGAATCAAATGTCAAGCTTTCTTACTAAGGAGAGTTTTTTTATTGAATTCATGTGCTCTTTTAAAATTAGGCCCTCCACTCTTTTTGTTCTACCAATTTTGTATCAACCAATAGTATGTAAGATTCTAGTTTTGTTTTTCTTCTCCCAAAAGAAGTCACTTTAAATTTTATCAAGTTGGCCTCTGACCTTCTTAGGGAATTTGACTACTATACGAGGTGACGTGGTTTTGCTAATAGTGTAGCATAAATAAGAAGTCACCTTCAAGCCTAAGTTAATAATTTTCCTTTCCACGAAGCAAGTTTTGATTAAACATTAGAAAGGATTTCTTCGAAATCTCCCTTTCTGAGCACCCTAGTTAGGTTTTGTGCTCCCAAGGAATTTCCCAAAGTTGGCTTCTTTTAACTACCACACTCACTTTACAAAGTATCTTTCTAAACTTCTTCCCCATATTAGTGTTAAAGGTGTTTGATGACCTATTCATATTGACTTCATGACCAGAAACATCATAGAATGCAATTAAATTGTTTCAAAGATTCTTACATTCCCCAAGTTTAGCTCTTCCAAAAAGCAATAAATCATGTGCATACATCAAATGTGTGATTGGTTGGGGGGTGGGCACCTTAGGCCACTTGAGAGCTAACTGATGTAACACAAAATAGTATTAGCCTAACCCATGTGCTAGAAAATCATATCTAATTAAAACTTATTACACTCTAACTTATCATAAGATTTCCTAAAGTCAATCTTAATTGAAAAAACTCCTTTTTTACATCTTTTTTTGTGACTTTATATAGTTATCTATCTATTGAGAAATTAATATATTATTGTGTATAGGTCTATTCGGTAAAAAGCTGATTGGTAAGGGGATATGATTTTATCCAAAAACTCTCTCATCTTATCTACCATTATTTTTTTAATTATTTTATATACAAAGTTTCACATACTAATAGGTCTATACTCATTTGGATTGACTGGGTTTTAATTCAACTTTTGGTATTGATGCTAAAAATGTTTTATTTAGTTCTACGTTAACAGTTTCATTTAAAAAAAGCTTTGACTACTTTGCAAACGTATGGACCAACCACTTTTCAATAGTGCTTGTAGAAGGCCTCATGGAAGTTGCCAGGGCCACGGGCTTTGAATGTTCCCAATTGCTCTATTGTCATTTCAATTTCTTTGAGAAGCTTCAAGTTATCCTCACTTGCAACCAATGGCTGTAATAGGTCCAAGATATATTTCTCTTCACTATTTTTTATTGACAAATACAACTCAGAAAAGTGTTTAAGGAGTATTATTGAAATTTCTTTATGATCCTTCGTGGGTTCCTCACAATCATTATTAATTATTATAATAGTGTTCATTCTTCTCCTTTGTATTGTTGTATGGTGAAAATGTTTTGGGTTAAGGTCTCCATTGATC
Organism: Saururus chinensis; assembly: GCA_035235625.1. NCBI lineage: Eukaryota > Viridiplantae > Streptophyta > Magnoliopsida > Piperales > Saururaceae > Saururus > Saururus chinensis. Next base: position 3,230,552 of record CP141141.1, read on the forward strand.
AGATTTTTATGCCTAGAAGCTTTCTTTCCTTTTTAGAGTCTTTACATAATCCATTTAATTCATATTATACTAAAACCTAGGATAGTTAAATAACTTTTTGAAATCATCATAGTGCTGCAAAGAATAAAAATATTTATTAATTTTTATCAAACTACATCCTAATTTGCGATCATCAATTTCCAACATATAGAGTATCAAAGCAATTATACATTTAGTATTGTGAGTTAAAAGCATTACAACTAAGCCAAGAATCTCCTAAGTACAAGCCACATTATTTTATGATATAACAAAGTATAGTATAAAATGGCACCACATGTGCCTGAAAATTAAAGTACAATAGAATAAAGTAGACACCTTTAGAGTTGGGTCGACCTCACTCTTCGCATACCTCAAGCAGCAAAACTTTAGTCAATTCTTCACAAGCACCTTAACATAAACCACTAGGATGTATAAGTATACCTACACATACCCAACAAGATCAAAGACTATAAATAAAACATTAGTGACATTCTTTTATGATTACTCCATACTTTAGTCAATTATTCACTAATCTTTATCTTATTGGATATTTTCCTTATGAGCCACCATCCATGAGGATGCTAAGATTGAGGATGCTCATCTTAGCATTGTCTTTAACTAGCGAATCACAACGTGCTTAAGTTGTAATGCCTATGTGTCACCCTAGGTGCCCACTTCACATACCATGGCTACTATGAGGATCCACATAAGCATTTTAGGAATTTACATCTTTTACATACATTTTAATACATAGTTTCATGTTTATAAGCCCTCACACATTTTCTTAGGTAGACGCTTCAAGACTTTCAAAATATTTCATTTTACTCTCTCTTGGAATATGACAACCTTCTCGACTATTTTTTCACATTTATAAGCCCTCACTCATTTTCTTAGGTAGACGCTTCAAGAGTAATCTTAAAATATTTCATTCCACTCTTTCTTGGAGAATGAAAACCTTCTCGACTGTTTGACTAAGTTGTAAACCATGAGATAATAGCATGACCCTACCAATGCTCATGGACACCATTCGCCTCCCTCCCCATGCCTCCCATATTGTTGAGGGTAGAAATTATGTGTGCATTGGCCTCTTTTTGAGATGGTAACCCTATGGACGATGGACTATCTCATACCATGATCCCATCTATTGTGGAACTCATCGGCACAAATGCCTCGACACAGCTATATAATCCTTTAAAGATAATCAATAACATCCTCATTTTACGAGGGAAATCCTCTACACGACAAGAATCTCCAAAATCATCCTTAGTTTTTTTAGGGAAAACATGATCCCATCCATTGTAGGATCACTGGTCCAAATGCCCATCATCAATGCACTCGTATTTTCCCCTCATCCTACTGGATCTTACACATGGGGCCTACAAAAAAGTTCAAAAACAAATAATCAAGTGGATCTCATTTTATAGAGCTCGTTGAGAGCTTTTTAACGATACCAATAATGCATGAATATGAGTGTAGCTGTTAAAGATATAATAATAAAAGATAAAATCAACATAACCTAAAATATAAGGATTATGATTCTAATATCTTTGGCTTTTTGGGGACTAGTTAAAGTTCACATGCAAATGCACATGGTGAACATAGAGTTGCATTTGTCACTTCCCCTTCACAAATAGTTAGTTAAATCATTTAACCTTTGAGTATAAGCCGATTAGAAACTTAAGTGGTGTATTATAGGAGATTAATTGAAGAAAGATTTAGGAAGTGTAAAATAAGCTTGAAAAATCTAATGTATCTTCATGTAGCTTCTAGGTTTTTTAACATCCCCTCCCCACCACCCACTACATTATATAATGTTACAAGTTCTAAAACTATCTCTTCAGTTATTTATCTACAAACATTATTATGAGCATGTCACTTCATTTTTTGGTCCCTTACAAAATTATGTCTTCAAACTAAATTTAGAACCTAATTAGGACAAGAGTTGAATACATTTGTATAAGCACTTGAGAGTTGGGGACTTTTGCCTATATAGGTAGCAATGGGCTGGCCCGACCCACTAATAGGATGGGCCTAAGCCCGGCTTGATCACAAATGAGGTTGGGTTGTGCCAGTCTACATTTTGTAGCCCATGCTCACAAGTCACAACAAGCCTAGCTCGAACTGCGCTTGGGCTCGAACCAATCTCATTCAATATATATATATATATATATATATATATATGGGAAAAGTTAATATAAGCCCAGGCTTACGCGCGCCTATGTGCACCCGGGCTCATAGGGCCGTCGGATTTACATCTAGCGGCCCATAATACCCACGGGTTTAAATGCCCCGTGAGTATTATGGGCCGCCGGATGTAAATCCAACGGCCCTAAGAGCCCGGGCGCACGTAGGCGCGCGTGAGCCCGGGCTCATATAAACAGGACTTTATATATTATATCATATTATATCAATATAATTTTTTTAATATATGACAAGGTCGAGGGCCGCCTATCCAAAAGACTGATAAAAGAAATTTGTATATGAATCTACAAAGAAACAATCAAATCGGTACGGGTCAGACTGTTCATACCATGACTCCACGAGCCCCAGTCAAGCTAGGCCCGGCCTGATACGGCCTATTGCCACCTCTACTTGCCTATTGCATATTTGGATGCTTGTATTTTCTTGTGAAGTTTTACAAATTTTAAATCAATTAGGACTTTGAATTCAATATTTTTTTATGTGCCTATAGGGTTAATATAGTATACAAATGAGATTAAACAAGTTCTAAACTAATTAGGACTATGAAATCTATATTTTTTTATGTGGCTACAAGGTAAAATGTATTGGAGAACTTATTGTAATATTTTAACTGCTAAATTCCATTTTGTGTTGTATTCAGACTGAGAAAGCTCTAAAAAGAAGTTTGTACATTGAGAGAAGTTTTTATCTTTTCTTAGCATCTTTACATAGGTCTTTTAACTAAACTTAGAACCCAATTAGCATAAAAGTTGGATGACACTGATTTCATTTTTTTTTTTGTGGCTATAGGGTTAACATAGTATAAAAATGAGGTTTGACAATTTCCAAACCAATTAAGACTATGAAATTCATATTTTTTATGTGGCTACAAGGAAAAATATATTAGAGAAATTGTTGCAATATTTCATGTATCTTGAGTGTTAAATTAATTTAATTTTTTTTCAAGGGTAATATAAGCATAACATGGTAAAAATCTTCGCCCCTTTCTCATTTTTATAATAGTATAGAACCAATTAGGACTATAAAATTCATATATTTTATGTGGCTACAAGGTAAAACGTATTGGAGATCTTGTTGGAATATTTCATGTCTCTTGAGTTTTAAATTAATTATTTTTTTAAAAGGGCAATATAGGCATAACATGGTAAAAATCATCGCCCCCCCTTCTCACTTAAATAATAGTATAGATATAGATATAGATATAGATTAGGATGGGTGAAATAGGAGTAAAATATGGATTAATTGTATAAAACATGGGTCAAATATTCTGAATTTGAAAGTGCTAGTAAACCAATTTGCTTTATATTATAGTATGATATAATATACAAACAAATATGAACACACATTACACATGTAAATATAGATTAAATAAGATAAGATTAAAATAAATTAGAAATAAAACATATATTGAACAAATGTCCCTTTCATGTTACTATAGTTACAATACATTTGTAATGCCCTTTTTTTCGCTTACGTCTAAACAGAGGGATTAGGAGTAATTATAGAATTTTGGATAAGTTTTAGGGATTTTTAATGGATGAAATCCTCGTATATGGGTAGAGCTCAAAGTACCAAGCGTAACGAATAGAAGAACATGGAAAACGGAGGTCGGGAGCGAAAGTTACGACCTTGGGAAACATGTCACATAGGCGGGACCCACTTAAAAAGTATGAGATAACCTACCCATGTGTAATCTAGTTTGAATGGCTCGTCAATACGAGTCCATTGGTACCAAGAACGCGTGATTTCAACTTGGGGTAGGAAATCATAGCATTTTGAATTTGGAATATTATTTGATTAAAATAATAAGAGATAAGAACGAAATAGCCAACGCAACACTGATGCCATTGGCTGGAGTCAGCTGCGCCAGACGGCACCTAGGATGGGCCCATGCGATCGTGATCGTTGCCACGTGATGCACAACAGCCCGCTCGTCATCGTGCATTCACACAGGCTGGGTCGTGGAATGAGTGGTGCCGCTCGTAGCGAGTCCGCATGATACACACGGAGCATGCACTCTGTGCACATCGTGCAGGTGAGCGACGCATGGCATGCCCACGTGCCTAGTCCGCCCATGGGTATCCTCTATAAATAGGAAACCCATGCAGACTTCCGGGGGAGTTTTTATGGCCATTCAGAGTCTAATTTTGCCTGTACAATAAGTGTTCTTAGCTAATTCAAGGGTGTTCTACGCAATGGAAGTATCCACTCCTAGAGTTTGCGACTCTAGAGAGGAGAAATGGTCTGGGGCATGAGCTATGTCCAAGATGTTGGGCTGAAAGGAAGAGAGAGAAGTGGCTCGAAGTGAGATGAGGCTCTATTCTATGCCATCAGGCCGCATTGAGAGAAGTGGCCTGGAGTAAGGGGAGGCTCTATCCTTCACTGATGGTCCACGTAGTGAGATAAACATACCCTAGAAAGGGGAGGTTCTATCCGTCGCCGTATGGCACATAGAGAGAGAGAGAGAGAGAAACACCCTAGGTAAGGAGAGGTTTTGTCAGCCGCCAATAGGCGCAAAAAGTGAAAAATGTCTCCGGGTAAGGGGAGATTTTGTCCGCTACCTACAGGCGTAGAAAGTGAGAAGCATCTCTAGATAAGGGGAGGCTCTGTTTGATGCATTCGAGCGTGCAAAGAGTGATGTGTCTCCGGGAAAGGGGAGGTTTTGTTTGTCGCCTTCTGGCATAAAGAGTGAGAAAAGCCCTAGAAAAGGGGATTGTCTATCCGTGGCCTTCGGGCACAATGAGAGAAACATTCCGAAGTAAGAAGAAGCTTCGCCCATCGTCACCATATCTGAAGGAGAGAACACCTTGAAGGAATGAGTAACTCCAAACGCCACTTCTTCTAGGAACCTTAGGAGAGTAAGTGTTTCTAAACTTCTGATTTAATAAGTAATTATATTAATGCATGTACTAATTAAGATGCTATGTTTTGATCCAATGTGTTCTGATTTCTTTTGTTCTTATTCGATCTGCTTTGAAATGCTCTATTTTAATTTGATATACTCCGATTTGATCTGCTATGGTCAGATGAGATCTGATGTGATTTTAGATGATCAATATGCTCTAATGTGTCTTGCTCCACTCTATGATAGAGCAAGATGTCTGTTTCCGCTAATTTGTTTGCTTTCATTTAACTATGATGATTTCCATTTGATTTTGGCATATATGATTTTGTACTGTATAATGCATATATTAGCCGTTAGACAGAACTATGTCTATATTTAATCTTATTGAAATAACATTAGAGATGTTATCTGATAAGTACATAGGCAACCGGCGTTACGATAACGTTAGCCCGATCCAAAATCAGAATAAAATATAATTTTATTTTAGCCCATACGTATCAGAGCACTTAAGCTCTATAGTGCATAAAGGGACATTATGACTTTTGCACACAGATGCCGCCGCTCCTGATTTATTTGTAAAATTTATTAACTCCAATATTGAGTCCCGTCCAGGTCAGTTTTTGGGCCGGGGTGTTACAACATTGCTTTAAGGATTATAATAATAATAAGTTATACACAAGCTCTAGGCAATTGAATATGGTAAAGTTATATGCGATCTCATTTGATTGAGCTTTTTGAAAAATTTCTAACAATACAAAGAATGTGTGAATATGAGTTTTGGAGTGTAAGAAAGTTAAAATTAACATAATCTAATATATATATATATATATATATATATATATAATATTTAATTTTTTTAGAATTAAAATGAGTCAAATAAGAATAAAATAGAGATAAATAATATAAAATATAAATAAAATAGTCAAAATTTGATAGTTTATAATACACTAATTTGCTCTATATTATAAATATAATATAATATATACCTATTAAAATTTATATTATATACATATAATATAAATAAAATACATTTTAAAAGAAGTAAAAAATATTTGTAAAATAGACGGAAAACAAAAAGTCGTCATCATCTTACTTTTATATAGCGTTGTTGGAGGAACTTTTATATAGCTGTGTTGGAAAAAGCTCGCAGCCCTAACTCCTTACTCTCTAAGTAATACAAGGATAGTTTCGTAATTTAAGTTCTATGAAATTGGCCTTAGATTCCGGCTGAGCCACTAATTTCCCACTCCCATCCGGCAGTTGCAGCGTTGTAAGTTCTTTAAAATCACCCGTTTCTTTTTCGTCCCCTGCAGTACCGAGTGGAATCGGACACCATGACCGATCCCGGACCTTCCGAGGCCGACGACTCCTTCATCAAGGCCTACGATGTCTCCGAGCTCCGCATCGCCGCCGAGTTCCTCACCACTTGGCTCCCCTTCCTCTCCCGCGACCTCTGCCCCGGGTGCTACCGGATTCTTACCGACCGAGTTCATTCTCTGGATCCAGGTACCTTGGAGAATTTCAAGCTCTTTTGGTTCCAATCTTCAAATCCTAATGAAATTTGAGATTTTGTTCCCGACCCCACGTAGATTTTAGTTGGTTTTGACGTGGGGTCTTGGAATTTCTTTGTCGAATTTTCGGGACTTAATCCATCCTTATCTGTGTTAATTGTTGGCGATTATTATGTTGTGTACTAAGAACTGTGTTGCGAATTGGGATCTAACTTTCTATTTCTCGTTTCTAGTTTGAGTGTGGTGATAGAACTGACGTTTCATGTTTCAAGATATTTGCCCCGTTCATCATATTTTTAACCTATTTTTTTTGTTACCGTTTGGTTTTTTACCTTTCCACAATAACTGTACTAGTGTATAATCGTGCAAATTACTTTTCTGTATATGGTTTTTATATAGCTATGATCTTATAGTTACTGTTTCATTGTGACAGTGGATGCTGTTGTGTCGCATTGCTTGTTGTTGCTTAAGAATATTTTTATTGCCTTTTGGGTGTGCATGTAATCCAAACCTTCTGCTTTGGTCGGCTAATCGGTGCAATATTAACGTCTTGATTTAAGACTATACTCCCTCCGTCCCATGTTAATAGCTTTATTTGGCAAAATAGTGATTTTTATTGAATGCTGGGACTCACAGCTAGGAGAGTAGAAAATAGCTTCTGAGACCCTTTTTAAGTACCTCTTAAATTGAGCCAAATGGAGCTATTTATATGGTGCAAACTTTTTCCAAATGGAGTATTTTTTGGGGCACAGGGGATATTAATTTTCTTCCAAATTTTGTCGCTAGGTTTCTTCTAAATTTTCTTTGATCTCGCAATCACACAATTACTGTTGTATTAGGAACTTCTGTCGGAACTTCCCCTGCTCCCAAACGATTAGATAATGCTTGCTTGGAACACATCCAAGATTCAGCCCATGAGTCTCCAGAAACTCCTCGAAGTAATGATAATTGTGATACAAATTCCCTGGGTAGCTGGAAGGATTGTGCAAATGAATGGTCTGAACCTACGGAGACTGGAACACCTGCTGATGTGACAGTGGAAACACCCTCTGTACGTATGTCATGGGCTGACATGGCACAAGAAGATGAACTTGAGGAGGAAAGAGGAGGTTTAGACGCACAAACTATTGCAGATGAGCATGAGGAATCTAATGACATTGATGCGAAAGTGCAACAAAAGCCTACACTTTCAAGAGAGCAGAGAGAACACATTCGGTTTATGAATGTTCAGTGGAAGAAAGATTTTATTTGCTTAGAGAGAGTAAAAGGCAAGATTGTCAATATACTTGAGGGGCTGGAACTTCATACAGGTGTGTTCAGTGCTGCTGAGCAAAAGAGAATTGTGGATTATGTATATGCTCTCCAAGAGAAAGGGAAGAAAGGCGAGTTCAAAGGTATTTAGTCCTAATTTTCAATCTATGTACTCTTATTGACATGATGGAATCATTCCTGCCTTTAGTCGTTTTATGTTTCTGTAAGTGATCATCATGCAATTATATTTGCCTATGAAAGTTTCAACTTTAACTTGGGCATGTTAACTTAGGAGAAAACTTAGAGAAATTTTTCTCTAAGCTAGAAATATTTATAAATTGAATTTTATGCTTTGGTCATTATAATCTGTGATGTTTGGGAACTAATAATAAAGTGTGTGATTTATGCATATTTTCTAACTTATTTAACTCTTTCTATTTTTATTCTCTATCTGTTACTGCTTCAAATCTGTTTACTGGATTCTGCAAGGACTGCTAGATGAATCTGACCTTTATATTTAGTCAAACTGCAGTGGACAAGGACTTTAAGAAAAAAAATTTCTGGCATGTATTTAAAGCTAGATTATGATTTGTTTTATATGATTAGGGATGTGCTTTTCTTCTTTTTGTAAAAATTTTCTGTTAGTTGGATAGCTTATATCAAGCATTGCCCTTATGATAATATCTTTTTGAGAATCAAGTGGAGGTAATCTTTGATGAAAGATAGAACTCCTTTGGGCTATTAGGATATAGACTGTGAGGGTAGTTTCGAGCATAGTAGTCTAAAGGTGATTGCCTAAACGTTTATGTGTGCCACATAGGCTGATTTCACTTATTGGATCTTTTGGCTCAGATAGCCTTGGTGACCTTTTTATTGTATAACTCTTATAATTATATTTAATACTTGTCATGCCTACTTATTTTATTATCTTAAACCATGTGCCTAAAGTTATTCTCCGTTATATCTAAAGCTTTAAATTGGTTATTTGTAGGCAACTGACTAAGTCCCTAAGCGACTTGACCATCGAATTGCCTGAGGTCCTGGACGGCTATGTTTTGGAGAATGAGTTGGCTAGGCATCCTTAAGGAATGACATTTAGAATTTAAAAGAGTTATGTATATGTCCTAGAAGTGGGAAGTAAATTATGGATGTAACAACAAGCCATATATAAGCAAGTGCGTTTAAACATCTGACTGTGTATTTATTATTCATAATCTGTTTTCTCTATGTTGAAACCATAAGTAAACAAGAAGCGTTTAAACATCTGATTGCGTATTATTCATAATCTCTTTTCTATATGTTGCTTGTTATTGTCTGAATATATCTCGTCTCCGATAAGTGTTCTATTTTTTTTTTAATTGAATGGAACTACCTGGCGTGCCCCGAGTTTCTTGCTTGATCTCTGCTTATGAGCTTTCTTTTGAGTGGAAATTTTAATATTGCCTACCAATTCCATTTTCTATCCGAAATTTGATTTTGGTTGCTACTTTCAGAACGATATATGTATTCATGTGTATGTTAGTATGAATTACTATTTTATTTTTGATAGTAATGATAGTGGTCTTTTTTTACTGGCAGAGCGCACTTATTGTGAACCACCAAAATGGATGCGTGGGAAAGGAAGGGTAACGATACAGTTTGGTTGCTGCTATAACTATGCTGTGGTAAACGTCCAATTTATTTATATTTCTTTTGGTTCATCTTCTGAAGTCGTGAATGATAATTACGTTATCTGTTGTTAATTACGCTGCTCTCTATGAGAATTGCTTCACAGGACAAGAATGGGAACCCACCAGGCATTCTTCGTAATGAACTTGTGGATCCATTACCACATCTTTTTAAGGTGATGATTAAAAGGCTGGTTGGCTGGCATGTTCTTCCACCATCATGTATACCAGACAGTTGTATTGTTAACATTTATGAACCTGGTGACTGTATTCCACCGCATATTGACAACCATGACTTTGTTCGACCATTTTGCACGGTATCATTTCTCAGTGAGTGCGACATACTTTTTGGGTCAAATTTAAGGATTGCAGGACCTGGGGAGTTTACTGGTTTATATGCGATTCCGCTTCCAGTGGGGTATGCGTTCCTTAATTTATTTTGCTTTACTTTCTTAGCCTAGTATTTGCTAAAGGTGTTTGGTTATTGTTGCTTGGGCTGTCATAATTAAACTTTGTAAAGACTTTCTGGAGAGTGATTTGGAAGATGCTTTGTAGCAGTATATCATTTTTTGTGCAGAAATGAAAAGGATATAATATGTTAATTGTATTATATCCTGTTTGTTGACCATGTTCTATGTGTGTAACTGGAGTGTGATTTTAAATTTTCTGTCTTGGAGTCGAGTGTCTTAGTGAGATAATTTGCTTCATGTCACTTTTTTACCCAATGATTGTTTATATATGAATGGCAGATCTGTACTTGTCTTGAATGGTAATGGAGCAGATGTTGCAAAGCATTGTGTACCAGCAGTTCCCACAAGAAGGTGACACTGATCTTCTCATTTTAAGTTTATTATTTTCTTTCATCAAATAACTGGTGGTGCACCTGATGATCTCTAGGATATCAATTACTTTCCGAAAGATGGACGAGAGCAAGCGGCCATTTGGATTTGTATCAGAACCGGACCTACAAGGCATTCAACCTACTCATTTTGATAGTGAAAAACCTAAGAGGTGGAGATCATCCATGCCACAAGGAACTGGCAACAAAAGAGCATCCCTGGAAGGTAGTCGTGACCAAAAAAGAGGGTCTACTAACCGGGGATCTCGCTCTGAGCGAAGTCGATCTGGTCGAAATAGACCACAGCCTTCAAATATCCAGCATTAGCAAAAGAGAGCCATAAATATTTTATATACAATCATTCTAATGAAACCCATTTTTCAGTGAAGCGGTAGTTGTCCTGGCCTTTTCCTTCCAGTTTCCAGTATCATGAGCATCTTTCTTATTCAAGTTTGAGTATGTCACTTTTTTTATTACATATATAAAGTCTACAATGCGTGCTAGCTATTTTTAGTAGTGAGAGATTGAATGGGAGGAATAAGTCGTTTACACCACCATAGTCAAGTTGCTGAAGGCTGATAATTAATTCTGTATTTGAGACAGGTTTTTACATCTAATCTACAGTCTAGGGTTATTTTTTTCTTGGGAGGGGAAATTGTATGTTTTTTTTATTTGTTGCCATGTATATTTTTACAAAATAGTTGTATTTACCCGAAGCACAATTATGCTTAATATAAGGATTCGTCTGGGTTTGCTCTGGATTTCCTTCTCCTTGTGGTTCGCGGACTCTGACTTAGGTTCTACAAATAGAAAGGAAAATGTTGTATGTGACAGTACAGTTCTATTCTTTCATCCTATTTATCAGCTATTCTGTTGGTCTAAACTGGTTTGCAGAAGCTAATCTAGGAATAATAATACCCTGTGTTCAGATCATGATTTCATCCACTAATTTTTTTTTTTTTTGAAGTACCCAGTAAAATACTATGCACACATAACAGATGCTGTTCTTGTATCTCATCCTGCTCCTGTAAGCTGCTCAACTTGACATGAGGTAAGTTGATTTGTCCACTTGAATTAAAAAGGCCTACTAGCCATTACAGAAGCTCTATGTGTGCTCACATTCCAAAGATTTATAAGAAATTTTCTTTTAAGTTTTCAAGCAATGAACATCTTTCAAGCTTCAGAGAAAGCTATTAAAGAGTGTATTTGTAGGGGTGATGATAAGTTTACACTGATTTTGTCCAACAAAACCCTAGGTTTTAGGAGGGAAAAAGGATAGTGATATGCACATAATGATTTTACCCAACAAAAACTCCGAACTGGGGTTTAGTTGGATAAAACATGTGGGCCTCATACAAAATTCAGTAAATCATTTTTCATTGAAAAATAACAAAACCCTAGGTATTGATGGAGGGAAAAAGGATGTTGAGATCGTTACTTTATTTTTTGCCCAATAAATCTTTACACTAGGTTTTGATTAGACATGAAAGTGTAGGCCTCTTACAAAAGTAGGGGGATCCACTTAAGATATTTTTAGATAGAAAGTAGACTATTGTTTGGGTGTTGAATATTCTAGAAAGGGCAATAGAAGTTTTTGGAATTACCGACGAACGAGAATTATTGTTGGTAATAGAATTTTGTAGAATACATTTGGATGTTGCGTCAAACTCATGCTTAAAAGAGTTTTTTCCTGGCTGGATATACACATATTCTATATTCTCTAAATTTTAACACTTAATCCCATATGACCTAGTTTAGGACAAACATACCCTTAGGCTACAAATAAATTCATACCCAAGTTCTAATCTCATTATTGGTGACGAATTATCGATGCTGGTACAGATTTGTATGAGCAAAATCAAAACATACAACATACAGAAAATAAAACACCTACTTAAAGAGGATCGATAGAAAATAAAAAAAATTTCCTTCTCAATCTTGTGTTCTAGAGAATGAACCAAAATCGAGTCACCTCTCGGTTTCAATCCAAAAATTGGTTCTTAGTTAAAAAACCACGAAAATAACATAATTCAAAACGGGGAATCAAAGGAAGTCACTTTAGTGCTTCCTGAATTACAACAAACAGATTGTTTCGAAAATTTGGAAATTTGGGTTGAGTTTAGAATGAATTGAAGGACTTCAGAGAGTTGCCACAAATGAGGATTGGATGCAGCAAAGAGAAAGGATTTTTGGAAGTACAACGAATCTGAAGGAAATTGGGTGGAGTACATCCACTCTACATGACTCATGAGACTTCCGAGAATGCGAGAACGAGAGGATGACTCCCACTAAACGGACCAAAGATCTCACTCTCCGTATGGCCCGTGTCCAACACTAAATCCACATCGCATATACGATAACACGATATGTCAATAAAACGTATTATTGATAATACAATATGGACTCTTTGAGCCGACAACACATAATATGATATCCTCTATATCGCATATACGATAATACGATATTCGTCATAGCGTATTATCGAGAACACGATATTCGTCATAATGTGTTATCGATAACACGATATGCCAACAAAGCGTGTTATTGATAACACGATATGCCAATAATGTATGTTATTGATAATACAATATGCTACGATATCTACTATATCGCATATATGATAATATGAAATTTGCCAAAGCGTGTTATCGATAACACGATATTCGTCATAGTGTGTTATCGATAACATGATATGCCAACAATGCATGTTATTGATAATACAATATGCTACAATATCCTCTATATTGCATATACGATAATACGATATTCGCCAAAGCATGTTATCGATAACACGATATTTCCTATAGCGTATTATCAATAACACGATATTCGTCATAGCGTGTTATCGATAACAGGATATGCCAATAAGACATGTTATTTATTTTCCTCTATATCGTATATACTATAACATGATATTCGTCATAGCGTGTTATCGATAACACGATATTCGTTATAGCGTGTTATCGATAACACGATATTCCAACAATACTTGTTATTGATAATATAATATGCTACGATATCCTCTATATCACATATACGATATTCGCCAAAACGTGTTATCGATAACACGATATTTGCTATAGTGTATTATCAATAACACGATATTCGCACATAGCGTGTTATCAATAACACGATAATCGCCAATATTTGTTATTGATACAATTGTTCACCAAGTCAAGGATGAAAACCTCTAAGATCCTATTCTAGAGTGTCCTTCCTTAGCATCTACATCATTCTTCATTCTTATATAGCCTTGTTCTCCCTAGATAGTCCATCAAGATTCATTTTTTGGAGTTACAGTGTCATCTTGATCTCTTTTCTAGGGATAAATAGTTTATGTGGTTAGAAATTTTTGGACAAAAATAAGAGAAGAACGATTGCTGATAAAGTGAGGGAGGCCGACAATCACCGAATAGAAATCAAAATTTGTTATTGATGAAAACCGCCAGGCGAAAATCACAAATCGTCACTTAGCTCCGATCTCCTCTTTGTTTATGCGTTGTCACAACTGGTTTACACGATTTTTAACCCTAACACTTGTTATAAGGGTATTTTGGTCCAATTTTTTTTAAATATCGTGTAAACTCAGGTTCTATGGAATACTTTTTTACAAAACCAAGGAATATGAAATATTTGTATCATAGGCCACACAATATGGAAAAAAACTCTTAATTCGAGCTTTATTAAACAAGATCTCACATAAGTAGGTAATTTTGAAATTTTAAAATACTATATGACACACTTTTAAAGGCTTAAGTCGATATGAAGGGTAACAATTAAAAAATAACATAATCTTTTATTATGAAAAAGTGGGCTGGGATTGAAATTGACCTGGTGAGGTGATTTGGTGATTCTGGTTGAAACGACATGAAATCAACTTTCAGGTTAAATTTTAATTCTGTCTACCTTCTACACCAAACCAAGATTCTAATTATTTCATACAAAATTGGGGTAAAATCGTTGAAATCTTGCACAAATTTAAAAGCCAAATAACCCCTAAGATAGAAAGTGGAGTAGAAAATTTATTATTTGTACATTAGATCTCACATCACAATAGGGTCCTACACTTTTATTGGATAGATTTGGTATAGGTAAATCATTTCCCATCATTTTAGTTATATTAATATGTCCATCAAAATTGTAGAAGTGGACCCATGTGGCATTTCTAATGGGAGATGTCAAATTGAGCTATTGGGAGATGTTCAAGTGGCTTAATTTGGTATCTTTATTTGCCTATATAACAATTTGACAACATGTGAACTCCAATAATAAATGTAAAATACAATAACAAAAAGGAGAGGTTCAAAGGAGAATAAAAGAATCATAAAAAGATGATTAAAAATATAAACAAAACAAAGATGTCTCAAAATTGAGACACCAAAAATGGCACCTCAACTTGGGGATGTTGGAAATGGTACCCTAGTTGAATGGACAATAGCGCCATTTTAAGTTACTTCACACGGGACTACATTTAGAAATGTCCCATGTTAAAGATGCTCTAAAACTTGCTACGTTTTAATTAGATAGTTTTGATGGACATATTTGTTGGAAGAGTACAGCTTCATAATAGATAACACTTGCATAGATCATGTGGGGCTTAGGGCTTGTTTGTTTAGCTTAATCGGGTCTTATCTAATTAAGTATCTGATAAGTGAGTTAAAAGTAGACTTATAAGGTTGTTTGTTTTAAACTTATTTTTTAGCTGATTAAGCTGAAAAGTAAGCCCACGTTATTAAAAAATTGGATGGGTTTAACCAGCTGGTTTGGCTGAAAACCAACACACTTATGATGTAGGGCCCACAAGCGTTACAATGTTAGGAGCATCTCCTAATTACGAGGGCCTTACATGGGAACATTTTATCTGAAAATGGATGGATTACGGGTCATCCTTGAATCGTGGCCATTGAAGGCCGTATCGATCGATATGGTTTTCTATTGGTGTTCATCATAATGATGTAGGGGGTGGGATATGTAGAAATCAATTGATAATTATTGATTATATCATATAAATACCATTGATATATATTAATACAATATTTTGATTTCTATGTTCATTAAAAAGATTGAAACCATCATTGTTGGGGCTCATAGCAAGGCCTTTTTTAGGGGTCTAAGCTATAAACTAACTATCATGGCAGGAGTAGTTCATAGCCATGATCTAATGGTTATGGGCTCTAACTCACTAGCCATCACTAAAAGGAAAGAGTTTTTAATGCTCCCCACTCATTATGAGCTCAACGTGAAACACCTCAAGATCATTCATTCTTGAGATTGATAGTGTACACACTAGCACGCGTTAGCGGCAGTGTTATCAACGCTAATATGCACTAGTGTGCATGATTGATTTAAAAAATGAATGGTCCCCAAACATTCCTTATGTTATGTTCATAACGAACATGAAAAACTCTTCCCGCTGAAAGTCATTGTATATATTTTTCATATAAGATTGGTAATAATAACGTTGAATTGGTTATATGAGCTTTAGATACATGTTAGTTTGTAGGGCACACATTTTTAAAACAAAATTAAAGCGTTATGATAAGGGCTTATACACCATATGAAAGCTTAGCATTTTAAATATTATTTGTATATTTAAAAAAATGTGAGTCCTCTCATTCTAATGTGCTAATTAATAATCTTTACTTTCAAAAATGGTATAGTTAACATACAATTATAAAATCTTTTTAAGATAATCTTTTATTATTCAATAATGTTATTCATTTTTTTAATACTAATATTATTATTAATAATATAACTTATTAATGTAATAACTTATGTTGTATCTATTATACTCCCTCCATTTTATATTAATAGCTCCATTTTGTTCAAATTTAGTGGTTGGGTACCTAAAAACAAGTATCATAAGCTTATTTTTCCAGCTCTCATATGTGGATTTCACCCTTCAGTATATCTTTCCAAATATAGCTATTAATATTAAATTCTTTTAGAAAATTATAATAATATTTTTAAAATTTTAAGATTTTCAATTTTATAAAATTGTTTTGTATCACTCATAGGGCTACATATAATACAGCCGGCCCACAAGCTCGGCCCGACTAAAAAATAAGCATGCTTGGGCCTTAAAAAATAGGTTACGGGCCAGGCAGGGCTTTAAATATAAAATCCCATCAATTTTTTGGCCGGGGTGGGGCATTAAAAAAAACAGTAAAAGCCCGACCCGACTCGCAATATGTTGTTACGTCCAAACCAAGACTATGAATTAGTCTAGTTTAGATTTCTTTTTTACTTGTCAACTATAATAAACAAGGTCGATCCACAGGGAAAGCCTTGTGTGACAAAGAAAACTATTACGAAGAGAATAGAAAAAAAAGAGAAAGAAGTTGAAATACAGAATAAGAGACAATCAAAGAGAAAGTGCTAAGGCATCGGAAATCCATTTGTAATAAATCTCTAATGTATATTTGAATAAAATGATAACTCAATTAAAATCAAATGAAAATTTGTCTCAATCGGAAAATTTATCTTTAAAAAAAACTTTGAAATAGAACAATAGTAATTGATTGTTTACTACGTGAAAGCATTAAGTATATAATCACAAGGAATTATAAGCATTCAGCATGCCTTTCGTCAACGCTGAATCAAATAATTATATAGATTATAAACTCATTAAATATGAAACATCAATTTAAAATGATAAAGAACTTACTTGAATCAAAGTATCTATTAAACATCAAGTACAAGCTTCATTCATAGCCTTAGCTTGAGAGCTTATAAAGCCATTACAATAAAATTAAAACAAAAATACAATATGAGAGAAGAAAATAAGAGAGGAGAGCTCCAAAGAGGAGGGGATGAGTCATTTATCACATCCACCCCTCTATTTACAGGAATAGAAGAGGTTGTTTCAAAGAGGAAAGCGAAATCATATCTCTAGATTGCATCCTGATTGATTGTCTGATTGGTTACTTCTTTGGCAATGATTAGATACTCAATGATTTATTTAGCAAATAAGTATCTTTAAATCTTCCTTTAATCAACCAATCAGCCTCTTTGTCTTTCCTTATGTGTATCAATCATAATCAATGAAAATATTCTTTATGTGCTGGCCTCGGGTTAGTTTACTAGCTGTCTCTTTGTATACCGAATTTGACCCATGAATCTTCAGAATTTGGAATTTCTTCCTGAAATATCATTTGTAGCTATGGAAGTCTTCTTGCCAATGCCACCAGAATCGTATTCATCCGAATTATACATAAAAAGATATAATCAAAATACTAAGGCTCTATCAATCTGTCCGAATCAGCTTCTTTCCTAATTTAGTCTTCTTCATACAAATCTCAAATCAAACGGGTCCACAAGGTTATGTTCGCCCATTTCATGCATGTTTAAACCATTAGGAGCCCATTCTTAACTTTCAAATAGCTTTGGGTAGATGTGTTTTACTTCTTCTTCTACTTAGATCCTATTAAAGCCTGTTTAGACATATAAACTCAATTAAGGTCCAACTAACTTATTCAAAACATAAATAGCCCAAATTAGCAATGAATTAACACAAAATAGGATTGCAATTTAAAATTTGAAAACATTTAATTGAACATTATTTTAGTGCATCACAATACCAAATGGAATGTACTCCGTATCAAATAGAATGTAATGATTTTTATTTATCAAATAGAATACAATGAAGTTTTTATATAATTACTTAGTTTTTAAGCTTCTCTTATATTTATTTCTCTAGTCAAGATATAGATTTATCATCTCTAATAGTAAAAGACTTGGAAGTTAAAAAAAATTATATTACTTATCTTTTAGCCTGAAAGCCTATGGCCCAGCCCAAGCTCGTCTAAAGTTTGGGTCAGGCCAAATTTTTTAACCTTAGCTACGGGCTGGGGATGGGCCTTGAAATTTTTATTTTCTTTGGGCCGGGCTTGGGCCTACCCTGGCCTGTCAAGGCCCGGCCCGTTTGCAGCCCTACTCATACATACCCTGATACTCAATCTAGCATGCCCAGTTTTCCCCCTTCCACATGTCCATTTTGCAACCTAGTTATGGTAAATGGTCTGAAAAATATTTTCCTCTTAATGATGTACTTCCTCCACCCTACACTAATAATTCCATGTGGCAAAAAAGTTTGTTCCATAGTAGTAGTTCCATTTTGTTCAATTTAGGTAGTTGGGTACTTAAAAAAGAATAGGGGTGCTCAAGGACAAAAATGGACACGAACAAATGGTTGTCCATGTTCGTCCTCCATATGCATACCCCTTGTCGTGTCCACCCTAGTTCGTATCATACTTTATCCAAGTCCATCTGCTACAAACACAAATGGATAAGGATGGACATGAACAAATACTTTAACACTTAAAATTTATCTCAAATTCAATTTGTCAAGTACCTATATAGCATGTTAAAATTATCTTACATGCTACATAGGTATTAAATTCACGTTTTAAGTTGTCAAACACTTATGTAGCATTTTAAGACTATTCTAAAATGCTACATAAGTTTTATATCTAAATTTTCAATTTGTCTAGTACCTATGTAGTCTGTAAGAAGTGTCCTCACATGCTACATAAATATTGGGTCCATGTTTTTAAGTTGTCAAGTGCTTATGGAGCATGTTAGGACTATCCTAATATATTATGTAAGTATTAAATTCTATTTTTCCCTAGTAGTTAGTAATACACTAATATTTTAAGGGAGTATTGGTTAAGGGTGGCGGACACGGATGTTCATGTACACAGATAAGGGTATGTCCGTATATATAGCTGCCCATTAAGGTAGATGAAAAACTTGGTCCATGTTCGCTTCCATGCATGCCCCAGACACAAAAAATTGTCCATTCTATATAAAAAACAGACATAGGCATGGACGAACAACTAGACTACAGACTTCCATGAGCCAAATAAGTTATAAATAAACTCAAATATAGGCTAACTTTTCAAATAGTACATTAGGCTGATCATAATTATGTATTAAAAATATGGGTCATACAAACTATTATTATATCTATCCTATATTAAGTGCTATAAAATTAGTTCATTTTGGAACCAAATAAGACACTTAAAATGAGTCAAATAAATATTATGGAGAAGCCTCTAAGTTAGATGTATAAGTAAATACATAATTTTGGAGTATTATATCTAGAAACAAAAATTATGTAAATTGTATAGACCATCCGTATTGATCTCATGTAACTTTTTAAATAATAATTTTAATATAACAAAAATATTATTATTTCTAATCCAGTGAAGAGGTTGGGTTTCAAAAGTGTTTAGGAAAACAAATTAAAATTTTTTTGAGAACCTTTTTTAGTAATCTTTTTAAATAAAAAAATAGGTAAACTATCATTATGTATTGTCAGTATCGATACAACCAATATATATTACATTTTCCTTTGAGAGGTATACCACTACTCTATATCATACTCCCTTCGTCGTATATTAATAACTTCAATTGAAAAAAATATATTATTCCATATTAATTGATCTATTTGGTTCAATTTAAGCCCTTAGATGGTCTATGATGCTTCTTACACAATTTGGTTGGTTTTTTACTTGGTTGGAGCTCCATGGTTGTAAGGAGAAGCAAACGCAGCAATACGCCATGTCTCACCACATTCACCCATCGCCTTGGGTCATCCACGACGCGCTCATGTCATTCATCGCCAAACAGGTGGTTGTTTCTGCGCCTAACGCCAAAACCTATATCTTCGGCAGTGGCTCCTCCTTCAACAGCTTTGCCTCTTTAGCAGAGTTTGTGCCACATCCACTCTCAGCCCTGCCACTACAACAAAATTGGGTATTAGCGATGCTTATATAAGCGTTGTAATCCTATGTGTGGCTAAAAAAGTGATAATAACGACATATAAAAAAATGTCGCAAAAAAACCCAATATTAGTGATGCATAATCATAGGCATCGCTAATAGTAGTCTATTAGCTACACATAAGTCCAAGCGTCGCTAATACTTACGCATAATCGTAGGCATCGCTTTTATAAGCGTCACTAAAAGATATATATATATATATATTAAAAATTTCAAAACTATTAACGACGCATTTTTATAAATGTCGCTACTAGTTTCAACAATAGCGACATTTGTAAATAAGCGTCGCTATTAATTCTTAATTTTAAATAAAAAATTATTAATAATATAACTTAAAAATAGTAGTAGCGACACATGTACCTACACGTCACTATTACCCTTGGTAGTAGCAACGCATAGTGACATGTGTCGCTACTACCTATGTTTTAAATAAAAAAATAAATGAAAAATAGAGGGGGGGAGGGAGGAGAGTGAGTGAGAAGGGAGACAGAGGGGAGCGAGAGAGAGAAGGGAGACAGAGGGGAGAGACAGAGAAGGGAGAGATAGAGGGGAGAGAGAGAGAAGGGAGAGGGAGGGGAGAAAGGGAGGGGAGAGAGGGAGGGGAGAGGGAGGAGAGAGGAGAGGGAGGGGAGAGGGAGGAGAGAGGAGAGGGAGGAGAGAGAGAGGGAGGGAGGAGAGAGAGAGGGAGGGAGAGAGATGAGAGGGAGGAGAGAGAGGAGAGGGAGGAGAGAGAGCGAGAGGGAGGGAGAGAGAGGAGAGGGAGGAGAGAGAGAGAAGGGGGAGAGAGGGGAGAGAGAGAAGGGAGAGAGGGAGAGAGAGAGAGAGAGAGAAGGGAGAGAGGGGGGGGGGAGAGGGAGGAGATAGGGAGAGAGGAGAGAGAGGAGAGAGAGAGAGGAGGGGAGGGAGAAAAAATATTTTAAAAAATATAAAAAAAATTAAAACAAAAAGTAGTAGTGACGAATAGACGTATATTCGTCACAACTGCCTAAGGGTAATAGCGACGCATGTACCTATGCTTCGCTATTACCTTTGGTAGTAGTGACGCATAGTGACATGCGTCGCTACTACCTATGTTTTAAATAAAAAATTAAATGAAAAATAGAGGGGGGAGGGAGGAGAGAGAGAAGGGAGAGAGAGAGAGAGACAGAGGGGAGAGAGGAGAAAAAAATATAAAAAAACATTTTTAGCGACGCTGTTGAAGAGCGTCGCTATTAGCCACTCAGTAGCGACATATAAATTTATATGTCGCTACTGATAGGATAATAGTGACGCTCTTAAAAAGCATCGCTAAAATTTTTAAATTTTTTTTTATTACCGCGGGTGAAATTTTGCCCACGCCTTATATCTACTCCCCCTCCTTGGTATTTACCCCCGCCGCCTCACCACCCAGCTTTTGACCGCCTGCCATGGGCCGCCCCTCCTCGCCTCCACGGCTGCATGTCCGACGGCCGCCACTCTCGCCCACTTCCGCCTGGGCTCCATAGCCTCTTTGCACCGCTAGTTTCCACCCCCGGCCACCTTGCTCTCCTCCGCCGCCCTTCCCCTCTGTTTCGGGGGGGGGATTGGCGAGGGGGAGGGGTCTTTTCTGAGGCC
The DNA here is from genome assembly GCA_035235625.1 of Saururus chinensis. Lineage (NCBI taxonomy): Eukaryota > Viridiplantae > Streptophyta > Magnoliopsida > Piperales > Saururaceae > Saururus > Saururus chinensis. The sequence continues at coordinate 3,252,262 of CP141141.1, forward strand.
GGATTTTGGCGGGGAGAGAGGTGGGGAGCGGGAGGGAGGAGGGGGCCGAAATCCATCCCTCCCCCCCCCCCCGACTCCCCCTCCCTCCCGCTCCCCCTCCTCTCTCCCCAGCTCCCCCCTTGAAAAAGAGAGGGGAAGGGGGAAACCGGGGTCCTCCCTCTGCTCTCCCCAACTCCCCCTCCCTCCCGCTCCCCCGGCCCCATAGGATTGTCCGGATTCCGACAGGGCGCCGGAATCTTGCCCCTCTCCCCTCCCCAGGATCACCTTTGGCACAATTTTTTTAAAAATCTTAAGGCTTGTAGCGACGCTTGTTAAATAGTCGCTAATACATAAATTTTATTTTTTTTAAAATATTATTTCATATTAGTGACACTTAAAAAGCGTCGCTAATAAAATATTTTTTTTTCTTTAGCGACAAATAAATAACATTGCTAATAAATAATTATTAATGATACAATAATTAAGCGTTACTAATAATTTATTATTAAAAATATAATTATTTTAATAATGACATATAAATATATGTCACTAATAGTACATATTAGCGATGTTTTTTTTATACGTCGCTAATAAGTAATATTGAGGCTTACAATACTATTAGCGACCTATTTATACATCGATAATAGTCATTTTTTATTATAGTATGCGCAGCAGCGAGAGCTCTCTTCCCTTGCCGCCCACACTGCTTTCTCCCAGTTACTTCACCGACGAGATCCAGTAGTTCGTGAAGCAGCAACTCGCCTACACGAAGTATGATTTGGGAGTTATCTTCAACTCCAGCTGCTCACTAGAGGAAAGTATCTGGACCTGCTAGGCTATTCGGCCTCCAGCCCAGTTCAGGCTCGGTGGGCAGTCAGACCGTTGAACCCAACAGTCATCAGCACCCACCAGGGGCCACGTCCAAGGCACCCATGCGTGGAGTGGCTGAACACCCAACCAACCGAGTTAGTCCTCTATGTCTCGTTCGGGACCATGACGCCATATCAGACAAGTAGGTTCAGGAGCTAGCCAATGGCCTCAAGAGGAGCGACCACAGGTTCTTGTGGGTTCTGAGGGATGCTGACATAGCGGACATATTTGCCGATGATGATCATGGGAAGGAGTATGAGGCGGAGGTGAAAGGGGTGGGGATGGTGGTAAGGGACTGGGCTCCCCAGATGATCTGGAGATTCTGGCTCACAGAGCGGTGGGTGGGTTTATGAGCCACTGCGGGTGGAACTCGTGCATGGAGAGCCTGAGCATGGGCGTGCCCATGGCGGCCAGGCCAATGATGTCTGACCAACCCAGGAATGCATTGTTGGTGACAGCGATACTCGAGGTGGGGTTGATGGTGAGGGACTGGGCTCGGTGGGACAAAGTGGTGAAGGCGGAAGAGTTGGGAGGTTGCCGTCGAGAGGCTGATGGGGTACAAACTACAAAGAGGGGAAGGCGATAAGGAAGAGGGTAGACCGTGTCGAGGAAGAAAATGTGCGTGCAGATCAGAAGGAAGAGTTGTATCAGCCTTTGTTGATACACACCCAGATGCCACTCATTAATAACGGACGAAAGTTATTAGGATCGTCTTTCTCGAGCGGGGCCGCGCCTCCCTTGTAGCAATGTCGGTCGGCTTCGTGTTCGGAATTTCGTTGGAAGGTACAATGCTGGCCGTCCATCCGTATTCCGACGCCTGAGCTGACACAAATCCGCAGAAATAGGCGAATGGTATTTTCGACATTAACTGAAGATCTATGACCCTTTTCGTAATCCTCAAACACCGCCCCCACCCCCGACCCCTTCAGTCCTCCATTAAAATCATTCACATTTCTCGGCTGAAAGAGATCTGCAACGCTCCCATTTCCAGAGAGAACGAAAGAGGAGAGAGAGAGAGAGAGAGAAAGAGAGAGAGATCTTTGACCGATCGGAGCGACGATGTCGTACTATCCCCGCGGCGGAGCCGGCGATGAGGTGGACGACTTCGACGAGTACGACCCCACCCCCTATGGCGGTGGCTACAACCAATCCCTCACCTACGGCCGCCCCCTCCCCCCCAGCGACGACACCTGCTACCACCAATCCTCCGCCGTCGACTACGATCGCCCCCTCCAAACCTCCTACTCCCAGACCTCCTCCGCGTACGGTAACCAGGGGTCCGGGTATGACCGAACCGAGGCCGAAGGAGGGGGGGAGAGCTACTCGGGGCCGAAGCCTAACTATGGGTTCCGGCCGGGGATGGGTCGGACTGGGTACGGCGGAGAGGAGGTCGTGCATGGGTCCGAGTACGGATCCGGGTTCGGAGGCCAGGAGGAGAGCCACCCTCCTCCCAAGCCGGATTACGGGTTCCGGCCCGGGATGAACAGGCCTGGATACGGGGAGGATGCACCCGCGTCCGATTACGGGTCCGGGTACGGCGGTGGCGAGGAGACCTACTCGCGGCCTAAGCCGGAGTACGGGTTTCAGCCCGGGATGAATCGGCCTGGATACGGAGGCGAGGAGGCGCCCGCGTCCGAGTTCGGGTCCGGTTACGGTGGCGATCAAGGGTACGGATCTGGGCGGAAGGAGCACGAGTACGGAGGTGGCGGCCGGGGATCCGAGTACGAGAGGCCCAGCTATGGCGGAGGGGAGGTAGAAGAGCCTCGCAGGCCAGCGTATGGGAGGGCCGGATACGGTGGTGGAGAGGAGGAAGAAGAGCCTCGCAGGCCGGCGTATGGGAGGGCTGGAGACGGGGGTGGAGAGGAGGTAGAAGAGCCTCGCAGGCCGGCGTATGGGAGGGCTGGATACGGGGGTGGAGAGGAGGTAGAAGAGCCTCGCAGGCCGGCGTATGGGAGGGCTGGATACGGGGGTGGAGAGGAGGAAGAAGAGCCTCGCAGGCCGGCGTATGGGAGGGCCGGATATGGGGGTGGAGAGGAGGAAGAAGTGCCTCGCAGGCCGGCGTATGTGAGGGCCGGATACGATGGTGGAAAGGACGAAGAAGAGCCTCGCCGTCCGGCATACGGGAGGCAGGCCGAGGGGGAGGAGTCGCCTCGGAGGTATGGGGAATCTGGATATGCCCGTGGTGAGGGTGAAGGCTATGGTCGCCCTAAAAATGTGAGTAGTAGTTATATGATTTGTATTTGATACTGCATTGAATTCGTTTGTTTGAACTGATCGATGTTTTCCATGTGAATGGTTGATTGGTTATGGGGTTTGTTTTGCCTATATGCTTGGCTTTGATGGTCCTAATTTCTGTGTGTTAGAATGATTTTCTTAATGTGCTATTGTTGATGATCATTTATAGATTGTTTATGAGCTTAGTAGACTGGCTAATGAAGGCCCGAAATTTGTGATCCTCCGGCATTTTTATGAAGAAATTGTTATAAACGAAAAAAATGAACATGCACGGTGAAACGAATTATTGAGATATGGAAAAAGAGAGACAAAATAAGTCCTCTTTGTTATATAGCTCTCTAGTTTTAAAAAATGTTATATACGTGCTTAAATTTGATGTGGAAGAGTCGCCCTTATATATCTTGATGCATCCTTGATCCTTTTATTGATAACTTTGGCTTGCAGTAATTAGTTGTCTTGTATACATTTGTCTATCCGTTTTAAACTGTAAATCAAACTTTGTATCTAAAAAATAGTTTGGTAAATGGATTGAATTTTTAGAGAAAGTTTTTGTATTGTTCTGTAATTGTTGTAGTTAATTGGCCGAGAAGAATTTTGTATCAAATCAAAGTCATGGCCTTTTCGCCGTTTGCCTTAGCCCCTGAATAGGCCAAGGGGCCATACAGCTGCTCAGCCTTGGCATCGGCTGATTTGCGTGCACGAGTTTGTCCCCGTAACACCGTGCCTATGCTGCTGTTTTCTATCTTTTCTTCTTGTCAATGCTGCCTGATTTTGTCATTTGGGAATTACTGTATTCTGGTCAGTTCTGTGCTATAGCTTCTTATCTCAGTTAACTTGGCGAGTTGTCTAAATAGTTCTAGTAGACAATAGTCGTCATTGAAAAATGTGTGTCAGTGCAATGTTGAATCATGATTGCTCACCCACACAAATGGATAAGGTGTTGCTGATGATGAAGATGTCTTGAGTAATGAGTTTTAGCAAATGCCCTCTTAGTTGAGAGTCAGAAGCGAATTACTTAGTATGCCTTTCGTTATGGTTCCGCCTGGATAGGAGATGGTTGCAGCAGGTTGTCTATTAATTTTTTTAAATGACATAGTGCTTACCAGGCTGCCAACTTCCAAATGTGGGCAATTTATTAAACTCTGCAATGTAATCATTGGGGTTTGTGGTTCTCACAAAAAAATTGGAAATTTCTTAAACCAATTGAAGTGTTAAGCAGGCCATTGCTTGTGTTGACTATTGTGTATGTGTTATTGTTTGGACTATAACATAATGTTAATTCATTTCTGGAAACTACTGACTTGTAGGAAAACGACTCTGATGATGACGATGAGGAAAAGAAGCATCGTCATCACAAACACCGCCACCACCACAAGTATGACGACGATGAATGATCGAGCTGGCAGGCATCATATACCTGTTGTCCCTGTGAAACTAGCTACCTGAATAACGGGGCAAGTATTGGACTTCATCTACTAGGTTTGAGAGTGTTTGGCTTGGCTTTGCAGAGTTGCTATGAGATTTTTGAATAAATTCCTGAACATTGCATTTGTATATGCTTGGAAGAGTATGTTTGCCTGTATTTCTATTGTCGAACCTCTTATCAGAGACTTATTTTCATAATCTTGTTTGGCCGGGTAGATTTCTGAGTTATCTAATTGTTTGATGTTCTGCGCGAAATATGTGGAGATTAAGAGGTTCTGCATTATTACGTAATTTTGTCTGATAAGTGCTTGTCCATGAACCATGATGAGAAGGGAAATGTCAGGTATGATTTTGATTGCAATTGTGCTGTTGGGGCATATTCATGCTGGAAATTATGGAGAATGAATCAAACAAGGTCGTTTTAGCATAACAAATTAGGAATGCTATGTAAGTCTTTTTCTTTTCGTAAGCATATTTTATAAACTGTATGGCAGTTTCTTTAAAAAAGGATTACACAAGTAGGACGAACCAAAGCTGATTAGTTTTTGGTCCATCAATAGGGGCCGTCATCAATCATGAAAATTGATGGTTTTCATGTTGCATATTGGTGCAAGTAGTGTGCCAGCACACATGCTAACTTGTATTAGCGTGTACACTATTATTCTCGTGATCGTGACTCCTACCTTCTAAGGGTTCTAACGAGCTAAGCCACTCAGCAAGCTATGTTTGTTTGGCTTAGTTTTGTTTGAAATTAGCTCGAACTTGAGTTTGCCTTGAGCTGGTTGATCCGAATTTGAACAACCCACAATTTGAATTAATTTAGTTCAAAAATAACTAGGATTACTCGGTATCAACTTGAAGTTTGTCCTGAGACTCAAATAATTTTAAATAACTTCTTGTATATTTATAAGATATGCATAATATAACTATTGTTATATCATATATACTTAATGTCTCTCTCTCTCTATATATAATGTACATTATTAGGAGATATGAATACATTTATTGTAATTGACTTGATTTTATTGATTAAAATTATGTCCAAATGTATGTTTTAAATTTTAGAGATTTGATAATATTAGTGATGGGATCAAAGTAAAATTTATAATTAATTGATTTAAAAAAGAGGAGTTCATAAATTCTAATTTATAAGGTGAAAGACTTAAGAGAGTGATTAGTCTTAAAAGTAAATTTGACACACTTACATACACACTTAAATTTTATTTAGAGAGTTTTGGACAAAAATTACTATTACTCTTCGAAAGTGATTGTTGCCCTTGAGAATATATTGATTAAATTTTTTAGATTTTTGACAATTGATTGTCCTATGTGAGAAAAGATCATTCAGTTGCCTAATTTGTTGATTTCAGAAGCTTGAATGATTAATTGGTCTATTTAATGGATCGATTGGCACTTAACGAATGGATTCTAATACATTAATCAACAGATAATTTTGATAAATGATCAATCAATTAAGTGTCCTATGAATTGCCCTACAAACTTGATAATTTTGACAAATGGATTCTAATACATTAATCAATTGGCTTGCTGATTGATCAATTGGTTTGTTTAATGGAGTGAGTAATTGTCCCATGAAATAATTGATCGATTTATGACTAATTGCCTAGTTCAAGTTAATCTAGAATAAATTTCTTTCCAATTAGGAGATTAAGACCCTAGCCAACTTAAGTGACTATTTAAGGATTTTATTCTGACTAATTGGAGAGATGGGAAAAAAATTTAAAGAGAAAAAAATGAGTTTTATGCCTTAAGGTTCTTCCTTGATTTACTTATACTCAATTGAGAGAGAAACCATGAGAGGTGAGTGCGTTGATTTATAAATTATTTATGGAATAAAGTTTAGTCATTAGACATATCACAAACACACACGACATAAAGTTGCTAAGGTGGCCGATTCACAAAGGGACTTTGAAGAGACTTCTATGACATAATTAAAGAGGGTTTTGATTCAAGGAGTATTTTGGAGGAGACAGTGGTGGATAACAATTTATTTATAGAAGGGATTTCTAATTTAGGTAAAGGTTAGTAGTTTTGTGTTTTGTAAGACTTACTTCTTAGTGTATTGATATAGCCAAGGAAATGACTGGCCAAAGTTTTTTTTTCTGATTTGAGTTTTCAAGTAAATCATTGTGTTGATTGTAGTTTGCATGCTTTGATTGCTTGAAGATTAGTTTACACAACTCAAGGCTACTTTTTGTAGTTTATTACTTTTACAAGGTATTTGGACTAGAGGCACTATTATGATCCTCTAAAAGTAGAATGATATTAAATTCATAGTACACATCCACTTGAAATCTTGAATTATAGTTCAAAATTTCCATTTTACCTTCAAAATATCCATGAATTAACTCTAGTCCTTAGCTTTTTGATTGAGCCTCCACGGTGACTTAAAATTTATATATTTTTTGTGATGGGTGAGGTTTTTTGTGGCTCATTCAAATCCGATACTCATGAAGAGGATTAATTAAGTTTTTGGTGATTAGTGAAGTTTTCGTAGGATCACTTGTCAATGGATTGATTTTATTTCAGCTCTTAAATATTGAAGTGATGCTTAGATATTACTATGGAATCAAGATCACAATCCAACCTAAATCAAAGCGAAGTTCCTCCTCTCCCGATGCGAGTCTCCCCCATACTGCTCTTGGATTCTCACTGGTGTTAGGACTCTTGGGAGACTTCCTTCTCTCCCTAATTTCGAGTTTTACTTACCTTAAATATTGTGATAACTATTATCAATATCTAGAATCGTCAAACTTTCTCTTTTTTTTGAAATAATTGATGCATATTATTTTCATCGGTGGATTGTCAACTTGCTGATGCTAATCAATAGTAGCATTACACTATTTTACCGGTTAAGCACCAACATGTCAGTAGTTTGCCTATGTAAATAGTTTTTTTAGGAATAAAAAGAGTAAAGTTTTTCATAAAAATACAAGGTGTTACACCTATATGAGGCCTAACTATGGTGGAGAGGAGGAGTCTCACAAGCTAGCATATGAGAGGGCCGAAGACGATGGTGGAGAAGAAGAAGAAGATCCTTGTCACCAAACTTACTGGAGTTATGGCCAGCAGGTCAATGGGGAAGGGTCGTCTTTGAGGTACGGCTGAATCTGATATGCCTGTGATGAGGGTGAAGACCATGGTCACCCTAAATTTGTGAGTAGTTAAACAATTTATATTATGATTTCATTTGTTTGAACTGATCTATGTTTGTCATAAAAATGGTTGATTGGTAATGGGGTTTGTGAACCTCTGGGATTTTTAAAAGGGAAAGTTTCACATAGAAGAATTCAACATTGACAGAGAAGTCCTCTTTATAATGTATATCTAGTTGACTGACTCGAGAGCTATGCATGAAGCCAAATATTGATAGAGAATTCAACAAATATAGCCAAATATTTTCGGATCCTATTTGATCGATTGGGGAGCTAGGCAAGAAGCCATGAATCCAAGCAACTACCCCGATCACATGCCACCATTGGCAAACAATTATTAGATCATCTAATTAGGTGGATTAATATCAAATTGTTGTATTTCACATTCTAACTTTTTTAAGGCAAAGATAAGGAATTTTGCATTGGAACTTTAGATCCAAAGACCTATGGTGATATAGCATATGAATATGTTATGTGCAGGCTAAGTAGACTAGACACCTATGCTACGCTGAAGATAGAGACAGTTGTTGTAGGAAGAGACTCGGTTGTAAGTAGGGTTGTCAACAAGTATATAGGTCCAGTAAGGCTTTACCCACATCTACACCCACTTTTTAAAATTTTACCTATACCTCACTTATTTACCTATTTCCCCATTCATTTCCCATTATCATACCTATTACCATCAGACAAATAAGTGGGTAATGGATAAACAACAAACTGAATAGTAAATAAAGAAAATAAGAAATAAATTGCCAGAAATAATGTATATTTCTTAAAAGCTTATCCAATTATCTATATAAGCTCAATTTGATAACAAGTTCAATCTAGATAACTTTACATTGCTCAACTATGCCAAAGCCAACTAATTATGAATATTATCCAATAAAAGCACAAATTATTCCATATGAAAAGATATTCTCATTAAAAGGAGGTAAACATCTACAACTACATAAACATGAGAGTTGTCTTATAAGCTTTTGCATGTAAGCAGTAACAATGTCACTTCCATATTTCATTGAAAAAATTAATGGCAATCAATACATGTGTAATATTTCAAATTTTCCTGGGTTTTAAAAATTAAATGTGGAAAATAGGGTGTTTGACCCATTGACATTCTTAGTAGAATAACTACCTCCCTAGATTAAATTTGTATCTGAAACTAATTCTATTAGAAAGTAGACAGACAGAGCTTCGAAACTCCACTAAGAACACATGAATTAGATATCGGATGAGGAAGATACGACTTATTTAAAGTTAAACATATCGTATAGGACCCGTTTACCCGATTTAAACTTGTATTTGGTTTGTTTAAGTTATCTTGCGGGCCCGGTTAACTAGAATTATGAAATTTATTTTTTAGAGGCCTAATTAAAAAGGATTAACCCAACTTTTAGAGGGATTAAGAACCTTAATCTTTATGTTTATAAAAGACCTCCTTAGGGCACAATTTGGGGGGTCTTTGCCCAATTGGAGGAGAGAAGGCGGTGAAAGGCGAAGCTCCGGTGAGGCTCTGGAGACAGTGGATCAACGATAAGCTGACTATGAAGGTAAGATGATTATTAATTTTCAAGTTGAAATTACTGCATAGTTTGCTAAATAAATTAAGATATACATTATATTAGTCGTAATCTCTACAATTTAATAGTTCTCTGCAAATCATTGTTCTCGTAATTACAAGGAACAATATTCTCTACAAATCGGCCCCCATTCATGTGGATGTTATTAATGGGCCAATGTGATACTAAAACCTTTTGAGACGTTAAAGACTTACCCGAGTGCAGAGATGATTGTATCTAATGTTAGATAATTACTTTAATGCCCTTAGGTGCATTACGATCAGTTTCATAAAGATTTATTAAGACAACCCAAGGAGGGTTAGGGCACAAGAGCTCGAATAATTCTTATATCATTAATGAATTTAATTATTGATATATGATTTGCTTGGGCCTATGTGGTTCTTATTGTTATGTTATTTATTGTTTCAATATTTACTATTGATGTTGTGATAGTAATTTATTACTATCTTAAGATTATTGAAAGATTAATTGATGGGATTTAATAGCTTTAGATTGGGTAAAAATACCTAATCAAGATAAAGACTACAATACCTCAGTGAACAAAGCCTTTGACCTAACGATAAACCTTGGTTGATGAACTGATGACAGTTTTGAGTTTTAAACTCTAGTCTAGAAGGGACTAATAGGATTTGGGATAGTCATTCGGAATCCTAGCTTATAGATGAGCAAGATAGGGTTTAGAATGGTTTTCTAAGTTTTAGGTCTTTTGAAGAGCCGCTGATTTGACCGTGTAGTTGCACCTCCCCATTGGAGGGAGTTCTATGTGAGTTGGGCTCACCACAGTTCTATTAAGGATCTTTTAGTGTACACACAATTGGATTAGCTGACATCCTGCTTGGTTAGCTTTTTTTGCCACTTCTGTTTAAGTGCAGTTGTGGGTTATGCCCTTCCACTCCGGTTAAGTCCTTCTTAGGCTAGGAGGGGTGATGGTACTTCCTGGTAGATTGCAGGGGCTTGGTAGATTTCAAGGTGTTTCGTTGTCATTTGTCACTTAGGTTGACATATGATGAGTCTGTCAGTCATTGGGATTAAATAGGGATATTAATTATCGAACAATGGTTTGAGAGATAATTAATAACATTGATTGATATTGTTTGTTTAATTAGAATAAGTGGAATGATTAAAGGACTTGTATAAAATATAGGTTGCTTGAAAATACTTAAGCATTGCATGTGTGATGCTATGCTTCTTAGTATAGTGTAGCATTAAGCAGAATTACGTCTGGATTCGATCTTGTTGGAAACATTAGAGATGTTATTTGATGAGTAAGTAGGCAACTAACATCGGGTGATGTTGACCTGATCCAAAAAAATATTAAATAATACTTTTGTTCTTTTGAATGCTCCTCCAAGGGGAGGAGATGTTTTGTTGCCTATTTGGTCTTGTATGCTTGGAGGTTCTTTAGATGGGGACATTGCGAGATCGGGACGTTGGTGGGCATTTGAGGACGACGTTGCATTAGTGGGATATAGTTTCTTACTTCTGCAATTGTGTAAGTAATTATAATTACTGACGTGAGAACCAACTTTACTTGGTTATTTATTTTTGAGAAAATGACAAATTTGTACTTAGAAGGTTAACCTGCTATTTTTAGAATTTGACATGTATAATAATATCATATATTTTGATATTCGTATTTGTGAACCCCAATTATCACGATGAATATTTAATAAGATGATTTACTTTGTGTTTAAGAAAGAAAAAAATTATCGTAATTTATCAAGTGTCCTTTATTGTAAAAAGAGTTTTAAAAATCCGAGTAGTGACAACATGGCCAACTTTAGTTTAAAACAAAGGAATTATAACAAATAAATAAAATAATTATAAAAAATTAAATTATTTATAGTTAGGTCAAACCCTACTACCATTGAGCAATAAGAATAAAAATTTAATAGAAAATACTTACATTAACTATCACATGAATATATGTTCATAAGATCGGCAACATAGGCCAGATGAACAGATGAGCTAAACAAGCCATATAAGTTATTATATATTAAATTTGGGTAATGTGTATGCTATATATACTATCTAGGTAATGGATATGTACATAGGTTACTGATACCCTTCCCACTTAATAAATAGGTAGGTAAAATTACCTACATATTTTATGAATTAGGTATTTATAAATTATGACCAGGTGAGTATGTAAATATGTACCAATTGACAACCCAAGGTTTAAGCCTTCAACCCGTGTGCCCTCAATCTTATCTCTTCTCAAATACAAGAGTTTCGTGTCAAACTCTTCTAGCTTTTTTTAGCATACGTTTCTTACTAAAATCTCCTCTCCAACGTTAATCCACACGCAGAGGAACACAAATTTCTTGACTTGTTAATTTAGATTCACTAAAAAAGGCGACCAAGTTTTTAAAAAAATTCTATCGCCTCTGCTAAAAGGTCATTTCTCAAGAAAAATGAAAGGCCTTTTAAGTTTAAAAAAAATATATTTACATTTTTTTTATATACTATAAACCTTACACCACTTTTGCTTAGATAAAAAAAATAAGATCCCACATATGAGATTTACTTTTCTATACCTAAAGCCTATAGGTGTAAAAAAGTAGATATAAGAATATCATTATCTTTTAAAAACCCAATTCTACATCTTTTTTTGCTAATTTTTCACAATAACAAACTTTCCACCCAAAACAACAAGGAAAGGGAGGAAGCCCCTACCACCCTACCAGGGAAAGAAAAGTGGCATTTGATCATTTTCCTTTAACATGGGAATGCATAGAGAAAGAACAATTCTATCTGAACGAATTCTCCAAATGATTAAGAGTCCTTGCATTAAAAAAAGTACATAGATCTTTGTAAAAATATGGCGGGGGAAAACATTCCCTTTCTCTCTCATTTTCACCTTTTTCTTTTTTTATTCCCTAAAACAATCATATTTAGGAGGGACATTGCACTCCCAAACGTAATTTAGTTAGAAAGGCTTTCTGCCCCCTTAAACGGGGTGGAAAAAAGAGAGACCCAAACAAATGCCCACTTTCGCTAACAAAAGACACTTTCGGTAAAAAAATGTTTTTTTACCCGGGAAATGTGCATCCAAGCACACCTTTAATAAGATAGCTTTGCTTGTGAGTCACTCAGGGTAAACCGTCGAGCCTTTGTATGATTGAAAAACTCATACCTCAGTAATTCAACAAAATTGTCTAAATAATTATCTAAATTTACAAGATAAATTAGAATCCAAATTCCAAGGTATGAAAAGAAGCATTTACGCTGTTCCCTCAGTTGCCAAGCATAAAATGAGTAGGGAACAAGAGGATCACAAGTTCCTTCTTAGTTTTAAAAAAAGCAGATGAAGGGCTTCGTTGAGATGGTTATAACTCCATATCCCAAATTTAACAGCCTCGAACATGAACTCATTAAACGTAAAGCAACATCATCACTCAAGATAGCGGCCTTCAATCATGCATTAGCAGATCCTCACCTAAATCATGTATTGATGTATGGGTTCTTGCATAGATCGTCTTCCATTCCCCTTGCCAATGGTAACACACTTAACCATCAAGCACATTTGTTCTGTAAACAAGCCTCATCACTGCATATCCGAGTCCCACTCAAAATGTAGCCGCCAAAAGCACTCATTTGCATGAATGGATGCGTTCTGCATGGAAGAACCTGCCATATAAAGTGAATTATAGCACATTTTAGCAACATTATTCAAGTAAAACGTTATCCTAAACCAAAGCGGCCACAGCCATTGAGAAAGTTCTAAAATGTAAGCAAGACCTGAAATTCGCGGAGCCATGGTTCAGAAATTTGTAGACCAATTGCCATTTTTGAAGACTGAAGATTGTGCATACATTCTGCAAGAGGCTGCAAATTGCACAAACCAAAAGCAACCATCAATCTCGTCCAACTAAACAACTCCATATAATAAAAATTGATTCCTTCAAAATAAAAAAATGTGAAGGAAGATGATTGTGGACATTTAAAAAATCATGGAAGAATAATTGTGGCTTTTCCTACGGAAAAGCAAATAGGACTGCATCCAGTTCCTTCTAAATTATAATAAACATGTAAATGTAAATCAAATTAATAGACACTGAACTGTAGAACTTCTCATCAGCTCAGGTGGATTTGGCTTTCCAAAATCACTCTCAGAATTCAGAAATTCAGAAAGCCAGTTCAAGTGCAGGGATCTAAAATTTTTATTATAAAGTTCCTTCTAAAAATTTACAAGAGGCCATTTCAATGTAACGACTAATTATATTATGTATTAGGGTAATGGGATCTGGAACATAATAGGCTAATCATAACACACCTATTACCAAAAGAAGCACTCATTAAGGCCTACCATGGGAAGCATTTTTTATGCTCTCCACTAACAATGAATGACTACACGAAATAATATGAGTAGTATATTTAATAACATTACTTAGGTGGGGTAGAATTAGTTTGGTTGGATTAACCGTTTACTTGTGTTTTATTACTTGTGTATTCACTAGAACAAATGGAAACCATCCCTAGAAGTCAGAGAGGAAAATCTGTTGCCTCTGCATGAGAACATCCGGATACGAGGACCTTAGTTGAGGAGCTCACCTCGGCCATTCAATCCCAGGAGGAGGGGTTTGGGCAGGTAGCTGTCAATTCTAATACGAAGCCACCCACCTTGGAGTGGTTTAGAAGGGTTGAACCTACCTTGAAAGCTCCAAAGGTAGCTGAAAAAATGGATAACAGAGGTGGAATGGAAGCGGTTTAAAAGGGTTCCGCCTACCTTCACCGGATAGGACGATCCAAAGGTAGCTTAAAGATGGATAACAAAGGTGCAAGGATTTTCAAGGGGCTAAAAGTGCCCAACCACAAGAGGGTAACTTTTGCCACTTCTATATTAGTAGGAGAAGCTATCTTTTGGTGAGAATCTATCAAGAGGAATGACTTTCCGGGTGGACAGGATCATGGGACGAGTTTAAGGAAGTTTTTTACTTTTAAGTATTTTCTTCCTCATATCCAACGGCGGAAGGAGGAGTTTCTTGAATTGAAGAAGGCTCCATGACTGTTCTACAGTATGACACAATTTGCACAACTGCTGAGGTTTGCCACCCATTCCTGCCCTACTGAGCTAAAAAGGGCAAAAAAGTTTGTGTGTGGACTGGCAAAAGTACTTCCTTCAAGGGAATAGCTACACTCAAATCATACATAAGGCTAGACAATGATTTTTCAATACTCAAGGAAAAAACAATAGCAATAAAAGAATGACAGGAACTTAGGTCAATTAAAATTCTAGCAATTCGACCAAAAACTAGGAGTACCTTCCACCACAGCATTGGAGGTTCTAGCATCCTCTGAAGATAAAGTAAATACCCTTCACTGTTAGGACAATCTTGAGCAATATGCCCCTTCTCTGAACATGCATAGCACGTCCTGTCTTCTGGTTGGCAAGGCTTGCCAAGATGATATTGCTTGCTGCATAATCGACATTTTTCACTATTCTTGGTGAATTGTTGCGCCGACTTGCTCTGCTGGTTCTGCTAATTTTGTTAATGTGGCTCCTGTTGTTTGCTAGGGCAATTCTTATCATCCCCACCAGGCCTTTTGTTGTCTCCTTACTTTGAGTTATTTTCTTGACCCTTGCGTCTCCTTAGAGTTATTTTCTTGACTCTTGCTCATGCCTTTTTCCTCTCTTGCACCCGCTTATAGTCCTCTTCCATCATGGATGCCAACTCTATTGCCTTTGCCACTATAGTTGGCTGGGAAGGAAGGAAGTACCTTTGCCTGCAATCCATCCTTTAAGCCCCACACAAACTTCTCTGCCCTTTTTAGCTCAATATGGCAAGAGAGGGTGGCAAACCTCAACAATTACACAAACTTCGTATCATACTGTAGAACAATCATGGAGCACTATTCTAAGTCAAGAAACTCCTTCTACAGGAAAATACTTAAAGTAGAAAACCTCCTTAAACTCGTCCCATGTGATCTCTAAAAAGTTGTTCCTCTCGACATATTCTCGCCAAAAGATAGTTTCTCATACTAATGCAAAAGTTACCCTCTCGTGGTCGGGCACTTTTAGCCCCATAAAAATCCTTTTTCACCTTTGTTATCCATCTTTCAACTACCTATGGATCGTCCTCTACTGTGAAGGTAGGTGCAACCCTTCTAAAACGCTCCAAGGTGGGTGGCTTTGTATTAGAAATGACAACTCCTTACCCTGACCCCTCCTGGGATCGAATGGCCTAAGTGAGCTCCTGGACTAAGGTCCTCGTATCAGGATGTTCTCCTGCACAAGAGGCACTAGCAACAAATTTCCCTCTTTGACTTTTATGGATTATTGCCATATGTTCTAGAGAATACACAAGTAAATGGATAATCCAACCAGACTAATTTTACCTAACCCAAGTAATGTTATTCAATATACTACTCATTATTTCATTGTCAGTGAAGAGCATAAACACGCTTCCCCTACGATGGGAGGCTTGTAAATTGCAGAAAAATAGATAATGTGATTAAAGAGAGCTTCTTAGTGTATGTGCCAATATCCTCAGGAAGAAACTTGGATATTTGCTCAGGGGTTGGCCTAGGAGTTGCACTCAGACTCATACTCAAATGATGGAAAAATCAAAGTCCTAACTTAAATTTCATTCGGGTTGAACAGTTTTGATCAAGTGTGAAAGCAATTGAACTCCAACTCTACAAGAATTCCCAAAAAGTATAATACACTTGAATTCGAGCTAAGTGTTGTAAAGGTGTCCCCACATGCCTCGGCAATGCTACAAAGGTGGATCATGCATGGATGTTTCAGGCAGACAAGTTGACCTAGGCACGCTTCATGTGCTCAGGCCCTCGCTTATGAATGTCTACACATGCCTCACAGGTATATTATTAGATTGTGATATAAAGAAAAAATTGAAAGTTGTTCTTTATTCTATTTTTTAATGCAAAACAACAAAGCTCAGGCACTTGCCTAGGTATTAGGCATTCAGGCACCAAATTTTTGTGACCTAACCATTGCCTGGTCTCCTTCACAATGTGAACTAGAACTTTCATGTCCAGGTGATCAGCCATGCCTAACTAATAGATAAACAGAGGCTGATATTTACAGATAGTAAGTACAATTAATCCAAACTATGGCTGAGAACATTTACACCCCTGCTACACTAAATGAAATCATCATACTCAAGCTCAGTTTCGTAAGTTCTCTGTACAAAGTTGCTATGGAAAACAGTTATATTTCAAAGTAAACGTGATAAAAGGCCAAATAAAATATAAAACACTTCCTATTTTGAAAAAAATGAAAATGGGCAATACCTGAAGATATTGATGATAAATGGCAAATGATGCAGAGTATGATATAAGGGGTAGAAGTTCTTGAACAATTTTCCAGGTATCCAACTCTGGTGCTGCAATGATCAGGCTACCAAAAAGGGTTAAAGGTCACAAATAAATCATTAAAATTATACTTCGCACCATATCATGTAATACACTAGCTGAAAGTTTCAATGACACACATAGATACCTTGTAAAACCATTTTCCTTCCACGTCTGTAAGACTTCTGATGATGCGGGTCTCCCAGCTTTTGTTGATTTAGAAGCCATAGGTGGCAAAGAATCAGCTTCACTTATCTGAGCTCTTTCTTTTTGTCTGCTACAACATGGAATCAATTCCATAGGAACTGGTCCATCATTAACAGAAACAGATGAATTTTCTCCAACCAGACAATTATCACCTTCTTGAACTGAATCTTCTTTTGATATATTAACAGGATTGCCAAATGAGGCACCTTCAATAGAAGTAGCAGTCTCTTCATTATCATTTTGGCACTCTGATGATGTGCTTGCATTCAATTTGAAAGCATCCAACATTTTCTTCTCACTGGAGGAAAAATCTGCAAAAGAAGTCTGCAAAATCCTTCACGGAAGGATAGCTCTCAGTTGAAATCATCAATTAACTTTCTTGTGAGAAAACAAAAATTATGAAGTCATTTAATATGAAAAATCACTAAGCTTTCCAAATATATAACAAGCCAAAGAAACAATTCAAAAATTGAAAAGATGTAAAACCTGCTGCAGATTTCGTTGCTGAAATTGAAGATGCGTACTATATCCATTGGATAAGGTGTCGGACCAAAATATGCATTGCATACATAACCTGAGCCTGCTGAACAAGACAGGGAAGAAAGAGATAAAATGAAAATGTTTGTAAAAAATAAGTCCATATATATATATATATATATATATATATATATATATATATATATGTATATATATATATACATATATATATATATATGTATATATGTATATATGCACACACACACACTAGCAAGAATGCACATGCATAGTGCGTGTAAATACATATTAGATAAAATAAATATAATACAGTCATAGTATATATTGAACAAAAGTCTCCCTTGCATGCTATAGTTACAATATATGCTTTCCGGACCATAATGCCTATAAATTGTACACACAAATAACCCAAATAGAGTCATAGTATGAGTCAAAATCTCATAGGCTAAATATTATGTGATATGTTGGTGAAAACAATAGTATCAAAGGACTTTGTGTCGTAAAGCACGCTATTCATATTCAGGACTAGACTGACAACAAATCTCATTTGATAGAGCTCTTTGGGAGTTTTCTGAGGGTGTCAAAAATACACAAATCCGAACATGTATAATATAGGCAAAAATAAAAGAAATTATTATCAAAAAGTGTGTTATATAAGTAGGGCCTGCAAAAAAATTCAAAAAAATATAGTCATGTGGGAGGATCTCATTTGAGAGAGCTCATTGAGACCTTTCCAACAATATCAAGAATGCACAAACCCAAGTTTGGGATTGTATGATATAACATTATCAAGTTAAAATTAACATAACCTAAAAAATAGGGTCCATGCTATATCAGCCCCTAATATTATATCGACGTGTGGCAAGATATCTAAAAGAATCGAAGTAAATTTTTTTACTAAAATATCCTCAAATCACATACAAATTTAAACTTGTATTAAAGAACATATGGATATAAAACATGGGTAGGATAAGAATTACGGGTAAAAACCATGGGTAAAATAGTTTGAAAATGGAAGTTCTATAGTCACCTAATTTGCTTTATATAATAGTATGATATATGCTTTTAGTCTATATATCTTATTTTCTACGTAAATTGGCATGATTACCCTAGTAATTGCTGACTTTTCTATAATAGGTGGAATTAACAAGAGATTATGATACTTGCTTATTACATAATAAGGATCAGGTATAATGAGTAACATCATGAAAAATTATTAGCACCTCAAAAGCTTTCCACGCACACTTGTATATTCTAAAAATTCGACATGCACTTATTATATATTGCAAGATCACTTTAATAATTTCTTTAAACTTCCAAAGAATGATTGTAACTTACTATTTATCTAATGTAACATATATAACATAACAAACTGATGAGACAAAATAAAGAAAAAGCACAAAACTTACCTCCCAAACGTTCAGCAACAGCACCAGTAATAATTCCTCCAACCATATCTACAACAAGGACATCTGAATAGGCACTAACATTAGCCATAGAAAGCAAAAGTGATAGAGCGTCCACTCGCAAGTACCTTACAAATGTGGAAACCAATAAGCTTCCAGAAATGCAAGTAGGACCATGAATAGAAAACCATTTTGTTGAATCCTTCATGTCCATCAGCTACAATGTGCCTTCCATAATATATCGAAAAGAAAAAATGGAAAACAAAATCACTGAATATGCTAAAATGGAATATAGTGATGACTAGTGAAATATTTTACCCCACCTAGCCGTCATAATGAGCCCATTTACACCCAATGCATCTTTCCATTCTCTTTTAAAAAACTCAATCCACACATTCAGCCTTTATCTTCTACTAACACATCATTGAAAAAGCATTCTCACCTAATATGTAAGGATAAAATATTTTCTTCTATAACAACTTTGTGTCCACATTAACAATCATATATACATATTTCTACAAAGCCCAAAATGAGCTAATACAATGGCTCTTATTCTATCAGCAATTCCCTACCATCTTGATAAATACAAGACCACATACCTACTCCTTCCTTGTTTGGTGGCAACGAAAAGTGGCATTTCAAGAAACTTAAAAAATATACATTCAACAAATCAAGATACAATCATTGATGCTTACCCTATTCTGGCTGGATGCTTCTTGAAATACGCCTCACATATACTGCATATAAAAATGGAGGCATCGGTCCACTATCTTAACAAAATAACATAACAAATGCACCAAGTCCTAGTTTGTACACTTTGAAGCACTTACACACTATTGTAAACAAAACAGAATTACCTACGAGCATAAGGGCGTCTGAGGAGCACCCTTGGCGCATACTTCTTTTGCTTTCGAAGCCTGTATTTTTCCTGCAGATGGCACAAAGTCAGCCCAACTATGTAACCAATCAGTGATTCCATTTCCCTCTCCATTTAGTACAGCCAAAACTCACTTGAGAAAATGCTGTTTTGTTCTCAAATGTAGAGCTATTAGCTATCAGAGCCTCAATTATTTGGTCACCAGTAGCACCTTCTCTGTAAACAAATTTATCAGCACTCAGTTTCTTCAGTGAGGACATGTGAAATTAAGAATTATCTCTTTTGATGGTAATTAAAATAAGAAACTTCATGCTTCATTTCCAAAAGAGGCCCAGTTCTCTCTTCAAGGAGTGTAGAGAGCCCTTTTTACACTCCAGTGCCGTGTTGGCTCCTTTTCTGGCACTGATGATGGAAACGAACATTGTATTGGAGATGAACTGGCAGGACGGGTCAGGAGGTACACTGAAGCCTCCTTGTATTGAGGACGTTCACCATTGTAGAAGGCCAATAGGGGGAAGAAGGGGGCAAGAGAGGAAAAGGTGGAGCGTAGCATGGTACAGTGATGAACACCCTCAGTACATGGAATGGGTGGCATTTTCCAGCATACCCTGACTTACCCTGCCCAATTCACCTCCACCTGGTGCTTGTTTCCGTCGCTGGCCGGAAAAGGCACATAAAAAGAAATCTCTACACTCGGTTATAGAGTACCTTTTTTTCCAAAATATGAAGGAGAGGTCGTGTGTGTAGAGAGCAGAGTTGTCATTGAAGAGCCATATGCACTTTTTCAAGCCAGATATATGTCAATCCATGGGATGGAAAGAAAATACACTAGCAAATGAATAGAAAATGATAGGATTTTCTCATTTAACTAAAAATGATAAAGAATGTCAGGCTTTCACAACACAATTGACTGAAACATTAAAGCACCGAAGGGATGCTGCTACAGTATACTAAAAAGCACAGTGCCAGGGATCAGATGGAAGTTTCACTGTTATGGGACTTGATATAATGTATATTACATAAGTAAAAAACATATTAAGTCCTTTGTTCACTAAAGATTTAACTGCAAGACAATTTTTATGATCATCTTGAACCAACTGTTTAATGCTGCTTGAAATGCGGTAAGCTGTTGCTTGAATAGTTTTACAGGCGCCAGTTACAAACCAAATTCACAATGTTGCAGTGGGCTATCAAATCTTAAATGGAATAGTTAGCATTTAGTGGACTTCTTGTCCACTTTTTCATGACCAACATAAATCTATGTTAAACACAAGACATATATGTTGGTATCTTCATTGTAAGTCACTTCTGTCCACCTCAAGGTTATGGTATGTAAATATACTAGAAGCAACACAACATATGATACACTTCAAAAAATTTAACTTAAGTTCCTTAATATTACAACTCTCAGGCATCTTAATAATTGAAAAAAAAAACTTGCTTAAAAAAAACATACAGAAAAGAACCATACTCCACCTACGTAATAGTCCAAGATAATTACATTACAACTTTCTATAAAAAATGACGTTATACAAGTGATAAAGGGAAGATGATAGAACTGGGAATCATAAGGTAATGGCACAACCTTCGCATGGTGACTATATCTTCACTAGAAAGATTTTGGGCCGAGTTATTGTCAACCAATGCTCGGTTGTCTTTGTTGATGTCTTTCAGTTGAGTAATATCTTTTGCTTTCACATCAGATCCTGTTCAGTAACATAGTAGAAAGTTTATAAAGTCAAATTTATTCAATACAGCCATATTATCAAAGCTGATAAATTTCAACAGCCACATTACTTGATAGGAAATATGAGATTCAAGATGGACTAAAACTAAGCACCAGGAGAATTATGACTGTGTCAGTATGTTTATCCGGACATAGTACAATCTGGAGAAATTTTATAAAGCACCTATCCGCATTAATAAACCAATATGGTATCACTGTGGAAAAATGGAAGGGAAATATACTGCAATTCGGTTTATGAGCTAAACTTGCCCAATCGCTACACAGTGATGCTCATATATAGCTTATCAGTCAAAACTACTGTTCGACTTATCCGTTGGATTAAAACAAATCCAGCGAGCTGCCACACTAAACCATCCATAAGTCAATTAAACATCTGAAAGTAACCTCTTTTCTTATGTTTCCACGGATTTAAGGCTCCTACTGTGCTTCACTATAAGTCAAAATTTGGATTCTGAAACATTTTCCACAATTTAAACCATACAATTAGATTCAGAAACCTTTACCACAATGCAAACCGTAGAATCACTATAGAGACGATTCCCACAATTTTCATATCTAACAGAATAGGGACCAATCCAATACTCCATCATAGGAATGAAACTCAAATGATTGCAAAGTATTGCAGACCCAAAAAAACTGGAGTTGAGAAAGTCCCACCTTCCGTGCCGGCCGAAACACGCGACAAAACAGGCCCTTTAGCCCCGGTTTCGACCTGGAACAAGGACCCAAAGGGGCATCCGATCAGAGGGCGTAGAGAAAGGCTTTTATTCCCAATTTTCAAAGTCCTACAAATTTAGGAACGAAGAAAGAAGAGATCAAAACCAGGCCATCCCCAGCCAATTTCAAAAGTGAAAACTTAAAGCATATATCTCATGCCCATCAGGTGCTCACGAGGAGGCTGAGAGCCGGGCGAAGACGAGCCGGTCACCGTCGTTGACGTCGAGCAAAACGCTGCATCCCTCCCAGGTGATCCTCGAATCAGCCTTCCGAGGCTCGGCCATTGTCGCAGAACCTCGTCAGCAATTAGGGTTCAGGGTTTATCATTGGAGTTGAGCAGGAGCCAGTTTACCATTACTCCTACTAAGCGAAGAACCAATTCAAGCCCATCTAGACAAACTTGGGCCCTCGTAAGTACCATAGAGCTGAGCCCACGGGCCTTTCCTCTCACATGTGTTAACTGTTAAGGAGATGCTCCAATTAGGAAGTCCACTATACAATCCATTCTGACGTGTGGCCTTTGCTGGAATGCCTCCTTACATTTCGAAACTCGGCCTTCTAGCTTAAGTGCTAATTAGGTGTGCCTGTAGGAGGGAAATATTTTTTAATGCTCCATTCTCTGACAGTGAACCGAGCTTAAAGAATGCCCGGTTTGTTTTTAGATCGATGACGCATGTTAGCACACGTTAATATAAGTTCTCATGTATTCTTTATACTTAGCTCACGTTAAAAAGGGAGCATGAAAAATACTTCCCTCGTATAGGTATTCTTCTTGGTAAGCTTTTTTTCATATTCTACTATATTTATATTAACATGTACTAATATATGCACCGTCAATCTCGAAAATAAATGCTTCTTATATGTTCCCTCACATTAAGAAATAAAGCATGAAAAACACTTCCCTCAGGTGGATATTCCTCTTGGTAAGCTTTTTTTATATTCTACTATTAGTATAAGCCCAGCTTAAAAAATGCATAGTAACCCTTTAAAGTCTACTGCGTACACATTAGAGCATTTTAGCCCACATTGGTCGATCTCACGGATGAAGAGTTTGAAATTGGGTTCATTGTCAAAGTGGAGCATTTAAATCGCTTCCCTCTTCTTATTACCTCTCAGATTATAAACCTATGATGATTCACATCTTTTAAGCCAGATAAGATCAGATAATGGAGGCAATCAAAGGATATGATGGCAAAATTTTGCAATCCTGTTGCCTGTCTCTAACAATACAATTCCCTCTAATCCTCACTTTATTCTTAAATTTTCCTAAGTCAGCACTAGCAGAGAAGCAAGATGCAAGGCTAAAATGCTGGAGATGAGATATTGGAGGAAATTGAACTGAAATCAGGCAGCTCTTTCATTTGGATCAGTTTGCAATTCACCAGTTCAGTTCCCTCCAATTCTCACTTCCAGCTAAACCACCATTATTATCACTGCAAAGCGGCTCAGATGGCAAAGTTAAAAGCTGGAGATGAGATATTGGAGAAACCCAAACTATGCCTACAGTGGCAACTATTTTCCAGCAGAAATAGTTTAGTTTCCTCCAATTCTCACTTCCAGACTCAACTTCCACTGCGTAGAAACTGCAAGAAGAGAAGCAAATGTGGAGACAAGACACTGGAGAGAACCAAACCCTGGTGGAACATGTTCCCCAATGTGGGTTTAGTTTTCTCCAAGTCTTGCCTCCGAACCCTTTCTCTGCCTTCCATGGATCAAGCTCATTAGCTTCTGATATATAGTGTTCTACGCATGTGTAGCATTGGTGGGAGGATATGGGTGTACCTCATCACACATATGGTACCTCACTTGGTTGGTTACCGATTCCCAATTCAGTCAAAAAGATTGGGTACGAATAGGGGTCTCGGGCAGTTAGAAAAGGATCAGAGTCACGCTTATAGTGCCCCACATTAACTACTGCAAATCACATAGTACTGCAACAACATAATTTTCACAGAAGTGTTTTTTTTGTCGAGTTTAAGTTGTTGGTTTATCTTTTTATGGTTGTTAAGATGAAGTTTTGACATGCAAGGCAATGTCTTAACAAAGATTATCACCCGTTAGAGATTGGGCTGAAAAAAACATAAAGCAATAAATGAACAAATGGGACTTACAGTTGGATTAGATAAGCCAGCAAGCAGTAAAGCTGAACTTCAACTAGTGAACTCCCTTGTTTTTATTTTTGTGAGCTAAAGAAAAAACTGTTTTGTTGCCTAGCTTGTCACATAACAAAATTTGCCTTTCACTAATAGTGTTTGTAACCCATCTCATACTGCCAATCCAACCTTAGTCGGACTGGTTGGATATCTCCCAATTGTGGGGATCTTAGGGTCAAATCCCATTGGTATAAAGTATGTACAAGGATGTGTGATTGTTACCTATATAAAAAAAAAGTCTCATACTAGGACATTTTATCTTTCATTAATCAATAGTTTACAATTAAGCTCATTTTTGTGAGTGCACAAAATTATATTGGTAAATCTTATGACAAAACAATGTCTACTTCATGTGTACTTTGGGTCCATAGTAAAGTCGATGTTTGTGTTTATCGCCGAGTCAAGTTTAAGGTTGATTGGACTTTACTACAATGGTAAAGTTCATGAAAACTTGTTCAATCCAAAAAGTGATCAAGTGCTCTTAAATGACAAACTTGTAGGTAAACTAATCATACAAATCACATATACAGGTTAAACTAGGATTAGTTAAATTTAATGTGATAAATCAATGAATCATGAAGAAAGTAATATATTGTACTCCCACATTAATAGCTCTATTTAGTTTTTCATGAAAAACCAAATGGAATTATTAATGAGTACAAGACATTTGGAGGTTTATAGCCAAGTCCATGACTCAATCAAATTGGTTGCATAGAAAGTACCTCGTGTTGAATTTTCTCCTTCTTGACTTAATATCTCCCAAACTTCTTCAAGTTTCAATTTCAAACTTTGGGATGCCATAATACTCGATTAGACAGTCATAACATATCAAAAAACATGTAAATCAGAGTAGGAGACAAAGTTATGGTTGTCTAAAGTTTGGCCTATATTATGGAATTGTGTTGGATAATGTGTGATCGATTGGGATCGATCAGTCAGATTCATGAAAACAAAGTATAAAACAAAGCACAAGTTCATTTTGTTTGTCTGCATTTGATTAGTTTTTTTAAAAATTGAACAAATGTTATGAGCGTGCTATTTTAAGTCCAATTCAATCGCAAACTTGAGCACAAGCTTCCCACCAACTTGGTGACCTATAAAAACTCACTTTGGATGTAGTAAAACATGGTGACCTAGGTTTGGAAGAGACTTTTTCCCTTCTTCTTCTTCAACTTGCATGTTGTATTGATTTTCCCCTCAAATGAAATTGTTGAAGCCATCCTTCCCCTTGTTCATTGAGAGAATATTTTAGGGAGGTCTACTCATAGTTACTCAATCACTTTGCTCTTATTGGTCTTTTGGTTCATGGATTGTGTTAAAGGAGACAACTCATGGAGACAAAAGGAGTTGATCGAGCTTGTTAGCTTGTAGACGCCAGGGAGAGGCCCAAATCATGTTTGTTAGATGGGCAAATAAAATCATTGAATTTATTGAAAGATAAAGTCATGTGAAGTAGTGGAGTAGGAGCAGAATAGTTTGAGGAGCATTGTGGAGTAGTTGTAGGGTCGGGTTAAAGGGTTTGAGTGATTGGTCTAGTAATTGTAGCTAAGTCTCTATATTTTGTTTTTCAAATGGATTAGCTTTTTACTAAGCTATAGAGATGATCATGTGTTTTTTTTCAGAGTTTGGGTTTCCACATTACAACTTGTTCTCTTTACATGGTGGTGTATTGATGTTTTATTTAGTGGAATGCTGCATAGAACTTGAATTCCTTTTGCTAGTTGAAAATCCCAAACATACAAAAGTTTAAATGTCTTGTAGTCCATATTTGTCATGCCTCTAACTTCTTAAAACACAATATTTTCATTTATAGTAAAATGATGCAACTAAAAACATCATAAAGAAGAAAAGTTTTGCAAATATGATAAAAAATTCATGACTTCAAAAAATCTAAGGGGCATGATAAAATGGTTTGCACAATCCATTGCATTCAAATATCATCATATGTATATTCCTAATTAATTCAAGCAAATTAAAGAAAACACGTGATTCATAAGTCAGGCACTTGTCTATCTTTATATTATTTTAACTACAAGTCAAAATAATTTGGAACACTCACGTGCTTACATTTATTTCATTTATAAGGATAAGAGAGAAACCTATGAAATTAGCTGTTACACTTGTATGTCATTCTCTGCCCTAAAGTTGCAAATGTCTTCTACCTATAATACAAAATCTGCACCACAAGGATGCTCAATATATTGTATATACCTAGTGGAATAAGATAGAGAGAGAGAGAAGGTTTAACGTAA
Source organism: Saururus chinensis (assembly GCA_035235625.1). NCBI lineage: Eukaryota > Viridiplantae > Streptophyta > Magnoliopsida > Piperales > Saururaceae > Saururus > Saururus chinensis. The sequence goes on from CP141141.1 coordinate 3,278,695, forward strand.
GGTTAACCTCATGCAAGCTTCTGTGAGGTTAATTCTTATAGGTCATTTTTGTAGAACTACCATCAAATGATGGTATGAGATCAAGGGGAATGAGTAATAAATCATGAGGGTAGAACTACCATTAAGGTTGGTTAAATTTTTATTCCTAAATCAATGACTAGAAACTGATGAGGTTAAATGAATGGGTCTTACACATTAGAATGAAACCATATTTTATTGACCCATATCATTAAAGTAGATCTTTAAATTCCATTTGGTTTACACCTTTTTGTGATCTCCATGAATCCAAATTAAAAAATATAATCTCAACTTATTGATTGAAGGTGAGATTAAATATGTGATGAAGGGGGCCAACACATTGTAATCGGCCCAAATTTTGTCGACCCCTATTTTTTATAGTGCTCTTTCATTTTCCTTTGATCGTGTCCTCTACAAATATTGGCAAGCCCACATTTAGAGACTTGACCTCATGAAAGCTTGTGTAAGGTTGACCTTAAGTTAATTTTTTTTAATACACACATATATATATATATATATATATATATATATATATATATATATATATATATATATACATACATACATACATATTAAAATCGAGTCATAGGTTAAAACTATCAATTCTAGAATCTATCACAACATCAAAGAGATCTCTATGACTCATTGAAATGTGTATCACTCTACAAAGTAGCTACATATTCTTATTGAAGACTATAGACCACTTCATCCATGCCATGAAACTAAGGTACTCAAGAGATAATGACTTATCTTAACAAACTAAATAGATAAAATGAAAAATGAAGCAAATTTTAAACATGCGACCATGGAATGTGAATTGTTGGCTTCTTGGTTGTCATAACGTCCGGTGCCAAAGACCACCTTATTCTCTGGTGTCGGCAGTGAGAATCTTCTTCTTCGGCCCTGACAACCTTTTAGTGATGTGTGACATTCGATAGTCGCATGTTTAAAATTTATTTTATTTTTAATTTTATATATTTAGTTTGTTAAGATAGTTCATTATACACATTTAAGGCAATATTATCACTTATAATGTTATCATCTTATATACCTTTTATTACAATAAATCTGATTGTTTAACTATCGACTGTCAATACATAATTTTGCTTAGTGTTAGAAAAAACTCAGAATCAAGTGAAAATAAAACTCACTGAGTAGTTTTACATGTTTATGAGTTTATTTTTTTAAGATTTGAGCTTGTAGAGAAAAAAAATTTAATAGCTTTTCCAACTAATTTTGTCACGACCCGGATTTTTAAAAACATTTTTAAGTAGCACGAACAGTAAGTAGCGAGAAATTTTTTTTTTTCTTTAAATACAAAACAAACCCTTCGATTAAATATCCAGGTCATGATAAATGGGGTTCACAAATACGAATATCAAATCTTACGATATTATTTAACATCTAAAAATTCATAAAGACCAGCTCATCCATCTAAGTACAAGTCCATCGTCCGTCTGAAAATAAATAATAAGTTAACTCTCACGCTTAAGGTACACTTACGTACCGGAGATACAAAAACACGGAAACCTCTTGTGCACGCCTGCCTTGGTCTCACTTGTCGTCGCCTGGAGGATCTGCAACAAAGCAAACCAAACAACAACCACAACCACAATGGAGCATCTCCACCTACAGGAGAAGAGCTTCCAAAGGACAAAAGGTTTTATTAATATTTTTTGGATCGGGCCAACATCACCCGATGTTAGTTGCCTACGTACTCATTAGAAACATTTCCAATGTTTCCAACAAGATCGGATCCAGACGTAGTTCTGCCTAGAAACTACTCTATCCTAAGAAGCATAGCATCACACATGCAATGCTTAGATATTTTCAACCTACATTTTAGTAAGTCCTTTAACCGTTCCACTTGTCTAATTAATAAGCAATATCAAACATTATTATTAATTATCTCACAACTCTTGTTCGACAATTAATACTACCAAATCTGTAACTCAAAGATATCTCGCCCCTCGAGAAATCTCCAAATAAAGGACTCCAACCTTGGAGTCGACTGCTTACACAGCCAGCCTGACCCAAATCCCCAGTGGCTCTCAATAGCCTCGCCACGAACTCCGGGAAGAGGATCCCAACCGTGCTCATGGACACAGATTGGCAAGAAACACAAGCCTTCCATGATGCTCATGTAACTCCGCTCGTACGTACTCAAATAGTCCTGGGGAAGACCTGCAGGAGACCCGCGGTAAAGACCCTCTGGTCAATACCCAAACCGTCGTGGCGATGAAGATGCATATTGCAATCTCCACCTTCCCAACGCTGGGAGGAAATGTCTCATAAGACATTACTAATATGTCCATAGAAGCCTCAGGTCCTTATGACCATTGACTCCCTCACACATCTGAAACTTATACTAGATTATTTCCATCCAGTCAAGTAACCACTCAACCTTGTGGGTCTTCTTCACCTTGTGAATCGGCCCACAAAATAGCTCATCCACTGAGCTATTACCCATAGAACATCCCATAGCCACCATCGGTTCATGAACCAAGGTAAGATCTATGTTAGGGCCCCGTTCACTCCATGAACTGGTCCCAACCCTAAAGAGGGTATTTTAGTCATTATCTTTATTAGGTGTTCTCTCCTCAAACCAACAGCAACTCATGCCTCTTGATTAATCTTCATTAATCTTAAGTTACTGATATAAATCAATGCATCAATATCAAAAGCATGCATCAACATAAATAATCATGCAATCATACAAATGTATAAATAATAAACGGAGGCCTATTGCATTCATTTGTAGGGCCAGGGCTCAGAGACTTCAAGCCCAAAATGTAAATTAACATATTTCACGAGTGACGTATATAATGCCCTAGTGGATTTCTGCGTTGTGTTACAGACACGTGCAATACACTACCCTAAACCCTGAGAATTAGGGTTTTCCAATTGTTTCCCATGACACGGTGACCTGTCAAGGTCTTCGTGTCACCTACCGGTCACACCCCTTCCTTTTGAAGTCATTTATAGGGTACCTTAACTCTTGATTCACTAGGTCATCTGTTTCATCAGAAACAGACATATTGCCCCTAAGGGCATTAGGGTAATTTTACCACCTAAGGTATGATACCCTCCCTTGGGTCATTCTAGTCATTTTACTACCCCTTTACTAATTTAAGTCATTGACCTTCCACAAGGCTCCACTCTCAGACCGACACACGCTTCCATTCACACGAATGTGGGCAGGTCCACCCTAAGGGGTATTTTCTATCATTTGGTTTAAGGCCTTAATAACATCCAATAGGTCCAAAATTAAGGTCAAGGGTACTACTTGACTTCATGGACTCTGTGTAATTTTCTTGGCATGTGACGGGGTCGTGAACCCCTTGAACCGACCCAGGTTGACTTAACGGTTTATTATAAACCCTAAGTGTAAAATAGTCAATTAACCACTCATTGGTATTTTTCTTTGCCATGATATTTGGTCTATAAATATTTTACCCATTAAAATCTCATTGAGAAATTTCCCAATTTTTAAATAAACTCCTAGGCCTCTGAACCATGGCCCCGAAATCGGGTAAATGGTTTTCACACGATGATTTAACTACCAGGGGTAAAAAGGTCATTTTAGAGACTTTGGGATTTTTACCGGTCCTGAAACTTGGTCAAGAAACTCATAACCCTCTCAAAGTCTATGGGTAATTTTTCTAAATTTTTAGGACAAGTAAAGATGAACCGGCACGGTTCGATCCCCATTCTCTTTTTTTTTTTTTTTTAAAACCCGACCCGGGCCGGGTCGTTGCCAGTTTTGGACGACCCGCAACGCTGGTCGCCTTCCCACGTCCGGCCAGAGGCGGAAACGCCTGGCGGCGCGCCCTGGCCACCACGGCTGGGCGGCGGTCCGGTTCATACAGGATCGCGCCAGGCGGCGATCACAATGGGCCCGTCTCGCCGCCGCGGGTCGGCCGGGGCCAAAGTCGCCTTTTTTTTTAAAAAAAAAAAATACAGTGCGACGCCGCCTCTGCGGCCAGGGCTAGCGCGACCCAGGCCGGCACTGGCGGAGCTGTCACGGCCTGGATCGGCACGGCCGAGACCAGCGAGACCATGGCCGGCGCGGCCACGGCCGGCACGGCCCCAGCTAACACAGCGAGCGGCTGCCCCCTTTTTGTTTTTTGTTTGTTTTCAACACACTGGCCCGCAGTCTGTCCGGCGGCGGTGGCGGCGGCACGCCGGAGTCTAGCTCACATGAAAACGCTGCCAAACGACGGTTTGCTGGTGAGCACGTCACCGGCAGCCGGCCAAGCAATATCCGAAAGCTAACTACTTTACAATTTGTATAACATCGTTTCACATAAATTATACGTGTTACTGCGGATATGATTTTTAATCAAATTTAATTAATAAACTTTTATTAAGCTTCAGCAACATCCCTACCTTAATTGCCGATTCGCAGTTGATCCACCGTCGTCGTAGCCTCGCCGGAGCTTTGCCGGAAAATTTCCTCCCTTCCTTCACCGCCCAAAAGCTCCCCAATCGGGCAAAAGACCCCTAAATTGTGCCCTCAGAAGGCCTTTTATAGGCATGAGATTAGGGCTCTTAATCCCATGAGGAATTAGGCCTCAAAAACCCAATTTCGGAACAGTAATTAATCGGGCCCGTATCGCAACTTAAACGGACAGTCCGCACGTTTAATTCGGGTAAACGGGTCCTGCACGATATGTTCAACTTCAGACAGTCGTTTCTCCCTCATCTGGACTCCGATTCGCGCGTTCTTGGTGGCGTTTCGAAGCTCTTTCTGTCTACTTTCCATCCATATATACGTTAGCCACCACTTCCAACTGATGATTACGTTATTCCAATGAAAAGGTCAAGGGGTCTAGCACCCTAATTTCCACGTGTACGACTTCGGGAATTTAGAAAATTCCCGGATGTTACAAATTTTGTGGCTTGTCTTGTTAGATTCCGGGAGGGAGGAAGAATAGGTGACCAAGGAGGAAAAGGGGAGGAGGAGAGAGAGGAGGGGAGGAGGAGGAGGAGGGGAGGAGAGAGAGAGGAGGAGGAGAGGAGGAAAAGGAAGTGGAGGAGGAGGTGGTGGCAAAAGAGGGGAGAAGAAGAAGGCAACGGTGGAGGAGGAGATGAAGACAAATTGGATAAAGTAGAGCCGGTAGCAAAGACGAAAAAGTTGATAGCAAAGGTGGTGGTCGATGGCAGAAGTGGTGGAGGCGGTGGCGGAGGTGACAGAGTCGAAGTTGGAGCTACTAGAAATAGGATGCAATTGGTTGGTGAAGTTGTAAAGAAGAAAATAAGAAGGGGTATTTTACACAATTCATGCTACATGTGTAGAGGTTTAAATGTGCATAGGGTTATTTTGTGTATCATGTAAAAATATAAAATATTTTATACAATACATTATATCCAAGGGCCATTTTGGTAAAACCCTCTTAAAAAAGGCGGGAATTGACATCTCTTGTTGTGTAGTACATAAGATAAGACATTGATGATCTTTATTTATCACAAAACAACATGGGCTTTAAGCCATTCGTATGGAAGCACTACACAAAAATTAAGCACCTGGACCCTTATAGTTGATCCTCGTGGCTTAATTTTATTAAGTTCATTATTACTACTACTATTTATAATCAAGTAGCATCTTTTTCTAGTAATTTGGAGCTGACAACTACTACTCTTACTATTGATCCTTGTAGTCAATCCTCTGGCTTAATTTTAATATGTTCATTATTACTACTACTATTTATAATCAAGTAGCATCTTTTTCTAGCAATTTGGGGCCGACAACTACTACTCTTACTTTTGATCCTTATAGTCGATCCTCTTGCTTAATTTTATTTAATAAGTTCATTATTACTACTCTTAATTTTGTTAAGTTTATTAGTATTGCTACTATTATTATATTATTAATAATATCGATCCTTACAATTGATCCTCCGGCTTAATTTTTATAAGTTCATGATAACTATTTCTAATATTAATATATCATCATTATTATTACTATAATATATATATCTAATGTGGGATTTCTTTTAAATACTCCATTTGACCTATATTAATAGCTATATTTAGAAAAATAGTAATTTTTATTGAAATGTGAAACCCGTATCTAAGAGAAGGGAAAATAACCTTATTATACTTTTTTTTAAGTACCAAATACTAAAATTGAATAATTGGAGCTATTAAGATAAAATGATTTTTTTTGCCAAATGAAGCTATTAATTTGGCATATTAGGTAACGCCTCTAATTTGGCACAACTTTGAGATTGAGGGCACGTTGAAGATTTCAAAAAAGGCCTCTTTAAGCACCTGACCTCTCCATACCCAAAAGTATATAATTAATATATTTCTATTTGCTACCTTCAAAAATAACATAATACAGCAATTTAAAACTATCCATCTAGCTGTCAGTGAAACATGTTAACATGCACTTAGACTCGTGCCTTTGTCGTACATAGACCCAGTGACTAAAAGATTCAAGCTATGAACCTCATGATATATCCAATAAAAGAAACACATGATATAGTTGATCTTCGGTGGGATAGCATTGTTAATTTCTTCTTGGATTGAGATGATGAGCATTTGACATGATCACATGTCACCACTAACACCTAGTAGTCCACCCAGATCTCTGGAAAGGAAAACATAAAACATAAGAAAAAATAATTAAAGGCAGAAATGCTGTAACAGAGTGTCAATTTTTGTGTGTTCTCCGATATGCAGGACATGATCTTTCACCGATAAGAGGATATTAAGCACCACATCACTCCTCGTGGATCCAACCGTTCTTCTTCACCACCTTCGAGCAGGTGCATAAGCCAATATGCTGTTCCTTTGCCACTGTAATCCATTATGATATGAAACCTCATTTCATAAACAAAAAACAAAAAAAGTTAAATAAACAAATAAGAGAATGGGTCATTCAACCTGAAAAAAATTCTCATGCAGAAACAGAGGTGAAAACTGAAGCTTAAATACGAAAATGATACACAATTGAGGACAATAAGCTGGAACAGTCACCATCTTTGTCACTTTTGCACAAAACACACCCAAAATGAGATTCAGATCCCGATGCTGGAGATGAGACATTAGAGGAAACTAAACTGAATCATTGTAAAATTTGTTTTTTTTTGTAACACAGTTTAGCTTCCTCTAATCCTCACTTCCAGCCCATTCTTCTGTAATTTATGCTGGGACCGAGATCATTTGTAGTGCGAAAAAATAAGGCTTAACACTGGAGATGAGATATTGGAGGAAACTGAACAGAATTTGTGCATATCACTACTGTTCGGTTTCCTCCAATTCTCACCACCAGCTTTGGCCGTTAAAAAAGGTTAGAGCCCAGTATGCGGAGATGGGATATTGGAGAAAACTAAACCCCAGATCAGTCAGTGCATGGCTCGAATAGGGTTTAGATTTCTCCAATTCTCACTTCCACTTGGGCTCTGCCTGAAACAATTACTCTTTATCTCACTTCCTGCCACTGGGGTATTGGTAAGTGGGGTTTATATAGAGACTCTCACGTGTGAACTGAAAGAGGCCTCCTGCATTGATGCTTTCTGTTGCAGATGTACTGCCTCACACCTACTATATTGATGTGCCTGCAGAAAGGAGGGGGATATGGTAGAAAAATGTATATTGACTGGACCCTTCATGATCATGAGAAGAAGAAGAAGATGAAGAAAGCAAGAAAGAAAGAAGAACAGCTGGCCATGAGAAGGCCCAATCCGGTACTTTGTACTGCGATTGCTATGCTGAATGTTCCAAAATCGACTCCCACTAGTAATTTGACATCCATCAAATAGAGATGATTATTGATTAGCGTTTTTTCATTTCTCAAATTGTTCAGCCCCTTGCTAATAAGCTTTTTTCCTTCTTTGCTGAGGAAATAAGTTTTTTTATGATTTCATGGCACAATATTGCGGTCGCGCATGAGAAGAGAATGCTCTTTCTAGCAGACCTTCGAACAAAAATGGGAATTGAGAATATCTGGTGTGTAGTACACACGATAAGAACTTGATGGTCTTTATTTATCACAAAACACTCACAAAATCACTTGAATGCGGAGAATTCATGAGATAACGTGGGTCTTAATATAACATCCTTGATTTTTTTGGTAAATTTTAGAATTTAATGCCGATCCGGTTAAGTATAGAATCATATAAGCATGTATGTGAACCTATGCTGGACAAGGTGCACGCCATCACCGGCCTGTCCGCCTGACAGGGAATGGAGCCAAACTGCAGATTGACTCAATTTTGGTTAGATTTAGTTTGATCACTCACAATTGGGAGGTTATGTTTGATTTAGATTTGATTTCGGATAAGATTAGAAGGAATCTATAGGGAGGAGGTCGCCCAACCTAGGACTCCTCCCATAAGAGAGCCCCACACTCTCACTTGGTTGTCGCCCCCTCTTTTCCCCAAGCAAACCCCCTCACGATAAAATATTAGGTACCGATATAGTACCAACGTGGCATGCCTATAACCAATTAGGATTTAAGATATTACCATATTTCCTATTAAGTAGCCTATTTTTAAAGAGTTAATCAGGATTTAAGATATTACCTAATATTTTCTCCTCCTATCCTCTCTTCTTCCCTTTGCTCTCTCTCTCTCTCTAATTGATTTTTCTACCATTGTTTTGTAAAGAACATTGAGGGACCTTGGAAAACCCTAGACACCCTGATTATCCACCATTAAAGCACCATAGTGAGGAGTTCCTTTGAGTTCAAGCCAAATAAGGGACTGATTTAAGGGTTTAGTTCACATAAAGGTAAGGGAATGGATTATGTTTGCTTTTGATTGAATCTATATTGCTTTACTTAGTTGGTGCCTACGTAGAATTGTGTAAAAACTAGGGTTTTGTGAAAGAGGATGACTTTTGTGCATCAACTTTAATGTTTTTGAGGATCAACTTGACAGGTAAGTGATTCACACCCCCTCATTTGCATTGTGGTTGTCTTGATGATTGTTCTTGGTTGTATGTGATTAGGGTTTTATCTACGTGCAAAAGTCTTGAATTTTAACTTGCGATATCATCATGACCTATGGCTATATGATGATTGAAGACATGTTTTCCATGATTATTATGACTGATTATTTTGTGTTCTTATGTTTGAGTCATAATCTTGTTGTTCCTCTTATGCCTATTTGAGGAGAATTTGTTGAAGCTAATTATGTATATTTATTTCTCATATGAATCTCTGTTTTCTGGATTTCACTACACATCTAGAATGGCCAAATTGATTTGGGGCCTTTAGTGGGTTTTTTATTCAAAATTTCTCTTGGTTCTTGAGGACTTCCTCAAGATTATGTGATAAAAATTTCAGAGTTTTCTATAAATTATTTGCTGGTAAACCGTTGATATTTTTCTCAACCTTGATTTCATCTAGTTGGCACTGTCAGAATTTTGAGCTTCATTTCGGGACTTTTTTTTATCAATTTGGCCTCAAGAAAATTTTTACATGTTCCTTGATGAGTCTAGTTTCATGTTTTATTTTTTAGATTATTCTCCATTTCTTGGATTTTCTGTGAGGCACGTGGGTCGGATTTCATAGTTGTGTGATACTGTATTAAAAAATGTCTTCTACCTTTAGATCACATTATTTTACTCTCAAACTTTTTGAGGGTAAAATTCTATGTGTCATTTATCCAATGTCAAAATTTCTTATCAATTTGGAGTTTCTATCATTTTGTTATGTTGTTTTAATTATGGATGGTCAGGTTTTCTAGAACTATTCAGTAATATCCAGAAATGCGAATTAATTACTTTTTGAAGTTAGATTAGTTCCTTAATTTACTTTCATGTCAATAACTTTCTGATTTGACTAGTCAAAATTTTGTGACCATCTAATGTTAGGAAGTATTTTTCCCAAAATTGGCAATGAGTCGTAATGATGAAACTAGGGTTTTTAAAGTTATGACCATATATGGGAAAAATTATTTGCACAGTTATTTTAGAGACATTTTATTGTATCTATAATATTTTTCCTCCATTTGAATATGTCATGGGGCGGGAATAAGTAATACATGTATGTCATGACCTGGATTTTTACATCTATTTTTAACAAAACACGTACAATAAATCACGAAGATTTTTTTTCTTAAAACAACCTATTAAATATCCAGGTCATAATAATTAGGGTTTATAAATATAGATAACAAAATATATCGTAATATAAAGGTAACCAAAATTCATAAATAAGAAAGTCATCCATTTAACTGCGAGTCTTACATCTCTATGGAAATCAGCAACTAAATAAAGTTGGCTCTCATGCTATTATTACAATTATATAAATGTACTAAAATAATGGAATTGAATCCTAACAGATCTAAGTCATCCTAAACCTGATGCCCAGTCCCGATCATGGTAGTCCTCACTAGAAGATCATGTAAAATTAGGTTGCTAAGTATACAAATACCCAGTAGGATAGGAAAATAACAAATACACTCGAAATCTTATTACATTTTATGCAAGTCCACTTAAGGCTTCAATTGTACAAATTTGCCATAAATAATGTTGTTATTAATCCCATCAGTTTCCCTTTAGGATAGCTAACAATATGCCTCATCTTATAGACAGATAGATTCATCAAATGTTAACCTAAGTGACAAGTGATACAACTTAGCATGGGTCATCCACGAAGGGGGTTATACTATCCATGATAAAGCCTCAGAATCCACCAGGAAGTGTCATCTCACAACCTAGCTTAAGGATCTGACTAGATTGGAAGGGTATGACTCACAACTACACTTAAACAAAAGTGGCGAGAGACACCAACCAACCAAGATCTCAATGACTCTGACTTTGTATACATTAAATGATCCTGAATATCTCGATTGTGAGCAAGGCTCACGCACAACACCCTCTAACAGGGAGGTGCAATGACATGAACAAATCAACAACTCATCAATAGAGTTAAGACTAAAAAAATATTTTGTCCCATTAGATTAGGTTAGGGGCCTGAAACTGCCCTTAGTTCATTAACCAAGTTGGTTGCGAGATCAAGGTCTATTCATTTCATTAATCAGTTCATGACCCCAATTAAGGGTAATTTAGTCTTTAAGTTATTAGGTTTTAAACGCCCAATCTAAAGCTCTCTACCCTTCTTTATTAAATATCATTAATCTCGATGTATTGATTCATAGCAATTCATTTATGCAAACACATTAAATAGGTCATCTAAGCTTAAATGGCACCATAAGGCCTAACAAATATCATTAGTAAGGTTTAGTCCTAAAAAGGGTAATTGGGGAGCCCAATATAATATTTGGGTAGGGCTCAGGCCAAATGAACATTGTGAAATTTGAGCCCGATTTTGAAGATAGTCCATACGTACCATATTGGAAATGCATGTATTGCACAGGAGGGGCCATGTACCTTATTTTTTAAAAACATAATTTTTTAGCCATGGATATTAAACCATGGTGCAAGGTGGTGGACGTTCCATCACAATGAAAGGAAGTAGAATGCTATGACATCGACTACTTAGCCTTAGGGCTGCATCTTGGGTAGGGTAGTGTCGGGTAATGCAGTACCCGACCCTACCCGAGAACCCGAGATAAAACCCGGGTTAAATTAATTTTCTACTAAACCTAACAATTCAAATAATAAATTTATAATCACATAGCACCATTAAACCTTTTGCTTATAAAAAAAACAAGAATTACTACTTATAATAAACTATTGTTCCTTAATAACTATTATATTAGGCATATTAGAAATTTACATAGAGTTAACCACGTCATGACGCCTAATCTAAAGCAATTAGAGTAATGAGATAAAGGTTCAGGTAGAGATGTATAATGTCGAGTCGGGTTGAGTCGGGTTCTTGGGTTTTTTTTTGTTAAACCCGACCCGACCCGAAAAGGATGCGGGTTTTTTTTTTCAAACCCTACCCAACCCGAGATAGTACCCAACCCGCCCCAAACCTGGTTAATTTCGGGTCGGTTCCACCTTGGTCAGGTCAGGTCCGGGTTTTTTGTGCAGCCCTACTTAGCCTTGACGTGGTCCAACCACCAATGGGGCTGTGCCGTGATGCTACTCACCGGAGCAAAAGGAGATGGACTAGGGAGATGTCCGGATCTCCCTTCCCACTGTTCTAAACGACTCCTCGTAGTTGCAACAAGTAGACGAAAGCCGGTAGTTGGCTGTTGGCTGCTGACCGACAGAAGGAAGTTGGCAACTAGCTGCTAGCCAACAGACATCAGCCAACTGGTTGATGCTTTCCCATCTCCTTGACCACCGTTCCTCCCTCTTAATTTAATATGAATAGTTGGGTTTCATTACCCAACCTTAGTTTAGATTAAATCAACACTAAATTGCACTAAACCCAAAGAAAAATTGATTTATTTAGTGATACTACCTCATCAAGACTCTGGTCTTTGCACATGCTCTTCCCTGCCTCCGTCGATGGACGAACTCACCAGAAACTTCTCCAATGGCTCCTTCTCTCTCTTCCCCTAAAGGACAAAAGCCTAGGTGGCCACTTATAGTAATGAGGATTAGGGTTCTTAATCCCCCAAAGACTTTTGGTCAACTAAACCTCCATTGGGAAGCCCAATTGGGCATCGTAAACCTATTCTTGTCACTTTAAATAATTGGGCCCACAAAGCACATGAACGACTCATTTATACATCTAATTCTGGTAAACAAGCTATGTGCATTATGTTCAACTTTGAACAGTTATATCTCCCTCATCCGAATTCCAATTTATGTGTTCTTAATAGCATTTCAAAGCTCTTTTTGTTTACTTTCTAATCATATTGGTATCTCAACTTTAAATTCCATAGGAAATAATATACTAAGAAGTTCAAAAGGTCAAACTCTCTAATTTCTATGTGGCCACTATGGAAATATTAAGAAATTCCCGAATATTACAATTTTGGCTAACAAGATTGAAAAATTGGTATGCTTTAAGTGCGCATATGGGCCACAAAGGAAATTATACAAAAATAGTCCAAAGCAACTTGACATGACCTTAGATGCACAATGTGTAGTGCCTTCAAGACTGGTGTCGGATGCATATGGGCGGTCTAGGATGCCGACCCTTGGGTAAAGTAGAAGATCAATATCTATTTTTGTAAATTTGTGTATATGGTTAAATATGATTTCAAGGCGATAATGCTTCATGGTTACTTTAATTGTTAATTTTATTGGTACTTATGATTATATTTTCAAAAAATAAGTTGTGAATTTTTGTGTGTGAGTAATCTTACTGGACATAAGCTCATGAATGATTTTTCTATTGTATGGACTCTACCACGTACACTTGTACGCACAAATACCTTTGAGTTTGCTTATGCTTAGTGCTGGTAGCCTTGAGAGCATGTAAGAATAAATACATATCATTGTTCGACATTGGAAGTTGCCCTAGAGACATTAGTAGTTACTTATTTATATCTAGACTACTATAATAATTTTCCAAGTGGTAATTCATTTGGCAAGATATTTGGCACTCACAGATTGTGATTTTGTTTTATTTGAGATTAAGTTAATTGTAATTTATAATTATCTTCAAGTAGGACAAACTTCGTTTTTCCGGTTGCAACCTTAGGCAAGGGGAACCCTAAGGTTGGGCTTGTGACATTAAGCCCTTCTAGTTGGTGCCTATGGAGTCTAGAAGTGTTGCACAACATACAAGTGTTGAAATTAAGCACCTTGATCCTTATAGTTGATCCTCCAGCTTATTTTTATTAAGTTCAATATAATAATAATTATTATTATTATCATCAAACTATTATTATTATGATTATGATTATTAGTTTTATCATCATTGTTATTATTACTATATTAGATATATCCAACGTGTGATTGCTTTTCAATATTATTTTTAGCAGCATGCTCATGATGTATTTGGTAAAACCTCTAATTTGGCACAACATAGAGGTTGAGGAAAGGTTTAGGACTTAAAAGGCATAGCTCCTTAAGTACTTGACCTGTCCATACATATCCAACATTGGCTTGTTTAAAAGTCTAAAGTTATATTTTTCTCTTTACTACCTTTACTAATAACAAAATAGAGCATTCAAAATAATATATAATGAAAATCTCATACTATATTATGTTACATTTAAAATACATGTCCATCTAGCTATCAATAAAACATGTGACCATGCACTTCAAACTGTGTCTTTGTCATGCATGGAGCCAGTGAGTAAAAGATTTGAGCTATGAACCTCATGAAAATAAGCCCAGCATAAGGAATACATGAGAGCCCTTTATCTATGAGATCGACGATGCATATGCTAGCACACTTTAGAGCCAGTTATATTGGCACTAACGTGCATCGTAGTGTGTGATGTTAATCTCAAATATTAAGGGCTAACATGTATTTCTTACATAAGGCTCATTGTCAGAGGCGAATATCAAAAAACTCTTCCCTCATTAACAGGATCTATAGATATCCATTCTATGTATATAGATAGATAGTAGATACCTACCGATTATGTATAGGCGGGGTCATCTTATTAAAAGAGTGGGCGACAAACTCCTCATCAATTAAAAACATGCGTGATATAGTTTATCTTCGGTGTGAAAGCAGAGTAAATTTCTTCTTGGATTGAGATGAAGAGCATTTGACATGATCAAATGTCACAACTAACTACTAGCAGTCCACCCAGATCTCCGGAAAGGAAAACATGGAAATTAAGCAAAAACTAAGAAATGCTGTAACACACTGTCAATTTTTGTGTGTTTCTTTAGCCAAATCTCCGATATGCAGGACCTGATCTTTCACTCATACAAGGATATTAAGCACCACTTCACTCCTCGTGGAACCAACCGTTCTTCTTCACCACCTTCTAGCATGTGCCAAACATCTGTTTGTTTTCCTTTGCTATCACAATCCATTATGAGCTAAGCATATGCATGAAACCTCATATCATAGACCAAAAAAACAAAAAAGTTAAATCAATAAGAGAATGGGGCATTCAACCTGAAAAAAAATTTTCATGCAGAAACAAAGAGGTTAAAACTGAAGCTTAAATACGAAAATGATACACAGTCGAGGACAATAAGCTGGAGCAGTGGTCATCTTTGTCACTCTCGCACAAAACACACCCAAAATGAGATTCAGATCTCAATGCTGGAGATGAGACATTAGAGGAAACTAAGCTGAATCATTGTAAAATTTGTTTTTTTGTGACACAGTTTAGCTACCTCTAATCCTTACTTCCAGCCCAATTTTCTGTAATTTATGCTGGGACCGAGAACATTTGCAATGAGAAAAAATAAGGCTTAATGCTGGAGATGAGATATTGGAGGAAACTGAACAGAATTTGTGTATTTCACTACTGTTCGGTTTCCTCCAATTCTCACCTCCAGCTCCGGCCGCTCAAAAATGTTAGAGCCCAGTATTTGGAGATGAGATATTGGAGAAAACTAAACCCCATAGCACTATAGCACTCGCTGCATGACCTGAATAGGGTTTAGATTTCTCCAATTCTCAATTCCACATGGGCTCTGCTTGAAACCATTACTCTTTATCTCACTTCCTGCTTCTGGGGTATTGGTAACTGGGGTTTATATAGAGACTCTCACGCGTGAACTGAAAGAGGCCTCCTGGACCTGCATCGATGCTTTCTGTTGCAGATGTACTGCCTCACACCAACTACATTTATATTTTATGCGCCTAAATAAAGGAGGGTGGATATGGTAGGCAAATGTACATTGGATGAACCCTTGATAACTATGAGAAAGCTTTAGCTGGGAAAAAAAAGAAAGAAGAGGAAAAACAAATTACCAGTACTTTGTACTGCGTTTGTTATGCTGAGTATTTTAAAAGGAAGCTATATTCCTACTCTACTTTTTCTAGGTTACAAGCCTTACACCACTTATGACCGTACAGGGAAAAGTGAATCTTATGTTGCTAAGTGGGGCTGACGTTTCTTATCTAATCAAAGGTTGTGTAAAACCTATAGTGTAAAAAAAATTAAGTATGAATATCATTTTCCTTCCAAAATTGGCTTCCACCAGTAATTTGTGGTCATCTGTCATATAATGATAATTAGTTAGTGTTTTTTCATCTCTCAAATTGTTCAGATCCATGCAAATTAGCTTTTTTATTTGTTTGGTGAGAAAATAAGTTTTTCATGCTTTCACGGCACAATGTGAATGTTGTCTTAGTCCACCCAAAAAGGAGCTTACATTGTAACAACTTAATAAAGCCTGCCAGGCCCAAGTCCAACTAATCTTAGGCCTGGAGTTGGGAAGCCGATGGTGACCTAATTATACATTTAATTATACGTTTATAATTCAATGGTCAAGGATGTAAAGTCAACATTCGGATATGGTCCGAGTAGGGTTTGATTTTGCAACAATTAACAAGAATAGACACACATTATATGTAAAAATATAGAAAAAATAAGATATAATAAAATAAATTAAGAATAAAGTATACATTGAATAAAAATCTCCCTTATATGTTATAGTTACAATACATACTTTAAGGATAATAATAATCATAAATTATATGCACAAACTTTATATTAACCTAGTCCAAATCTCATAAGTTAAATATTATGTCTTAGATCAACAAAGACTTTGGTGTTGAAGGACTGTGTTGTGGAGTATGCAATTCATATTTAGGACTAGTTTGGCGACATGTCTCATTTGAAAAAAGCTCTTCAGGAGTTTCCAAGGGTGTTAAAAATACTCAAATCCGAATATATATATAACATAGGCAAAAATATCAAAAAAATATTATCGAGAAGTGTTATATGCATGAGACTTACAAAAAAGTTTGAAAAAATATAGTCATGTATGATCTCATTTGATAGAGCTTAATGAGAGCTTTCTAACGATTTGAAAATTACACTAATCTAAAGGGGTACAACTTAAAGGGCAGGTGTAGGTGTATGAGTATAGGATAAAGACTATTCAGTACCCCACAACTTCTTGTATCAATTTTTTTCTTTATTAAAACCTCTTCTTAGCAACGCCCCACCCCACCCTCTTCTTCTCCTCCTCCTTTTTTTAACTCCCATCTTTTTAATAATTGTCCGTCAGAGTTGCAATGGCCATTGCCTTTATCTGCCAGGGCCACCATAGCCACTAGTCACTAGGGCCGAAGTGTAAGATTCGGTAATTCTTGTTTTCTAATTATCTTATTTGTGGACGACATATTAATTTATTCAGCTAGTAAGGAGGAACTTGAGGAGCATCTTAGAGCTACATTCCAAACTTTGAGAAATCACAAACTTTATGCAAGATTTAGCAAGTGTGAATTCTGGTTGGAGAAAGTAAATTTTCTTGGCCATGTCATATCAAAGGATGGTGAAGCAGTGGATCCAACTAAGCTAGAAGCAGTTTTGAAGTGGGAACAACCTAAAAATGCACATGAAGTTAGAAGTTTCTTAGGCCTTGTAGGGTATTATCCACGGTTCATTGAAGGTTTTTCCCAGATTGCATCTCCTATAGGCTATGACAAAGCTGACCAAAAAGAATATAAAATTCGAATGGAGCCAAGAATGTGAGAAAAGTTTTGAGTTGAAGGAGAGACTTACTTCAATACCAGTGTTAGCTTTACTTTTAGGTAGTGGAAAATTTGTTGTCTACAACAATGCTTCGAAGAAAGGGTTCGGTTAGAAGTTATCGCATCCTCTCGCCAATTTTGGGTCAGAGGGCGTGACAATTTAGTGATATCGGAGCCAGTCTTTATTTAAAAACATAGGAGAATAATAGAAGAGGAATATTTCCCCACTAATGGACAATACCTAATCAAGATTAGAACATAAGGGGTAATGGGGTGAGAGATAATAAAAAAAAGTAGACAATGCTAGCGACGTTGGTACCGTTAGTTCATTGTTTTCTTACTTGATTTGTTGATGCTTTGTTTCATTTTGGAGTTACAAATGGACTTGGTGCTCAAGGCTATGACTGTATTATCTGCCAATAAGTAGGAATTAAGATGGCTTTAGTATTTTATGTTAATTGTTGAAGCTGCTTATATGTTGTTGTATGTTGGGAATTAAATTAGCTATGTTGTTTGATATTGCATGATTGCTCGATGTTGAAACTGCTCGTATGCTTGTATGGTTGTTGGACTGTTGGTAAAGTTCTATGGTTATGGAGAAGAGTGGGCAACTATTTCAAGGATGAACAACCGACCCCTCTTACGATTACCATTGGCATCTCACCACCAGTTTAATTAATGTTGATTATTGCATGCCAAATGTTAAGTGCTAAACATTTGCAAAGTTTTCAAACTGCAAGATGGGTAGTGGTCAAGGAGAGAAATGACTAGTGGAGTGCTATGCTGGTCACGTGTACCCTTCTACTAGGTCACATCTTGTAGCTTGTTTTACAAGAAAGAGTTTAGAAACAAAAATGCAGTTATGATCTCATTAGACTATGACTGAGAAGTAGGATTTTCAAAATAAATTTTTGCTACAAGACACTTGAGTGGATCAAATGTGGAAAGAGATGAGTAGATGTTGGCCACATCAATTCTCTCAGTCTACTTAAAGTACACACAAGTCTCAATGTTTTCAAAGGTGTTTAAAAAGTGGTGTTGATTTTATGAAAGAAAAAAAAAATGATTCAATATCATTAGAGTTTGCCGTTGAAACATAGTAAACTTAGTGAACTTTGAGGATGAAGTTCATTCTCAAGGTGGGTAGAGTGTAATGACTAGTATTTTTGACCTAAGTACCTTATTTATCTAATTTAATTGCCTACATAGTAAGATTGGGTGTAAAAGTAAACTTCGGGCCCGTTATAGTGGTGGTACCAAGAACGTGAAAAATAGAGGTCGGATGAGAGAGATATGATTTTTGAAATTTTTATATTGAATTTATTCTGAATTTTAAATGATGAGCCCGCATGCACATGTGGGACCCACTTGTAATCAAAGCTTAATTATTAATTATGAATTTTTATTTAGTTGGTTGTTTTAGCTTTAATCTAAAAGATTTACTTAAATTAGGGAATTGACCTTAGTTGGGAAGCCTAGGAAAGGAATTTTTGACGTGGCTAAAATCCCAAAGTTCTAACCTAAAAAGGAGTTACTCCTTATAAAAGTGAGGAGACCGAGCTGAAACAGAGACAAAAAGAAGAAGATGCTTAGGACCAAGGTGATTCCATTGGTAAAAGTTCTTTGGTGGAATCACAACTTGGGGGAAGCAACGTGGGAGCAGGAAGATGAAGTTAAGACAAAGTACCCTCATCTCTCTATCGTTGGGAAGTTGTGAATTTTGAGGACAAAATTCCTTAAGGTGGGTAGAGTGTAAGATCCGATAATTCTTGTTTTCTAATTATCTTATTTGTAGATGACATATTAATTTATTTAGCCAATAAGGAGGAGCATGAGGAGCATCTTATAATTGCACTACAAACTTTGAGAGATCAAAAAATCTATGCAAAGCAATTATGAATTCTGGTTGGAGAAAGTATATTTTCTTGGCTATATCATATCAAAGGATAGTGTAGCGGTGGATCCGGCTAAGGTAGAAGTGGGAACAACTTAAGAATGCATATGAAATTAGAAGTTTCTTAGGCCTTGTAGGGTATTATTGACGGTTCATTGAAAGTTTTTTCCACATTGTAGCCCCTATGACAAAGTTGATAGAAAAGAATATAAAATTTAAATGGAGCCAAGCATGTGAGTAGAGTTTTTAAGAGTTGAAGGAGAGACTTACTTCAACACCAGTATTAGCTTTACCATCATGTAGTGCAGGATTTGTTGTCTACCGCAATGCTTCAAAGAAAGGGTTGAGTTAGAAGTTGTCACGTCCTCTAGTTAGTTTTGGGTTAGGGGGCATGACATGAGGCCACCAGTTGCAGTGTTGCTTGGCTGATAGGTCACCATCTCCACTAGGGCTGGTTGGACATCTTTTGAGCCGCCAGGTTGTTGTGGATATGAGGTCATAGGGATGCCACTCAGATCAGGTATATGGACAAACCGATTCGAATTAACCCTAATGGGTCAGGTTTGGGTTTCCAAATTCAACCCAAATAGCTATTCAAGTTGGGGTTCGGTTTTCCATTGATTTAACTCAACTAAAACCGATTAAAGTTATAACTTTAAATTTTTTTTATATTTTCTTTGTATTTTGATAATTAATCTTAACATTTTTTATGGATAAGAGATAAAACTAAATAATTATTTAAAATCTTGTATTTTGTATTTATAATCAAGTGATTTTTAAAAAATAAATATTTAAAAATATATTCTAAATGGGTGAAAATGAGTCGGGTTCGGGTTTGGTACAATGAGGTCGGGTTTAGGTTGTCATTTCTTAAATGGTATTGGGTTCAGGTTTGGCAAAACTCAACATGAACCCTATCCAACAACATCTCTACCAGAGTGCCTAGGCCACTGAGTCGGTAATGGCTACTGAGAAAGGGAGGAGGAGAGATGGAAAGGAAAAGGAAAGAGAGGGTGAGGTGTTACTCAGAAGGGATTTTTTTTTTGGAAAAAATAAATAAAAATTATTTGAGAAGTTTTGGGGTGTTGAACTTATTATATAAGTAAATTTCAACTTGACACATTTGAGGTAGCTTGGAAGAAGCCTTTTTATTATACAAGAACACAATTATCCCTTGACGGAACTGAGGGTACAAAGATCCAAATATATCAAGATGAATTTTTGTATAATTGAAAGACAGAGGTTTACAAAAGCAATAACAAGAAAAATGGTCAAAAGCATAATTCACCGAGAGATCAACAATTGTATTTTGTTGATGATACATATATTTTCTTCACTAATGAGTCTTTAAAGCAAGCTCTTATTTAAGATAGGAAAGGCGAAGGCTTATGAAACCAATAAAAAGTCGAGAGCATAGTTCACCAAGAGATCAACAATTGTATTTTGTTGATGAGAGCAAGCTCTTGTATGATCCTATCAATCATGTATGATCCTATCAATCATGTCATGAATATTGTTGGTGTATGGAGTGGGTTTTATAATCCACACCAAATACCCTCTCAATATCTCTACAATACAATAAATCACCATACATGCAACTAATAGCAAATTGAAATGTGAAATAGGTTGAATATGAAAAAAATAAAGAACAAAGAAAACACAAATCATAGAAAGAGAAACAAGAAATATGTGATCACAATTTTTGGTACCCACCTAAGAAAAGAAATTATTTGAGCTTTTACTATGTAGATTCCAAAACACCTTACAAGAGTTTGACACTCGAATTTCTTCAACCTTGCTTTACCTCCATACAAAGCTCAATTATTTTCCCCTTTGGCTCCCTCTTTCTTCTTCCTCTTTGGTAATTTTGTTCATCTTTTAACTTAGAAGGCAAAATAAGATAAAATATATAGTGATCTAAGTAGGTTATAACTTATTTTATAAAATTATAAGTTTACCCCTTTAAGATCCAACCTAAGGAAATAGCCCATCCCCATAAAATTTTAAGCCAAACCCAATAGATATACCGTGGACCTTCATCATTGTGTGAAGAAATGAGATGTATTATCATTTTAGAATCACCCTAGACAACCAACTGAAATATATTTAAATATGAATCAAGTTGTAATCCAAAGATACAATTTAGGTAGTAATAGAATATTTGAATGGTGTCTTTATCACAAATCCTGCGATAAACTCCATTGAAATCTCATATAACTCTCCCAACCGCCGGTAGACCAATGTTCTTTTTTAAAATCCCATCAAAATTAAAGCAGATCCATGGAGACACTCTCCATTTAAGAAAAAGGTTAGTCTTGAAACAATTATTTTAACTCCTCGAGTTTAACTCGGAACTTACATTGGCATAAATTTAAAGGCCAATTTATTTAATTTACAAAATGATTTTGATCCTTGTATCTAAGTACAAAATTTGTTGCAATCACAAATAACAAAAAATATTTACATTTATTTATCTGGCACCATCTAATATCTTCACGTGTCAATGTGCTTTTGTTGTGTACTTTGATACATTTCTAATTTTCTGCAAATTAATTCTAGTGGGTGCTGAGTATTATGGATTATTCAGTAAGAGATAAAAATGAGAATAAATAATACTCTCTCTGTCCTAAAATAAGTATCTCCAACAAATAGTAGGTCAGCCTACAATTTTCTCAATAGTAACG
Source organism: Saururus chinensis (assembly GCA_035235625.1). Taxonomy (NCBI): domain Eukaryota; kingdom Viridiplantae; phylum Streptophyta; class Magnoliopsida; order Piperales; family Saururaceae; genus Saururus; species Saururus chinensis. The sequence continues at coordinate 3,300,731 of CP141141.1, forward strand.
CCCTTGCACCTCTTAGGAAGATCACACAACCACCATAGAATAGGTGGTGGGGGGCAGCTTTTATAAATCCCGCCATGCTATGCTCCCTTTTTCAAGACTATTGGCATCTTGAGCCATGTATTGGAAATTTTTCCAAGGCAGGTGCTCACATTAACTTCTTCTATTATATTTTTTATGAAAAATTTATTATTATCTTTGTATCCAATCTTATTGCTTTGGAATGGGAATTACTGGTGGAAAATGCCTGGTTTAAGTTTATTATGAGTGGTTAGCAAATCACCACTTCATTAATAATTCCATTAAGTGTATTAGGAAAATTATAATTTTTTTGAGAATAGAAAATAGCTCCACATATGTTTTTTTATATATTGAACAACTTAAATTGAGCAAATGAAGCTATCGATATAGGATAAACTTTTCTCTCTCCAAATAAAGCTATTATTATGGGACGGAGGGAGTAATTTACAATTATGAGTAGTGTCAATCATTCTTGGAATGTTATCAAAGATAGGATTATTGTAGAAAGAGGGTTGCTTCAGTCTTGTATAATGTTAACTATGGTGATCAATCCCAACTATATAAATTTTTGAAACAACGAGGAACTTACATCAATGTATAGGGTCTTCTCATAAGAAAAGAACATTTGTATGTAAGATGTATCTGTGAGTTATGGAAGCTTAAATCGGACTGGGCGATTGATCGACCCATGTTCATGGAAGCATGATTGTTGGAACGATCAGAACGATCGATAGGCACCTAATTTTGTTATACGAAAAACAAAGCCGAGAGTTAGCGATCGATCAACATTCAAAAGCAATCGATCACTCACAGGACCAAAATGTGCCAATGTGAAGAACGATTGATTGCTAGTACCTACCAATTGATCGATTAACATGCAAGATTCTGGAATGCACCGATTTGGACTCTGCATGATTGGCTAGTTGGAGATTTCATTTCCTAAATAGATAGATACGAACTTGTACGTCCCTATGGGGTATAGAAGACTCTTCATTTTCTGTGGGACTAAGAAGTTGGCTATTGAAGAGGCTTGAAAAGCTTGTAAGCATCTTGTAACTATTCACTCTGCATAATAGTAGAACTGTGTGATTCCATGGACATAGGCACTATTGTCAAATCACGCAAACCTTGGTGTACTCTCTTTTTATTGTCTTTCTCGCTCGTTTCTATTCCTCACAAGGATCCAACTATTGCATAGACTATAGGCTAGATCGATTCTAGCAGGTGTATAGTCTACAACAGTATCCTTGTTCAATACCACACCTGCTGATGCATTTGATAAAACCTCTTATTTGGCACAACTTGGAATTTGTAGACAAATTTAAGACTTCACAAGGCCCTCTTGTGTACTTGGCCCATCCATTCTATCCACATCAGTTTGAACATAAGCCTACAATTGATAAGCTATTGTTCTATTTGCAACCTTCATACATAAAAAAATGGTAGACCATTAAAAAAAATGATAATAATGAAAATAACATACTTCCTTTGTTCCAATATTAATAGGTACATTTAGGAAAATAGTAGTTTTTATTGAATGGCGAAACTCACATCTAAGTGAAGGAAATCTAAGTTAAGGAAAAATAAGCTTATGATACATTTTTTAAAATACTCAGCTACTTAAATATTAATATGGAACAAACTATGTTCCTAAATGGAGCTATTAATTTAGGAAAGAGGAAGCATTATTTTCCGTTATATTTATGATATTAATCCATCTGATTATCAATGGAACAGGTTATTATGCACTTCAAATTTATGTTTTGTCATTCATGAAGCCCCTTTTCACCTCATAATTTAGTTGATCATGGGTGGGAATAGGATTGTTATTATCTTCCTGTTGAGATGCTTAGCATTTGTCATGATCAGATGGCACCACTAACAGCTAGCAGCCCACCCAAATCTAGAAAATGAAAAGAGTTGTTCCATGGTATAGGCTGATCAACATAAGAATATAAAAAAAAAATTACAACTTTTTTCTTTTTGCAGAAATGCTGTAACAGTGTCAACAATTTTCTTTTAGCCAAGATTTTTTATTTGAATATTTTTTCCCAAGCTAGTTGATTGCACCATAGTCCATACAACTCCAAATGCGTACAAGTTTGAATATAACTGATTTCCTTTCTTCCTTTTTCTCCTACGGACTATTCTTTTACTAAAAACTGGGTATTAAGTAAAGAGAGCACTCAGTCTGCAACAAAAAAACTGCCCCGCTAGGATGTGCATAGACCAAACTTTTGTTTGCGTTCCATTGTAGAGCATTCCATTATGAGCAAAAAAAATGCATTATGAAATAAGCATATGCATGAAACCCCATATCATAAACTAAAGAAATCGAGAGAAAAGCATTTAACCTGCCATAAATAATTCTCATTTGTATGAGCGTTGCTAACTAACATTTTTCTTGCAATCATAAATAGAGATGTGAGAAAAACTAAGATTTAATCCGGAAGTGACATTGGGGGAAATTGAGCTAGAATAGTGGCCATCTAAGCATACAGCATTGGAACTAGTTCAGTTTCCTCCAACTCACACATCCATCTATGCTACTCTTGCAGAAAAACAATCCCAAATTGTGATTTGCAATGCGAACAATAAGGCTTAATGCTAGAGATAAGATATTGGAGGAAACCGAACAGAATTTGTGTACTCTCCTGTTCGATCTCCTCCAATTCTCACCTTCAGCTTTGGCCGCTCGCGGAGATGAGAGATTGGAGAAAACTAAACCCCACTGCATGACCCAAATAGGGTTTAGCTTTCTCCAATTCTCACTTCCGCTTGGGCACTGCCTGAAACCATTACTCTTTATCTCTTGGAAGAGGCGTTTACATAGAAGGGCCTCCTGCATGAATGCTTTCTGTTGCAGAAGTACTGGCTGTGCATGCAGAATGGAGGGGTGATATGAGGCGTGAGAAGAGTCTAGCCTGTACTTCGAAGTACGTTGGTTATGAAATTCATAACTGACTCCCATCTTTCACATAGACATGATGGTTTAGTTGGGGCTTTTTCAGTTCTCAAATTGTTCAGCTCCATGAAAGTCAAGCTTTTTTATACGGAGTACTTGGGTGTACAGTGAAACCTAGGAGAAAATTTCGGGTGTCCATTGCACACCACACCATTTTGTCCATGTATTTTACTATTTATTAAACGACACATTAGTATAGTATAGACACTAACGGTTATAACTTGCTGATGGGTGGGTTGTATAATGAGTGGCGAAGTACTCGGCCAACACCGTGTGTTGCCCAAAAATTTCTTGAAACTTAGACCTTACCGCAATAAATAAAAAATGAAAAGAAACCTAGACTCCACCTGAGTGGATCTGTTCTAGAGTCCAAGCCCCACTCCACTTACATTTTATAATAGCCCAAGAAAACCTACCAGCCCCAAGTCCAACCAACCGTGGTCTTGGAGTTGGGAAATTGGTGGCCTAATTATACTCCTTAATGGACTGTATAGGGTTTGCTTTTGGCATCAATATCTACCTGCTCATGGAGAATTGGGCGTCCAAATTGGTAAGTAGTTATTGTTGGGGTTACTACAAAATTATAGTGTAGATTGAATACAAATCACAATTAACATGCAAATCATCACACATAAATATATTCTCAAATATATATATACATATAAATTAAAAACCAGAAAGAAGAGAAATTTATGAACCAGGTTCGAGGCGCGATATTCACTGACCTTAAAACAGATACGCCGCCCTCCGTGCACAGGAGTTGCAGAGCGTTCTGTTGCTGAGATACAACGAACCACACAGCCCGTTTAAAGGTGCACTTCCACTCAAAGAAGCAGGATCTCAATCGGGGTAGACTCTACTGCTCAGCCACAAATTTCAAGGTCAAAGAAAGAGGAAGAAAAGAGATTTCAAAATCTTTCTCAGAGAAGAAGAAAAGAACCGGAAGAAAAAGAGTCATTCTGAGTTTTCTGTCTGGTGTCTCTGTAATCTCCCGTCGGTCAAAATTTTATCATAACACGCTAAACGAAACCGAGACGCTCGCTATTAATTAACTGTTGCGTTAATCATAGTGATTGATTTTTTTTTTCAGAAATTCGTTAGGCCGTTGGAACGGGGCAACACCCATTCAAACAGTACGATCGAACAGGCGTCAGGGCGTTTGAACGGCTCAACACCAGCCTACTTTTATATCACGTCAAAACCAACAACCCCACCATGACAAGATATAAAACACGTCCACAAACACAAAATTTTATAAGACACAAAAAGAGACACTGAGTAATAGTACTCCAAGTTTTCGGTGATAGGTACCTTGCGGGTTTGAACCTACACCTAGTTTGGTAAGCCGCCACTCTTACAAGTTCGAAATGAACTAAGTCTTGAACTTGAACCTTAAAGCAAGAACTTTGACAAACCTAACACTTAGAATAACTCCCTTTTCGAGATCATTCGAGGTAGCGCTTTACGGTCATGCACCTTGTATCTTTTCATGAGTTGCACGTTAGAGAACAAGCCCTCGTTCTCTTTAACTGCGACCTCAATGGCACTCATATAGGTGACAGTCTCTAAGGGTAATAAGCATAACAATACCCTGCTATATAAGCCTTGACTACATTAAGACTTTCGTCAACCTGTTCCATATGTATTAATAGCACTCTCATCATAACACAGGAATGAGCATACTAATTTTAATAGTGCTCTCTCCAAGTCACGCATCAGCTTATTTTTACCCATTGAATCTTCGTAGTGGGATCTCCACGCAGAGAGATTGGGTTGCTATTAACGATGACTTAATCATAGGCTTTCAGCCCCATTCCCCTAGATGAGTTAAGGATTTGCCCTGCTGACAACCCTTTTGTAAACGAATCAGCCAAATTCTCCGCTGATAGTATAAAACTTAAGGTAATGACTCCTGAGGTAGTCAATTTGCACAAGATTTTATACCTTAGTTCAATGTGCCTGGATGACCTCTTATTATGATTCTTACTCTTAACTTTATTAAGAGCTGATTGGCTATCACAGTGAATCAATATTCCAGGAATTAGCTTATTCAACCAGGGTATATCTATTAAAAGATCCCTAAGTCATTCCCCCATTCCACTAGTTTTATCAAGAGCTACCAACTCTGCATCCATGGTAGACCTTGTTATCACTGTTTGTTTAGAAGATTTCCATGCAACCGCCCCACCACATAGTGTAAACACAACTACTAGTAGCCTTGGTTTCATCAGAATCTGATATCCAATTTGCATCACTGTATCCTTCTAATACAGCAGGGAACCCGGAATAATGTAAACTGTGGTTTACACTTCCCTTCAGATATCTGAAAACTCTCTCAATAGCAGTCCAATGAGATTCATTAGGGCTCTTTGTATATCTACTCAGTCTTCCCACAGCATAGGATATATCTAGTCTACTGCCGTTAGCCAAATAACTCAAACTTCCTATTAGTTGTGAATATCTAAGTTGTGATACACTTTCCCTACAATTTTTCTTAAGTCTTACACTTGCATCATATGGCGTATTGACAGGTTTTCTATCGAAGTATCCATACTTCTTTAGAATTTTCTCCACATAGTGTGATTAACTCACAATTATTCCTTGAGAAGTCCTATCAATCTTCAAGCCCAATATAACCTTTGCAAGACCCAAATCTTTAATATCAAAATTCTCATTAAGGAAGCCCTTCACCTTATTGATATGATCTACATTATCACCAAATAGTAATATATCATCCACATACACTACAAAATTGGAACCCTTTAGTGGGGATCTTTTAGGGAGGGTTTAAAAAACTACCCATTAAAAAGGTTCTATAGTGGGGGTTTAACGTTGCGCCCCGCTAAAGTCACTCAAGGTAGAAGAGCGTCTTTCTATTCGTGGGACATTAAAGAAGCCGCCGCTACATTTGCCACAAGAATCATCCTCATCGAGAGACGATAAGAGGAGATCGAGGGAGAAAGTCCAAAAACCATCGCTGGAGTTTGCTAATGGGCACGAGAGAGGTGGATTCCGCCGCTGCAGAGGATCCCTGAGAAAAAATTGTAAAGGTGGGATTAAATCTTGCTAATTGTTTAGCGCGTTCATTATTTGGGAAATCATAATCCTTTCCACTGGAATTTGCTTGATCGATCTCCAACGACGAGGGAAGCTTCTGCTGCGTGTTTTTCTTGACTTAGGGCTTCAATCAGAATGCTTTTATCTGTATTTTGGATTTATTTTTGTTTTGTTTTCTAATTTATCTCTTGAACTTTTGGTTGGATTTTTTTTAATATATGTTTTGTTTTGATTTGCATTCTTTTGATCTACATTATGTTTGTTAAGTTTTGATTAAATATGTTATGTTCTATTACGTGAACTCCAATTTTGATTTGTGTTTTGTTTGATTCATATTGATTAAATATGTTCTGTTCTATTTTAATATTGTACGCTTCTCATCTTCCTCCGTTGACCAGAGCCCCCTTTTGACCTTCTGTTGTTGCAGCAAGAATAGTGGCCTAATTTTCTTTCTTAACCCTAGAAACACACACATGAAAACACAAAACTATTCTACATGTTCATTCTCCTCTTGTTTACCACTTTCTCCATTATCCGAAATGAAAAACTCCTTGAACTCTTATAAAGTCTAGGAGCATAAGTAGTTTCTGATTGTCAATTTGTTATTGTCGTCTTGTTTGCTACTCACAATTTTTTTCCTTTTCAGGCACCTGCAAACTATGAGGCACTTGATTTTCATACTTCTGCACTGCAGAAAAGTAAAATTCATTTACCCTGGGATGAAGATGAGCCTGAATGTCAGAAGATAATGAAGAGGAAGTTTGATGCTAAACAGGTTGGTGCAGACTTTATACTATTACTTTATCTTCTTAAATTGTCATTACAAGACGCTAAACTTTTTTTTTCTGGAAAAACCCTATTTAATTTCATAGACATGTTGTCTGCTTTCAGTATATTCTTACTAGTAGTCTAGCATTATCAACACACAATAATTTGTATTATTATGAATGGGGATAAGGCGTATGATGATGATGAATGGGGTTGATAACTGTGATGGTAAGTGCTATATCTCTCTCCAACTCGTGTTCAACATGTGGTTTGACCTTCTTTTGTTCACTTGGAGGACATTACTGTCTGAACTGCTCAATTTAGCGATGTGTGTTATTTGACATGATTTGTGTGGCTATACCTTAGTGCTTGGGTAGTTGGGCGATGGGTTGGGTGCGTATTTGCTGAATTTCTGCCTTCTGTGGGCTGTACAGGCTATGACTATGGTATAAATAACTATGAACTTTCTCTTCACTTATTGATAAATTATATCTGCAACTCTCTTATGCTTATTGTCCAAACGAAATGAATGGAACCTCTCATCAAATTTGGGTTTTATTAACAATAAAATTATCTTTCTGGTTAAAACATATTCTTTTACAAATTTTATAGCTGCATCAAGATTTCATTGTGCAATTGATGTACTGCTGTAATTGGATGAACTAGAGTTCAAGGAGTTTTTGGCTTCAGATGATGGAGAAAGTGATGAAGAAGAGGAAAACGAACATGCAGAAGATGTATCATTGCCTGATGCTGACAAACCAAAGAAATGTAGTAAAAGAGACTTGTACAAGCTCCTTCTAGATTCGGGAGATGTGTCTGATGGAGATGGTAGCGAAGATAAAGATATGGAGGTTACTTTTAACATAGGCTTAGAGGATATAAGCAAGAAGATGCTCGAGAAAAAGAAGGACAAGAAAGCAGAGACTGAGGGAGGCTCATCTCTGGGAAAGAAAAGAAATAAAGAAGTCAAAGAAGAAAGGCTCAAAATTGTCATCAGATGATGAAAGTGCTGAATCAGATTCTGCTGCACCCGACCAATTTGATGCAGATGACTTCTTTCTTGATGAAACTTCAGACAACGAGACAAAACCTATAATGGGGGGTGTCGGTAAGAAGAATCAGTTAAAGAAGAGTAACCGGAAAGAGAATCAGAAAGGATCAAAAGATTCTTCTGAAACAGATAAGGAGCAAGAGGCGAGCAGAGCAGAGCTGGAGTTGCTACTTGCTGATGAAGAGGGTGGTGGTCCAGGTGTTAGGGGTTACAATATTAAGCCCAAGAAAAAGAAGGGGAAGAAGGGGAAAGAAATGCCTTCAGAGGACAAGCTTCCTACCATAGATTATGATGATCCACGTTTCACTCATGTTTTTATTTCCCCTCTGTTTGCTATGGACCCAACTGATTCACAATTTAAAAGGTACGACTGTTTTTATAGCTGGTTGCTAGGATCTTGATACAATAATGCATCTCAAGTTCAAGATGGAGTAGAAGTTCTGTCGCAATCAAGAAAACAAAAGCTTGAGCTCTCCGCATTGATCAGATCCATTAAAATAAGGGTTGGACCTTGACAAAACTGAAGGCAAGCTAGATGGCAACTCTATATCAGTTGAATAGAATAGGTGAACTGTGTGTTTAATCATAACACTGTTAAAATATTCGTAAACAAGTATTTAGCTTTTCTGATCATGTCTAATGAAATTTTGTATTGGGTACCAAATTTTGTGCCATTAGTTGTGACCGAGTCCAATAGCATGGGCATCAAACTAAAGAACTATACTACGAAGATCAGTATATACAGGAGGGACTTAACAGTTCTGCTGGGGGTCCTCATTCTCATGTGTAGCAAGCTTGGCCTGACCGAGGGGGCAGACTAGCTTTTTGAGCAAAAGGTATCGATACATTTCAAAATAATATAATTCAACTTTTCTGATCCACAGGAAAGAGAATATGTACTCAATCAAGTCAATGCAGCAAAAGGTATGGATACATTTCACGAACATTGCCTGTTTAAAAGCATAGTAAATATGTAGATTCTGTTTACCATAAAGGTTTCCATGTTGTTAATGTATATTTGCATGTGATGGTTTGGTATTAATCATCTTACTCAGATTCAGGTGTAATATATGCATCTTATGCATCTTAGAGTAGTGGATCAGATGTTTGAGGTTAGTGTTCAATTGACCTTTTAGGATAAGCATTTTCTGCTGTAACAATAAGGACAAACAGACAAATAATTTCTCATCATTCATTTATCATATTTATTCTAACATAAAATACTTTCAGGGCATGGATGTCCTTATGACGTTATTAGATTTCTTTGTGGTACCAATGTTTGCCATTGGTTTGATGCTCTTCTAGTTAAGCAATAAGAATTATGATTGTTGCAATTGGATTTTGGTATATTTTATGTGCAGAGGAATGCAAGGCCAATCGAAAAAAGCTATTGAAGAAAGACAATGCTTCTAAAATAAAGTCATTGGTTGATGAGGTAATCATGCATTTCTTTGCTTCAGAGGAATCACATGGTTTTGTAATTTTTTTTTTCTTCTACAATGCCCTATAAATCCTATATTCATTGTTGATGCTTCAAAAGCTACTTCCTTATCTAACCATAATTAGATTTTTTTCAAAGAAATAGTGATAGATGTTGATACAGTTGGGAACAGAGGATAACATGTATCTGTAAGGATTTGCCTCAAATGTCTTTGGTAAAGCCAACAAACAAGACCGAGCTAACCTTTATGGTTGTATTGCTTGTTTGTTTACATTGTTATTCAAAATTCCATTGCTATATATGTTTCAAAGGAAATAGTGCAACTTAAAGATTGACAAGCAGAATTATCATCAAAGATGGATTAAATGATGAATTTCTTTCAATCTTAAATGAGTCAGGTAAAAGCCTGTAAAGTATAATTATATTTTTTTAGTAGTTCAATAATTTTATAAGCTAATTTTGTTTTATTTTATTTTTGTGTAGGCTAATGTTGAATGATTTTAAATTGACAAGATGCGTTGACGAATCTAAGCTTTAAAGAAGATTTTTCCTTCTTCTTTCTATTAAATAATTTTGCCATTAATATTTTTTCTTTGTAAATATTTGAAACTATTGTATTTGCAAGTTTCTTTTTCAATACTCATTGTATTACATACTTCATTTAAATAATTTTATAATTTTAAGATTTTTTATATTGTTATTATTAAACCGTCAACTTATAGTTATATGTAAAGTGTAAATTGAAGCTGTGTGTTTGAGAATACATAAATGCGCAATTGAGAAAAGAAAAAATAATTAAAATTTTGGGTAAATAAAAAAATATTTTTAGCGACAGTTTTGACTTTTAGTAAAGGACTTGATTTCAGCCATGATCTGCGCTAGGGCAAGTGAGAAAAGAAAAATTAATTAAAATTTTAGGAAATTAAAAATTATTTGTAGCGGTGGTTTTTGACACTCATATATACCCCCCACTAAAATATTTTAGCGACGGTTTTAGAAAACCCCCGCTAAAAAAATTAAGCTTTTAGCGGGGGTTAGCCTGGCCTCCACTAAAAGAGTTCGATTTTTGAAACTTATTAGCGGTGGCTACCAAAACCGTGGCTAAAAAGCTTACTTTTTAGCGGCGGCTCACAAAACCCCCGCTAAGTTCCCTATAAAAACTTTCTGCAAGGCTCTTTTTAGCGGCAACTTCAAAACCGCCGCTAAAAGTTTTAGCAGCGGTTTTGAGACTTTTAGCAGGGGTGTTAAAACCCCCACTAAAAGTTTTTTTTTTGTAGTGATACAAGCATAACATTACATAAGAGTGATCGAAAGACTTCCAATATAAGCATTTATCAGAAGTACAAACAACAAAGTTATGAGAAAGAATAACATCATCAAACTTTTGATGCCATTGTTTAGGAGTCTGTTTTAAACCATAGAGAGATCTTACTAACTTACATACTTTTCTTTCTTGACCAGGAACTACAAAACCTTCAGGCAACTCCATATAAATTTCCTCCTCTAATTCACCATTTAAAAATGTTGTTTTAACATCTATTTGATGAATTTCGAGGTTATAATGAGCTGCCAATGCAAGAAGCACTCGAATTTTAGTTATCATGGGCACAGGAGAATATGTGTCAAAGAAATCTTGACCTTCATTTTGACTATATCCTTTAGCCACTAGTCTAGTTTTGTACTTTTTAATGGATCCATCAGGATAATATTTTCTTTTGAATATCCACTTGCATCCAATTGGTTTAAACCTGGAGGTAGATTCATTAGAACCCACGTCCCATGTGCAATTATTGAATCCATCTCACTCTGTACCGCTTCCTTCCATAAAGGAGCTTTACTAGACGACATAGCTTCATTAAAAGTCAAATGATCCTCATTCCCCACCATGAAAGTATAGAAGTCATCCCCAAAGTTCTTCTCTATCCTAGTTCTTTTAGATCTCCTAACATCCACATTAGTTCCCGAATCTTCCATTCTAGGAGTTGAAGAGGATGTAACATCTTCTTTATGCACTACAACCTTATTCTTTTCCTTCATAGGAAATACATTATCAAAGAATGTTGCATCATTGGACTCTTTAATAGTATTGGGAGCATAATCCTGCCGATCAGACCCAATTACTAAAAATCGATAAGCTCTGCTATTTTGTGCATAACCAATAAACATTGCATCATAAGTTTTAGAACCTAGTTTGTCCATTTTCACATTTGGGATTTTAACTTTAGCAAGACATCTTCAAACCTTAACAAACTTTAAACTTGGTTTTCTTCTTTTCATTAATTCATAAGGGGTTACAATTTGTCCTTTATGAGGCACACGGTTTAAGATTATACATGCTGAAAGAATTGCTTCTCCCCATAAATTTTTAGGTAAACCCAAAGAGGAAAGCATAGAATTTCTCATATCTATAAAAGTTTTATTCTTTCTTTCAGCCACACCATTAGATTGAGGAGAGTAAGGGGTTGTGGTTTCATGTATTATTCCTTGATCTTCATAAAATTTGCAAAGTTCAAGAGAACAATGCTCCCCACCACGATCAGACCTTAGTCTCTTGATCCGCCTCTCAGTTTGATTCTCAACCTCCATCTTATAAACATTAAACTTCTCAAAAGCATCATCTTTAGACTTAAGCAAGTATACATGACAAAATTTTGAGTAATCATCAATAAAAGTAATGAAATATCTCGTACCACCCCTAGTCAATAATCCATTTAACTCACAAATATCAGAGTGAATTAAATCAAGCAAGCATGTAGATCTATCAATAGATTTATATAGTTTCCTAGGTTGTTTTGCTTGAACACAAACTTCATATTTATCAAAAGATTTAACATGCAATTTAGGAATCAAATCAAGATTCATCATTCTCTTAATGATTTGAAAATTCACATGACCTAGCCACATATCAAAAGAATCAACATGACAAATTAAAGAGTAATCTACTTGAAATAAAAAGTTATTACAAGAAACCAAATTTAATTTAAAGAGATCATCACACACATAGTCTTTACCAACAAAAGTACCATGTCTAGTTATTACAACTTTATTTGACTCAAACACTAATTTATATCCTTCACTACTAAGAAGCACCCCACTAACAAGGTTCTTCCTCACACTTGACACATGCAACACATTATAGAGAGTTAATGTGTTCTCCAATGTAAACCGGATGTCCACACTTCCAACTCCATGAACTCTAGCCACAGAGGAGTTCCCCATCGTCACTGTCCTATCCTTTACTTCCTGATAGAAAGAAAAAGAAGAAACATCAACACCGATGTGAACAGTTGCTTCTGTATCAACCCACCAATCAGTAGGTTCACATGCCAAGTTAATTTCAGAATTAGTTATTACTAACCTGTCATCTGAAGTAACCACATTAGCCTGAGCAAAAGATGCAGCCCCACCATGACTCTGGTCATGGCCTTTCTACTCTTTGCACTTGTTTGCAAAATGTCCAGGTTTCCCACAGACCCAGCAAACTTTCAACTTCTTGTCCTTTTGGATATTTGAACTAGGTTTGAGAGGCTGATTTTTAGACTTCTTGTTTTTCTTCTTGTTACCAAAAAACTTGGGTTTCCCTTCCACAACATTAGCTTGAGCACTCTCATTGACTACAGAAGAAGTACCTTGCAAGACTTTCATCTTACCCCTGTGCTTCTCTTCAATTTGAATGGCCACTATCAAGTCATCAACGGACATGGCATCCCTCTTGTGCTTTAAAGTAATTTGGAAATCCTGCCATGAGGGTGGTAGTTTGTCAATGAGAGCAAGAACTTGGAGCCTCTCGTCAACGGGAATTCCTTTCCCAATGATCTTAGCTACCAAATTCTGTATTTCAACTACCTGGTCTCTAACAGATTTGTTATCAACTATGTTATAGTCAAAATATTCTCCCACAACATACTTTTCTTCCCCTTCATGTTCTTTTCCAAATTTTTTATCAAGGGTATCCCATAATTCTTTGACAGTTTTAGTGTTTACATGCAAATCATACAGTTCATTGCTCAAAACACTAAGAATTTGACCATGACATAGTTCATCATCTTGTTTGAATTTCTCACTATCATGAGTCTTTTCAATTCCAATTTCAGACGAGCTAGCCGTCTTGTCAGATTTAGAAGAAACAGCTATAGCATCAGAAACCACACAAAATATGTTTAATTGCGCCAGCCAAAACTTCATTTTAGTCTGCCATCTAATGAAATTTTTCCCATCAAACTTCTCAGGTTTTAATGATTTGTCAACACCCATTGCAGTATTCAATCAACACAATCAAACGGTATCTGTTTCAAGATTGTTGGGGTTACTACAAAATTATAGTGCAGATTGAATATAAATCACAATTAACATGCAAAACATCACACATAAATATATTCTCAAATATATATATACATATCAATTAAAAACCAGAAAGAAGAGAAATTTATGAACCAGGTTCGAGGCGCGATACTCGCTGACCTTGAAATAGATACGCCGCCCTCCTTGCACAGGCGTTGCAGAGTGTTCCGTTGCTGAGATACAACGAACCACACAGCCCGTTTAAAGGTGCACTTCCACTCAAACAGGCAGGATCTCAATCGGGGTAGACTCTACTGCTCAGCCACAGATTTCAAGGTCAAAGAAAGAGGAAGAAAAGAGATTTCAAAATCTTTCTCAGAGAAGAAGAAAAGGACCGGAAGAAAAAGAGTCGTTCTGAGTTTTCTGTCTGGTGTCTCTGTAATCTCCCGTCGGTCAAAATTTTATCATAACACGCTAAACGAAACCGAGATGCTCGTTATTAATTAACCGTCATGTTAATCATCGCGACTGATTTTTTTTTTCCAGAAATCCATTAGGCCGTTCAAACGGAGCAACATCCGTTTAAATGGGGCAATCGAACGGGCGACAGGGCATTTGAACGGCTCAACACCAGCTTGCTTTTATGTCACGTCAAAACCAACGGTTATTAGGCCGTCTTTTCATGAGCAATTGCGTGTTAGAGAGAGTCATAATTGAGGTTCCAATAGGCTGTGAGGCACTTACATTATTTGGTGCGAGTTCCTAATCAGTCACATCGGATTTGGTGCTAGTTCCTAATCAGCCACAGCTGGCTGTAAAAAATGCTTGAAAAGCATAAAAGTACGGACGCAATTTTTACATCCTGCGAGAGCTAATTGTGGACTCACGCCGTGTGAGTGCCTCCGATCAGAACCGTCGATATTACCCTTATTCTCACATCTCGTTTAGTTACTCTCTAATGTTGATCAGAATGAAGCACAACTCGTCAATGATGCCCCCTGGCATATATCTCGGCAGAAACTGAACCTGGTCATTGTTATCTTCTTTCTTTTCGTTATACAGATCTAGTGCAGCTTTCTCCAGTCCTCACTTGCAGTGATTTCCATCTCCTTTTTCAGAAGAAAGTTTTGCGGAGATAAGAACTGAAAGTGCACTCTAATACTACAATGGCAATCCAAATTGCCTGTGGTGTCTGGCTACTTTCATTCCCAGTTTCCCACTTGCCCTTGGACTCTAACCTTACCATATAGTGCTCCTGACATGGCTGCTGACCAGTGGAGATACTCACATGTACAAGTAATTGTAACATACATTTTTCAATTTCCTTACCAAATAGTCCTCTTTTCAAAACCACATGTGGGCGTTGAAACATGCACGATGCAACAACACGTACAGAAACATTCCGGGAGTTTTCACTAAATCATGTGGAAGCCACATGGGGGCTTGAGATGATTGGGCCCATGGAGGATACTAAGTTGATTGCCCCCACCCCCAGTTGCCTTTTAATAAATTATTTTTCATGGAACATATGTTGATTGCTGGCTTTTGACTAACTCAACAGTTATGACCTTCATTAGATGAGCAAACATGGTTCACATAGTATCTTCAGCTTTCAACCATGTTTGACCTTATTTTTTAGCAAACCGCTTATACTAGTAAAATGATTATTGGCAATATGGTATCAAAATCTTTCTTGTGATTATAAAGCAATTAACAATTTGAACTCTTCAATAGAAAAAGCACCTATGTTTGTTTGTCACACACCATGACTTTCACCTAAATCTTGATCATGTGAGACATGAGCCCCTCAACCAACATCTGATATTGCTCAAACTGTGAGACAAACAAAAAATCAGTGTAACAACTGAGACATCAACTATAGTTCCCTAACTAGGGCTGCGTACCAGCTGCTTGAACCATTTAACATGATAACATCAATCACTATCAACCACTCAACTAAGAAAACATCACAATCTTTGTCACAGTTTCCAGTTAGAGCCTTCGTTGAACCACACATCTACACAACCAATTAGGAAAAGGGGTGGTTAATAGTGGTTTAGACCTCAAGAGAAGTCTAAGATTTTCCTAATTAAAATAATTATGCTGATTCTAAGGGTTAGGGTGTATAAATAGCATGGACAAATCTCCTGGTGATGCAACAACTCTGATCATGTAGATGCTAAAATCTCACCCAATTGGGATGGTGTTACAAGTAGAAAGCATTCAGCATCATCCTTAGTATTATTTACTTAAGAGTTTGCTGATGGCATCTTGTGCATGGATTGATTTGGTTTGGATTGTTTTGAGAGTTACATGCTGCCTAATTTGGATAAAGACATGAAGCCAAAGATAGCCCCAATTATTTCTTTAAATAATTTGAGGGGGATCAAGGGAATATGGAACTTCCAACTGCCCCTATCATTTTCTTCATACATTTTGGTGGGGGGCACAACAGATGTGGATAAGTTGGCGGCCGGCTGCTGCAGAGCTGCATCGGCATGCTTCTACCTACTTGATCCGAAGTGTCTTCCAACTTCTCCTTGCAGGCTTGCACCACAGAACTGATTCTCTACATTGTGTCCAATTTTGGTTCGCATAACATATAGTTGTCCAGAACAGACTGTAAAATGCCTCAAAAGTAAATAATGTTATGAACTTCTAATTCCTTATATGGTTACAATTCGCATTTGTTGGATTAAACAGTGGAAAACTTTGTACTCACTTAGAAAATTTCGGAATGTTTTTACTCCCTCCGGCCTATAAGAAGTGTTCTTCATTCAGAAATACAGAAGAAACATTATTTTGTGATTTGGAGTAAGAACCCTTGATGCCTTTCAATATTTATTAATAAATAATTTGCCCCCAAAAAGAACCTCTACGCACATGTCTCTGCATTTTATTATTTTTATCATAAAATAAGATATGGGCTAGATTCATTATTTTCCCTCCTTCCCACATTAATTGATAAAATTTAAAAAAAACAAAAAATATATTTTTTAATTTAGACAATTAATAGGGAAGGGAGGGAGTGTCATACTATCATGGAAGGTTGTATGGGTCGATATGGCACTAGATCGACCTATATGTACCCGTATCGGTTAATATCAATACGGGTATGGGGGGTAGTATGCCCCCTACACTGAATCACGATGTATATCGGTCATCTTGTATCGATATGGCTGATCTGTATCGATACAGTATTAAAAATTAATTTTTTTATTCTAAAAATTATTTTAAAATTTAAAAAAATTACTTTTTTTTGAAAAAAATTTGAAACTTTTTTCTTAAAAACAAAAATACTATTCAAAACCAACTTCTTTGAAAGTTTATATTTTTGTTATATTAAAAATAATATTTTTAAAATTATATGAGATGAATACGGGTAGGTACATGTAATTTACATAATTATTTTTTATATATAGTCATTCACAAATATATATTTATTTAAATATATAACTTAGACTCATATTAAATATATTATTTATTTTTAAAATAAATTAATTTTAGAGCACTTAATATAAAAAAAATAAGCAATAATTTGTATGAGACGGAGAACATAATAGTATATGGTTCCAAATAAATTAATTTTAGAATATTTGTATTAGTTGATACGATATTCTATAATCTTATTATGCTCTAAAAAAATATTATAATAATATATTATTAATTATAATATATTTTTATATTTATAAAATATTTTATATTCTTCTGCACATACCAAGCGTATTATCAATATATATTTATATTTATAATCATCGATATTTTCATCTGTATCGATATAACCTTCTATTCATACTACTACAATTCGGTTGACATATTTTTTTGGCAGCTAATTAGCATTACATTTTCCCAGCATCCAGGAAAAATTCCAGTCTGGCCCAGATCATGTGAATCTTTCCACTTTCGTAGGCCCATCAACAATCTAGTTGGCTATCAATAGGATTACTTGACATCCATTAGCCAGTCACACTGGTATCAATTTACCAGATAAAGGCCTTTTGCTAAGAAGATGAAGGGCACGGATGCTTCTACAATGGCCGTATGAATTGAGATCAGAGCCAGATGGGCACATAAAAAACCATCCCTTTTGCCCCCTGTTAAAGACCTTGGAGTAAGAACCAATATAGAATTGGTAATTATGTAAGGAACAGCAAGGTATGGCAGTAATTCAATGAAGATTTAGGGACAGTAACTTTGGTCATTATTTTATTTGACAGAGACAGGGAGAGAAATCGGTCTTAGCAGTCGCTGTTCTTTCTCTGTGTTCCATATGATGACTCCTTGGCTGTTGGCACTTTTTCTTTACTTCCCCTTGGAATCTGAAACCTCAAATTCCCAAACCACCCTTTCAATGCCCCATTCCACTTTCCAATTAATTGACCTTATTCTCCTTCATTTTACTAAATGGCAAATACGACATCAGACAATGATTATATGGCACATAGTCCTGATGCAAGTCCAACATATTAACATGAACATATAACTTAGTTCATTGAATCTCCTAGAATGTAACTTATTTCAGCCAACATCAACATTCATTATTGAATTGCTTGAACATTTTGGCACATTATGATCTAAAAATGAAGAAAATGAGTTAATCAGAGTCCTACAAATCAAGCATTAGGAAAAAATAGACAATTAAAAATTGTAAAACTTATTTACATATTCTCTTTGTCCTATATTAATAGTTTTATTTAAAATAATAATAATTTTTATTTAACGGTAAAATTTATATTTAAGAGAACAAAAAATAAGCTTATGATACACATTTTTAAGTTTCTAACTACTTAAAATTAAATAAAATAGAGCTATTAATATGGAACAAGTTTTTTTTTGCTAAATAGAGCTATTCATGTGGGATGGAGAGAGAGTATCAATTAAGAGAGAATTAGTTGAGTATAATAGAGATTAGTAGTTTAATGTTGAAAAATATTTTCATGACAAGATAACATAACCAATAGACATGTGGAAGGGGGGAACATGGGAACTATTGGATCCAGTTCCCACATTTCTCTCTCACCATTTGTCGGTGATGTGTAGCTTCCCATTGTTGGTCACTTAGCTATGGGTTATGAAAATTGATCATGTTAGACAAGCTATTTTATGTTGGTCAAGTTAATATTCACTTCGCCATAAATTAATAGTTCTATTTAGCAAAAAAAATTTGTTCCATATTAATAGCTTCATTTTATTCAAGTTAAGTGATTGTGTATTTAAAAAAGAGTATAGTAAGGTTATTTTCTTTCTCTTATATGTAGATTTTACCATTCAATAAAAATTATTATTTTTTAAATCTAACTATTAATATGGGACAAAGGTAGTACATAGCTAATGACTTTGTCAAAGTCCATACCTTGAAAATGAAAGATTTGGAAAGTATGAAAAATTCTAGAGGCCGGCAATCATAAAACAGTGATGGTCGTTTCTCTAGGAGACAAGGAACACAAATGATTAAGAAGGAAATTTCATGCAAGCCATATATCTTTGGCATAAATAACAACATTAGAATTTACATGAACTAAAGTTAGATAATATTTTGTTATCAAAACGGGCAATAGAAAGGTAGAAAACATAAGCATGTATGTATGTACGGGGGACCCATCACTTGAAAGTAATGGGGTCTGCCACTTCTTGTAGTCTAATGCACTGAGTGAGACCCCCCAAGAGGTGCCCTATTCACTAATGTTGGTTTGTTGCAGCCAACTTGTCTATACACCTGGCACTGACCACTATTTTGCAGATGAATCTCATCTGACCAAGATGGGTGTCTGCTACCTGAATTGATCCTCAACAATGCAACTGATATTGAGCAAAAATACAAATGTACTATGTTTGGAGTTAGGTTCACTCAATAATGCATTTATAACTGTATTCTTTCAGACATCTTCGGCTCCACCACGGAACAAATGTGTCCCACCAACCATTGCTTCTCATTCAATTCTTCCTTCTATATTCCTTTTTATTGAATTGAATGCTTTTGATAGCCATTCAATTCTTTCTTGCTTCAAAGAATTGGGTCTATCCTACAAAGGGCAATATCGCACTTTGAGTCATACCAGGGTCATTCAAGTAATATCCTATTTTCTCCTAGTTAACTAGCTTTATTAAATGCAAACTAAATATGACAATAATAAAACCCTCCCTCTCCTCTCTCGGATCCTCCACCCGGGAAGCCAACCATAGAAGACTCTCACTGAAGTCTTCTCTGGTTCTTCTTCTTCCAGACTTAGAAACAATCAAAATAAATGTTTAAAGCGTTTCTATCTTTTTCTTTCATCTCCTTCCTTGCTTTCCTCTTCATGGCAGTTTCCATCTTCCTCCCAACAAGCACAAAGGATCACAAGCACGCTAGCCCACCTGCCAAAAGGTCCAAAAGGCATCAAAAGACCCAGAAGAAGCCGCCTTCGTCATGGGACCAGATCAAGAACCTACTCACCTGCAAACAGGTTGAAGGGTCCCGAGTTCATGACCCTGCTTTGAAGAGCCATCCCGGGTATTCCAAGCTGGGGTCATCCTGCACTTCCATCTGCACTTTCAGGGATGTGGCTCATGGGAACACCAGAATCGTGCACCGTGGAGAGAACTCGCCGGACAGCAGCAGCCTCGGCCAGGATGCCTCCCTTTTGAGCCGGACGGCAGGGGCAGGGCCTGGGACGAGCCGGAGGTCCAGGGGAATGCCACTGCGGAAGCTCTCTGGTTGCTACGAGTGCCACATGATTGTTGACCCCAGCAGGTACTCATGCTAGTCATATTTGTTCGTACTTTGTTTCTTTACATTGGCTTTCATGGCCCTCATCATCTTTATTTGAGAAGAAATTTGAGCAAAAACAAAAATTGACAAAGTTGGGAACATCAGGTACCCACCTCCTAGAGCAACCATTTGTGCTTGTTCTCACTGTGGGGAGGTGTTCACCTCGGCCGAAAGCTTGGAGTCTCATCAAGCTGTAAGACACGCTGGTGAGAGAAAAATCTCATTTAGTTTCTTGCCGTATCCATTTTGCTAAGTTAATGAATTGATTTTGACTTCATTCATTCACTTCTTAATGCCTAATTAACTCTCACAAGTGCTAAATTGAATTGATTGATGAAGAGATTGAGATTGTATCTCATATTGCTACTTGATTGTGCAGTTTCTGAGCTGGGTCTAGAGGACTCAGGCCGCAACATAGTGGAGATCATCTTCAAGTCAAGCTGGCTCAGGAAAGAAGGCCCCGCCTACAAGATCGAACGGATACTGAAGGTTCACAACAGCCAGCGGACTGTAAACAGATTTGAGGACTACCGAGATGCCGTCAAGGCCCGGGCCGCGGCCGCGAACAAGCTCGGCCCCGGCAAGAAGAACCCCCGGTGCGCCGCTGACGGCAACGAGCTGCTCCGGTTCCACTGCACCACCCTAACGTGTGCCCTTGGTGCAAGGGGGTCCACATCCCTCTGTGGGGCCGGGCCGGGGTGTGGGGTCTGTACGATCATTCGCCACGGGTTCGAGGGCAAAGGGGTGCGGACCACGGCTAGCAGCGGCCGGGCCCACGATTCTCTCACAGTGGTCCCAGGGGAGACAAGGAGGGCCATGCTGGTTTGCCGGGTCATAGCCGGCCGGGTGAAGCGCTCGACGGCCGGTGGAGCAGAGGCGGAGGAGGGCTACGATTCGGCAATAGCCGGTACCGCCAGCGTCTACACCGATCTTGAGGAGCTGTTGGTTTTCAATCCGAGGGCGATCCTTCCTTGTTTTGTTGTGATCTACAAGATGGTGGATTAATTAGCCTCATCTTCGTTTAATTTGAAGTTTGTTTGTGGTTGTGTTAGTACAACTTCAGTTTCTTTGTACATATGATTTTGTTCAATTATTTGGGTTACAGTATGCTGAACACCTGATTCAGTCGCTTAGGACATGCATCAGATGGGTCACCAAAGAAGAAGAAGAATGTTATAAATTAATGAACTGAGAGATGCACCAAGAGCTTGTGTACAAATATGTGGAAACAATGAAGTCAGTGGCCTACCCTACTCTGCTAGTCACATGTAGTCTGTAGAACTCCGAAGGGACCACTGTTTCATATGGTTTGCTTATAATGACCATTAAAAAGACTTGACTTAAGTGGGATCCACAGTAGGCTGCTCTAATCCAATTGGAAAGGAACATTTTATGGTTTTCCTTGTCCATCCTCTATATAAAAGCAAGAATTGATGGCACATTTGCTTGCAATTGGAAACTTAATAGGACTATCGCATCACTAAACTAAGGCATGTGCAGGAACAAATCCTTTGACCCCGTGCCTGACACTGCACAAGCTTTCTCAAGTACAAGTTCACTTATTAGATTAATTTACTATCTATAAAGATTCATTCAATAGTATTATATCGAAGAACCAAATTTTGCGTATTTGTCATAAAAGGTTGATGACAATCATAATTTGGTCCCAAGGTAACATGGAATCCTCTGCAGGCACCTCACTTCCTTGGGGTTCGGACGACCTAGTTACAGCTGACATAGGACTTCATTAGATTATGCACGCCGTATTAGCCTCTTTGAGAGGACCATAAGCCCCTTCTGACTCCTAAAAGATGCCAATGAGGTAAGAACTGTGCTTGGGTATGAATTATGTACTAACTCCACTCACATCTGCATGCAATACCAAATTGCAACCAGCTCCATTCTCATCCTAATGAATAAATTAGCTATCTAATTACTGTGGGACACTAACGTGAATTGTCGCCCCATATGTGTTCATGTTAGGTAACTCTATTAGAAGAGTTGGATATGAGCATTCCAAGAGAGTGCAATGGTGCCCCTAGGTAGGGGATGCAATTGAGGATTGGGTAGCAATATTTTTCAGATAATTAATTCCTTTTATCTTCAATTTTAGACCTGTCCATCACTTATTTCGCTCTGCAAATTAGTAGGGAATTGGGTGCACTGCTAATTTTTTATAAACATTTTGTTATATTTAAGGCAACAAGCGCTTGATTATTGGTCTTAATTCAAAATAATATAGAAAATATCTTTACTTTATACTTTTTCTAACTTATATTAATAGCTCTATTTAATAAAAACTAATTTCCAAACAATAATTTTTATTGAATGGTGACTCACATCTAAGAGAATACCCAGTTATTTAAATTGAGCTAAATAGAGTTATTAATATGGGATAAACTCTTTTCTCAAATGAAGCTATTAATACAAGATGGAGAGAGTATATTACATATACTAATTTCATATTTAACAAGTTGATTGATCTGAAGTGAATCCAGGTTTAGCCACTTTAAGATCACTTCAATCACCTTGAAGCTTGATTAGAGCTTGTGGCCATAAGATTTGTTGCACGTGACCCTGGAAAAATAGCATAACATAGTAAGGAGAGGATGTAAATAAGAAAAGTTTCAACTTCTAAATAGAAAAAATTAGCATAGGGTCAACTTTATGGAAACTTATATAAGGTTATTTTTTATATGTGAGTCTTGCCAATAGATGTAGAAGATGAGACTAAGAAAAATTGGAAGAACACCATAAAAAATTAAAGTTGACAAAATTTGGGTCCATTTGGATATGTGGACTGCTTGATCACATCATTCAATTTTACCTTTAAATTAATAAATAATATTATATTTTTTAATTTAGATTAATAGAAGTTAAAAATGAGTTGGATCAACTGAGATTTAAAGATCAACTTTGATTATGTGGGCCAATAAAATTTGGTGTCATTTTTATATGTAAGCCCCATTTATTTAACTTTATCAATTTTGAGTCATTGATTTAAGGTTAAAAATTTAACTAACCTTAATAAGTGAGTCTCATTTATAGAAAATTGATTAAAAAATTACATGGGGCTTCCCTTATGATTTACTACTCATATCTCTTATTCACATACCCGCCTTTGATAATAAATTCTACAAAAATAACCTTACAAAAATCAATGAAAGCTTGCCTGAGGTTGACTTTACAATAAGCCTTTTCTCTTTCTTTCTGTCTATATATTTGTTATTAGGAACTTTTTAAGTTTATATATAAGTTATTCAAAAGAAAATTTAGGCATACTCTATTTAACATGTAATGGCAAAAACTTTGATCTTTGCCTTTTCTCTTCCGGTCAAAATTCAAAATATCTGAACTAACACTTGCTTTTAACATGCATATAGCAACAAAATTTCAGTCATACGTACGGAATTGTTATCAGTTTGCAGGAAACATCACATGGGAAAAGAAGCACCAAATCAGCCTCTCGTATAAAGAGCGTCATATTTAGCCTTTGATACTGTCACCCACCTTTCTCTAATACTCGTTCATGCATTTAATAAGTGTATTATATAATTTTTCAAATTAAAATAATTTTATTTTTAAAAATTAAATATGACATTTATTAGAAGACAGAGGGAATTTGTAATAAGAAGTCTCGTTTGTTTGTCTGAGATGGAGCTCAAATACATCAATATGAGCCCGGGCTACGTGGGCCATTAGATTTCAATTCAATGGTATATATAACTCAAGGTTGCCTGCTCCCTTACGTTCTGACTGTTCTCAAAGCCTAGGTTCGCACAAAAAATGAGCAAAATCAAGTAAGACTTTGAACTTTGTTTGGAGGGAGGGTTCGAATGAGCTGGTCCGGGTTCTCGGTCACGTTAATCCATGCGTTTGTAGTGGGATTGAAGATCCAGTTACAAACTCCTAATATTGATCACCGACAAGCTTAAGTGGAATATTGTACTTTTTTAATAACCAACACAAATTAGTGAGATTCTGTAGCTCCCCACCTTTGGATATTCTACTCCAAATTGGTACCATGCTCCCTTGTCTTCGTCCCTCTATCCATGACCATCCAACTGCATAAACAATATTATAATAAAGTCACTGTTTTTCTACCACCTTGAAATTTAGTCAAGTATCAAGGTAGTAGAGTGGAATTGTGATTTGGATCCGTTTTTTGCAGATCCCTGCTCCACTTTCATCCTGAATTGGCTGATTGAAATCCTAGTGTCATTTATAGGTAAAAAAGTTACTACATAACAACATAAGGTCTTAAATAGTACTCTTTTGTCCCATATTAATAGTTTCATTGGACAATTTTTTTCTGTTTCAATTTAAGTGACCGAGTACTTAAAATATATTTCCACCTTCCCATATTAAAAGCTTTATTTGGATCAATTTAAGTAGTTGGACACTTAAAAAAATATCTCAGAAGCTTATTTTATATTTTCTTAGCTATGAGTCTCTCTATCCCATAAAAATTACTCTATCCGTTTTAAATTAATAACTCTATTTGGCAAAAAAGTCTATTTCATATTAATAGCTTAATTTTATTTAATTTAAATAGTTGGGTACTAAAAAAAATCATAAATTTATTTTTCATTCTCTTAGATGTGAGTTTCACTGTTCAATAAAAATTACTAATTTTTCATATATAACTACTAATATAAGACAAAAGGAGTACTATTTTTTTAAATGAAGCTATGAACACAGGATAAAGAGAGTATTTTAGAAAGTATTTGTCATTTTCTTTGTTGTGGGTCTTAATGTTTAATTAAAAGTATTTCTTCTCTTCCATAATAAGTGTTTGGATTAGAAAACCAAAATGAATTTAAATTAATTTTTGGTTTTCTAATCCATACACTTATTATCGGACAAAGAGAGTACTGTTTTTTTAAATGAAGCTATTAATATAGAACTGAGGGAGTACGAACTCAGACCAGATCATGTGGTAATGGCTAGTGTAAAATACAATATGATCAAATTAGATTGGATTATTTTTATAAGCATGACAGTAACCATAAGTGAGATTTTATGGTTTGTACAGTTGACACGAACAAGATATATATTTGAATACATAATGTTGGCAAACAACCTTAACAAGCCTAATAAGCTCGCAAACCAATATTACCACGTCAATAATCTATGAAATTAAATATGTATCGGAAATTCAGGACGGTTCCTATGTTTCATTATGTCCATATATTGCTTGACTTCCCACTTACATTAATGCTCATAGATATGCTGAAAGGGGTTCCGAAAGCCCAGAATATTGAGCTGTTTTTGTCTGCCAGTTGTACGTGTACCGTGTACGTTGTCCGGTGCCTCATATACATCAAATTAAGGTGCCAGCATTTAAGATCACGGCTTTACTCTTCCCTCCCTTGAAGTTCAAATTCTCCTGTGCTGTGGTCCTACAATGTCAATAGATGTGGTTTATGGTGACTGGGCTTGTGAAGTACTTGCACTTCATGTTATGAACAAGCCAGCTTGGGAGACTGCAAGAATCTCCTCTGCTTCTGGACATGGTACTTTGATCAACTCTTTTGAGACCGTGCACTAGTAGCTAATTAGTATTTACCCAATGAAAGAGGTCTTGAAAAATGGGCCCTCAATCTCAATATGAATATACACAAAAGAAATGCCCTTGTTTATGGTTTTACACAACGGAAGTGTCTAGTATGATTTATGGTACTGTATATCCAACCTTAGGGATATGTTATTATGTTACTGATTAAGTAATTATCGTTAAGTCCCGACCATTACAAATTGACTAATAGGTAAATGAGGTATACATAAATTTTAAAAATTCTAAAGTACCCTTCTATCTTTCCGAATTGAATTCCAAATTTAAGACTCTAACCGCCCAAATTGGAAAAGTGCGCACCATTTGCTCTCGACAAAAACCAAAGCTTTGGCGATTTCAAGCTCCTGGGATTGATCTATTGCCTGCCGTCTTCCTCACTGTTTGTTGCCGCTCCTAGGACCCCCGCCAACCTTGTACTACAGAGACTGATTGGAATGGGAACTCGCGGAGAAGGTTCGGCAAGGAAATGAGATGAGGGTGGTGAGGTCTTAGAGTGCCATGTTCGACTTGCTGGAACTCAGCGAGAGGTTCGGTTGGGATAACGAAGACAAAAATGGATGGGAAAAGGTGGACTTTTCACTTCTAGGCACGTCAAGAGGCGATCGAATTCCCAGAATTAGAGACTCTGGTCTGGATTCCTATTTGCCTGTCAGGGATTTAGAGCTTCAGAGCTGATAAACGATAAATGGTCTGCTCAGTCCCACTTCTCTGTCATTGTCACGACCCTCTCGCCTCTCCCCCTCCATGGGTGCTGTCACCCCTCACCCCCGACAACAGCGCCCCAGACGTCTTCGTCTCCATTTCAATTGTTTGCTCCGACCACCTTGCACCAGATTCGGCGCCATCCTCTCCTCTAGCGCCTTTGTCTCCGCTTTTTTTCTCTAGATGCTCCTTCTCCAGCATCGGAATTCTGCCCCGACTCTCCCCTTTGCTGCTCCTGCTCCTCAGAGAGTCCAGATTCACCCTGTGAATTGTTGGGTTGTGGTTCCTGTCACCTGCGCTTCCCTCTGGCTCAATCACCGCGGGTTCCGACCATTGAAAAGGATAGTACGCCCACTAGTAGTCCAAGAGAAGGCGACGTTCGACTCGGTGGTCTCCACAACCGGAAGCTATGTGAGAAGCTTATCAGACATATCTAATAGCTTAAATTAAACAAATGAAGCAATTAATATAGAACAATATTAAAAACACAGAGTATATATTTACTGTTCTGTTTTGTGGATGTAAAAAACACAGAGTATATATTTACTGTTCTGTGGTGGATGTAAAAAACACAGAGTATATATTTACTGTTCTATGGTGGATGTACAAAACACAGAGTATATATTTATTGTTCTGTTCTGTGGATGTAAACAACACAAAGTATATATTTACTGTTCTAATCTGTTCAGTAGTGGATGTAAAAAACACAGAGTACATATTTACTCTTATGTTTTATGGATGTAAAAAACACAGAGTATATATTTACTATTTTGTTCTATGGTGGATGTAAAAAACATAGAGTATATATTTACTATTTTGTTCTGCGAATGTAAAAAACACAGAGTATATATTTACTATTCTGTCATGTGGTGGATGTAAAAAACACAGAGTATAAATTTACTACGACAAATGAGGAGAAGAAAGTTGCTTTGCCTAATGGGGCAAAGCAGGCTGAATCCAGTAAAGAGGAGAACGAGGTAGAGGTAGCGGGTGCCATATATTCTCCAAAGGTGAAGCTTTCTGAAGTTGTCGGAGGGAATGAAAATTCTGGATCAGTGATTGAGCAAACTGTTGATGCTTCCAGTTCAGTTGCAACTTCTATTGCCTCAAGTACATCGCCTACTGTGGATGCAAATTTTGATCCTAAAGACAGTTTAGGATCGAGAATGGAAACAATCGAGGAGTGCAGCCAGCGGAGAATAAATTTCAGCCACCGAAGAATAGAAGGGAAAAGAACTCCCACCTTGTATATGGACTTGGAGAAGACAAACAGTCACCCGAAGGCCAAACTCAACTAACATAGTGAAAAACATGGGAGGATGTCATTGTGAGGGCTAAATATGGGGTGATGGATTGGTGCAACAGGTACCATGGGTATAAAGACAGCGAGGCTAGGCTAGGGTTGTGGCCATACCTTCGCCAACCCAAGGACAACTGAAAGGAGGTGATCGGGAGGCCGGATGATGACCGGAAACACACCGGCATCCAAAAATGTACCAGACAGTGAGAAGAAGAAAAAAATTGAAAAATATACCAGAAGCTCATGGAGGAGCAAGGAAAACATGACAGCAGCCCTAGCTAGCGCCTATGGGTTCTTGGTGACCGAATGAAGATAAGTCCAGTAAAGGGAGGCAACAAATGGTGGCGAAATTGCCCTCCAGTGGCCCAAAAATGAATTTCAAAGGTGAGAAAAATTGAGGAAAAGATCGGTACCTCATGGAGGAGCGAGGAGAACATGGCGGCGGTCGTAGCTAGTACCAACGAACTCGTGCTAGCAAGGCAAAGTAGATCCTGACAAGAACCAGTGAAATCTGACGATGGAGGAGGCACGATATAGTGACCGGAAACTCACTCGGGACGTCAAAACGTCTTGCAGCTTCTAGAATGTGTCAATCCATTCCAGATTTATATATTTTTTTCCTTTTATGTCCTCATCATGCATTAACCTCTTATTTAGGTGTTGTATATCCAAAATTCGCGTCGAAAGCGCGTGTCGAGGCCTGCGTCTTGCAACTAAGCCCCACACCCGACTATACGATTATAATATTGAGGTCAAACATGTAAATACAAATACGCCGAAGCATCACATTTTCCTGCAAAAAATGATCAGAAAAATAGTAGAAAAATCACATAAAGTAGAAAAATTAGGGACATTGCACAAACATATGATTTTTAGTAAGGAGGTCATAAAATAACAAAGTTGTCATTTTTTGTATATTAAAATAATTTAGCTAGCAAAGTAACAATTAAGATGTACCAAATTAAAACATATAAAAAATTATCAATCATAAAAAATTATGATAACTACTAAAAAACATAATAAGTGTTTTATATGCATTAAATACATACCTATTTGACATTTAATTAATTTCGTCTGCAACAATTTCTACAATTATCATAAATTCTAGAGCAAACCAAGAAGTGAGAATAACATCCTCAAAAGGAACAAATTGACATCCCATCCACTAGCTCCTAACTAGCACTTGTTAGTCATGGAAAAAAGGCAATTTAGAGAGGTTGGTGGAAAACTAGTGCATTTCGATCATGGTCGGAGCCTAGATCCCGAAGGGAGGACTAGAGAACACTGAAATCACAAGCGTAGGGTGGAGGATGAAGGCTAGGAGGTGGGAGCAAAAGGAGAAAACATTAGTCATATACCTTGAAGAGGCATGTATGCGTCGACCACAACCGGGCTTGGGGAGGAGGCAATGCGACAAGCTAGAGATCTAAACTATAATTTTTGGGAAAATTCACTAACAAAGGCCCAAACCTGGAGGGAGGGTTTGAGGACACTTGAACCACGGTCTAAGGATGTAGAATAGAGGATGGGAGGCGGGAGCTGAGGAGAAAATCCACAATCAGAGGACGACAACTGGGAGGAGGAGGCGTGCACTTATTGGCCTTAAACGTACTTGGGAGGGAGGAGGCAATGTGATGAGTTAGGGCTCCCAACTGGAATTTTGGGGAAGAAGAGAGGTAGATACTGGATGAAAAAGTTAGTCCCGATAGAGTAATGGAGATGGGTTAGTAAACTTCAAAGAGCCAAAGGTCAAAATCAAAAGCCAACCCAACTATATGAGACCGAAGTAAACCAAACTAAAACGGATTAGTCATCCGGCATTATAGCCTTATTAGAAAAAATGACCCTTACGTGCACTTGGCTAAGATAAAATGTTCAGATGTCCGAGTTACCTAAGTTGGATATATGTATTGCAAGACTACGTTCCCCCCCGATTAGCTCGTTTGGGAAATGTCCCACTATGTCCAAATGTTCGTCTTGGACATGTTCGTTGTTTGGGTTCGCGGGCTAGATGCTCGGTTGAATGGCACAAAGTCATGATCTTTATGAAAAAGACTTACTTACTTAGCTATTTGACCTTGTGAGTGCCACATGGACGACGCTTCCCAGGCACCTCCGTGATCAAAATTTATAATGTTAAATATAAAATTTTGGTCCAAGTTGCTCTTTTAATTTAGTAATTTATTAGATAATTTATTGGGTTAATATGACATTGACTTAGTCCATTATAGTGGGTCAATGAGTTTTGAGAAGGAAGCCAGTATTTAACTATTTTTTCTTTGACCAATCCTATAGTTTACTCAGGAAGGGAGTATTAATAAAATTAAAAAATGAAGGGGTTCATTTGATCACCCCGCGCCTCCAACGTAGGCCCGTCCCTGATCGTTAGTGCATGCAAAGGTTCTCACTTGCTGTGCCATAAACCCATGTAAAAATAGAGTAACTCCCCGAGAAGAATAATTTCTCCTATCACTGAGGTCCACATAGACATATCTGATCGCCAAACAATATCCTTCACTTATAGTAGAGACACATTTTATATGTTGAACACATAAGCAAATAAGTATAAGCTGGTTTATCAGCATGTTATTTTCCCCTACTTGAGGACAAAACCTTCAAAGTAGTGAGCAAGTCATACTTGTACTCTTGCACAAACATATACTCACCCGGAATTATCTTTATGTAGATATAAAATACCAAGCATGAAATTCCGGGTCCCACCCAAAACACCCAGTGCCCATCCCAAAGGTGGCCCCCTCTGACCAGTGCCGGCCCGATACACTTGGCCGGATTCATCCCTGCGCCGGAATATCCCTTCTTCGTCGTCACTGTCGTTGACACAAAAGTCAGGAGCCCCATTAGGGCACCCACAATCAGGCTGATCACAATGGTGCCATAAGCCTGTGCTTGCCGATAATCGAACGCAATTGATATGGACCCGAACAGAAATGCAAGTGTGCAAATGATCTCTAGCAATAGGGCAGTGGTGACAGTGATGCCGGAGGAGTCTTCATAAGAGATGGCACCGCCGCCTCTGGCGTCGACCCCAGTGAGGGTGCAACCACCTAGGGAGAAGATGTGCTCCATTGTATCGTCCACAACAGCTTTGACAGCAACTGCACCTAGTGTAGCCCCTGTACACTGGGCCACAATGTAAACTGTGGCTCGGGTAGGGGAGATGAGGCCCATTAGAGTGGCTGTGAAGCTTGCCACCGGATTGAGGTGGCCACAAGAAACAGGTGCTGTGGCTAGGATGAGTATGGTAATGATGGGGAAAACAAGAAATGAGATGACTAAGTTGGTATTTTTCGTTTGAGTCACGGAGCAAGAGATGGCTGTGGTATCGATCATAAACACTAGGACTGCGGTGCCAAGGAGCTCTGACATAGATGCACGCCATAGCTGCCAAGGTTTCAGGATCAGAATCAGATTAGGATGGTACCATCTAATTTGTTCTGTAAGAAAATGGTAGTAGAATTATACTTGATCAACCATTTCCGGACAAAGTAACCCCCTGGGAAAGGAAAATAAAGAAAGATAGCAAATAAGAAGCACTTACCCCCGGGGAAAGGCACTCTTGTACTCCTAGCCTCTCACAAAGCAAGTCTCTGAAGGTTTTGGCACCTCTGTTTGCGCTTTCTCTTTGAGGTTCAGCAACATCTCTGAAAAAATGGGTTTATTAACATTACAAACTTTCCATCATAATGTGCAAATGAAACTCCATGTTAACTAAAAATCAGAACTGACGAGAAAAGCCCCACCACGTATTTGGAGGCAAAGATAAACTTGAGTGGGAGATTCAAATTAATACCTTGTAGTGGGGAAGGGCTGGATTTTGCTCCCCACGAGCATGCTTTCTTCATTTTCAGACCTTGCATATTCTCCTGCCATTTCTGTCTTCTCAACATTGAGCATGCATTTTATGGAGGTGACACCGTGACAGGGGGGTGCAGAGACTGAGTGATCAGAGATATATTTTCGTGGGGTTGGTGAAGATGCTCTTGGTGTGATTCACAAATCAAGCGAGAAACTGGAGCAAACAGAAAGTGCAGAAAACAAGAACGTAATGGTCCGCAGATGTTTGCCTAGGTGCCGGGGAAAAGGTGGAGTTCTTGATCCAATGGAGAATAAACAGGTCTCAAGTTAATTGCCATGCACAAGCAAGAGAGGACTTTGGGAGGTGGTCCATGCTCTACAAAATCATGCTCCATGTTGTCCACTGATGTTGGTTAGGATTGGTGATGGATCTTTAGAACCACGAGAGACTTCAGAAGGTTGATTTGTCATAGAAAAAAAACACACTTACAATTTAAGTCCTTCGTGTGCATGTAGCTTCTGGAGGTATGAAATATCCTCAGCTGCATTTGATAACACTTCTCAATTGAGCTTATAGCTTCCAGAGAGCCCATATTCTGGTAAGGGCTTTTGGACAGGTCGAAGTCAAAAAATAACTCAAAGCTAGAGTCAGTTGGACCTCCTTCTCGGCTCCGGCTTCAACTTTTTCACGCATTTCTACTAACTATGATAGCTGGTGTTTACAACATAAAAAACCAAAAAAAGAACAAAGATAACTAAAAGTTTAATGGGCCCCCTCTATATTCAACTGTAAAAAGATCCTAGCAATCAGCATTTTCAGCTTGAAGATAGTGTGATTAACATTCAGAAACTCATCCCAGCAAATTCTGCCTTTGACCTTGGTTTGAGAGATCATCTTTGATCTTATAGAGGGTTCACTATTTGGCGGGAGCCCTATTAGTTTATGAGGATTGTGACCATTAGATCATGCTCATATCTTTGGATTTGATGGCTAGTTAGCCGGAGCTCTAGTAAGCTTATTAAGTTGTCAAATCAGGTACACCCTAATATTGGGAGTAATATTGGGAGTAGGGCTGAGCTTAAAACCCCTACCCAACCTGATTTGGATAGAACCAACCTGAGATTGACTTAAGTAGGGTTGGAACCTATCTCAGGTTGGGTCCAATAAAATAATACATGGGAAATCAAGGGTCGGGTTGGGTTTAGCATGTGAAAAACCTAAAAACTGAACTGATCCGTTATTGGTTAGTCAGGTATGAAAGGGTGGAAAGGGGTGACTCGCCAATCGGATTGGGTTGGGTTTAGTAAGGCAGGTTTGTGAATTTTGAGATTTACTTGAGATTTGACTCCCACCCCTAGAGATATATCGAGTTCTTAAATAACCTACAAAATTAGATGTAGGTGATTACCTAGAAATGGTATTTATGTGTGACTCCCACCCCCAGAGATATATCGAGTTCTTAAATAACCTACAAAATCAGAAGTAGGTGATTACCTAGAAATGATATTTATGTGTTCTTCAAATGATCAAAAGGTCATTCAATAAGATAGCCCTTAACCAAGGGTTGTCGACCTTCAAAGTGTCATGCATGCGAGTGTGAGAGAGGGGTGTCAAAAAGCTTCATGGTGTCTTGACATCTCAATACTACTGTCTGATATAAATATATATTGTGACATATGTGTATTGCTGACTTATTTCGGTAATAAAAATAATGTCAAGTAATGTATAATTTTGAGTCAAAAAATTGTCTATTGCTGCAAAAGAAGACATGATGAAGAAAATGCTAAACTTGAAGACTCAAGAAGTATTTTGAAAGGTAAAAATACACACACATATTTTACACATACATACTTGAGAGTGATAAGAATGATCATATAAATGTGAGAAAGTGTATGAGTTAGATGGATGAAAATTCGCAAAAGAATGTGATTATGTTCATTTGTGATCTATCACTCATAAATGCTCGATCAATCAAGTTTGAATGTTGTTCATAAGGCACTCCAGTACATTGAACGATCAATTGTCGCGTGGATAGATCGATCGAAGTTGGTCTCAATTGATTCCAATACAATGAGAAATAAATTGATGCATGGAACGATTGATCATTGTCAAGTCAAATTTCAAATGGTCAATCAATCGCCCCATGAAATAAATAATTGGTCAGATGCACAATTGTAAAAAATAACATTCCGTGTAGATTTTGTTTTCTATTAAATGTTCAACTCCTAAACAGACTTAGAAGTTGATAAAGAGGGGTTTGGACATGGCAAAGAGAAAGGCAGAAGCCTAGATACTCTAGCAAGTAAATTGTGAGACTTCTTTATTGAATTGAGAAGAGAGAACTTCCATGGCTATTGATTTTTAGAGAAACACCATAATTATCATATGAATCATTGAAAATTCATGTATATGACTAACTTCATGAATTGCTTGTAAGGACATGCTACACATATACTTGATGAACTAAGTGTTTAAAGAAGGTAAGAGTGAGATTAAAACCATGCATCTTTCAAATTTCATAGAGTTGCTGAGACGAACAAAGGGAAGATTGTTCAAGCTAACGAGGTTGCATTAAATATCGTGTTTTTTCAAAGCAAAAAAGGAGGAAGGACCAAATTTGATGTAAGTAAACTGTTGGGGTGGTGATATAAGAGAAGAGTGGTGTGGATGTCAGTTGAGTAATGAAAAAGACTTTTTCTTTGTAACTAGTAATTCTATATATATTTTGTTTATGTAGTGCATGATTGGTTTGGATTGAGTGTCCCATAATTTTTTCCCAAGTTAGGTTTCCACGTAAATAAATTATCTTGTTTTTTTGGTTGTTTGATTTTGCATATTTGCTAGACACATATGAATTTTGGCACTTTAATTACAAATTAATATTTTATTTTTCTAACATAAGGATGAAATATATCTTATATTTCTTAAGTAAAATTTTGAACTAGAGGTACTGTATTTACTTAGGTTTGACCTTCACAAATTAACATTGTTCATGAGTAGCATGGTATAAGCTTCTCTTTTTGTAATGGTAGGGGGGTTGGCAATCAGTCTAGTACTGTGGATGGACTAAACTCCAGGGGATGGAGTTTAGTTTTGAACACATATTCTAAAAGGTGGAGCGACTAATGATAATGGGACTAAAATCTAAATGCTAAAATAAAAGCATGTAAAGGAAGTAACAATATGCATGATTTATTTGTAAAATATAAGGGATATATAATGTGAGCCCTAAACCACTAGAATGTGAAAATTGTTAAAATATATAGTAATCTTAAATGAGGGCAGGTGTAACTAATTAACCTTGCCATAAAATTTGTGTGCCTAATTATAGCTTTTAATTATGTTAAGTACTTTGATATACTCATGCATATTTGTGGTGCAAGTTCGACTAGGTTAGGTACTGTAGTTCTTATTTGGTGGTAAGCCGTCTTCTAACCTAGCAGATCACTAAATTTTTATTAAAATTAGTACTTTAAAAAGTAAGAATTAAGAGTTTTAACATCATTGTGTAGAATTTTTTTATATAGCAAAATTCAATAAATATTCTCTCAATGAGCACTCACGAAGTATTAATTAATCAAACTATAAACATTCATGCCACACATGAACACACAATAATTTAATGTGGAAAACTCAAACTCAGGTAAAAATCACGATAGTTCTAAATGAACCAAATCAACACACTACTAACAAGGAAGATAATTATATTGACATAAATAAATGACCAACCTTTGTTTTGACTCTAACACA
The DNA here is from genome assembly GCA_035235625.1 of Saururus chinensis. NCBI lineage: Eukaryota > Viridiplantae > Streptophyta > Magnoliopsida > Piperales > Saururaceae > Saururus > Saururus chinensis. Next base: position 3,336,210 of record CP141141.1, read on the forward strand.
CTCATTTTGTTTAGATCTCCATAAATTCTTTTCATTGTTGGCTTTCAAGGCTTCTCCCTTAAGCACTTGAAACTTTTTTTCTTCCATGCTTTATCTTTGTCTTTTTTTAGCCTTCAGCAAGCTCCTCTTGTTGTATTGACTTCGACCTCTTAGAATCTTCAATCTCCCATTAAAGATATGCTATAACTCCTTTTTAGAACTTATGTGTGTAATATCTTTTTAGTTGTAGAATAACTTCATAAATTCATCATTGATCTTCAACTCAAAGCTTAATGTGAATTCTCCATGAAAAACAATATGCAAAAGGTATAAACCATTCTTCTCAAATTTCTTCTAGGTTTTTCTCTCTGAAAGTTCATGACTTCTTATCCCTTATATAGCTCTACAAACCGATTTAGGTCTTTGACTTCAATAAAGAAAGAAATTAAATTCAGAATGACTTAATTAGGGTAACTAGTCCTGAAAGCGATCGATTGTTTCAAATAGCAACCGATTGTTCATTGTTTGCTTAACACATGATACTTCAAGCAATTATTCAATTAACAAAGCAATTGATCGATAACTTTTTGTTTCGTTTTATATAGGGCAAAATCAAGTGCCTGATCAATAGTTATCATTAGCCTTATGTTCAATGAACAATTGTTCTAACTATAAAATTATAGTTGTGCCTTTTTTTACCTTAAAACCTCCTGAAATCACTTCTGAAACTTTTCCAAGTGATTTTGGTATGTGAAGGTGATATATATAAGCTTCAAAAACCTTAAATATTCTTTAGTTTTTTGTCTTGAGCCATAAGACCATGTTTGCTCCTATTTTTAAAGTCTTTTATTTCCAAATATGACTTGACGACAACAACATCTAATTAGATTTTAAGACTAAATACATACCTAAGGTTTTTGGACATAATTTTGATAAAAAAATTATTAATAAACTTGGCATATGACTCATATGTTTTTCCAATCTCCCCCATTGGCTATTTCTTGTAAAAATACTACACATTTGAAAATAAAAATAAAAATTACAATTCTTGACATAGTGTATTGACTTTCAAATTGTAAAAAATAACTTGACACTAAAAGACTTAAAATAGACTCATTTGGAATTGATCTTTTAAAGCATTGTATAATCCTGTACTTATCCTGCATACTAAAAATAAAAATAATTTGCAGAGTACTATTCAATGAAGAGAAGAAAAGGACTTTGATTTTCATTAATCACTTCTCTCATTTTTTGACATAAAGAGACAAAAAGTTAAAGTAATAAAAATATCAATTAAACATATTAGTTGAGTACATAATCATAAAGACATGAAACTAAAATCATCATACGATATCACATGGTCCTCATCTTTTGATAATGACACTCCCCTTAAAGGTATAACACTCAAATCTAATGTGGTGTAGTATACTCAAACAAGAACATACCCGCATAATAATATTCTAAGAAACAAGTAAACACAAAATTTAAATATTCAACAACCTAAAAAGTACATGAGAATTTCATATGAAGAAGAATCATGTTAATTTGACTTTTAGATAAAAAAATATAAGCAATCAAAATTTTGTCTAAAAATTCAGTTAATTATTGCTTTACTTTAAAATACTTATTTTCACAATGGTGCTTTAAAAACTTTGAGCAATCAAATTTTTTGTTTTCAAAACATTAAAAAATAGAACATGATGAGTTCTAATGCTAAAAAAACATTAAATTCCATTGAAAAATCAAGAACTCAAAAATAAAATTAAAACATTGAAAATAAGCGTAATTGAGCTCTTTTTTATTATTTTTTAATCTATTTTTTCTTTAATCTAAGTGCATCTACAAATTATGTTTATTAATATCTTGCCTTAGATCAATCAACCCATTGGTATGTGATGTTAATTTTATTCTATTCATTTTGACACATTAATCCTCTTTTATTAATTTTTGAAGAAAACCACCAATCAAGTCAACTCTTGTGTCTTTTAATCTTGAATCTCACAAGATCATTCTTAACCAAATTATGGCAAATTTATTCAGACCCTAGTAAAGACTAAGTTCACATTTTCAACTCTCTTTATCTAGAATCTATGTACATAATTTTCCTACAAAGATAAAAACACTCAGAAGCTCATATAATTAATATGTCATGCCTTTTCCTAAGTTATGATATTTTTCGTTGAGTCATTTTCTTGGGCTTGGCTTTTTCTGAATACTCTCTACTTGCATCATTCATTTTTCCACTTTTTTTTCTTAATTCTTTCATTCATTTTTCTTGGTGATAAGTGGATGAGAGCTTTACACTAGCTTAGGCCGACCTAAGTAACTTGCCCTTCCCCATCATCTTTACCAGGAAAATTATATTATCTAAAGATACATTAAAGTACAAAAACTCATAAACATTGAAGTACATTACATAAAATTTTCTTTTCTTTTGAATTCTAAATAGAAATCTAGTAAAAAATCCTCTAATTTGATCATGTAGACCCTACTAAAATCCAAATGCCTAAGTCAACTTATGTTTAAGAATTTTCTCTTGATGTTCATACATAAAAGTAACTTAAATCTCAATATGATGTGTGCAATTTTTAAAATCATAGATTACATTATCAAGTAAAAGAAAATCAAATTGATCTTCATTCTCCTTAGTGTGCCATTTTCATCATTAAAGTATGTTTTACCACTAATCATGTTATTTTTTTCATTACCAAACTCATATTTTCTAATCTTTCTTTCAGAATGAAATAATTTATCTATTTTTTTATAAACTTTTGATATCCACGTTCATATTTTATAGTAGATATACCTACTATTAAAATGTTTCCAAAGAAAATAATGACCTTAAAAACAAAACACTATGCTAAGAAATAAGAATAATACAAATTGATATATAAAGAAAATATCAATATAACTTGTACAGTTGATAGAGATGAGAAAGATAGGAAGGCATATTCCCTTCAGGAAAGAAATAAAGAATATTGCCTTTTTTATCTCTTTATTCTTGATAATTGAGAGAAAGATGAGGTGCTTGTGTGGGAGGAGCTCGACTTAGTCTAACCTATGTTTGGTTAGGAACAAATAGGAAGGAAGTTATGTTTTTGTGATGTAGACCGATGTCTACACAAGCTAAATTAAAGAAAAAAAGATAACTAAGAATAATTGAACAATAAAATAAAAACTAATTTGAATCTTATTTTTCAATTCCTAAAACAAGGCATATCCCCTACATACTTAGGCAATTGGTTATCCTAAGCCCAATAAGAATAATTTTTTTTTTACTAAACTACTCTTACTAATAATAATTAAATCCTAGTTCTAATAGATTATGAAGGCGAAACCTGACCCCTATGGCGGGTGATAACATTCAACCTTTCTTCCTCTTCACCACGTCCTCGAGGTGGTCTTTGTATCATGTGATGGAGGAACGAATATGTGGGAAGCAAAATTGTAGTGAAGAACATCATTTGGGCCCACCGATGCTCTGCAGGGAAAATGGTGAAAGCATGTGACTCGAGAAACTGAATGGATGGAATACCCTCCAAAAGAAGGTAGATCGACCAAGATCACGTCAAAATGGACTATTTGCCAATAACAAAGAAAAACTTGAGAAACAATTGGCAAGGTGGTTGCTGGGTTGCAATCGGGTCCATAAGGACCTGTGAATGGTCCGACACAGTAATTTGTCTTAGGAAAAAAAATCAAAAACATGGAAGAGGTGTGACTGAAACATAGGCAGAGTCGAAGGATAGTAAAATGCCATTATATGCTAGGTAATGCGTTACAACTGTAAAACGTGATACCCATAATTCACACAAAATGAAGGAGCATTTTCTAGAAACTGTCAACCCAACTAAGGCCCATGGAAAGGGTGTGGTCTTAGACAGACCACAAATGGACCCTATACATATATACAGAGGTCATCCTCTAGGAACCAGAAGCTGAAGTTGGGTAGACTCTTGGTGCAAATCAGAATAGAGTCGCATAAAAACAGGGACCAGAGTTGTGATCAAAGCAGGAACCAAAGGCTTGATAGAAATAGTCATGGGAACAACAACTATGGAAGCAAGGAAAGCGCCAGAGCAGAAGGTGGAGGTCGAGGCTTGTGGAGATGAACAGTAGATGTTAAAGGACCCTGGGATGACATCGTCTATAGACGCAGAATTGAGGATCGTCAGCTGGATCAAGGTTTGACCGGAGCTAGAATTAACAAAAGCGGTGGCACGGGATTGTGGATCATTAGTTGCAGTTCTAGAGGTGAGGAGACTAGAAGTTGGGTGCCGGGGAGATCCATGGCCAGAATGACAGGCAGAAGGGGAAGCTGGCGGAAGGTAGTTTCAAACACCTTCAATGATATATAAGATGGTGTAATCTGGTCGAAGTGGGTACAGATCAACCACTGGAGTGTGAAAAGTGACAACTTGGGGTCTCTAATGGCATTGATGGCCATCATCTGGATGAGACCTCCACCGGGATCATCTATAAAGCAAAGCTCTCCATCAAATGGTGGCAAAGGCATGATGGCTAGTTGAACTCCGGCCTAGGGATTCCATCTCTATCTGATGGTCTTCATGCACATAAGAGCAAGGGGCTGTGGAGAACCCAAAGCCATTTCGCACAGTGAAAACGACTTGGGTTTGGGGCTACAAGTGGTTTCCTAGATGGATTGTGCGCGAGGTGAAGCTGAAAGGGGGCAACTTGCTAGTCAGAAGGTAGTGGCAGAGGCAAGGAAAGTATAGCGGCAATGGAGAGGTCGGAGTTGAGGGGTTGCTGCTATGGAGGAGGGGGATGGCCCTATTTTGAAGTTGGGGCTGGTGATGCAGATAACAACAAGGCACCTTTGTCTTGGTTTGAATGGAGGATGGTGACAAGTGGGAGAGTGTTTGCACATGAAGTCATAAACTTGATGTAATAGTGAATGCTGGTAAGGGAAGTGACACAAGACGGACAGAAACTTGGCAACCAACCCAACGCCTTAGCAGCATTGCTAGAGAGAAGGGAAATAGATGGGGTGTCTTCAGCTCTCTCTTTGTGGTCATTGGCAAAAGAAAGTTTGGCAAGTAGTTGATCAACGGGAGTGGCTGATGGCGGGGTGTCTTCTGAGGTGGATGAGCATGGTAGCAATGTAGATGCTGCTTATGGTGGTGTGGAAGCGGTCGGCAGCAGAAAATGGCCTATCTAGCTGGCTGTAGCAGCCGAGGAAGAGGCGTCGAAAAGCTCGAATGAACATGGCTGCAACGAATGGACGATGAGCATTAGCGAGGCTAAGGCATCCATAACCTCGTTTGACTATTGCTCTCATCTCTGAGCTAGTCAAAATGGATGGTTGTCTTGACTTGGTTGGTAGCCATGATAAGCTACAACTCCGATAATACCATGTGTGGTGAATCCATCTATATATCAAATTGTAGGGAGAGGTGGGAGGGAGGTCCAAAATTGAATGCTTCGATACCTGTGATATAGACCAATGTCTACATATGTAATGCCCGAGATTTTTCATCCATTTTTCTTAAAACTCATAGAATTTTTTCTTTTATACGTTAAATCGGAGTCAAAACGATAAAATCAAAACCCGTATAAACAGTTTATAATTTTTAAACATGATACGGTTAAACATCGTACCGTCAAATCAAATATCCTCAGGCACTACTCGAAAACATACGTACAACTAAATCACCATGATCATGGATTTTTAAATACAAATAACTCCCAGGTGTCCCCGAGTACAAGTCCCATAAACAGTCTACTCTGATCCAAATTAAAAGTCCAGAATACATACACTTAAATCTCATCAATTACATCAGATCGTGGCACCAATTATACTTGAGTCGAGGAGGAAACAATCCACCGCAGAGATGAGCATCCAACTCCAGGAGCTCTCCAACACAACCTGCAAAAGCCTCCCGAACAATGGGGCTAAAAGAAGTAGGGTGAGTATTTTCATACTCAGTAGGAAAATACCCAGTAGGGGAAATCCCAAACGGTGAACTCAGTAAGTTCATAAAACATGCGTCATGTAACTCAACATGAGGCAAACAACGTATAACAATCATGCACATAAGCATACTAATCATGTGTAGCATACCATGAAACCAAACTCATACAAACACCCTTAATCAGGGTCTTACAAACATACTCATACCATCAAAGGCATACTCATACAGCTTACACGTACTTGTACGACCTTACTCGTACAATTATACACTTACTCGTACGACCTTACTCGTACAGTCTTACACTTACTCGTACGACTTTACTCGTACAGTCTTACACTTACTCGTACAACCGTACTCATCCTCAATCTTACAGTCATGCACATACTCATCATCAAACGCTTACTCAGAAACGCACATACTCATTTATACAGTCGTATACATACTATCGACCACTGAAGCTCATTACAGCTAATAAGCTCCAACGTCGAAAAGGAAAAGAATGCCACTGGGGCATCACCTTAACCTCCGGGGAGTGACTAGACGCCATGGACTTTTCCGAAGGTAAGGTACACCAATGCTCATGGGGCACTGGATCAAACAGGTAAGAGTAGATCCATGATACTACTTACCTGAGCGCGCAAACATACACCCACACAAGGGGTCATACAATTGCCCACACATAAGGGGTCTTATAGTGCCATACGATTGCCCACCATAATGGGTCTTATAGTGCCATAGAATTGCCCACCATAATGGGTCTTATAGTGCCAGTGCCACTCTTGGGCATAAAACATACAGTGCCACTTGGGCAGAAATATATAGTGCCACTCTTGGGCGGAAACATACGACGCTCTCAACAGAGCATCAAACGTCTGGGCTTGTACAGCACACAGACCGAATCAAAAACATACTTCGCTCTCAACAGAGCATCAAACGTCTGGGCTTATACAGCACACAGACCAAATCAAACATACATCGCTCTCAATAGAGCATCAGACGTCCAGTGCTCTATATAGCACTCAGACAAAATCCCGCAGGAAACCACCATGGCAAGACACAAGAAGTGCTCAGCCGATTCATTATCGGCTAGCTCAAACACGGAACTTAATCCGTCGAACCCTCAGGTCTCAAACTCACAACGCTATTATTAGCTTCTCATAATTCAAGTTTGAATTAAGTATATTATGCGGTACAATTATGCCACACAAACTCAGTCCTCGACTGATCAAACTGAAGCTGAGCCCGATCCGAACCCTAGTTCGTCGGGCAGCAGACTTCACTTACCCGTCCAAGTCACACATAACTCACCGTATACAAATCCTTATGCACGCATACATCCTCTGACATCCACCTTACAATCAGACATCTTACTTACATCGTCAAACTGAGCTCCTCACAACAGATCCCTGTTATCAACCTCTTACTTAATTCCTCACTTATTATACTTACTTTTCACTTCATAATTTGTACGTTATGCTTGTACAATTATGCACGCTCTTACTGTCTAATAAACCCTCTTAAGGCTCCAAGTCTAAGTCTTCTTACTTACCGAACCCCTGACGTACGCTCCAAACCAAACTGACCCATCTCAAATCTTCGCTCCTCAACTTACTTTCTCTGTCTTCCGTCGTGCGCTTACACATCCAAATCCACATCCAACTTCATACCAAACCCTTACCAATCTTACAGTCCATCGCCCATACCTCTGCCCACACAGTCCACATATATAACTTACTCGACATCGCTAGCCATCACTAGCGTGTCCAACACACACATATGTAGCACACTAACATATTCGCTAGCCATCACTAGCGCATACATCATACATCATACACATACATAACCATGCTTATAACTCACATACATACATACATGTACCTCAATGTGGCATAATTCACTATCTTACATCATGCATACATGTCATGATTTAATATCCAAAACATAGAATCCTGCAAGCCTAGCATGCTGCTACTCATTCAAAGCATGTTGTTATGAATTTACGAGTTCAAAACTCCCCTACATCGTAATCATGACGTTTGATGGTGAGCATACGACGGTGGCGGCATCGGTGGCGGAGTCGGCAGTCAACACCATTGCCTAGCTGAGAGAGCTGCTGTCCCGAGGTTTAGGAAGCGCCGGAACTACACACGGCCAAATGGGATGTCAAAATCAATGCGGCAAAATCCGCGATCCACGGCGGCACACTAGGGGCGGCCGGGAGAAAGATCGTGCCAATGAGTGGCAGGTGCGACCGAAAGGCCGACTAGAGGCCATATGGTGTCCGGTGGAAGTAGGACGATCAGAGGGCAACACGTGGTGCTCTCTATAGAGCGGTCAGACACAATCAGCCGAGGGGAACCTGGCCCATGCCGAAAGAAGACGGGCGGTGCCGCACTAGGGTGGCCAGCCATCCCCAGGCTGAAACCTGCCACACTAAGGTGGTCCAAGGGTGTTCGACATCCAACGATGCCCGATGGCCCATAACGGGTGGAAAACCCTAGGGGCACAACGACGAACAGGGGTTACTGGTGGCTCTAGCCAACTCCATCGTGGCCCTAGCGGCCAGGAGGAGCTATCTCCTGCCAGAGGTGACAACCAAAGTCAACGGCGACACGCCGGACAAATAGCATAGTGGGGAGCAAAGGCTCGGTTTTTCAGAGTGAGAGCACCCGAGCAAGGGATGCGGATCAGGCTCCGACAAAGCGGAGGGGACGGAGGCTAAACCGGTCTGGATGGGGCCGTCCCCAGGCCATCGCCCAGGCCGGGGCGGAGCCCACAGTTACCGGACTGGCCTCACTGGCCAACGACAGTGGCAACAACTCAACGAAGAATCCGCCCACAATAGGGTGCAAATCAAACTGGGCGGAGCGGCCAAGGGGGCGGCCGAGCTAGCTGGGGGTTGGCCTTGCAGTCACTGGACCGCGGCTGGCCGAACAAAGGCCGGGTGGAGCCGTCTTCGGCCAAAGGCAGCAACTTCTGGCGCCGGTAGTCCCAATCACACAGGGCCAAAAACAGGGGACCGGATGGAAGTGTCTGGCCGAAGGAAAGAGGAAGGGCGGAGGTGGAAGTGGAGCTGACCGGTTGGGGGCCGTCCCTGGGCCGTCGCCAGGCCGGGGCGGAACCCACGGTGGTCGGCTGGCCACTGCTGGCCATCACCGACGGCTACTGTTGAGCAAAACAGTGTGCGCGGTGAAAACAGGGCAAAGGTCGATCTGAGGATGGGGCGGCGGAACAGAGGCCCACCGGGCCGGGAGGGGTGGTCTCCCGCCGTCGCCGGCCCAGGGCGGAGCCGTGGCCAGCCGGTCGGGCCTTGGCGGCCCACGGCGGCGGCTCAGATCGGATCACAGTGAGAGAGGGAAGCGCTAACGGGGAAAACCAAGGGGAGGAGCCAGCGGGACTGGCCAGGGCGGCGGCCCTGCCGTCGCCGGCCTGAGACTGGCCGGACGGAAGCCTGGCGAAGCCCACCGGCCACCGCCGGCGCCGTCACAGCACGAACAGAGAGAGAACAGAGACGGACCGGGGAAAACAGGGGAGAGGCACGGGGCGGACGGTGGAGCGGCCGTGGGGCCGGGACGGCGGTCCCCCTGCCGTCGCACGGCCGGGGCGGAGCCGGTGGCGGTGGCCCTTCGGCCCACCGACGGCCGGCGGCGGCTGGGAGAGAGAAAGGCCGGAAGGGGAGTGGGCGGGGTACTGTTCACTCTCCAGAGGATTCCGGATCGGGCCGAACCCGATCCTTTTTTTTTCTTTTTACTTACTTATCCTCTGCAGTTCCGATCTTCAACGATTTTTTGCACCAGAATTGCGCGTCGAGGCCCGTGGCCCACGACTGACCCGAGACCCGGCTCTACGGTTACGAATATCGAAGCCACATACGTCGAAGCATCACAATATATCGCTGAAAACGATGAGATAAAAATAGCAGAAAATCGTAATAAAAATCCAGGACGTTACAACATAAGCTAAATTAAAGATAAAATATAACTAAAAATAACTAAATGATAAAATAAAATAACTAACTTAAATCTTATTTCTCAATTCCTGAAATAGGGCATAGCCCCTACATATTTATAGGCAATTGGTTATCCTAAGCCCAATAATAATAATATTCTATTTTTACTAAACTACTCTTATTAATAATAATTAAATCCTAATTCTAATGGATTATGAAGCGAGACCCCTAGGGCGGGTCATAACATTTTGTTTAGTAAGTTTTCACTTGGACTTAGGTATGTAATATTATGAGGATAAAATCAAACCTTATTGAAAAAGTTAGTGTTGATTATTCAGTTATTTCTCTTAAGTTTTTTTGGAAAAATCACATATGAATTATACATTACAACATAGAATTAAGTGGTGGGGCATAAAAAAAGGTAATATTTTTTTATAATAAAAAGGTTCTTGATGTTTAAGGCATTGTATTTGATGGGGCCTTAGTTAGCCACCTAAGCTATCTAAGGCTCCAACCAACCTTGAAGTTGGTCTGCCTCTACTATAAAATTTTGCTGCCTAATGTGCTTAGAACATGTTGACGCTATATAAACAAGGCTCAATATAATAGAGGATAACTTCAATTAGAAAGTTTTTGGAGGCTAACCTCATGCAAGATTCCGTGAGGCTGATTTTTTGTAGGGTCATTTTTATAAAGTCACCATCATAGGTGGGTATGGTAACAAGGGGCATGTGTAGTAAATAATGAGGGTAAGCTCCATGTATTTTTTTTTTATCAATTTTGATAAGTGAGACCTACTCATTGAGGCTGGTTAAATTTCTAACCATAAATTAATGACTCAAAATTGATGAGGTTAAATAAATGCTCTTACATATTAGAATGACACCAAATTTAGTTAGACCCATATTATCAAAGTAGATCTTTTAATCCCAATTGGTCTCTCTTTTTCATGACCTTTATAAATTAAAAAATATAATATGAATCACCGATTCAAAGGTGAGTTTGAATGGTGCTAGACATCCAAATAGACCTAAAGTTTGCATACCCCTATTTTTTATGACGAATATTCAATTTCCCTTAGTCCCGTCCTCTACAAACATTGACAAAACCCACATCTAGAAAATCAACCTCATAGAAACTTACACACACAAACACTACATTAAAATTGATTAAGAAGTTATAATTTAACTATTTTGTTAGCATTTTCTTAATATTTTCTATATGCGTGGGCTCTTTGTAAGAAAAAAAAACCTTTTTAGAGCTGCAACTCACTACAACTCTAAGAAGTAGGCCTTCAGATCATGGTCTCATACAATAATTTGATGGCCCATTTATTAGAGCTCCTATTCTCTTAGTAAATTTATTTGCTACAAAAAAATTGAAAGATGTCCATGCCATTCAGGGTAAGAGACAAGATTTATGCCCAGTTATTGGCCAATAAAAAAAAGATTTCTTGTTATGGCCAGCCTGAGCCTCTACTTGACGAAATTGTCCCAACATATTTCAGAAATACATCAACTATTATGCCACAAAAATATCATGTGCATTAAATTTCTTTTTTGAATCCAGCAAGTGCAGACCATGCATGTGGCTTCAACACAGAAATGGGACACTCATTTGAAATTGGCCCTTCGTCATTGATTACTTTTAATGATTTGTAGAGGGTTTCTGTTCAACAATTTTCATTTTGGAGTTCCGTTAGTATGCGCCAGGCGCACATACCGGCTATAGGATCTAAATCACGCTGCCAGGGAAAACAAAGGAGCTACTGGATCCCAAGTGCCCAGGCTCTTGTTAACTATTCCATTTTGAGAAACTCCATTCGTCCATGATCTGGTGGCTCACAAGCGTCCGGGTACTTGTTAACTATTCCATTTTGAGATACTCCATCCATCCTATATTAATAACTTTATTTAAAGAAATAGTAATTTTTATTGAATAATATTAGATTTGTAGCTGAAGGAGTACAAAATAAGCATATGAGATGCTTTTTTGAGCATCCACCTACCTAAAATTGAACCAAAATGAAGCTACTAATATATATGGAACAAACATTTTTACCCAAATGTAGCTATTAAAATAAGATGGAGGGAGTATTAGTTTGGGATCTATCTGGCTAATGATAAGCTAATATGGTCTAAAACTTTGATGAAATTAATGGACCAATGAATATTTCAACCTATTTTAGAATTTCTATTTAAAATAGCTGAAAAAATGTCATACTTACATAAATGGAAAAAATTTGTATGAACCCGAGTTCACGTATGTTCATCAGAGTATGCTTGTGAACTTGGGCATCATGGCTATTCGAGGGTGAAAGTGGGCAGAAATTAATTTGTCCTAATGTGCATTGTGCGTTCAAAATCCGATGAGATGTGATACTGGGCTCACACTGAAAACCACCTTCGGCTCACACTGAAAACCACCTTGGGTTCGTATTAATGGGGCTCTATATAATTTATGTGTGCTCAATAATTATTTCCAACAATTTGTCTGTAAAAGTTTAAAACGTGTTACAAGAAATATCATTATGATGTTTCATAATGAGAGTGGCAAACTGATACAAGCCCCAAAACAAGAAATTTAAGATGGTGAATCGTAATGGATAACAGCTCGGAAGATCCTCCCATCAATTGAAGGCACAACAGTATGCAGAAGATCCATGTTTGCAAAACATAAAATCTCCGATAGGACAAGAGTATTAGAAGTTTAGAAGAACATAAAATACATAATCACACACACATCGATATGCAACGTTTTTTTATTTTTGGACATAGTGCACGTTCATTACAAACCTTTTGTCTTGGAGGCGTAAGGTACTATAGTGACTCGCTCCCTTGGGATCATTGATCACACACCCTTGTTTCTGGGATTCAAGCTCAGAGTCCTTACTGTCGTCAAGAAGTCATACTTAAACTCATGGGCATGGAAATGCTGGCCTGGGATGACCTTTGTGTACAAATAAAATGCCACACAAGATATGGCCGGCCCTGCCCAAAAGACCCAGTGCCTGTCCCAAAGGTGGCCCCCTCTCACAATGGCCGGCCCAATGCACCTTGCTGGGTTCATGCCGGCGCCGGCGTATCCCTTCTTCGTTGTCACCGTCAATGACACAAACACCATTAGCCCCAATATTGCACCGACGATCGAGCATACAACGACTGGCCCGAGAGCCCGCGCCTGTCGATTGTCGAACGCAATCCAGATGGATCCATAGAGGAATACAAAGGTACATATGATCTCTAGCCAGAAGCCCTCCTTTGTCCCAATTCCAAGTGATATGGGTCCATGGGGCCCAGGCAAGATCACTTGCAATGTGCAGCCTCCCAAGGAGAAGGAATTCTCAATTCCGTCGCCTATAACAGCTTCAAGGGCCAGTGCACCAATCACGCCCCCGGCACATTGGGCTACAATGTAGACAGTGGCACGAGATGGCGAGACGAGACCAAGTAGGGCGGCCGAGAAGGTCACCACCGGATTTATGTGGCCGCCGGACACAGGAGCTGTGGCTAGGAGAAGAATGGTGATGCAAAGGAAGATCAGACATGCAATGAGCAGGTTGGGAGTTTTTATTTCCGACTCCAAGGACGAGATGACGATTGTGTCGATGACAAAGACGAGCACCGCCGTGCCGAGGAGCTCTGCCATTGCTGCCCCCCACAGCTGAGAAATTCCAGTCATGTAATTAGTTTAGGCATGTCAAGGATTACATTGTAAATTCCAAAGCAAAATATGAATGCTTCACTTAGGGTTTGAATGAAAATTATGAAGCAATGCATATGCTTAGCTGAGTGCAATTGAAAATTACATAGACTTAAATGATGTAGAAGATTTAAGTATTTATAATTGGGCAAATGTAGAGAAGTTTTGTACCGTCGAGGTGATAAATTCTCCTAAACCCAGCCTTTCGCATAACAATTGCTTAAAGGTGGTCGGATCTTTCTTTGCATCACTACTCTTCCACTCTTCACATCTGCCAAGTAGATGACATAAAGCTTTAAGTTCAATGAAATGAAAAAAAGATGGCTGAAAAGGAGGAGAAGAGTATAGTGTTACCTTGGGGTAGAGAAGGGCTGGATTCTGTTCCCACTGTAGAGGCTTTCTTCATCTCCAAGGCCCTCACAGTTTCCAGCCATTTTAGTCTTCTTGGCTGCATGTTTTAGTGTTTGGCTGTGGCTGGATTTTATAAACAGCTAGAGAGACATAGAGGAATTAATGAGGTCTAACCATCTAGTCTCTCATGAGAAATTACTTAGTGTCCGAACTCTTTTCAACTGCTTCCCATCTACTTGATTCATTGAAGAACCTGGAGTCCTTTTCACACTTTGCTTTTTCGGAGAAGCGAGAGCTGTTAGAAGACGAACATGGAAGCCCTATCCATTGTGTGGGCAATTGATTGTTATCGAAGTCAGCAAAATAAATGCTTCATGCCTTTTCGGATGTAGTTGCTTAGTTATGGCTAGCTAAGCTTTGCCTATTGTTAATTACCCTTGAAAATTGTGTTTTCAATATAGATGATGACATGTTCCATGCTAGAATATCTTGGTTTTAATGGTACCACAAGTATCATGGAGTACCTACAAACCTATTCCATGGCACTCGTTTAAATTAACAGATAACTTGATATTTAGGGAAGAACATGTGGAGAGCGATGATGATCACGATGGTGAGTGTATCAATTTTGCCCCTGAACTAATTTAGCAACGCATTGATTCGCACCGTCAAATTGGGAGATGGTGGTTGTGCCATGGCCCATGGAGGAAGTACTCCCGAGGAGAAAAGAGCACCCAAGTAGCAGCTAGCAATCTTTCAATGTAGGGCTAAGGAGTGACAGCTTTGTGGTTGGAAATGTTTAATGTAGAATATGGGTCCAATTTGCAATTTGGAGTGGCTGGTCCTTTAATGCAAAACGATACCGAAATCCCCAATTCGGAACCTGCCTGGTCCTTCATGACTTCAATTTCAATGGGAATCCTTATAAATTCATGTTCACTTCAGCGTCAATGTGGTCCTCTAATGAAACACAAAATTGAATCATAATTTAATGGGGCCGTCCCATATGTCAGAATTGTGTTTTCTTTATCTCATTTTTTTTTTCTTTTGGGAAAAGAATGTGCTTTGATTGTCAGATATGTATATATACTCTGCATAGGAGTGTCAAAGTATTTGTGCATGAAATTACAACAAAAGAGATTTTTGGTCCTCCATTTTCATGTAGTCCTCTTCCAAGTAGTTTTTTCATTTAATATATAGGTAAGAGTCACAGATATTATTAAGCACTCCTAGAGTACCCTTTAAGAGTTACTCACTTTAGGATCGATGACACATATATTAGTGCAAGTGGGATCTTAAGAGTCATGGTGGGTGTAAAGTGAGAGTAAATCCCACGTGCCACTTTTAGTGTACCCAATAATCCACTTGGACTCGACCTGGTACTCTCTCTCAAAATGAGAGATCCAACAGTTCAACTAACGTTGGATCACCCCTCTTCCACAAAGCTGTTGTATAGTGGCTATCTGACTAACATCTTCAACCCTCTGGTCTCAGGAGTCAGGGATCTTCCTCAGGTTGTAGGTTGGCCCAGATGTTTGGTGTTGTAAGATCTTCAGTACTCCTGAATGAAAGTACTTTCATAAACAAACTATCCCGAACCTATTTTACAGAGAATGTCTAGCTGCAGCTCTAACTAGCTGGCCCTCAGGTCATGGCCAGACACCCTGATTTGGCGGCCAGCTAGCCAGAGCAGCTTTGGCTTGCTTTTTCCTTTTACAATTAGTAGCCTCGTTTACGATTACTAACCTAAATTTATTAGAGTAATGCTAACATGACGTTAAAAAATGCACGTTAAAAGTCTACTTCATCTTCCCATCACCATTGATGAATGGGACCCATTTTTGTAGGTCCCACTCATCAATGGTGATAGGAAGACGAAGTAGACTTTCCACCTATATTTTTTAACATCACATAAGCATTTTTCAATTTATTATGGTCTGATTTTAGTGGAGCCCTAGAAATGGAAAGGAACCACTGATATACAGGAAGCCTATGTACTCAAATCAAATTGGCGAGGAGCCCCACCCTTATATATGTACAGGTGGCTTATATGCCACTTTAAACTTTCCATTGCTTATTTATCTTTAAGGGTTTAGAAAAAGGAGTCCCCCCCTTTGATTGAGATGAACAATATAAATTATAGTTCTTTTTTATTGATAAATCAAAATTTGAATTAGCTCAAAAAGTGGTTACAAAGAATGAAACCCGGGCAATAAACCCACCCTAACACAGAGCAAGGACTAAGAAATACACAAATAAAAAAAACAATCTTAAAAATCAAGGAAAAGTAGAAACATAGGAACTAGATAGAGAAGCAAAACATAATCAAATGGGAAACAATATAACTAAAATTTGGCCTTATGTCGAGCTCTCTTTCTGATTTGTTTTTTTTCCTGCATTCAAAGAAGTTTGCTCAATGAACTTGTTGAGAGAATCATTATCTTCTCCGTCATCATTAATTACATGATCTTCATCTAAATCATCGAGAATATGGTTGGACGAGAGCACATGACTTGGCTGAAAGAGGTCCACAACCAAATCTACATCATTAACCTGCAAAGTGTTGCGGGTGCATCTTCGGTCCCCCACTTTAGTGTTAGCAACCTTTTGATAGAGAGGCTAGGATGGAGTAACACAAGTTTCTTGGGATTGTATACTTTGACTACGGTTAACTATCAAGTCTATCTTTTGTGAAAATTAAATTGACATCACGCTGGATTGAGATTTCATGGTTGGTAGTGTTATGACTTAAAATCCCTAACTGGTCGGGAGGAGAGATATCAGGAAGCCTCTCATGCATGTGGTTATCACTTGTTGGTATACACGACAGTTGAAATTATTCAATAGTGGGGTTTGCTTTGATTAGATTGACCAAATGATTGCTCTCAAAATTATCATTAGATATTAAGGAGCTCATATGGATAGAACGATGAGGAAAGTCTCTCACTTAGAATTTGGGGAGCACCAATGGGTCCCAACTATAGTTTAGATTGGTACACACATTGAGTAGGCATTGGCATGAAATCCACTCTAGTCATCACCTTCGCCAGATTAGAAAATGTTCTCACGGTGGTAGCCTTTCCCATAAAGAGTATGCATTTCTCATTAACCGAGCAAGTATTCATTTGTGTGATCGAAAGCATGACATTTAGAGCAAATTATAGGACGTCAATCATACTCGACCTTTGGAGGGAAGGTGGAACCATTATCACATTTAATCTCAATATATATGGTCTAAAAATGTGTAATCTGGAGAGACTTCAATACAAAGATAAGCAAATATTAGCCTTGATTTGTCCAACATAGGATGATTTCTATAGAGAGGAACACCCAACATACTTGCTATCATCCTTAAACTCTCTTTTGACCAATATTGAATTGCAAGATGAGGAAGTCCCACCTAGATTGGATTTGTTTTGATGATATCTCTAATTGGCTTGAACCTAGGATGACACTTCCAAAGGATTAAAGGTCAATCCCTGATTGACCAGATGGCTGAATTCAACACTTATCCACATTTTTGTTCATTTGAGAATTTGAAAAGGACAAAATCTTCAGTGAGAGAGTGCATCTCAAATGAGTTGGATAGGTTCCAAAGCTTCACAAGGGTATTCTTCAACCACATGAAGTATAGGTGTTTGCCAAGAACATACCCAACCAACGAGTGTTGCCATCGTGATGCTCCTCTTTCGAGTAGGTTGCTCAGGATTTTGATGGAGGATTTGCAAAGAAGTTCAGGGTAGTGGGGAAGGGATAGAGAAGGAGAAGAATTAGAAAATAAATTCTTCCAATTCATGTCGGAGTAAGATGCCTCCATTGATCTAGCGCAATAGCTAGTTCCTGGACCTACATTTGATGTTGAATTTGTGAGGACTTTCTTCACAACTGAAAGGGACAATCTTTGGGTTTGTCCAATCCTCTGTTGGCAATCGCCTAAAAGATCAACGTTCTATCCAGCGTCACTTACCAAGCCATTAGCATCACGATTCAAGAAATAGATGAAGGCTAGGGGGCCAGTAGTGACCAGGAAAGGGCAATGGCAGCTGGAAACCCACCTTTTCCAGCAAATCTGCACAAGAGCCCTTACCCTATTTCACACCAACCCTATAAAATAATAAACAGAGAGGGAAACAGAGGATGAGACGCTGGCCAGAGAGATGGCCGATGACAAGGTTAGGGTTAAACCCTAGTTGCCCTCAAATCATCTCCGGGAATATCAAAGCACTCCAAAGTCCAAACTAGTTACTTGCTTCCATATTCAGATTACCCAATTATAGTTATTTCTCATATGACAAATTTAAGTTATGACATGTATTTGGGTACTAGTCCCTCCATTCTATATTAAGTGTCCTATTTGGTGGTTCATATTGACAAAACCAAATAGTATACTTAATGTATTTGGGTACTAGTCCCTCCATTCTATATTAAGTGTCCTATTTGACAAAACCAAATAGTACACTTAATGTGGGAGGGAGGGAATAGATGGCTGGCATCTAGAAGTACAACTAAATGCACATGAGCAGGAAGCAATGTGGAAAAATAAAATTTCTAATGTGGTAATGGAAGGTAAAAAATGGCAAGAGTGAAAACATTAGCACAGTAAAAGTCCATTTCCTAGATATTACATCTGGCTGCCTTGGTGGAATAATTGTTGTTTCTCAATAGTTTAAGTTGTTGGGAAATGTGCTATTATTAATAACTAACTTTCAAATTTTTATTTCTATTGTACCGAGATATTTCTCTTATATCCAA
The DNA here is from genome assembly GCA_035235625.1 of Saururus chinensis. Classification (NCBI taxonomy): domain Eukaryota; kingdom Viridiplantae; phylum Streptophyta; class Magnoliopsida; order Piperales; family Saururaceae; genus Saururus; species Saururus chinensis. Next base: position 3,354,876 of record CP141141.1, read on the forward strand.
TATGCCCCTACTTCAAAATTTCATATTTCTTATATCCATTGAATTATATAACCCAAAATTGCTTTTCTATGGTATGTATATGCATCCACATGTTATGGGCCCATCATGTTTCACCATGTTGTTTGCCTACCACAACGTGAGCCTCACATGTTGTGGATTGCTTATTTGATGGGTTTATCACAGCGCGGACCTCGCGGGCCTTTGAGTCAATCATACAATGTGGGACCATGTCATCAATATGTTCTATCACTTTATAAGGTTTACAATGTTTTAAGGTTATTTTTGTTTTCACTAGATATAGAAGGATATTGTTAGATTTTAATGTTTCAATTAACATAAATACAAAAAGAACAATTTACATTTTAGTTCAAAAATCAAGAAAATTTTCAATTTAGTAAGGAGAGAGAAAGAGGAATAAATATTTTACATGTTTTCCAATTTAGAAATAGTAAAAAAAAAAGGATATCCCCATAATACCCTCCCCAATGAAAAACAATGTGAAAGAATTAAAAATGTAAATTACAAAACTAACCCGAGCACGTTAAATGATAGGAGGGACCTGGCAACCCCTCCTCCCCTCTCGCCCAAAGTAAAAGTCCTGTCTAGAGTTTGAAATGTCAGCCAACACATGTGGAGTGGTATGGCTAGATCACAGGCACTCATGACCCTACTCTTAGCAGAAAAGGAAGTCGAAACAAAGCTTGTTAGCTCCTTTTCCTCCCCCTTCCATCATCATAGAATTGCTTCCTACTCCACTTCTTTTCTACATGTATAGAGAGCGGTAGAGACCTGCAGAAGGTTCCCATTTCATTGAGGAATCATGATGAAGAATGCTGGAAGCCTAAGTTTGGAGGTCATCATAGCACTGGCCTACCAGATCAAAACCAATTTTCAGAGGCCATCTTGCATTATCGCACAACATCCATTCCCATCCTCAGCAAAATCTCTTTACTTTAACACCTTCAATCCACAATGGCTAGAACTAGAAATACATGCAAGGAGCAGAAAGGTGTATCTCGCAGAGGAAAAGGTATTGAGCAAGGTATCCTCAAAGATGTCAAAGGCACCATGTTGAGGAAAGCACGAGTAGGTAAAAAAATCAGTGGATGTATATTTCATTTATGACAATCATTTGGGCATTTTTTAAAAGAGCATACCAATGTTAAAAAAGCATGAGAAAATCAAAGAAAGCTAAGGTTTTAGTTAAGCATAGAATGCAATGTTTATGATTTTGTAAGTATTAAGATGGACAATATTGTTTTCTAAACAGCACGTTGCATGCCCTTATTTTTTATATTTTCTAAACGAAGGATTTGACATTGAAATTCATTGGCTATTGGAGGTATTATAGTAGTGATTTGCTAGGTTCTTGCACTTGTTGATGTACCAGATATTTAGCCTCCAAGTCTACAAAAGTTGTTTATGTAGTTCTAAAATTGTAGGCTTTATTCTTCTTCTTGTGTGTTTGAAGTTTGGACTTTTTAGTTATGTTGAGTGTGTGGGTTTCCTTGTGATCTTTTTATTCTGATTGTTTTCGATAAAAAAATATGCTTATAATAGTTAAGTATACCATGCAATGTTTATGATTTTATAAGCATTATGCTAGACAATTTCTATTTTTCGAACCAGGTGTTGCATGCCCTTAATGGTTTTATCTTCTGAACTAATGATTTTAGATTGAAATTCGTTGGTTGTTGGAGGTACTATAGCAGTGATATGTTATGTCTCACACTTGTTGATGTATTGGATATTTAGGCTCTAAATATGCAAAAGTTGTTTATCTATTGCCAAAATTATAATGTTTCTTATTGTTCTTGTCTGTTTGAAGTTTGAACTGTTGAGTGTGTGAGTTTCCTTTTGATCCTGTTGTCCTAATTGTTTTTGAAAAAAAGGTATGCTTATAATAGTGAAGTATGGCATGCAATGTTTATGGTTTGATAAGTATTAGGTTGGACAATATCTATGTTTTGAACAGCATGTTGCATGCCCTTAATGTTTTTGTTTTATGAACCAAGGATTTTAGATTGAAAATCATAGGGTGTTGTAGGTATTACAACAGTGATATGCTATGTTCTTAGTATGCCTGAGATCGATGTAAAAGAATATAGTTACCAATGTATTAGAAAAAAAGTGTCAGCTATATTCTTTTAGACCAAGATATGATACACATGGTAATTTTCCATTTGTAGTCTTCTACTTCAATTCAGTTATAATGAGGTTGTACTTTCTTCCTCTCCCTTCTTCAATTATTAGATACAACGTAGAGACCTATTTCTAATGCATTGACAAACTAAGAATGGAAAATTTCTCTCTGCATAGACAAGCAAATTAGAAAAAGAAACTATCTAGTTTTCGATAATAGTTTAAATTAACAAACATATTAGGTCCATGCATTCATTTCATAGTTTTCTAAGAACATGAAAGCTATCAAGCAAAATGAAAGAAAAATATTTAAAATATGTCCGATGAAATGGTCCCTTACAAAATTTCATTAGTAGTTAGTTGCCTAGAGGTATATGTAATCATCTGTCATTAACCAACAAATAAGAAGGAGGATAATTAGATAGTAATATAAACTAGTGTATTATTTATTCATTATGCTTCTTTAATCAAAGGATATACATTGTTGATTTAGTATTATATATTGCATTTGTGTTGGATGTGCAGAGTAGCTAAAATATACATTGCAAATATGTGTAAATTTATTGGTAGTTGTTGTTAGTGATGTCTTATTGCTATGAATATAATGAAGGTGAATACATAGATGGATTTGCTAGTAACGAATGAAAGTTCTCCCCTTATCGCATTCATAGAAAGATGGTTAGTGAAAAAATTTATATGGCATATGTTCAAAGACCAAAATGATTAGCCAGATAACCCCCTTAAATATTCTAAACATTCCTAAGAGAAATCATAAAACTTGTTTAACTGATGTAATCCATCATGAATTGGCTGAATTAGAGAAAATATAATTTTGGTATATATGCAATTAAAATAGGTATAAAATTATGCATGAAGAATTGACTAGGAAATCAATAAGCAGCAACACTTAAAAGGAGATGAGCCCCATCATTAATACTACAATTTGACCGAATATAATGTACCCTATTAACAATCATCATTATTCTGAAGCAAAATGATTCTTTCTTCTTGATATATATACAAAAACCATTAGTTACTAGGAGTATTAGACAACTGGCCAGCACATGGACGGAGACCACCTAAACAACATAACGGCCAGAACACAGTGACCAGGTACAATAAAGCTGAAATGTAACCAGCTGACCCTTACCCTAATATTCTCAAAACCTTTTTTGCATTATAAGAAACATAGTTTTGCGACTTTTGCGTAAAAAATCTATTTACAACTAATTAGAATTAACTTGCAAACAGAATGCATTATGCTGTGGGTTCATGATTTTACTTCATGTTAGCAAAAGATATTAGAAAAGACAATGATCGAAGAACTAATGAGAACTTAAACTTTAACCTTTTTAAAAAGCTAAGAAGATGATGGAACACATCTTCAAGAATATATAACTCGTTGCCCGTATATAACTTCTAAATGTGTCATGCATCAAATTCTATCAAGGTTTTTTTTTCTTTAATTAGAAAATATAGAAATAAATCCGTGAATGAGATATACTAGATGATCAGGAACAGCAAAGATTGTGAGGATTATAAGATGGTAAAGTACACATAATTTATATTGTTTAAGAGCCACAACATAACCCACATTTACATGACCGGCAACGTTGGTAGACTCGCTTCCATAACATTGACACAAGGTGCAGAGTCCCTGACGTCTTCTAAGATGAAGATGATGCTGAAGACTTCTTGATAAACTCTATACAATCTGCCACTGCCTCACCATAATGTGAATCCTGATATGCACTGGGGACACTGACTTTGCAAGATGCCCTGTTCCCATGTTGTGTCCCCTTCGGAATGGCTGAAAGCATGATGATCCTGAACACGACCTCCCTAAACCTCTCCAGCAAAGAAACAGGAGAAGAACGCTGGTTGGTTCTTCCAAGCCTTGGAATGCAGTGGCTGCTCCTCATGTTTCTCCCATTCATCTCCCCCACCAGCTAATGTCGCTCTCTACATTCCCGAATTTCCTTCAGCACCATGTTGGCCTTTTAAACACAGCAAACCTCCACTAATTAGGCGCCTGTCGTCTGCCGAGCTTGTAGCCACATGTCTACATGTGCTGGAGTATATGTTCTATTGGGTGTTGCCGTGTCGGGCCTCAAGTATCCTTATTCAAATCAACAGAACATGGATTGCCTATAGATTGTCTTTGTTTATATTAGAACCTGCTGCACTCTTTTTGGGAAGTTTTTTTATGTTCCTAATAACAATGCGTACGTATAGCCTAAAAAATTATTTGAGCCCTTCGTCTATGAAATTGATGACATATATATTACCACCACACATTAACATTACTATCACGATACATACACTAGCACGCATTAACGTGCGCCAGTATCTGTGCCATTGATCTTGCTCTCATGTATTTTTTATAACGGACACGGTCAATTAAAAGCATATAAAATACTTTCCACTGTTTGTCCAACATTTGCAAGGGGTTGTTACTTGGCATTATCTATTGTCAATTTAAAAGTAAATATTTCTATAAGCAGAGTCAGATGCACATTTTTTTATTAGAAACTTCGATTCATGATATTTTTTGTTGTAGTGCACTTGTGCCGCGATTTAACTATCTAGCTAGAGAGCTGTGTAGCTCGTACCATGTGGTCCAAGTAGCTTGATTGGCCATATATGCGCGTGAGACAGAGATGGATATGTAGTGACTATTTCCTCTTCTATATGTAGCGTGAGAAAAAGTCCACGTAACAGAACAGATAGCATGCAGGGGCTAGAATCTCCCATACTAACCAGTTCTATGGTTGCCAAAAAACCCTAGTCCTATGCTCTGTCTTTTGCATGTGTTCCAATTATCCTGATGATAGAAAAGAGTTTTCGCTTTTGACCAAAGATTAACAAACATGCACAGGACGTGCGGCCAATGATCCCCCTGTCGTTTGCCTACGGCCATGAACATGAAAATGGCCTATAAGGATTAATATTGAAAGAGAGATTACATATCCTTTTCCCCTTATTAGACAAGATACAGAAACGTTGAGCTGTTATTAGTAGGGCGCACGAGACAAGTTCGGCTGATTTGGCTTAAGATTGAAAATTTAGCTTTGAGTTCAAGTTGGGATCGATCGGATTTAACTTTCGACTTGGCTTGGTTTGTTGACACCCTGAGGAGCATTTGCTGGTTGATTTAACATCCGGTCCAATGAAATACGTTGTCTATTTTCTCTAACAAAAGTGAGGTTGTCGTAGACGAAGAAATTGAAAATGATGGATGGAGTCGAAATTTAGAAGACGTGAAAGTTCGTATGCCATGTATTATATAAAACTTACTTTGTCCTACATTAATAGTTATTTAAAATTTTTAAAATAAATTAATTTTAGTTTATTTTAAAAATCAGATGGAGCTATCAATTTGGGATAACATGAGTATGAATCAGGTGAGCCCCATCACTTTAAATTGTTGATCCCAACTCTAATAGTTAGGAAAACGTACAACTAGGTATGCCAAAGTAAGCTCAAAAGCTTGACTCAACTCATATTTAACTCATATGGACTCGCGTTTGTGATTGAACTTGAAGTTGGTCAAGCCAAGTTCAAATATACTTGTGTTTAGCTTGGTTTATGTCACGCCCTAGCGATGCCCGACCCGAGCTGAACCCGGTGCAGGGGCCGGTCAAGCTCGCGAGGGCGACAAAGGGAAGATTAAGAAACGGTTTAGCGGAAAACTTAACTATAATACGGGCAATTTAACAGAAATAAGGAGTACGCACAATCCTTTAAGAAAGAGTAAATAAGAAGAAAAGAAAGAGAGTTGTTTATCACAAAGTAAATAACTACTTTCAAACCCACATGTTTAGTTAACTATAGCCCACACTGGCTCAAAATAAATCTTAAGCAACACAACTGTAAAATGTGACATAAATCCAAAACAACAGAGAACCCTACACAGAGGTTCTAACAAAAAGCATAAAACTAAGGAAAATAAGTCACACAACGATCTCCACAATCACATCCAAGTCATCTCCGACCTTTCCTCAAAGAGGAGATCCTGTCCATCTGCATATCGCACCACGCAACCCCAAGGCAAAACACAAGAAAGAGGGGTGAGTTTAACAAACTCAGCAATGATTTTTAATATCACTATCAACATCGAAAACATGATAGCATAACAATATAATCATTCAGATCAAACATTGGCAAGGTGCATCATTTTCTGATCACACATACATATCACCTAAAACTGCATCATAGTGCATAATCCACATAATGTCATTCTCATCATAACACCCTGTATGAATGTATCTCTAACATACATATTCCATCATGTATCATATCATAATCAACTTGCATGAATGTATCTCTAACATACATATTCCATCATGTATCATATCATAATCAACTTGCATGAATGTATCTCTAACATACATATTCCATCATGCGTCATATCAAAATCAACCTGCATGAATGTATCTCTAACATACATATTCCATCATGTATCATATCAAAATCAACCTGTATGAATGTATCTCTATCATACATATTTCATCATGCATCATATCAAAATCAACTTGCATGAATATATCTCTAACATACATATTCCATTATGCATTATATCAAAATCAACCTCCATCAAGGAGTAATCACAATTTAGTGTCACACAGACGGGAACATAGACAAGGCCACGAAGGCGTGTCATGATCCAAAATTATATACAAGAATTCAAGAAAGATCAGGGTTGTCAATCCCTAAAGCAGCTCGCCCTAGACGATCCTGGCCGAGGATGTCCTATTCTCACACAAAGAATCTAGAGCAGGGGTGTTCGCCCAGGGACATCTCCTGCGGAGGGAAGGGCCCGAGTTTCCACATAGGAAACCCTAGAACACGTGGTAGCGGGTGCACACTGCATACCACACTGGATTCTCGGGGTCCAGATGACACTTATAATAACAATCTCACAATCCGCAAGACAAGTATACAACTCGTCCCCACATACTTCCATTTCTCTAGACTCAACCCGGGGAGTGCACTCGTTCCACACAGGAACTCAAATCAAAACATGTCCTTTCGGACCAATCAACTTTTGATTAATCCATGACAGATCAATTCGGCACACAATTCCACCACATTGCATCCAATCGGTCAAATTCGATTAACCTCGATGAAGCCTCAATTGGAAATCTATTTTCATGATGCATGCAGCATGGTACATACGTAGGCAAGGCATACATGAATCCTAATCCATGATAAGTGCTCTCATCAGCCCCTAATGCATCATTCATAATCACAATATTAAGCTTCAACATCATCATTTAACCCCCACATGTGTGTGCTTACCTAGTAGAAGTACTTCACTCAATGTATTTCAACATGCTTGAAATTAACTCACTACCACACTACACATGTGAATTAACATCTAATCATGAATTCCAACGGAAATCATACGAGAAGAATCGTTGAAATCATAACTCAAATCAAAACTCAACCACAAAGGCTAAACACATATAAGTTCATACATTTCATCCTTAAGCCATGATATTCACCAATATCCACACATCAACTAACCACATTCTATCATGATAAATTAGTCCATTAATAGGTTATAGTCCTACTGAAAATATGCTTAATCATAGAGAATCAACCATTCATAATTTCAAGATAACAATTTCAACATCATGCCACCAAACATAAGTCATTCCACAAATCTCTAATCATATATCCCAACTTCATAACCTCAATAGCATGCCTTTCCAGTAGCATAATATAGCTTAAAACACTCCACATTCATATAAATTGGCAAGTTAAAGTGGAATCATCGAAATGAACATCATACAAATAGATCACAAGACTGCTGTGTAGCTGTTCAATTCCCAGAAGGCCGTTTGATCGGCTAAACGGTAAAATTTCAAATTCACAGTTTGGCCATTCAAACGCCCAGCAGGCCATTCGATCGGCTAAACTGAAAATCTATCCATCCAATAGTGTTGCCGTTTGAACGCCCGAGAGGGTCGTTCGAATGCCAACAAGGCAGAACCGACCATCTTCTTCCTTTCGCATTTTCAAACCGAAACTCCATTGATAATACTTCAAATCAACATCTAACAACCTAAATGCCATCAAAAGTCCACCATGACTTCTAGAATGCTAAACCACATCTTAACAAGATAAAACCATATGAAATCGGGATTAAAGATTACCATTTTCTAATCATGCCATTAGCACACTAAATCAAGTAACTCCATTCAAAATAAACCACAAAATCAAGAGTTTTACCATAGAAAGACTGAAATTTCGAAAGTCCATTACCTTATCCCTTGATTAGGCTTGGATTTGATGATCACCCTTCTTGAAAACCTTACAAAGACATAGAATTTGGATTAAACTCCATTAAAATCGATTTACCAAGGAAAACCCTAATTAAAAACTTAGATCTAGGGCTTGTTGAACATAAAAATCGGATTTTGAAAACTAGGGTTTGTAGTAAAAATGCAAATCAATAGTTTTAATGTCCAAAAATGAATTGAAACAAAAGAGAAATGGTAGATTTAGAAGGGATTAAGAAAAAAGCTAGGGTTTAGTGCTTAATTAGAATAGGCTTACCTTAAACACCTTCTAATCCGGGCCTAATTGGGGATTAGGCCTGACCTCTCCTCCTCAGCCTATTCCTAAAATGGTAATGGCTCAGGTTTGGCCTTTTATAGTAAGCTTTGGGTTGTGTGTGGGTAAGTTATGGGGTGTAAATAGGAAAAGTAGGCTAAAAATGAGTATTTTACAAATTTGAGCACTAATTAAGTCTAAGAAAATTCTAAAAATTTTTGTATGACCTTAAGTTAATTCATGGGTCCATTTGGCACAAAAACCAAAATTTTAACAGTGGGGCCCACAGGGGTCCCGCCAAAACCCTAATTTTTGGAAAAATAGTGAAAATTCAAAAAAATGCCAAAAATTCACATTTGATTCAAAATATTTTAAAACCACTAATCTTAAAGTTAATTTTGATTAAAACTATCATAAACACTATTTATCTTTAAAACCACCAAATAAATCAAAAAACGCGTTAACCTCACGATAACCGATAATTAAAAGAAAACAAAACCGGTTTAGAGATGAGGGTCCTTACAGTTTAACTCAAAGCTCGAGGAAAACTTAAACTCACATCATATATATTATTTTTTCAAATATATACATGCATATATCACACAATATATATAAATTTCATGTCTCCCAAGTTAAACCTCCTTCCATCAAATATATCATTTTTACTTTTTTCATGTCCAACTACCTCATGCTTTTTGTTAGAGGAAATATTTAATGCATCTCATGAAAACTCAAATAATATTTTACAAAATTTTTCTCTCTATGTCATGTATTAATAGTCTAAATTAGAAAATTAATATAAATTAAAATTAGTTTATTTGGTTTTCTAATCATAACACATTGAAATACTTTCTGACCATATTCATATTGCTGATTTTTATTCAATACCTTTAGGCAACCAATTGCAAAATTAAGTAATGATTGCAACTTGACTAGACTTGAGTTCGACTCGAACATGACTCAAAATCAAAATTGAAGTTTCAAACTCAAGCCTGAACATTTTAAAGCTAGATGATATTTAACTTACTAACACACCTACACACAACTCTTCTCTAATCACCTCCCTACTTAAATTTTTTTGTTTTATACCCAAGCTACCCTTCCCATTTCCTTCATACTTTCTTTCCCATCCAATCGGCCTAACCTAGATCATCACCATCTCTCCCACTGGCCGATTCTCCATCACAGACTCCTCCCCCCAACCCCCATCGCCCCTCCAATTGGACCTTTTTTCTCTTTTTCTCATACCTCTCGCTTTTGCAGATTCTTATCCTCGCCACCTCTCTGCCTGACCCCTCCATCACCATCTACGACAACCATCTCTCCAACCTCCTATGAGTCCCTGCTTTGTCCCGCCGTACCTCACTTCTCCACTAGCAACCTGCTCTGCCCAAATCGCCGCATGCGACTTGAACTTCAAACCCTTCATCCTTGCATGTCTATAGTAACTGTTGGTTTCCTTATGACTAAAGAGATTTATTTTTCTGCCTTATCTCCTACATTGTCTTCTTAAGTGGGATCTTCTTCGGTATATTTTCATACAAAACTTTTTATAGAAAGTAATTCGATGAAATGCTTGAGAGGATGACCTGTTTCTCCATAGACAATTTATATCACCTTCTCTTTTTTGTTTCCATTGTAATGCTTAAGATATATGGACAAGTGTCTTCTTCCATAAAAAAACAAAAATATGAACAAGCAAAAGCTGATGGTATTCAACTAACATATTTGTCACCTTCTGTATCTTGGTTATGTTTGCACGTGGCATCCCCAACTTAATCGTCCTATTCCATACTCTCCAATATTTGGCCACGGATTTACAGTTTCTCCATTCTATTATTAGGGGGATAGTATCTAGTTGTAATGACAAGGGATCAATAACGTCATCCTTTTGTATTATTAGAGAGATAGTATCTGGTTGTAATGATGGGTGCCAATAGTGTCATCCTTTGGAAAATTATAACTGAATTGCTTTTTTAAATAGGATACTAATATTCCTATTCTACTTTTTTTACACTAAAATTTTACTTCAACTTTTGATTGGATAAAGAAAGGTGAAACTCACCTAACAATAGGGGGTCCACTTTTATTAGTGCAATCAAAGGCTGAAGTTACGTTTTAGTGTAGAGAGAGAGGAGTTTGAATATCATTTTTTTTAAATATGATATTTAATTAATTGTATTCTTGCTCATTGATCTTAATATGTTGACTTTTTTTGTTGGTAAACCTCCATTCTTCTAATTATTGAATTTAACAGTTAAATGTATCAATCTTTTAGTAGAAAGCCAGATGCGATGCAAGATTAATGACTTTTGGAGACATTTGTGACATTAAGAAGACATCATTGTGATTTAAAATTGGTTATTTAAATGGTATGCTAAAAAATTGAATACGTAAACTCGTTATGATGTGATGCAAATCAACTAGTTTTGAACTACATGGAGAAATGGGATTGTATAAATAAAATGCACAATTTTTTGTTGAGCAATTGATTGGCAACTACAAGCGATACATCGATAGAGTGATGCACCTTACGTGACCTAGTGTAAAATCAGGCTGAGAGCACAAGCGATCGATTGGCCTTTACATGGTCGATTGCTATGTTGGCGGGATGGTTTCCAACTCCGTTTTAGATAAGACTTTGATTTTGGATTGATTTCTTTCAAGTTTTTTGCTTTCCTAGGAGTCTTTATACTGTATTATCTTGTTTATTTAGGGACTTTTTAGTATATATTCCTTACTTTTAATTGTTTAGTCCTAAAGTAGTTAGAGATTGAATTCCTTTATTCACAATTTTGTCATTAGGACTTGTATAAAAACTTGGTTCTTTCATGGAAGCTGTAGTTCTGAGTTTTTTTTAGATATTGAAGAAGAAGAGAGTACTTCTTTCTTCATTGTTTTCCCTCTATTCTTTATAAATTTTCTATTGACGTTCGTGAGAGAGGAAGGTTGTGTGCACTTATAGCCGGATTCATTGAATGTTGTTTATCCCATCAATCCTAGCCTTGCATCAATTGATGGCCCTATGCACATCCAATGTGCTGCCCAATGCCATAGAGGACGTGTTGCAAGAATTGATGAGATCAATGATCGCGATGAAGTAGCAAGGTTGTTGCAACAGGTTGAGTAGCTGACACATTAGATAGCTGATTTAATGGCCATTGTTGCTTGCGAAAATGCCAACTTGGGTCAACCCAATGACCAAGTTGAAGATAGTGAGCCAGAGCTTGATGCTAAAGGCGAGAATCTTTTCACCAACGCTATCTTGCATGGTGACGAGGAGGTAAACCAATTGTCTCACCATGAGACTTAACAACATGGGCAATTCCAGCCATGAGCTCCAAGGAGACTGGAGGCTTACGTGCCCCCGAGATGAGAAGATATGGCGAATCGGAGTTGGGAGGCCGGTTTGAAGATTGACATCCCTGAATTTCATGGGGGATGCAACCTAAGGAATTCCTAGTTTGGGTTGCCAATGTAAAAACAAATTAACACCAACAATCTAACTTAAGTTTTTTATAAAAAAACTAGATTAGCGATATTGTAGTCTTTTATATTTATGTCACCATTTTTAAGACTAAATTGAATATTTTTTTAATAATCAGATAAAAATTAAGTCAGAAATGAACAAATAAGCAATCATATTACAAGTACATAATAATTCCACACAAAAACTAAAAAACCTAATTTTTTTTTAGTACGTATACTGTCAAGGACTTTGGACTAAGAATTTCATACATAAGATTATGAAATATAACACTCCCACTCACTTACCAATGCCTTTTGTCTTATGTTTTTTAATATGGTTTTGGCTTTGATAGCATCATATTTCTAGAAAAACCTGATTTTCTGCTACCCATACCAAAGAGTTGACAAAAAATCACTTGTTCAAGTCGTTGAGTCGGGCAAATTTTAAATGTACATCTATAATAGTATTCTCATTTATTGAGGTGGGGTAAGTGGTTATGAAGACTGCTCAACCTTGATCCACCTTGGCTCCTCCCATGGAGAAGTGGCATTGAGCCAGTTAAATCTGGACACATGGCAAGCAAAATGCATATTGGTTCTTATACAAGTCGCTTATTCGGATTGGACTCAAAAGATAGTCTGTTGAGCATCCATCTAGATCATGTTTTCATTTGCATGCAAGTATTTATTTGATTGTATGTATTTATTGTGGTAGGTTAGATCAGTTGTGGTCAATATTGTTTGTGTATGAAGATTTGATAGTGTTCATCTTTGGCAAGTTGTTGAGTCATGGCTGATTTTATTTGTGTATGAAGATTTGATAGTGTTCATCTTTGGTACATTGGTTTGTCATGGTCAATGTAATTTGTGAGGGGGGAGTTTGTAGTTGACTAATATGACTAACCTAAAATTAAAGAAAATGGGGCAATGGACTTTTTTATGAAGAGAAGTGGTACTCTTATGTGAATATGAGAAAGAGTTTATTATATACTTGATGTAGCAATGTAGGGTTTACTCTCTAAGTGTTTCAACTTTCTTTTTTCTCTTAGTACTTTGGCTTATGTGGGTGGTAATTGGGACACTCATATCTAGTGTGATTCTCCTTATGACAAAGGTCACAAATCATCAAAGCACTATATTTCACCATGCACAACCATATTAATATTATAGTAAATCAAAGGAAAAAATAATCAAACAAAACACCAAGAGAGACAACATAGTTATGATGAAAAATATATTTCTAACAAATAAGCACTTGAACAAGATCAGTAAAAAACATGCAAATTTGATAGAAAAAATAATAAATCTAGCTAGATCATAAAAATTCCCAACTACCACTTTAGAGTTTAATGTTATTCTATATATAGAGGGTTACTATAATTCCTCTAGCCTAAATAATTTGCCATGCTAAAAGACTACAATATGTGGCCTTATTTGCTCAGGAACTCATAATGGAATAAAATACTAAAGCAAATCAATCAAGAATGCAAAATACAAAAACATGAGTGATTTTATATGGAAACCCAAATCAGGAAAAAAACCATGGTGAGTCAATCCATTTGACTGGATTAATTCACTAAGTAATAATGTTACAAGACTCAAATAACCAACCTCTTAAAAAACATAAATACATTAGCGGTTATATGTGGGAACCTAAATTAGGAAAAAGTCACTATCAGTATGTCCCGTTTGACTGAATCAATACACTATAAAGTAAAGATCTCACAAGACTCAAATAACCAACCTCTTAACTCACTATAAATCCCTTCTCCATTAGTTTTTTAGTCACCATGACACCTACTTGATGTTTTTCTCTTCGAATTTGATCTTCGTCTTCTTCAATAGTACCACCACCAATCAAATGCTATTTGTTTATGGTGATGAAGTTCCTTCAATGTTCCTTTTTGAATAAGCCTTAAAAAATTGTTATTGTGTTGTGATGTGTGTGCCACTAATTTTTGTATTCAATTTATAAGAAAATTATGAACCAAAGTACTTACCTTACTATTCATTTTCTCTCAATAATTAAGGTGGTTATGAAATACCTTCAGCCAAAAAACACTCTTTTTACTCTCAGAAATTCTCCTTCCCTTGTGTTCAATTTGTCTCCAAATAGCCCTTATATAGTCACCTGGGTCGACTAAGGTTTTAGTATTCTAGTAGAAAAGAAATAGCTCCCAATTTGATTTAAAATGGGTAACTTCATCATAGAGCGATTCATCATTCTACAAGCCGATCAATCGTTCACTATCATATTTGAAATCAAATATGCAATCGATTGATCATCTACCAAAACGATATGTCGATTGGGTTTCTAGAAATTGTTTATTCCATGTACCAATCAATCCTTTCAGCCTGAGATCGATTGTTCAGGTTATTGGACATGACGAATATGACTATCATTTGATCTAATCACCAATTGAATGATTGATAGGTCTATTATCAAAAATCTCAAAAAGCCTTCAAAATCAATCAATCACAAGGATGATCGGTTGCTTTTGAACACTAAATGTAATTTTTATCTTTTGGCAAAAAATTTGTTTCATATTAATAGCTCAATTTTGTTTAATTTAAGTGATTGGGTACTTAAAAAGAGTATCATAAATTTATTTTCCGTTCTCTTAGATGTGGGTTTCACCATTAAATAAAAATTACTATTTTTTAAAGTGTAGCTATTAACATAGGATAGAGAGAGGTTTTAATCAAATTCCCTTCCATAGTTTCTTCTCTTGAATTTAATAGCTCCCATTGAATTTAAAATTTTGGCATAGCCTTCTACCACTACATATTTGATCAACTAACCACTTTTTTAGTGGATAAAAAAATAAGCCTTTTTAGAAATTAATGAAACATACAGGTGTTTCTAATTTAAAATTTCAATTAGAGCATCTTCATTACATGTACTCGTGTTAGATCAAAAGATTATATTTGTGTGTTCTGTTGTAAAACGAAAAAAGTTGCAAAATATACCTTGATGTTAACTTTCAAGATTAAGAAAATAATAATCATGATATAATTGAGGAACAAAATTTAAATTTTATTAAATAGACAAAGTTTAAAGACAGAGAAGATTTGTAGATGGACGCCCATCCAGAGGAGAATCCAGGCTCAGCCTAGGAATTGCTTAGCCAAAAGTTTTATGCTTCATCAAGTGTAAATTTCCCTGTAGTGATCAGATTTCCCATTGTTTGGATTGAAGGCTGAGTTCATAATTGATGATGAACTCCAAATTCACTTAAAATTGGCTGAATCGGTAATCCTGGTTTCTTTAAAAAGATTAAACAAGAAGTGTATACATATATTGTGCACTCCATTTTTCATTTGTCAAGAATATTGATACAAGTGGGAAATGGACTGACATACAACTCAAGATACATTGATCAAAGGTTGAACTAAGATGAATTTTTCAGTGTGAAATTGAAGTACAATGATCGTGGCCTAATCCTGGTCATTCCTCTTGTGGCATTTCCTGAGCACTTTGTAGTCGGGGATATAATAGCTCAATCGCTAGCACCGCAAGATGTCACCAATTGGCCTTGGGCCCAGCAGTGAATTTCTCAGTGAAGGATGACGGGCTATGATGGTCCATCCATCAAATTGGTGCAACAGAAGTGCCTTATACGGTCTTCGTTTGTTGGATTGGAGGTGATCTTCACTGCCTCCGTCCTTGCATTGGAAGCTACAACAGATGGAATTGGAAGCCATCTGCTAGGTGTCTTCGGACTTCGTCTCCGCATCATAACGGATGGGTTGCACTAGCTCATTCTTGGGAAGGAATTCCACCAAAATCGACGAAGAAGCATCGATCGCAGTAGTGCACTCTGTGATCATATCAACATAAACAAAGTTTAGATATCCTCGTGAAGTAATTCACGAGCTTAACCCGGCTTCATGACCAGAGAGCCCCTCCCAACATGGTAAACAAAGGGCATATTGCCATTTATATGCAGCTGCCCTCTATGTACCATTATTGGAATCGTATGTGGCATGATCACAGGGCTCTGATCACGGAGATGGTCCTAAAAGTATTTTCAAAATAATTTTGGAGAGTATGGATGGCCCTAAAAAAGTTTGAGTTTTCCATTTGTAGATGTTATAGTTGAATTGGATTGAGTTGGTTCGATTAGGATTGAACATACCAGTGTCCCACCGTTGTAGACTAGTGGCTTCTGTTTGATTCAACTCTTCTCCTCTAGTTGGCTGAAAACTCACTATGAGAGACTTCAAAAAATGCAACACAGGAGTCCGTTCTGATTTCTCGGGTGACGAATAATCTTTCCTGTGCATGGTTGTTCATAGTGACTCATATAAAACGAGAAATCAAGAACATATAACTATTGACATAGAAATGCAAATGAATCTTCAAAATTAAACTATCCTAATTCTCTACAAGGAGGAGTATATATAGGAGACTACATCTTTTGACCTTCAGAGCGTATGGTGCAGATGTGGAAAGTTGATCCGGGAAGAATTTAATTCATATTTATCTAGAGAAGACTTTCTATCTATATGCTCTCTCTTCCCCTTATCAAAGGAGACGAGTATCAAGGACTTGGTTGCATTTGCGTGCAAGGATTTAACTGTTTCCATTCATCTTCGGTTGATAGGTTGGTGATCGAGGGTCAATATTATCTGCATGCGAGGAGGATTCGATTGCTTGTGTTCATCTTTGGTAGGTCGGTGATGACCAATATTGTATGTGTATGAAGATTTAATTTTTTATTTTCATCCTTATCGGGTCAATCAGTCATTGACAGTAGGATTACTCAATAAGCTATGATCAAGGTCAAACATTATTCATGGATATAGTTCGATTTATTATCTTTGTAATAGAGCAAAAATAGCACTTCCATGCCAAAGATTAAAGGTCAATGTATTTACGATGGATCATATATGAAATACATCTAAGTAATTCCTTTGATAATAGCTTATTGAGTAATCCTACAACTCCTTGCACCGAGGAACATGTGCCACGATTAGCAGGCCCTAAGCCTTCATGTTGGTGTGTGTCGGGAACACGTTATTGGATGAGCCAGTCATAATGTTTGTAATTGATTACGATACATTTTAGTTTCTATTGAATTTTTTTAGGAAATGTGATATAGATAAGTACCACATTTTTAATTTGTTGATTGATGGCAATTTCTATATAGATTTTATCAATTGTTTCTTTATTAATAAAATAGTATTAGTATACTATGACGTGTTTAGTTAGAATTGTCATAAAGATATTTTCGAGGTCTAGCCACTTATCTATTTGTTTTCTATCATTATGTCATTTGAGTCTTTGGAGGTGTTGTTAGTTATATTTGCCTCAAATAATTAATTAACCTTTGTCATTTTTTGTTGATAGCAATGGATAAGTTTCTCAAAAAAAAAAAAAAAAGAGTTGTTTTATTCCACTCTGTCAATCTCTATTATCGATAAAATTCAACCTACGAAGAGGCAATGCCAAGTGGCAAGGGTCACTTTGAATAAAATCAAACCAGATCGAGGGTGAAACGCTTCAATTTCAAATTTTCATCCTAATGACTAGCTAAGACATGGTAAGGAGGTATTATGTACAAAAGGGTCCTTACCAACATCGTAGACACAATTTCCCAAGAACTGAATTTTTAGGTGTCTCACAATGATTTCTTCCTCAATGGTTTGATTAACATCCTAGTTGGTTAGATAAAGATGAAATATTTTACTTATATTGTTATCTTTTTGGAGAACAATGGGGCGGTAATGATGCTTTTGTAATAAAGGGATTTAGTAATTAGAAGAGGTTTGAAAAAATGGGTGCTCATGTGGGAGAAGTGGACAACTAACTCAATAAAGCTTATAAGATGGCCGATGATTTATTAAATCAAGTGTAACAATTTCAAATAGCTTTTCATAGGCATGAAGAACACAGGGACGTCAAATATCAAGCTCCTTAGAGGCATCATCTAAGTGTACTCAATTTCTTTTAAATCAAATATTAGCTTTTCGTGGTTTTGATGAATCAGAAGATTCTGTTAATCAAGGGAACTTCCTTGAGCATTGAAAATTTCTTGCTGAGAACAATGAACATTTTGGGCGGGGTTATCTTAAAGAGTGCTCCTCAAAATGACAAGTCGATATCTCTAAGTATCTAACATGATAATGTACACTCTCGTGCAGTAGAGGCTATATCAGTTATCACCAGTGATCTTTTGGATGCTTTCTTTTCTATTTTAGTTGATGAAGCTCATGATATATCTATCAAAGAGACAATATTTTTTGTTATACATTATGTGGATAAGCAAGGTTGTGTGATTATATGTGTTATAGGTTACATACATGTGAAAGAATTGACAATCATGGCTCTTAAAAAGAGATTGAAGAATTACTTTCAAAGTATGGATCAAGTATGACAAGATTGCGAGGACGAGGTTATGATGGTGCTAGTATCATGTAAGGTCAATTTAATGGGTCGAAAACACTTATTTTGATTGAAATTAGTGAACATATTATGGTTATTGTTTTCTTCATCGTCGCCAATCAACACTTGTTGCTATTGCAAAAAAACTCATGTCAATAAGTAATTTTTGTTTTGCTCTATGCTTTAATGAATATTGTTAGAGCATCATGTAAGCACAAAGATATGCTTAGAGATGAATAAGTTGATGATGTTTTTGAAGCAATTAAGAGAGGCGAATTATCAATCGGGCAAAGCCTTAATCAAGAAACTAGTTTGGAAAGGTCATGTGACACTTGTTGGGGTTCACATTATGGTAAATTGCTTAGCTTCATAATCTTGTTCTCAAATATTACTCTAGTTCTTGAGACTATTAAGAAAGATAGTATGGACCGGGACTAAAGAACCAAAAGAAATTCTCTAGTAGGTTTCAAGAAATCTTTTGAAATTTTTTTAATTTATAAACGATGAGAAAGATTTTGGACTTTACTAGTGATGTATCAAAAGCATTACAATGGAAGGAACAATACATAGTGAATGCAATGGATTTGGTTGAAACATATAAAATATATTTGCATAAGCTAAGAGACAATGGATAAGATTCTATCGTGACTAAAGTTTTTGTGTTTTGTAATAAGAATGATATTCATGTTCCTTGCATAGATGATAACTACATAAGAATATGGACTTATTTAGGAACAAGAAACTAGATTTACCTAGGAAGTTCTATAGCAAGAAAAAGTAATCCACTAGGATGGTCACGACATGGAGAAAAATTTACAAATCTATATCCCTATTGTGTTAGTTTGTTCTACACTGATATGTAGTTGCAAGAGCTTAACACTCATTTCACTTAAAGGAATATTGAGCTGCTTCTTTATATAACATGTCTAAATCCAAGGGATTCTTTCTCAATCTATGAAAATGAAAAATTGCTTTGGCTTGCTAAATTTTATCCCTATGAATTCTCTCCAATAGAAATCTTAACCCTCGGTAATTAACTTGATGTTTATATTATGTATATGTGAAACAATAATAAGTTCTCATATTTACATGGGATTACTGATTTAGCTAAGAAAATTGTGGAGAAGAAAAAGAACTTAATATTTTCTTTTCATTATTTGCTCCTAAAGTTGGTATTAACTCTTCTAGTTGTCATTACTACTATTGAGATAACTTTTTCTATTATGATTATTGTAAAGAATAAACTTCACAATTGGAAGGGAGATGAGTGCTTGATGAATGATTATTTGATCACTCATATGATAATGATATTTTCAACTAAATCAATAATGAAAGGATCATCCAATGTTCCAAAACATGAGGAGCCCTGAGAAAAAATGGCATTCCAAAGGTATATTATATTTTCAAGTTATTTATGCATTATTAGTATTTTATTTTGTTGAGTTTGCTACTAGTTTGTATAATTTATACCCATTAATTTATGCAAGAAAGGGAGAACTTGATAGGGCTAGTAAAGAGCTTCATCTTCTTGTAATAGAGCACCTAAGGGTTCATCTTTTATTTGTTCTCATTTATGAGTTTTTTATCTAATGTTATAAGTGAATAGTCCTTTGTTTAATTTGATTTTATTAATTAAATCTATTTTTGTGATTTTGCTTGGACCATAAATTAAGGAACACTAAATGAATAATATTTTTTATTTTTTTGCTAAAAAAAGGTTGACCAATTTCTTTAAAGGAAAATGTAATATCAAATATTATATGCATCTTTCATCAAAATAGAGTAAGTTATATAATGTATAGCACTCATGGAAAAAAAATAATTTGAGGCTTAATTATTTTTTGGCCATCGTGATTAAAAATCCTAGATCTGCAACTGCAAGTATAAAGGACAACCTCGAGTAGATATAGGTAACAGGACAAGAGAAAGGCCATGGAAACCACCAGAAACGACGGGAAAGGAGCAAGAGGAAATGAATGAGGGAACAGGTGGTGTGCGGTTTTGAGTTTTGAAAAAGTGGGGACATTTTGGTCATTTTAAGTTACATGGGCTAATGTGTTCGTGTGCATAGGCCCATTTCTAGAATTTTGGAGAAATTACAAAGTTTTTAAGGATTTCGCCTAGGTTGAGGGCCATTTCCAGAAAATGCTCATCAAACTAAGGAAGATCAAGAACTTATGCCTAGCTGAAACGTGGACGAGCAAGCTGGGCGTCTATATTCTAATTAATGAGCAAGCAACTTTTGTAAAAGCTGAAATGAGTGAAGGTCGGTGAACTTATAGAAGTAGCATACACTTTACGTCTAATTTTTTCTTTAAGAGTACTATTCTCCGAAGCCTCCATTTCACCATTCAATCTCTAACAAGAAAACATTCTTATTACTTAGTGTTTTGGTTTAAAAAATGTCAGCCCACACTTGTCATCATATCCCTCTTCAGCTTAAGCTCACCTCTAACTTTTGGTCGGCTTCAGTCTATATAAACTAATAGCTAGAAGTCTAGTTAGTCATTTTATTATCATTATCTCTCAGATTGAGTACAACTGTCAAGTAATCTCACCGTCTTGAAGGGCTGGAAGTCGTCAATTATAAATAATAAGGCAGTCAAGGTAATCACTATTTTTAATTAAGGGCAGTACTTGCACTAAACAAATAGATAACGAAGGACAGGAGAAGCTTAGTGCTCATGATATGGGCACATGGCTCCCCTCTTAAACCACTCATAACAATGCTAATGAATGTTGAGTATCCCATTAAATAAATTAGTTTAAGAGGTGCAATAATTAATGATCACGTAGAGAAGGTTGCAATAAGAACGGGATCAGAGGTGATCAGCCACCATCAAACCAGAGCAAGTGTGTCGCCATTGTCTCCGATGAGGATTTTCGAACGTTTTCGAAAGATCGTCATTCGTTTCATCTTCTCCATCCCCGGTCAGGGTCGTCGGTTTCCTCACCAGAGAGGCAATGATCGTCTGGAGCCACCAAAAACATCATGCAGCTCATATCACTACTCTCAGAGTTGTCACTATGCCGAAGCCATAGCAGATTGCATAGAGTTTCTCAACAAGTCATCTCAGCTTGCCGAAAATTCTGACACTCTGGTGTAAGTACGATTTCCTATAAACTAAAGTCCGGTTGTGTGCATACTAACTGTATGGATATGCAGATACGTTATGTACCCCTGTGGCCAACCGGGCAACCCTTCTGTTCAGCATGTATTGGTACTTGGTTTCTTCCTTGAGTGTGGTACTGTCTAGTACTAGGGCTTTGTACTTGTATCCTTTCAAATGGACCGGGTGTAATGACTGTTATTAGCATGAAAAGAAGTTCCATCTGAGTCCAATAGGAATGTCTTTCTGGCTTATTATTGGTTTGTCATGCTCGTGATCGAGGCTCCCAAGATTGTAAATGCAATAGTGACTTACGGTGGTTGATGTACAAGAAACTCCCTCCGTCCTATATTAAGTGTCCATATTTGATAAAAGGTAATATTTAAGGAAGCCTTACCATTAACATTTTACTCTCTTTTTTTTATCAGTAAAAATTGGGGGAGATGACTCTCTTCCGTTAAAACCAAGCGGGATACAAAATAGGAATCAAGGAGAAAATTATAGATGTCATCTTTCAACAATAAAAGGAAATTTACAATTTTGAAAGATGAGAATTGGCAGAGATATAAACTTTGACTTGAGTTTCACACTGCTTGAAGAGAGATCGCTTTCTCATTTCTCAATAACACCCCAAGGTCAAGAGTAGAGCTATTGAGAAAGTGGATACGTTGAAGAGCTTGATGAGCTTGCTGGCAAGAGATATCCTCTCTAAAATAGATCTAAAAATAGTACTCATAATCCATTTTAGAATAACCACAAGTGAAAAAAAAGTGGTCAGCCATTTCCAAATCAACCTTGCATAAAACACACCTATTTATGATTTGAATTCCTCTAACTTGAAGTTTATCCAAAGTAAGAACCCGACCATGTAACATCATTCAACAAATGATGGAATGACAAGGAATGAGATGCTTGAACCATATAAGACTGATCCATTTAAGTTTAGATTTACGCTTCCATAAGAACATATAAGTTGATTTAGTGGTAAAATTACCTATGGAT
The DNA here is from genome assembly GCA_035235625.1 of Saururus chinensis. Taxonomy (NCBI): domain Eukaryota; kingdom Viridiplantae; phylum Streptophyta; class Magnoliopsida; order Piperales; family Saururaceae; genus Saururus; species Saururus chinensis. Next base: position 3,377,547 of record CP141141.1, read on the forward strand.
GTTGGCTTCCAAAAGACTGTATCATAGCCTTGATTAAGAATTGGAGTATGACCCTCAATAACTTGAAGAAGATGATCACATCTCAAATTAATATGTTGATTCCACTTCCAACAATCATTATTCAAGCAATCAGAGATTAAAACAAGTTGATGACTATCTATTTGATGCATAAGTTTTGTCCATAATTATGAAGGAGAGAAATTTTTATCCTAAAGATCCAACCAGAAAAATGTGTTAGTCCCATCTTTAATCTTATAAGATATAAAATCAATAATCATGCTTCGAAGAGAGAGAATATTTCTCCATGAAGTAGAAATATATGGTGGGACATTGCAATGCCAAATTGAAGAACCATGGATATAATAACCATGCATCCATTTGATCTAGAGATAATTCTTTTCTTTCAGAAGCTGCGGCCAGAAATGACTAGCTAATCTTGTAATGCACCAATATTTCTGTAACACCCCGACCCGGAAAACCCGACCCGGACCGGGGGTTAGTTCCGAAAACAGAATCGGAGTGTATAAAATAAAGCACAAAAATTTAAAATGAGACGACTAGGAGCGGTGAACTCTGAGTGCGAGAGTCATAACGTTCTTCCACATACTACGGAGCTTTAACATTTCGTTGTGCGTAGATCAGAACAAACCTAATTTTATAACTAATTTGGATCAGGCCAGCGTTGTTTTGTTGTTGGTTGCCTATGTACGTATTGGATAACATCCACATATTATTCCAATACGATCGGATCTTAACGTAGTTCTGCCTAATGGCTAATACATGCATCAGACATTATAAAATTATATACGATAAAATATGTATACTTTATATCCGAATAATTCATTCGGAGTTAGACAAAAATCTTATAAATCATCGGAGTAACGGAAGCCAATAAATCAACGAAATACACATCTCACATAGGTAAGAAAAACACGAACACAATCACACATCCCACTCTATCATAGAGCGGAGCAGAACACACTACATAGCATGTTGGATCATATCAGATCCTGTCAAATCACAATAGATTCATCCGACCATCAGATCAATCATATCACATAGGAGTATATTAGATCATAATAGAGCATTTCAGAGTAATTCGGATCACAACAAAATATATCAAAGTAGATCGAATAGGAACATATTAGCATATATAAGATCATAGCAAATTATATATATCTTAATTAGTATATTATTAATTAAGATGTGTATATATATATAAATTATATTAAATTAGAAAGTCAGAAAAGCGTACTCCCCTGCAATTTTGGAAGTGACGACGTTCAGAGTTGCTTGTTTCCTCAGGGCATCTTCCCTTTCAGATCCGGAGATGGCGGGAAAAACCTCCTCTAACTCTGGAATACTTTTCTATTTCTGTGCCCATAAGTTATGGACAGAACCTCCCCTTGACTCGAGACACTTCACCCTTCACGTGCACATAGGCGGCAGATAGAGCCTCCCCTTACCCAGTGTAATACCCCGCTTTTCTAATTATGTCTAACCAAGGGGTTAGAGGTAATTAGTAGATTTTTTTGAAAAATTATAGAGGGTTGCAGAGGTTAAAATCTCTGTATATGTGTTTAGCTCGAAGAAATGAGAGTAATGAACCGAAGAACGCGCGAAACAGAGGTTAGGACCCGAAGTTACGACCTCAAAAGGCATAGAATATTGGAAGGACCCACTTGGAAAAAGCGTGATATACTACTTTGAGTGGGTTAATATCGAAGGGCTCATCAATACTAGTCCAATGGTACAAAGAACGCGCAAATCCGAATCCAGCGTAGAAAGATACACGCGTTTAAAAATATGTATATAAAAAATAAAAATAAAAAACGAAAATAGCACACACGCGCGATGTGCGGTGAGATGCGGCGCCGCCAAAATTGGGGACGCAGTTTCGGCGCGCCGGGGTCTATTTAAACCCTATTTCGAATAGTTTTTCACACCAGACCTTTATTTTATCCGTTTCTGAGCGTTTTGAGTCCGATTAAGGCCGTTCAAGAGGCGTTCTTAAGTGAATTGAGCGTGCTCTACGTAATGGAGGGGTCATTTCTTCAAGTTGGAGACTATATGAGGAGGAAATGCCCCAAGACTAGGAGAGGTTTTGCCCGTCGCCCCTCAAGCACGGAGAACTTCTTCTTCTCCGTTTTTGATCGTCTTAACTCCGATTTAGTCCGTTCAAGAGGCGTTCTTGACTAAATCGAGTGTGTTCTATGCAATGGAGGGTTCTGTTCTCCGAGTTGATGACTGTATAAGAAAGAAACATCTCAAAACAAGAAGAGGTCATGCTCGTCATCCTCGAGTACCGGAGGAAGAAAAAGAGGCTAAGGAACAAGAGGGGATTCCGTTTTCCGTCACCAGGCCGAATCATGAAAAGTGGTCCGAAGTAGGGGAGGCTCTACCCTCTATCAAAGGGCCACAATGTGTGAGGAACATCCCCGACTAGGGGAGGTTCTGTTAACCGCCCACGGGCATAGAAAACGAGAAGAGTCTCCTGTATGGGGAGCTTTTAGTCGCTTTCGGTGTAAGGCGAGGAACATATTGAGGCTAGAGGAGGCTCCATCCACTGCCCCCGGATCCAAAGGGGAGGACGCCCATAAGGAACAAGCAACCCCGAATGCCGCTACCTTGTAAGACATCAGAGGAGTAAGCATTTCTAACCTCCCGTTTAAATTATAGAGCTGCATGTGCTAAATTAGGATGTGTGCTATGTCATGATACTTGTGTTCTGATTTGCTATGTTTTGATGTGACATGTTTATGTTCCGTCTTGCTCTAGGGTAGAGCGAGATGTGTGGTGTGTGTATCCGGTCTCGCCTCAGTGATAGAGCGAGATGGGTGATGTGCTCAGTCTCGGCTCAGTGATAGAGCGAGACATATGTTATGTTCAGTCTTGGCTCAGTGATAAAACAAGATGTGTGAATGTGATTGATCCCACTCTGTGGTAGAGCGAGACGTGCGATTTTGTTGATTTATTAACTTCTGCTTAACTCTGATAGATGACGAGTTTCAGTATATCTTCGATTGAATATAAGAATATATATATTTTAACATATATGATTTTGTGATGTGTGATGTATGTATTAGCAATTAGGCAGAATTACGTTCGGATCCGATCGTATTGGAATGATATTGTGAATGTTATCCAATACGTACATAGGCAACCAACGGGAAGGCAACGTTGGCCCAATCCAAATTAATTATAATTATTAGTTTTGTTCTGATTTACACGCAATGAACTTTGAAGCTTCGTCATGTGTAAATGATCGTTACAACTTGAGTCTACGTACGAGGAAGCTTTGAAGCTCCGTAGTGTGTAGATAAATGTTTTACCTCTCTCACACAGATGATGATTCCTGGCTTAAGGAAAGAAAAAAAATTTATTAGAAAATTTTCAGGCCCCGGCTCTTGAAACCCGACTCTTTTTAATACGGGAATTCTGTCTCTTGAAACCCTCTAAAATTTATCTAAAATTATATAATTACCCCTAACCCTTTTGGGTTAAGTGTAATCGGAACAGAGGGTGTCACATTCTTCCCCCCTTAAACGACTTGTGTCCTTACAACTCACCTAAAAATACATTTCAAAGCACAACAAAATGTGAAAAAAATCATACTGTTAGTCGGATAACAAACATGAATCCGATTAATCGAATACAACATTCAGAAGCACAATCCACTAAGTTATACTCGGATAACATTATCCGATAACTTATTGGATAAAACACATAATCCGATAGTCTAAATTCGGTTATCACCAAACGAAATCCGATAAATTATAATCGGAGTAAACCGCTCATAAACAGGATTCGATAATTTATGATCAGATAAAATACTTTAAACAAAATTTGATTAATTTAAATTCGGATAAACCATATCATATAGAATCCGATTTTAAGATCGGATAAAATCATTTAATAGAATCAAAGTAAATTAAATCAAAGTAGAGCAGACAAATCAATTCAGAAATTTTTGAAATTAAATCATCCGATAGATCAGATAAGATCGGATAACCAAATAATAATAAAATTTTCGAATCAAAACAGAATAGACAAATCAAAGCCGTGATATCGAACGGCGTCCCCCTTGACGCTCATGGGGTAGCGAGAGGCTTGGATAGCGAGGAGCTTTCCCATGATGCTCCACACCCATATGCGCACGTCAGTACCAATTATTTTTCTTGGTGGGTATCCAGATAGAGAGTGCTTTGATAATCCCAGGTTTTACCCCAAAACTATTCAGAAAGTGCACATATGTAAAATATGATGCAGCGTATGTAAATCATTTCGAAGATATGATATTTTTTTCATGGCGATTAAGCATAAATTTAGAATTTAAAACCCCCTACATTGTAGATTGAGTTAAAATCTAGAATAATGCTAAACAAAAATATATGAAAATGATTATGATTTTTTTCAGGAAATCATTTGTTAGAAAAAGAATCATGTCAAAATAATTTGATACAAAAACATATGCACAAATCATCAGTTCGTCCAAGTGACGAGAAAACCAAAACCGTGATACCTAATGGTGTTCCCCTCGATACTCATGGGGCATCGAGAAGCTCAGTAAGTGAGGAGCTTTCCTATGATGCTCCACACCCATGCACGCGCATTAGAACCGATTATTTTTCTTGGTGGGTATCCAGATAGAGTGCAAGCACCCATGCATCATTGTACGCATGAGATCAGAATATTTTTATAAGAAGTAGATGTATTCGTAATCTTTTCAAGGAATCATTCAGAATTTAAAACATCCGACATAAAATAGACTTTTTACATAGTGTTTCAAATTTTAAATCATTCGACAAAAACATATTAGAATTCAAGTATATTCTCTTCATAGAGGCATTCTAAAATTAAAGCATTCGATGGAAAATAAACTTAGAATATTGGACAGAAAATAAGTCAGAAATCAATTATACTCTTTTTTCACATAAACAGTAGAAAACTTAAAATAAATGTGTCACACATTTAGGTTAAAGCATACATTCTAGAGTCACATCATACTCAAAACAAATATTTCAAATCAAACCATACTTGAAATCGAAACTCAACTCAATGCACGAGCAGAATTAACATTGGAGCTATCCACTAACCCCCATGTCCCATACCACGAGTGTTTGATGGTTTCTCCGCAGTAATTCTACTATCCATCGAGATAACTTTGCATTTCAAGTTAGGGAATGCTACTATCTTTGAAAACAATTGAATTTGATTTCAACACACCAGCAGAACTAGCCCAAGAGTGATCCATTAATACTTCATGTCCCGTACCATGAGCGTTTAGTGGTTCCTTCTAGGTAGGTCCACTATTTTTCTAAAACAACTTTCAAATGCAGATACTTCGAAAGTAAATCTTGTGTCAAAATATCGGTAGAATTTGCCTTAGAGCTATCCACAAACACCTCACGTCCCATACCACGGTGTGTAGTGGTTGCTCCTTGGAAATTCTATAGCTTTTTGAAATATATTTAGTTTATAAGCAAATGAATTTTTTCAAAACAAATAATTTGAAATGTAATTTTTTTTGTCAACATACCGACAAAATAAACCTGTGAGCTTTCCACTAATACCTCATGTCCCATACCATGGTGTGTAGTTGTTGCTCTTAAGTGGTTCAACTGTCTTTGAAAACAGATCAATTATTTAATTAAATATATTTTATGAAACAGATAATTCGAAATCAAATTTTATTTAAATTCCTTGGTAGAATTAATCATAGAGACGACCACCAATGCCTCGTGTCCCATACTACGGGGCACTTAGTGGTTCCTTGGGAAAATAAATAAACTCCTCAAACTTTCTTAATCTAAGAAAGTAGTCTACACCATATGCATAGTGAATGTTGACTAGATAGATATGTCTAGCTCAATTCTTTATCGTACATGCAACTTAAATATTAAAAAGTATTTATAGAAGTTGGAACATATTACTTAGAACTTAAGAGTTTTGAAATAAAATATTTATAGGTTCTACCAACATATTCTTATATGTGGCAAATCGCTTCAAGTAGTTCACTATCTTATAGTATATCAGCCTCTATCAAACTATTTTAGGGTGGTGGTTATGTTAAATTATTTTTTTGAAATGCACACTTTTATGGTTACGTATGAGATTGGGTTTCTTTCTTCTTATAACTAATTCCATATGTCCTTTAAGAGCCCTATTTGGTTTTTATGCTATCTTCAAGGCCATAAAAGAGCAAATTGGGAGATTTGATAATTCTATTGGAGGAGGAATAAATCAAAAGAAGAAATTGCCATCAAACCATGAACGTAGAGAATCCTTGCGAAGAGAAGACTGCTTGACCTCCACCATGTTAAAAATATGTTAATATATTGAAATTAGAAGAATAATTAATTCTAAGTTATATATGGATAATGTGATTAATTTTCATATATGATTGAGTCATTGGGAGTAGAAGTTACCGTCGATGCAAACTTGAGACTAGAAACACGTGGTTAGTAGTCTATGTACATTGTAACCTATGTTGAAAGAGATGCTGAGGGGATTCCTGCTGTCATGGCCTAGGATTTTTAATATATTTTAAAATCAAATTAGAGTGTGAACAAGGAGGTTTCTATTGTTGTTTACAAGGCTAATCTACAACTAACATAATTATGAGGTGGTGATCTTCATTTTCAAATATATGATATATCTTCAAACCACCATACATAATTATCATTCACAACCCACATAAATAAGGATCATCCAAATGCAATCCAAGCCATTGCCAAACTTCATAGTGAACTATAAATAGGCACTTCACATAGCTTCTTACATACCTACGTAAAAGTTTCTAAGTTCAATATATAAGAAACAAAAGTACTTTGGTTGATGTTGTCGTCCTCACACAACCCCTTGCTTTATTTGCTTGCTGGTTCTGTAACTTTGAATAAGGTAAATTTTCATATAAATATGTTGGTATATAGTGGAATTTCTTTTCTATCGGGAGATCGTCGACGACATTACCAACGTGTTAGTGAACACATCAACAAAAACCTTGGCATATTGTTAGCAGACAACGATGTGTTGACAAAATGTCAATGAAATTATGATTTTCATCTATAGATCCATCAACATGTTGATAACCAAAGTAATTATACCAACGAAAGTAAAAACCATCCGAGATTGATGGTAACATACCAAAATTTAGTTTCCTTCCTCATGTAAATACCTCTTGATGCCCCTTAGACTTCTATTCTTTAAAAAACTAACCACGGTCATGAAGAAGGAAACTCAAGGGATGTGTCAAACTAGAAGAAGAACAGAGGGAACAAATTCTACATGAAAACCTGGTCAACATGCAAGAAAAGGTCAGATTGCTAAACCTCATGCCAAATATGTTCCAAACCCTAGTGAGTCATGTTAAGTATAACAATAGGGTTTCGTATTTAGTCAATGGACATAGAATTATGTTACTACATTTATGTATATAAGACTGAGAATTATTGGAATATATGAAGGAACACAGGTCAAATTTATATGAAAGTTTGTTACATATTAGTGACTCCTTGTAGGAACAAGAATTGTGAAGTTTTATTATATATCTTTGTAATGAGTACAATGAATTTTTCATGTACTGTTAAAGTTTTGTAAATTGTTCATGAGAAAACTTGACATAGCTCTAGTATAATAATTTGTTTTCTCTTTTGCTCTGGTCATCAATGCCTTCTCCACATGTCGACGATGTGTCGATGGTCAAGGGAAGATAAATAGTTTTCGGCATTGATGCACATACACGTGTTGATATGGTACATAGATATCAGCAGGAGTCCAACACATCAACAATGAAGTCGGTAAACATGTCTCATAGAAGCTTTCTCACAATCGGCATGGACCAATGTGTTGATAGAGGTGTCAATGGCCATCAACATTGCAACCAAAGTGTTAAAGATATGACTGACCTAAGTTAGACCAAGTATTTATGAAATATTTTGTTATAGGGACCTAATGAAGAATATTTGACATAGTTTACTTACATAATGAATGTAAATAAACATTGGAAACACATAATAAAAGATATGTAAAAAGAGGGTAATGTAACCCTAAGTTTGGGCATCCCAAAGAAGGTGACCTATTGAAAGACACCTAAGATTAGAGTTACCTTGTGTTCATTACTCCATGTGTAGGTTCATTTTAGCATGTTGAGGGGGTACCTAGTCTTCAGAGGGCCTTTGCTTCCACCTCCTATAGGTTTAGGAGGAGTAGTTTGGATCTTCAAAGGTTCATAATGTAGCACGAAATGGGGCTCCCAATCATCATAGAAGGCTTGTGGGTCTTAGCTTCATGGAGTGGGTAGAGAAGGTAATAATATTCAACAATGAATATATTTCATGGAATGGTGTATGTTTTGAGGAGTTGGAGCAACCTCCTTGATATTGTCATAGTTTTAGTGTGTCATCCCAACTTAAAAATGAAGGTTGGGTAGGCAATCAACATTAAGATTGACAATGATTATTACTAATTTGTAATTATGATAATTTATGTGGTTTGTTGTTTAGCCATTCTACTGGATATACCATATACTCAACATTCTTGTGGTGTAGGTACTTTGCAAGGAGTAAGCTTACTTTAAATGATTTGAGTGTATGGTGAAGATGTTAGGTCAGACTACTTAACATGTAGGATTTTCTTATATTTTGATGTTATCATATTTGGGTAGATAACCATAGGCACATGAGTGCTAGTTTATTTTACATTGGCATGTATTATGAAATTCAGACATGTATTCACATAGAACCCTGTTGGACGATTACTATTGTATTCTAATTTGATAGCATTACATTTGAAAAATAAGTAAATTGCATCTCGAGATACTTTGAATGATGTTTTAAAAAAATAAGTTTTCCGCTATGAAAAAATCTAAAATGAATTTGAAAAATCTTGGATATGACAAGTTGATGCTACTCCTCAGGGAGACTTGCACCACTAAGTTGCTTGAGTTATATTGGTGAGGGAAATGTTGTGTGCACTGGACAATCCTAGCTTTCCAAGAGGGGTTTAGGGACTTTCACTCCGAGGATCGCCCTCATCCTACTTTGTTATCATGGCATTCTATTAAACATTTAACATGGTGTCATGCTCACACAATGACACGATTTCATTAGAATTTCACATGAAGTCAGGTCATGCACCCTTACATAATTTCATCAACGTTGTATGTGGTGCCAAGCATACAAAATATGTGTCACAATTTTTAATCGACAATCTTCTTTTGGTATTCACCCAACTCAAATTTTCTTCTTTGTATTGACCCTCTAGTGTATTCATTTAGTAGATTTTGCCTCCTCTCCAAAAAAAATTTCCCTATTAATCTTTGCTACTCTCATACTCCAGTTTCTCTTATTATCTTGCTTAATCATTATGTATATTTCCACATGTCCTATCAGCTATGAGAATTAAATGCATAATACCAAATCATCTCTTGAATATCTCATATCATAATATCAACATACGTACATAAGTCAAAGCAAGCGATTCTCATGTCATGTCTAATGGTTATTAGCATGCATAACATCATGTATGCAACTTGAATAAACATCAACTTTTGGCTAGTGTTTTAAAAATTGGCCCAGCCATTGACCTTGATTGGTCACTGGCCAGACCAATTCGTCTCAGCTGCAAATCAACCTAGGTTGACCTGATTGATGATATCATTAAGTAAAATTTCATAAGTTAGCTTTTTTTGTTTTTGGTTCACATGACTTAGAACTAAATATTGTAGTCATGTAGCAAGTGTATAACCAAAACCATAGTCACTGAATTGGTGAACTACTCATTTTAATCATTTGACAGGACTATGCTTCAAATCCCGCATTGTGCATGTGTTATTTGTAGAGATGGTAGCATGTATAGATCCAAATTGGACTCGTCTGAGTCGACAAATCACTAATTCGACAGGCCGGGATAGTATATATGGCCTAGCAACTAGGATGAACCAACATGTTCTCTAGGTTAGGGACTAGTTGAACCGGGTCAGACTAGTTTCAAAACAATGCTTCTAGATTGATACATGAATTCAAAATCGTGGTAAGTTGGTAACAAGTGTTAAACTAACCAACTAACATAAATTCATAATTTTAAGCCATAGGCATGATATTTAAATGAAATAAAGGATACTATTACTTGCTTTCATAGATCTTGCTCACTCAGGTTGGGCCTCATGTATGGGGTCTTAACATGGATTTTTCGACTAAATGCATAGGTCTGAGTTCCATAATCTGAGGGGAAAGCCTTGGTCTAAGTCATAGATCTCCAAGGGTCATTTATTTGCACATGCATGCAATTATATTTGAGGTGTCTTCACACAATGTATATTTTATCTCACTATTATTTAGAGTAAGGTTATGTCTTATGCCTAAAATAAAGGGGTTTAGATCATGTGCACTCCAATCACAATTGGTGGGAGTGCCTAATCAATGCATACCATGTTGGAAAAATGCATATGAATATGATATAGATTCATACACGTTTTTCCAACTTGTCATGCATTGATTGGGCACTCGCATCACAATGGGTGGGAGTGCACACAGAGCTGATTTGAATCCAAAATCAAGGGCTCACCTCATCACTCAACTAGGACAAAGCTAAGGACATCAAGCTACAAGGCATTCAAGGTGTTTCAAGTGTCACTAAACCATGTATGAAATAAAACAAGGATAGTGATATTCCTACAATAAAAATAATCACAAAAACTCGCACAATAGTTTTGATTGGACTTCACAAGAAGGCCCACACAAAGTTCACATGGGCTCACTTATCTAGACATATCAAAATTCATGTGTGAGTTTTTTATGTTGAAATATCATTTTCCATAAAACAAAATTCATGTCTGAGTTTTTTATGTGAAAATATCATTTTCCATAAAACAACCCCAAGTCCATCATCTACTAAGCTCCTTGTCTTCCCCATGACCAATAATCAACCCTATGTGCTAGAGCATTCCCCTCTAAAAATCATCATGGTTCTAACACATGTTTATGCTTATTCTAAGTAAAATCACTCACATTTATAAGTCATTTCCTATTTAGAATTACCTTCATAAAGTTGCTTATCATAAATTTACATACATATAAGCATGTCAATCAATCATCTCCACCACGGAACTGTATTTTGGCCAAAAACTAGTAAATAACCAAAATGTCGCTTGTGAAGAAATTCAGGGGAAATAGCAAACAAATCTAGGAAAATTGCTAATTAAGTCTTATAACCTTGAATTTGTTGTACTAAGTCCAAATACCCCTTTTTAGAATATAAATATTTTTATAGTAGTTAATCTCCTCATAATCGAATAATACGGTCATGAAGTGCAAAATTGTCCATCAAAACAAATAAGAATTTCTTGATCAGTAAAACATGCTAACACTGCATAAGTGTATAACTGAGATTTATAATTAGATCATATTAAATGGAAACATGGATTTAATATCTCTAATGCAAATGTAGCATAGTAATAACATTTGATCAAACTTGCGATTAAACATACTTTAACTCATATAAACTAGATACATATAATTGATTTTAAGTCAAACCCTTTACTGGATAGCACTACACTGACTTAAAAATCATATTCATAGTCATAATCTCATGCAATCATGCTTTAATATAGTTAATGCACAAAGTATATATGTATTGAAGACATAATATCATGGCTTTGCCTAAGATCGCATAGACAACTACATAACTCCAAGAAGTTACTCCCTTCGTCCAACATTAATAGCTCCATTTGACAAAAAAATTTGTTCTATATTAATAGCTTCATTTTGTTCAATTTAAGTGGTTGGGTACTTAAAAAATATCATAATCTTATTTTTCATTCTCTTAGATGTGGGTTTCGCCATTCAATAAAAAATATTGTTTTTCTAAATGTAGCTATTAGTTTAGGACAAAGAGAGTATAACACATTCTAAACAATCATCATAGGTCGATTCGTAGAACACTAAATTGTTCATTAACCAAAAGATTGCTAGGTCCTTGGTTGATCATGGAGACTACACACGCATACATGTAATCATAGCCATTAAGCACGTGTGGGACTTGCATCCGACTTCTAACTTTAGCTATCAATTGCACATCAAAAGACCGAAAGAGAACACAATGGAATATTACTTACTTTGTTGTTGTGGCTCTAACCCGCAAGTGTTGCCCCTTGTTTAATCAAAGGAAGCTAATATTCCTATTTCATTTTCTTTATATCAAAATCCTATTCTAACCTTTGATTGGGCAAGAAAAGTGGGTCCCACCTGATAGTAGGGTACCTACCTTTCTCTATCTAATCAAAGGCTATAGTAAGATTTTGGTGTAGAAAAAGTAAAAACTCTTAATGCCTTCTCCAAAAGCCCTAAGTAGGTCCTTGAGTGTGCCTGGGAACTTAGCTCGTTAGGTTGCAAGCGCACTATGTTGAGCCGCTCATTGGTGAACTACTCTGGTTTAGGCTTGCTAACTAATTATAATATATTAAATAAATCAAAATTTCAAGGCGTTACAAAATCCTCCCGAATTTTGCACTTTTCTAACTGTGAACCTTCATCGTTTTAACTGTCAAGGTCATTGGGATTCTCTACTTTGGAGCTTGAAAGAGCAAAAAGGCTAAGTATGACTTTTTTGGCATGCAGCGGGAATCACCAATTAATGTTCACGGCATCCCATCTTTATTCACATCCATGGCCATCTTCGATAGGCCAAAACTAGTGATAGTGGTCATGTACAGTGGATGTAAGTCCAGAGTCAATATTACCATGGATAGTCCTTTTGGGACGTAAGGATCACATGCCTGGTTTCTGCTAAATATCCGCCATTAGGTAGGAGTCGTTAAGCATAATGATCAATTATGCACACACTAACACACATTAAATGTGTGCTAATATATTACTTATGCTAATATATGTTAATATGTGTGCCATCGATTTTCATAATTGACAGCTCCATTTACGAAGGATATCTTAGTGGACATCCTAAGACTAAGGTTTTCCCCAATTATTTGGCCCCGTTAGTATTCTCCGAAATTGGGTCAGGGGCGTCCACATTCCCTTGTGGAGGAGCCACAACTCACAAGGTCGCTTGAGAAGTTTCACCGGTCATTTGATTCTCCAAAATCGATAATAGATAGACACAAAAAGTATATACATTTTACGCACAAAAAAATCACAGTATGTGTGTATGGCCTGCCTGTACACCTATTCTAACCGGTTAAGCTCCTGCTGCTGGTAAAGCTTCATTTCAGTGGCAAAATTTGAATACCAAATATCTAAGGCCACTCTAAAAAAAGTGACTTGGTTTTGAAATTTGATAAAATGCTTACTTCATGGGCACGAACATACAAGATAGTATACGGGCTCGCCATGAAAGTATCTTCAAATTTTGGTTCTTACATATGGATGAGGATTTTGCTTGATCTTTGATCTTTGTAGTTGCATCATGTAGGCCACCGATAGAATTTAAAGAACCTAAAGGGAGCCTGAGTCATGTACTCTGTGGAATTGAGTCAATTTGATCTGTAGAAATATCTATTTGGAACAATTTTTTCTTCTTCTTTGGATCAACCCTTCCAAATAAATAATCTATGGATGAAGATACGAAAGTAGCTACAATACTACACGGGTCGATACACACAACGCCTAATATCCATCGTTTACGGCTAGGACTACTGTACAACTCCGAGTCATCAATTATATCCTTTGATAGCCGGATTCAAACTAAGCTTGAACTTGTGGCTTAATAAAAGCTCGGAATTGAAGTTGAATCTACTTAGAAATTATAGTACATAATCTTTATTAACCAGGCCAAATTATTGTATCCACAAGATTTGAACTCAAGTTGAGTTCGAGCCGAAATGTTCATTTGATAAGCTTCAAGCGAGCTTGAGGTGAGCGAGTTAATACTAAAATTGTAATTAGTCGGACTGCGGAATGATGTGGACAGCGAATTGGGCCTTGTCCAGACCCGGCCCGTTAACAGAACGTTTTTCCTCCTCGTTTCTCCCTTCAACGAAGGCGAGCAAGAGTTGCCGGCCGAGTGCCGACGAGCCTGTGAAACATTCAAAGAGGAGAAGCTGAAAGTCTCGACGGCTTCAATTTTTTCATCTTCATTTCTTTCGATTGTCACGAGGATTTACTCCTTTCCCCCTAATCCACCGATTTTACGTTTGATCTCTCAAAATGGTATGCGGGTTTTCAATCTGCTACATTTTGCTTTGCAGACTTGTCCCCTCTTGTCTTCAGGAATTTCATTGACTTGGTGTTTTCTGCTCTTGATTGGTTTAACGGAAGATCCGATTCATACTTCTCCAGAACAGGCAGGGCAAGACCCGGCTGGCCAAGTACTACGTCCCGCTGGAAGACTCCGAGAAGCACAAAGTTGAATACGAGGTCCCCTTTCTTCTTCTTCTTCTTCCCCTAGTTTTTGATTGAAAAGTCATAGATTTGGATGCCGGTATTAGGTTGAATCATATATCAGTCTTGTCTCGTCTTGTTATGCTAATATTCAGAGAATGGTTATTTGTTTATTTGATGATGCTGAAGTGGTATTCTGTTGATTGAAAGCAGGTTCATAGACTGGTTGTCAATAGAGATCCCAAGTTCACCAATTTTGTTGAGGTTGTGTGCATCTATTGCTTTCCTCTTTCCGTACTGTTAATTACATATACAGTGTTTATACGTAATTGATGGATTTTGGAGCTTCTTGTGGTTTATGCGATGTATACGGTTTATTGAAATGCGTTGCTTAAAGTGTTAATTATTGATGGCTTGCATATTTTGAAGTGGGAGTAGTGCATAAGGTGTAGAAACGATTTACTTATTTTATATGTTAGTTTCTGATGTTATTTAAAGTATATGCTTACAATGTTGAGTTCATCGTCATAATAAAGATTTTTTTAATACCTCATGTAGTAAAGTTTTTTATAAGGAATGTTTGGCCACTAATAGCTTAATATTTGATTTTAGTAAGCTTTATACTTCATGAGGAATTTGGAGTTATTTATATGTAGCAGATATGTTTCAACAAGGTTCTTTTGTATGGTGGCTAGCAAATTTGACTTGCATGTGTTAGTCATGTAGCTAGACACTGTAAACTCTAATTTTGAGTTTGATTAGGGATTCCAATAGTTGGTGACTGTGTCCACAACCTTGTCCGAGGTTCCTACCTTTGGCCATGTATCATGTTTTTTTGAATTTGGGCATTGATGTGAAGAAATCTTATCTTGTGCTTATGTTTGTCCGAATTTTTCACAATGATTTACTGATAATTTTTAGTTTACATGTTAGTAACATTAGGTGAATATATATGGATTACTTTGAGAAAAGTGTTCTTCGTAAAATTTTTATGTTTTTATATAGTTTAGAAAGTTTTGATCAGGGAAGTTGACATGTCCCAAGCATATTTGAGTCTGACTTTCTGTCTGATGTAGACACAAACCAACAAATTACATGTAGGAATTGTCTGACATGGATGCAATAAGGGCTTTCTAATGTCCTTTCCTCTGGCGGTACCAAGTATGATTGAGCGCTGCTGTGGTAGACACAAGTGAACTCAGTGTACTCTTAAACAAATCCTTAACCACTCATTTGATTATGATACATATGTCTAGTTGTTGGTTTAGCTGTTCTCCAACCGTAGCTGTTCAGTTGTAGCTTTAGCATTCTTTCTAAAAGCTAGCAGCACAGTGATCAGATTCTTCTGTTGGATTGAGTGAGGATCCTTGATAGGTAATATGGGAAGCAGTCCCTGTATAAATCATTTCTGCAACAAACAGCTACCTGACTTAGAAGCTGCACTTAGTTACATTGTCCTTGTGTCTTCAAATATGTAATGTAAGGTAAGTTTGATTCTTCAAGTGCTACCTTTATTGCCTATTCGTAAAAAAAACTTATGCTTCAAACTAGAGCAGTCTATATAACTGAGAAGGGAGGTGCATAAAGCAAGAGTGGGAGCTAAAGGAACGCCTTGGCACTGAAGAAATGAGCCAGGTGTTTGTGATAATTTATATAAGTTGTGTGTAGAGTATAGTTTACGATAAGGAAATATTGGGTTGTGATAGCATAATAATTGATTTCTGTATTGTTATACTTCATGAGAGAGTTGGCTTAATATGGTGCAGATACAAATGAACATGGTTGTTTGAAGCAAAAATTTTGAATCAATTTATCATTGGTGTCGTGGATTATAAATAACAAATTATGTTGTATATTGGTACCTCCTGGGTTTTGAGAGAGTTGAAACATACTGTAAAACTGGTTGCCTCATGTTCTAAAACTGATAGGTCTAATGAAGATAAGTATGGGGGCAGAAGTGTTGGGGAAATGTTTTTTGTGTTCCCCAAGCATATCTATTGACTGACAGAGGAGGAAACTATATGAGCAGAATAAATAAATGGATTTATTGGTTTGGATTTTGCTTGATGGTGATTTGTGAAATTGTGGGTGCTGTAGGACGTCACAGTTAGTAAGAATGGTGGGGGAATGGCTTTGATATGGTAGGGAAAAGTGAGACAATGGTCTTAAAAGTTTACTGCTAAGACAAATTAACTTATTTGGACTGAAAAAGTTCAGGCTTTGTTTTTGTTTGCGTGCAGATTTATATACCACTTAAATGGTAAATAATTAGGGAACAAAATTGACTGAAGTGGAAGTCAAGTTAGGATTTTGAACGTGAGAAAGAGAGAGCGGAATAGGCCCAAAAGATACTTTGTTGTAGGGACACATCGAAGAAGGATATTTCACTTTGCTATTGCATGGTTTTGAAGCTAACCAGGAATGAGAGATGGTGCACTTTTTCATTTGCTATTAAAACTTGCACTTCTTTTCCTACCTGGTGGGTGCGAAGGTGGTTGATTACCTGTTGCTTAATTTTGACTGGTTGGAATGAGCTGTCACCTATTGATGAGATTATCCCTTGTTCAATGGGCTGCAAGATTGTTTATGATGTAAAAAGTATGTATTCTGAGGTAAAGTGACTTCTTTGGGCAGGGTGGGTGGAGAATTTGGAATTTCAGAATGTAATAATAAAAGCACATAGACCGATCAAGTGTACTAGTTTAGGGCTGATAACAAGCCGATCTAGCTTGTGAGCCATTCTGGGTCAATCGGCTCTGCTCAACTTATGGCTTGAAACTTTGCTCCTCGAGCCAAGCTCCAGCTTGAACTATTGGCTTGGCTCAACTTGAAAATTTGCTGAATTGAATTAACGACTTATTTTACATACATATTTTAATGTTCAAATATAACATCATTAGATTTTCTTAAATATTTTTTCATATGTTTTTAGTGGACATATTCCTAAATGGTGAAGTTCTCTAGTAATGAATTTCATACTGAATCTAAAAACTGCGAAGGATAAATAAGACATATTGGCTCTCTTTGAGAGTATATCTAGCTGGATTTGGCTTGAAAGTTGTATGAGCTCAAGTCAAGCTTGCCAGAAGCTCGTATTGTCTCAGCTTGATATTACCCTAGTATGGGTCACATTCTTGAATTTGGAACGAGAAAAGGAGTAGGATTTCCTTGAATGGGATGCGAAGTAAGACCATTTAAAGCACAATGATCTTGCGAAATTGCCCCAAAGGTGGTGAGTTAATTTCTCAGCTCACGGAAGTCTTTCTTCTGTACAATTTGACTGCAGAAAACCCTTGACAGCACCAATGATGTGATGCGGCCAGGTAGACAAGGACAGTCTAACATGAATTTTATTAGTCAGAACAAGGGCTTGAATTACACTGTAATTTGGAGTTAAATTCCATGTTCAGAACTTAGTTTAAAAAATGACATTTACATTGTGGAACATTGGATAAAAAAATAGTTTCTATTTGTCATATTGCTTTGTCTACTTCAAGTGTTTGATATTCATCATGTATAGGTACAATGGCTAAACTGTGCAGCATAACCAAGAGTGACATCGGTTCCCTTTTAGTTATACACAGTGAAGTGGTCTTGATGTCTTTACTATGTTTTTTCATGCTTATCAATAGTGGAGAATGAACTATACTTTAATAGAATGCTTTTGCTTCATATTCCTGTCACTCTGTTGCATGGTTGGTGAGATTTGTCAAGTTGTTTATCAGTTCTCTCATTATGAACAAAAACTGTTACCTGGGTGATTAAATCTTTCAAATATTATCACTTATTTTTATTTTTTTTAACTAGAAAATACATGTTTCCATACTGAAATATTAAATACTCCCTCTGTCACACATTTATAGCTCCATTTGGTTTTTCAAAATAAAGTAAAATTTGTTCATTTCGTAAAAGCAAATGCAGCAATTAATAGGGGATGGAGGGAATATCTTTTTTCACAAATAACCATAGCATTAGGCATAAAATATTGTTTTTATTTAAAACAATGGTAATGTTTCCTCTTTTAAGGCTTGCATTAGGAAAGGCATTCAGTGTAAAATATTGCCATTATGTTCTCATGGATTTTCTATCCTTGATTTTATCAGTATAAAATACATGTCTCCGATCCTGGGTAGTTGGTATAAGGTGTAAGTGATGATGATGTATATGTTAAAATCTTGCACAGAAGTGGTTGAGTCGGTTGACCCTGAGCCGTGGAAGGTCATATCAGTATCGATAGCCATATTGATGACTACTAATATGGGTAC
This sequence comes from Saururus chinensis, assembly GCA_035235625.1. Lineage (NCBI taxonomy): Eukaryota > Viridiplantae > Streptophyta > Magnoliopsida > Piperales > Saururaceae > Saururus > Saururus chinensis. Next base: position 3,396,145 of record CP141141.1, read on the forward strand.
GCATCCATGATACATTTGGTAACCTTAGATACACATAGAAAACCATTGAAATCAGTAAATTTTCCTTACAACACATCCTTTTAAGTAGAATAATACATGAGAACTTGTGATTGAACATAGAGTCACAATCAATAAGTAACATACACACATTGGTTAACAATACAATACCACCAGAATTATAAGAAACAAATAATCATTAATGATATTAAGACCATAAAAAATATAAATTGGTTTAAAGCATATTATGTATAGTAGAATGTAATTCTTAGATGGGGCCCATGTGTTAAAAAATAAACCTACATGGTATTTTATAGGCTAATCAACAGCTTTATATGAGGCTTATCACAAAGTCGCATTTGTGTGTTAAAATGTGGGCCCCACAAACTAATGGTCTCAGAATTTAATTGGTTGAATGAGTGTTTGCAACTTTAGCATTGTCATAGTTAGAATTACCTAAACTATATGAACTCCAACCCCGTTGGCTCTTGTATGTTAATTTTTATTTTCAAGTAGTTTAAAATAGGGGTTTAAGTTAAAAGAAAGTTCTAGCTCAGTTGATTATCACATTACTCAAATACAGTGAGACAATGAAGGTTCAAATGATTGAAATTAATATAAAAAAAATATTTAAGTTAAAACATGACCAAGCAAATCATTGGGGGTCAGTTTGGTTAGTACATCACTCAAACACGGTGAGATAATCTAGGTTCAATCCTTGCAAAATATGTTTGCAGCCCACACGTTTTTGAAAATTATTGAAACTACTGTAAAAAAAGACACAATGTTAACTGTTTGGTGACGTGGTGCAATTGGTGAAGATGGCATGAGGCATATTCCTTGCTCCTGGGATCGAGACCAGGCAAAATCACGTTACTATTTTTGTTGGAGTTGGTGTATGTATTGAAACGTATTGAGAGTATCGATACGATATGGGTGATGCGTTACAAGAGTATCGAAAAATCCTGTGAACCCTTCCCACCCACTCTGTATCGTGCCAATAGTGACCGATATAGGTATGGATCAGTTGATACTCACCCATATCGGTCAATACAGCCTTCCATGCCCGAAGCCAATGCTTTCTGATCGAAGGGGCCATATGTTTAAAAACAATAATTGGTCAGAAGATTTGGAAGATAAAATTAGTTGAAATTAATGTTTGCCATATGTGCTACTCTTTATGTTAAGCAAGTTATTTGGTTTCAAGTATGCTTTATGGACATAAAGTTAACTTCTCTTTTTTTTTTTCTTTTTCTTTTTGCAGTTCCGCACACACAAAATCATCTATCGCCGGTATGCGGGATTATTTTTCTCTATGTGTGTTGACATCACAGATAATGAATTGGCATACTTGGAGTGCATCCACTTGTTTGTCGAGATACTGGACCATTTCTTCAGCAATGTTTGTGAGCTTGACTTGGTATTTAACTTCCACAAGGTATATGTGCTTTGACATTATTTTGAAAGGAAACATTAGATAATCAATCTGAACAAGATAGTGAGATATTCAATCTGAAATTGACAGCTTTTTTTGTTTATTATGTTAGGTCTATCTGATACTGGATGAGTTCATACTCGCTGGGGAATTGCAAGAAACGAGTAAAAGGGTATGCATAAATAAAACTGTTTTCTTGCTTCAAAAAATTTTGGTTTCTCGTGGAACATACAGTGGTGTGACTCTGTCTATGTAGAATTGTAGGTAGTTGGATTGAAATCCTACATTCATAAAATATCATATAACACACAAGTGGGTTGCTTGAGGGCTGAGAATGGTCTTCTTTTCTTAGCACTTGTTAAGTGTCTACATGATGCTATATTGCAGGCAATTATTGAGAGGATGGGAGAGCTGGAGAAACAAGAATGAGTAAGTCATTATAATATCAATTTTCTTGGGGCAGAGTTTTGGGCTTGCTTGTTGTCTATTATATTTTTCACCAGCTTCTCATTCGATGCTGTTTATATTCGGTTTTCACTGCAACTTAAAAAAGGTGGTTGGGGGGAATTGCTATTGAAATTGATACTCCTAATGTGTTGCAGCTGTTTGCCAAAATGGAGTTGTTGGCAAACTTACTGGCATAGTTGAGAGTCCACACCTTTAGAAACTGACGTGTTGTATGTTAATATCCTTGTAATGTAGGGATCCTGGTTATATCGTATTTACTTATGTTTGATTCTTGTGAGATGGATAAACGTGATTTTCTTCTTATATTTTTTGCCTTTTCCTATTAATTTATAAGGGAAAATTCTTAACCTTGAAAATTGAACACCTGGATGTACAAATTTGGAAGCAGTAAACAGTGTGGGATACAATTTGATTGGCTTCTAAGTATCTTCCCTAAAATGTGAGTTCAATCTTTAGTTGATTATATCAACAAACAGTGACTACCCACCGAAGTTTAATTTGTTATGAGCCATCTCTTCATAAGCAGAGCAACAGATTATGAAGAGTGAACAGACAACCGAGAATGCACAATGGTTAACTGTAAGTTGTGGTGCGGTATCTGGGGCCAGCATGCTTTGACCTTTTTTAGGCCTCCGTAGAGTGTGGGATAAGATGGGGGTTGAGCCTACCTAACATCCTAATAGTTCTAATTTTTTTGTTGGCTACAGTGGACTGTAGGGAAGAGTACGGAACTACAGAAGATGAAACGTTGTTAATGTATTAGTGTATCCAGTAAACCAAGGGCTTTCCCTAAAACAATGGGACTCTGCTGTACGGAAAGATCGTGAAGCATTGCTTGATCTCCTCATATATGTTCTTAATTGACCTGGGCTATGAATTTAAAACTAGCGTTTAGAATAATTTAATAAGTAGCGTGTCTTCCTCAATCTGTTTCTTCCTGTGACCAAGCCATCCGATGAGTTCAATGCCCTCTAAGCAAGCCGTGGCCTCTGCCACAAATAAAGAAGATAGCCGATACTATGTGTGGGCAATGCTACATATGTGTGCTGGCATGAGCCCGTAGACTGCATGCGGGCCTATGTCTTCATGTGAGCCCCATGCTACGGATGTACACGCTAAAGAAAAGTGCCATTCAGCATGTATGGATCATTTTTCTTATACATGAGGTGAGGACTGTAAAGAACCTGCCATCGCCATCTCCACAAACTGCCCCAGCAGCCAGGGCCAAGATTCCCTTTTGAAGCTTCAAATTTCACTAAATCATGTCTCACCATACGAGTCCGCCATCTGATGAGTCTATGTATCTTGTGTGTGTTTGTCGCAGAGGCCAAGTGAGCTGAGCATGCATATAGCTCCCTGTACGTAGCTGTAAATAGATGTGTGCAAAAGATAAAAATGCCCTTGTTCACTTTTTTTACTAATTCCTGTGTACTTATGTAGATTACAAATGAAGCTTGGGAAAAAAAGTATGTTTCATATTATTAGCTTCATTTTGTTAAATTTAAGTGGTTGGGTACTCACAAAAGATTATCATAAGCTTATTTTTCCTTCTCTTAGATGTGAGTTTCACCCTTTAATAAAAATCATCATCTTTTCAAATTAACTATTAATATAGGATGGAGGGAGTATAAGTTTTACTTTAAAAATAAACTTATATTTTAATTAAGCAGCAATTAGAACTTATCTTTCATATTCTAGTTAAAATGAACAAGGCATTTGTGAAAAAACAAAGAAAGTGTATAGTGATATTTCCATTTTTTTTCTTTCACATGCGTTGACATCAAGGGGAGGTGTAGTCTATGTCTAGAATTGGCGAAGGTTATGAGGTGTAAGTGCATGTAAGGTCCCCAATACAAGGAAGGACAAAAATTTTATTGTGTTAAATTGCATTTTTACCAGGTAAAAGTCCATCAAAGTTACCAAAGCAAAAGTGCCAAAAAAACAAACCGAAAAAGTTACCAAATCACGATCAGGCCAAAACAAAAAAAAGTTGCCAATTTGTTGATAAGTGGTCAGTTGGATTGGCAGATTTTTGACATGGAACACGAAGCTTGTCTGCAACCTTCAATTTATGGTACACCATTTTATTCCTACAAAACACCGTTGTGAACAACTATCCACAAATATTTTTTTGGATGCTGTGAAGTACTTTCCACATAAAGAACTTGATCTTTTGAGAATATGGTAAGTTCCATAGTTAAGTATCAATGTTGTGTATATAAGTGTTTACGAAAAAACAAAATAAATGTTTTATGTATGAAGTTGTAATGACCCGGCCTGACCCAGGGTTCAAAAATAATAGAATTCAAATTTTACTTCCTTAAATGAAGAAGCATCATTTGTGTATGAGTTGTAACGTTCCTTTACTTAATACAGAACTTCAAAGCTTTGCGCATGTAGGTGAGAACAAAATCTATATTTATAATTAATTTAGATCAGGTCAACATTATCGTATCGTTGGTTGCCTACGTATATATTGGATAACATCTTCAATGTTATTTCAATACGATCGCATATGTCATTCCAATACGATCGCATCTGAATGTAGTTTTACCTAACGGCCAATACATGCATTAGGCAACACAATTCATATGTCATAATACTTATAATCCGATTAAACATTCAAAGTCAAGACAGAAATCTCATAAATCATCGTAGTTAAATGGAAGCTAATACATCATTGGTATCAAATAAAGCATAATAGAATAGAGCATAACATATCAGAGCATAACGTAGTAGATTGGAGCAAAGCATACATATCATTCAACATCTTAACTACTTAAGATACACATGCATTTATTTAAAAAAATTAGCCAAAAACGCTTACTCTCTTAAAATTTTTAGAAGTACAGTAGCAGTATTCGACATTGCTCCTTCCTTCAGGGGGTATTATTCCCCTTTAGGTCTAGAGATGTCATGCAGAGCCTCCTCTTGCTCTAGAATGTTCTTCCATTCTTGCCAAGAAAACGGTAGACAAAACCTCCCCTTACTAGGAGATGTGTCTCTCTTTCCACACCCTTAAGCAGCGGACAAAATCCCCACTAACCTAGAGATGGTTCTCTTTCTACTTGCCAGAAGGCGGCATACACAACCTCCCCTTAGTAGGGACGCTTTTTTTTATGGCCTGGTGGTAGAGAACATAGTCTCCTCTTTTTTCAAACCATTTTCCCCCTCTAGAGTGTCCAACTCAAGGAATTGACCATTTCATTGCATAGAACACCTCAATTCAGTCAAGAGCGCATTTTGAACAGACTAAATTAGACTTAAAATGACCGAGAAACATAAGAAAATAGGTCTCCCTCAACAAAAACATTATCTCCCCCATTTATAGGGCATGACATACCAAAACTTTATGCATCACACGTGGAATTTTCCTCTTATTTATTTATTTATTTATTTATTTTCATTCATATCTTCAAATACTCATATCTTTCTACTCTAAATTAGGATTCGTGCATTCTTAGTACCATTGAGCTTGTATCGACGAGCCCTACAAACGACCACTCAAGGTAGGTTATCTCACTTTTTCAAGTGGGTCCTACTTATAAGACACGCTTCCTGATGTTGTAACTTTCACTCCCAACCTCTGTTTCTCGTGTTTTTGAACTCATTATGCTTATTTCTTCAAAATCTATCCACATAGGGTAGTTTCACTCCTTTATTTTGATAATATCCCTCTAAAAATTAATAATTTTTCTCAACCCCTCACATTTAGCGAAATCAACAAACAGGGTATCACAGAAGTTGAATAGAAAACTCGATAAACAAAGGGAGTGGAAAATGTACCATTCAAAGCGTGTTTCCACACGGGTGTGTAATGAGGTTCAGTTGCAATATAAATCACTAACTTTTTCCACAACTTTGAGATCATATACTTTCTGGATATTGGGGTGGTGAAATAGCTGGAACTCCATTTTTTCTAGGTAGATAGTTAGATCTCTTGCTATGCGTAACACCCCGTGTTTCGATTACGCTTAACCCGGAGGGTTAGGGGTAATTATATAATTTTAATGGGTTTCAAGGGATGAAATCCTAGTATATGAGTAGAACTCAAAATAATAAGTGTAATGAACTAAGGAATGAGTAAAACAAAGGTCGGGAGTGAAAGTTACGACCTCGGGAAGTGTGTCACATGGGCGAGAACCACATATAAAGTGTGGAATAACCTATCCGTGTGGAATCTAGTTTCTAAGGGCTCGTAAATATGAGTCCATTGGTACCAAGAACACGCGATTCTGACTTTGGGATAAGAAGTTATCGCGTTTTGAAGTTGGAATTGTATTTGAATGAAATAATAATAAAATATTAAAGATTAGATGGAATAGCTGACGTCAGTGTCGCCGAGCTGAGCAAAGCCGCGCGATCGCGGCCATCTGTGCAATGTGGGACCCGCACAATTGTGCGGCAAATGCGTTGCGCTGCCGCGTGCATCGCATGCATCATGTGCTGACCACCTGATGCGGTCGAATGACAGCACACCACATGGCGCGAGCATGTGCACGTGTATTCTCCTTTCTGACATACGCTAGCACGGCTTCTCCTATAAATTCTGATTTCCTTTCAAACTTCTAGGAGAGTTTTTCAGAGTCATTCTGAGTCCGTTTTCTTTTGTTCAAAAGGAGTTTTTAGCTAATTCGATGATTTTCTATGCAATGGAATCATCAATTCCTCAATTTAGCGACTCCATAAGAGATAAACACCCCGGGGTAAGAGGAGACTATGCCTGTCACCCTCAAGCCCCAAAGAGAGAGAAGTGGTCTGGGTTAAGAAGAGGCTCTGTCCTCTGTCGTTAGGCCACAAAGAAAGAAGTGGGCCCAAGCAGGGTAGGCCTCATCCTCAACTGAAGGGACACATAGTGTGAGATACATCCCCGGTTAAGGGGAGGTTATGTCCGTAGCTTATAAATACGGAAAGAGAAAAGAGTCTTCGGGTAAGGGGAAGGTCTGTCCATCACCTACCGGCGCTTTAAGAGAAAAGTGTCTCCGGGTAAGGGAGGTTTTGTCCGTCACCTACAAACATGAGAAGTGTAAAGTGTCCCGGGTTAAGGGAAATTATGTCTATGTCGCCTTCGGGCCACAACGAGGGAAACTTCCCGAGTTAAAGGGGGTGTCTGTCCACCGCCTTTAGACGTAATGAGAAAAATGTTTCAGAGCTTGAGGAGGTTCTGGCCGCCATCTCCAGACCTGAAAGGGAGAACACGTTGAGGAAATGAGCAATTCCGAACATCGTTACTTCCAAAACTATAGGGGAGTAAGCATTTCTGACATTTCGTTTTAATATGATTTATATGCATGCACATCTTACTTAGTGTTACTAATATACTAATTAAGATATATGATTTGCTATGATATGATGTAAGGTGATATGTTCCGATTCGATTTGCTTTGATATACTCTGTTGTGATCCAATCTACTTGGAAATGCTCTACTATGATTTGATATGCTCCGATCTGATCTGATATGATCAATGATGGTCGAATGAAATCTGATATGATCAATGATGGTCAGATGAAATCTGATATGATCTAATTTACTTTGTTGAGTGTTCTGTTATGCTTTGTGATAGAATGGGATATGTGATTCTACTCACCTCTGTGAGATGTGTGATTCTGCAGATTTATTGGCTTCTGTTCTTCTCCGATGGTTTATGATATTTCCGTTTGACTCTGAATGATTTATTCGGATATAAGGATATATGTATTTTAATGTATATGATTTTGTGATGTCTGATACATGTATTAGCCATTAGGTAGAACTACATTCGGATTTGATCGTATTAGAATAATATTGTAATGTTACCCAATACGTAAGTAGGCAACCAACGGCAAGACGACATTGACCTAATCCAAATTAATTATAAATTTTGGTTTGTTTTAGCCTACGCACAATGAAGCACTAAGGCTCTGAAGTACGTTGAGAAACGTTATGGCTCTCGCACACAGAGTCTGCCACTCATGGTTGGTCTCATTTTAATTTTTTTATTAAATTTAATAAACTCTAATTTTGTTTTTCAAATAACCCCCAGTCCGAGTTGGTTTTCCGGGTCTAGGTGTTATACCATAATAGCACATCGCCATGCCTATTACGGTGCAGTGAAAAATATAGAATTAAGATCGATTAACTACCCCAAACTAATTCTTAAATCACTTACAAGTTTAACTAGTGTTCTTCACAAGAATTTTCCTTTTGTTTTGAGTCTCAAAAAAGTGTGGCTCCTCTTAAGTATTCAGCTGTCATGCATTCATTCTACAACATATTATTGGGACATACTAATTGCTATGTTTTTTCACAAAGTAAAGCCAAATTGAACTCTTGCCTTTTAAAAAGTTAGCTCTCGACTACTGGCACTACATCATTATCTATACCAATGAATCGTGTGCAAGTTTTGCCAATGTGGATTTTCCCAAAAAACTCATGGCAAGCCTATCTATATGATTCGCATTAGAAGCAGGCAACTTAGTGCAGGACAAAACATGCTGAGGATGGAAGCTAAGACAAGAATTGTTGTGGACTCTTTTACCTTATTGATTAAATAGTTTAGCCTTCTACCCAGCTAATTTACTGGCAATCCTTCTCATTAAATCCTGAAAAGTTGGGAAGATTTTTAAATGCGCCCCTATACAGTGAGCCCAAAATGAGCTCCCTATTATAAAGGAGCATGCGGATAAAAAAATCAGTTATAGTCGGTCATCCGATAATGGTAACCGGTTGAACCTGATTTTCATTATCACATTCCTATTTGTAGAAATGCTACCGGGAGGGGTTTAGGTCGAGTGTCACTAAACCCAAACCTAATACCATTTATGAATGAAAACCTGAACTCAACTTAAATAGTTATTCGGTTTCATTTGAAATCCCAAAACCCAACTTATTAGGGTCAGGTTAGAAAAACTCAACTTAAATAGTTATGAAAATTTAAAGAAAAATATAAAAAATTATATTTATAATTTTAATTGAGTTGGGTAAAGTTGGATCACTTGAAACCCAACCTGAATGACATTCTTACACATATACTATAGAAATTAATCATAGGCCTATTGCAAATTAGTGCATTCAAATATCTTCCATAAGGTTGCTATGGTTGTCCGAAATTATTCAAGGCATTTTCATCAAGGGACCACCTATACCCATGTCGGACCTCCTTTCAACTTCAGCAATGCCATAAATCTAGAGTTTTTCCTTTTGTCACCCTTCTAGGCACTATGGGACCATAAGGCTTATGTTAGTCATTGTGCAACTATTGTAACCTGGAGTACGTTTCAGTCGAAAAATTATTCAGTGGAATTGTTCTACGGGCCATGTGGTAGATATGCCCTTTAAATATTTAACATGTTTAGACAAATTGTATGTATTTAAAAGTAAGTAAATTGAGGCATGACTTTGAGTTTACGTGTTAAAAGATAAATGGATATATGCACGCGGCCCTGTGGTAGAACGGTTCCACTAGATATCTTATCATTCCATTCCCCTGGATTCACTTTCTTCTCTATTGCTAAGATGTTTCCCTAACGTAGTAAAGTCAATACCTCTAGAGCAAAGGAACGACGGGGCAATTCCAATTTACATATGGAGCAAGTCTAACCTGACAATTGACCCACCTAATATATGCATCACTTCATAGTTTTCTTCTATGTTGGAGAAGAGAGCCATGGACATGTGCAACAGAATTGCTAATCAGTCTGCCATCGACTATTTTGCTCAAATCAAGAGAAATCAGCTGCTTGATGATGCAGACTTCTTAGAGACAGGGGGAAGAAGAAAGGCAAGAGCTCGACCAAGGCGTGGGTGCTTAGGGCCAATTTACATCGTCACGCATCCATCTACAATATCCATCTACAATAGGGTTTTTTTTTGGGTTCTCTACAAATAGGTGCATCTAAATATCTTCTATAACTGTGCAATGTTATTCAAAGGCATTTTGTGGAGTGTTGGACCTCATTTCAGTCTTCAGCTAGGGCTGCCAATGGAACGATACAGTTACAGCATAACATATTTTATTACTATAACTATTTCAAAATCTTTATCCATAACTGTTCCATTAAATAAATGGTATAGATATTTTCATAACCGTTCCTTCCACTAATAATTGGTCGGTTAATCGAATAACTATTATCCATTGTATTTTTTAAAATATGCTCAAAAAGGCTAAAATAAATATTTTTATTTCACTTAATCATATATTACTAAGGTAAAAAATTAACATCATTACTATTATTGTTTATAGTTGCAAATAAATTTTAAGGATTAAACATTAAACATAAGTGGACACATATATTAGGCATATACCTAATAAAACTACTTGTTTTCTAATAATTATTTCCAATCATATGAGTCTAAGTCCAAAACATCCATCTATTGCCTATTTTAAAAGAATCTCAAATGTCAGAAGGACAATTATTTTTTTCAGCCAACTATCTTAAAAGGTGTCTTGCAAGCAAGAATAAGACCACATGCAATGATGCACAACATCCATTAGTATTTCTTTAAAACAATGTTCTAAAACCTAGCCGGTCCTAACCTAAATTAGTGGTTGGGCTGGGCCAATCCAAGTTGACTAGATGATGGCATCATCACCTAAAAAAATTAAAAACCCCCATATTTTAGAAAAAAAATCGCTTAAACCTATTCAAAATTTCACTTAAACTTGTTTGGTCATTCAAAACTTTTTGATTCCAACCTATTTTAATAAGCAAATCGTCAGCATAAATTTTGCAATCTCATATATAAACATGATTTGTAACATAATCATGATTCCAATTAACATATATCAAATATCAAAATAATCTACCTACACCACTCATTCAAAGTTAAGCAACCTAACACTCAAACCAAGTCAGTTCGAGATGGGTCAAGTAAGAGTTTAGTCCAAGTTCGATCTTTGATTTGAGCTAACTTGAGTCTAGCCTCAAACATAATAGAGCTGACTTAAGAATCCTACTCCAAACCTACCAATCATTATCTTACATAAACAAACACTCCATAAGTTTAATTTTCAAAAACAAAAAAATACTTATGTGTTTGAGTTATCAAAATGGAATTTAAACTAACCTAAGATATGCAAAAATATTTTGTACAAAGTGTCTATGTAAGTTAATATTCTAGCACATATGATTAAAGATTAACCCTGACCAAATGAGACTAGAGAAATTAGACAAAGAAACTAAATGGGAAACATCGAAGCGAAGTGTGTTTAAGAGTATGTAAAATGTAAACTACAAATAGATATTTTTATATCAGAAAAATGCAGTTAGATATGAAATACTAGAAAAAGCAAATCATTTTCTAAGTAACAACTTGTAACAACTATAATGAATAGTTATATGTAGTTAAATTAATTTAATAAATGTTTAAGATTTAAATGATATTTTCCATTGACTAAATCACATATGTTAATCATTACATGAAAATTATTGTAAAAGACCATAATCCAATCTTTTTTAAAATTAAACAACTTAAGAATAATAAATATATATATATATATATAATATATATATATATATATATATATATATATATATATATATATATATATTTTTGAATATGATAAATGGGTATAGAATAACTTTTTTCATTACCTACCATTTATATAATAATCTTATAAAATTATTCTTTTATTTACCTATCCAATAAATTTAATAATATTATTTAATTTTTTAATAATACATTACATAGAATAGAACGGGTACCGTATCTTCATCAAGGAAGCGTTTTTAATGCTCCCTAAAAAGCGTGACCCAAGTGTAAGGAACGTTGCGGAGCTGTCGATTTTAAAAATCGACTGCGCATTGCGCTAGCGTGTGCGCTGTCGATTTTTAAAATCGACGGCTCCACAACATTCCTTACACTCTGCTCATGCTCCACGTGGAGCATTAAAAATGCTTCCCTTCATCAATGACATAAATATAAAGTAGGCAATTTAGACCGGTAAGGCTTACCTGGGTCGTTGTGCATTGGTGAGTACGTTCCAGTAGTAATGCCACTGGGTCGGGTTTTGTCAAACTCGAACCCGATACCACATAAGAAAACTGTAACCTAAACTGGACCCGGCCCAACCTGAACCCGACCCGTTTGACCCGAATAGAATAAAAAAAATTTTAATAATTTTTTTAATTTTTTTTTAAAAATAATATTAAAAAATATATAAAAAATTTAAATTTTATATTTATATTTATATTCAGGTTGGGTCGAGTTGAATCACCTAAAACCTAAACCCGACCCGAATAGCTATTTGGGTTTACCACTTACCCAACCCAAGTGGTATCCCTACGTTCCACTTCCCCGGACGTCATTTTCCACTCAATTGCTATGATTTTTCCCTAAATCAGTAAAGCCAATGCCTTCAATGTGAAGGAATGACGGCGACCGGCGCAGCTGTCAAGTCTAACGACCTGCAAGTCCAACCGGACAATTGATCCACCGAAACAGAACTGTTATCCGAGTGAACATATGCAGCACACTTTCTGAGTTTCCTTCCTCGTTGCAGAAGTGAGCCATGGACATATGCAGCAGAATTGCTAATCAGTCTGCCATCGACTATTTTGCTCAAATCAAGAGAAATCAGCTTCTTGGTGATGCAGACTGCTTAGAGTCGGAGGGGAAGAAGAAAGGCAAGAGCTCGACCAAGGCGTGGGTGCTTGGGGCCTTCTACTCAACTTCTAAGCTTCCGGGAAAAAATTCTGCCTCTTTGGTTCCTCTGCCGAAGACTTCAGCTGCCACCACCGTTGACCCGGCAAGACCTCTACCAAAGACAGCTCAAGTTAACGGCGCTGAGCCCAGTATTCATTTTGATGAGTACCGGATCCACATAAGAGCCGAAAGATTCAAATTCTGCCTTGTTGGGAAATTCCCTGAGTCTCGGCCGAGCTTGGAGCAGATCAAGGAGTGGGCTGCCCGTGAATGTAAACTAGAAGGCAATTGTTGGATTACACTGCTTGACCAGAGTCATGTGTTTATCAGATTGGAGAATGAAGCCGATATGATCCATGTGTGGCCGAGGAACCAGTGTTTTGTCGAAGGACATGTGATGAAGGTCTTCAAGTGGACTCCGACGTTCCGACCCTCCGACGGAGAGCCATCGTCTGCGGCAGTCTGGATTTCCTTCCCATCTCTGCCTGTGGTCTTCTACGAACAGGATCTTCTCTACCGTATTGCATCAAAGGTGGGGAAAGTGCTGGGAATGGATGATGATACAAGGAATCTAACAAGGACCACTTTTGCAAGGGTGTGTTTGGAGGTGGATCTCCTTAAAAAGGCTCCTCGCAGAATTTGGATTGGAGTTGGAAAAGGGGGGTTTTGGCAGCGTATTGAGTATGAGGAACTGCCCAACTACTGCACTATCTGCTGCATGGTTGGGCACACAACAAAGCTTTGCAGTAGAAATAATGGAAACGTCGTCGTGGATAGATCTGAAGAGAAGGGACCAAGCGGTAGTTTCAAGAACTTTCATGCCAAAGAGGGGTGCTATCATTGTGGATGTACGCTTGTTCATTCTGTAAAGAGCGGAGTGGAAATGGGTCGCAAAAGAAGAGAAGTAGAAATTGTGGGTGAGCAGAGACATTCAGCTAATGGGATAAACAATGAAGTCGGAAACAACCAGGATTTGATAGGATGCAACTTGAGGCAGAAATCAACAAATGATGGAATTGATATATCAAAGCATTCCCGCTCTTTGGGAAATGGAGTGGAGAGGGTAAAATTTCTTACAGAAGTAAAGCAAGAAACTATACATGTTATAGAAGAAGAATTGCATGATGTAGAGGAACAGGATGACAGTGATAATGACTTGGGAAATAGAAAGTCAAAGTTCAGGAAGAATAAAGAGCACAACCAAGCAAAGGGAATTCATGAAGATGAAACCAATATAAAAAACCAGGGAAAACAAAGTAATTCTATCAGGTATTGTCCAATAATCACTGCCCAATTGGTTTTAGGAGTACAAATCAAAATACAAAATTTTAGAGTAGCAAAGTTATCTAGCCGTTGCTTCAATCTTGATATCTTTTTTCTTTCACAGAAGCTACTTCAAAGTAAGACATCCAATCTGGAAGCACCCCAAGAAAACATTAGGGGAAGACACAGCAGAGTCATGTACCAAGGGTTCGTTTCCATTGCAAATCGCAATCAGCGAGTCCGGCACGATGGATTCTGTCAGGAGGTCACAGAAAGTAGTCCCCAACCCTTGCAGACCCATCTTCTTCACCGAGATAAAGCATGCTACGGGGAATTTTAGTTCGGAACGTCTCATAGGAGAGGGAGGCTTTGGTCAGGTATATAAAGGAGTTCTTCGTGGAGGAGCCATTGTAGCAATCAAGAGACACAATGCTCAAGGTTCAGTGCAAGGTGTGTGTGAGTTCAGAACCGAAATTGAGCTACAGTCAAGGCTGAGTTGCAGGCATTTGGTTAATTTGATTGGGTATTGTAATGAAAATGACGAGATGATTCTAGTCTATGAGTTCATCTCCAGAGGGGACCTTGGAAAGCACTTGTTCCGTGAACATAACAGGAATCCTCTATCTTGGACACAAAGGCTGCGAATTTGCATTGGAGCAGCAAGGGGCTTGCACTATCTTCACACAAACGGTGTCATTCATAGGGATGTGAAGACCACTAACATACTAATAGACGACGATTGGGAAGCAAAACTGACTGATCTTGGCATCTCCAAACTGGGTGACACTAAAGGGAAGACCCATGTCTCTACTCGTGTGATGGGCACTTATGGGTATGCAGATCCGCTGTACGTGGCCACTGGCCAATTGACATACCAATCCGATGTCTATTCTTTCGGCATTGTTATGTTAGAGGTCTTATTTGGAAGGCCTGTCATTGAACCTGAGGGCCGTCGCCAATCAAATCTTGATGCATGGCTAAAGTCTTGCCGAAGAAAGAAGATTCTTCAGGCAAATATCGACTTTTGTCTCAAGGATAGCGTATCTCCCGAGTGTTTGAAAAAGTTCGCCGCGTTATCCACAAAATGCTTGTCCAACAGCAGGTCTGACAGGCCTGGAATGGGTGATGTGGTTTGCAATCTTGAAGTTATACTCCAGTTACAGCAGGATCATGACACTCGGAAGCAAAAAAGAACGACGCGCACTAATGCTGCATCCATCTCGTCCGCATGAGCCTTTAAGTTGCAATTCACCGAGAAGGATATGTCCACGTGAGTCATTTTTTGTCATAATTAAATTGAGGGCAGAGTTTTTATATATCTGTTTAAACTATACTTGTGCTGAACTTTTCATTTGTAGGTATCCTTATAATTTTATTTAGATATTGTTATTTATAAATTTTTTTGTCTCAGTCTTATTTGATTTTTTAAAATAAATTAATTACTCGTTTTAAAATTAAATAAGACACTTATAATCAAACGTTGGATTATATTTGACTTATTAAGACCAAAATAAAATAAAGTTAGCATACAGAAACGTAGTGATAAGTTTTTATGCCCGATGCCTTTCACACGCAATCCTCTAAAGATGAGATGGTGAAATGAAGGTTAAACACTATCTTCTTCCTCTTAAGCCTTTCTAAATATGTGCATTTTAACTTCATAATCTTGGTAGACAACAAATGCTTGTGAAAAGGAGAGGCATTTCTTGTATTTTTCTAAATGAATAATATTATTTTTATTGCTTTTTTTTTATGCATGAAAAGAAAAGAAAGACACTCCTTTTGCATGCTTTTCTATAACCTTCTTACTGGCATTCGAATTTGAGTTTATCTCCCTTGTTCATTCTCATTTATAGGTGATATTTTTTCATGTGTGTATTTGTTGTAGATGTTCGTTCAATGGTATTAGAGCCTC
This sequence comes from Saururus chinensis, assembly GCA_035235625.1. Lineage (NCBI taxonomy): Eukaryota > Viridiplantae > Streptophyta > Magnoliopsida > Piperales > Saururaceae > Saururus > Saururus chinensis. The sequence continues at coordinate 3,411,848 of CP141141.1, forward strand.
ATTGGGTGGCCTTGTTGAGCCGTTATTTAGGTGGCACAGCTAAGGTATCATTTGACAACACCTTCAAAGGTGAAGAAAATGACATTTTGCTTCAGATGTCTTTGTAGAGAAACAAGTCATTAATGTACTTCTAAATATGTGAGGGGCTATTATGAAGATTTATAGGCCATTTGTATAGAAATATCCTCTTGATAAGCTTTTCCACAAAAGTAATTTATGGCTTTTTTTTTACACAAGTTTAGATTTAGAAGTCATTTGTTTTGAACTTGTGGGGAAATGATTAGTATACGTTGTCAAACAAAAATCATTTACCAATATTTATTGAGAAAAATAATTTGGAACGAAGTATGATATTCCAACAAGATTAAGGATGAAGTGATTAGAAATAGACCACAAATGAAGGGGGCCGTGGTTGTCAAACAATACCTAAATTGGAACCCAAAGAGTAAAGGTTGCTTGTGAAATCTCAATTATGATTCTTGTGACAGGACATGGAACCAACTAGCTTTGGCTCAAACCATATTGTTGTAGCGAAGCTTAGCAACTTGGAGAATTAGTATTATGAGCAAAATTTAACATATTAGTACTGTAAGTTATACATGCATGCATATCTTCAAGGGCAAGAACTAGGAGGTTGTAAACATATTGCATAGGTTCTACCATAAAAATGCAGAAACTAGAAGAAACATCGACACAAGGGAGCAACCCCTGAGTTATGTGCGCCGTCAAATTTTGATCTGATAGCGCAAACAAAAAATGTATTTGAGGTCCTCAAGCACTTACAAGTTGGAAAGGAAACATATTCGCAAGAATACAACGAGGTTTTAGATGTAAGATAATCATATAGCTTAATAAAAATTTGGGAAAATTATCATCTCCTCCTTTAATTGGAGAAAAAAGTTCAAAATCCCTCTCTTAATAGTCAATTTTATTGTGTATTCCTTTATAATTTTTTAATATTAAAAAGGATAATCAATTTATAAAATTGTTATTAGTTTTTTCTTAAATAACAAAATTACCCATACGGTTCACCCTCCCAACTAAGTTTAGCTTTAGGATATTCTTTTAAAACAATTACCTCTCTTTGTGGGCAATCGCCACCGCAAGGCCTCAGCATACCACATGGCCATGACTTGGCAGCACCCCTTGCAGCTTCAATACAAATTTTTAGCCGTTTTGGCCAAGACAGAGGAGGATTATTAGACTTAGCAGCAATTAGTGCTTTTCGACATCCCCACGAGCACATACACCTACACTAGAATTCTCCCATCATTTTTCCTACAATAACATATCAAAATGACATTTATATCCCCAATGAAGTTTGTACAGCAATCTAAAAAAAAATAGCTCTAGAATACACCATAATACAAAAAATAGATATGAAATACACTATATTATAAGTAATCTCACCAATTTTAGCCTAATATTAGAAATGACATTGCATACATGTGAATCCTCACACATGTGGTAGAAAATGTCTAAAGTACCTCTCCCCTATTTTCTTCTCTTTCACTTCACCAATCCATGGCTTCCCTTTTGCTAGCGGCTCTAGTCTCGGCTCCATCCCACAAACTCCACCTTCATTGCCAACTCTGTTGTTTCCACCTCCGCTTTCACTTTTGCCTCCTCCTCCTTCTCCCCTCCTCAGCCACCTCCTCCTCCTCCTTTTTATCCTCCCATGTATCCTCCTCCCCTCACCTCCTCTCCTCATGCTCCCCACCCTGCTTCTCCTCCTCCCCATCCTCTCTCTTCCTCCCTTATTGCCTTGTATGTGTCCTTCCCAAAATCATAGCCATTAAAATTCTATTTTTATTCTCTACATGCTTAAACCTCCTTCTTCTCTAACGTCAACATCCTTCTTCTCTAACGTCAACATCCCCCTTCTCTAGTGTTGGCAACCTCTATTACAAATACGTGACAACTAAACAGTCAATACTTGACAATTGATGGTCAATAGTTGCGTGTTTAAAATCTTTTTTATTTATTTTATTTATCTATTTAGTTTATTGAGATGGTTCAATGTATATATTAAAGGGGACATTGCCACTTAGAATGTTGTTTTCCTATGCCTCTACTACAATAAAAATGCTTGACAATTATCAACTACTAGTTATCAGGAGTGCCATTTATGGATGTACAAGTTTGTTAAGCCTTAGGAAAAGCTCAAATTCAAGTTAAAATAAATCCCCCCACCCCCTTAGTTTTAAGTAGCAGAACATGTTTATAAGTCCATTTCTTAATATTTGAGCTTGTATAGAAAAAGATGAATTTTTAATGGCTCCAACGGCTAGTTAATGATTGGTCTTGTCAAATTCCGAAAAGGTGAAAGATGAGACAATAGGTGAGGACAAGGGGACAAGATGAATAGGAAGAAGGGATGAGGAAGAAGAATAGGAGGTAACAAAGGATGGGTAGAGAAGGAGACGGTAGTGGAGGCAAAGAGAGCGGAGTTGGTAGCCATGGCGATAGAGGTAGTAGTAGAGTTAAAAGCCGGTGACAAAGATGACAAAGCTAGTGACAAAAGAAAGACATTTCTTACCACAAAATAATAGCTTTGACATTTCTCACCAAGTGAGAATTCATATGTGCACAAGGTCATTTCTAATTCTAGGGTTACTCTAAAATTGATGACATTTCTTGTATTACAATGTATTCTAAGACATTTTTTGTAAATCGTTTATTAGCATAATATGTGAAGAAGAAACAATTATTATTATTAATCACCTTAGCTGTAAAGCTGAACAGGCATGATCTGGTAGAGTGATCAGACTACCTATCCATGGAAATGTGTCTAAATTACCAACTTTCTACAAAGAATTGTTCTTAATAAGCAGGCTTTAAGAAGTGAAATGTTCTTAAAAAGCAGGCTTTGAGAAGTATACCTTGTATTGTTTCCCATATTTTAGTTGTGGACCCTACTATTTCATAAATTTTACCTATTCTACGATACTTTCTTGAAGGGAAAATTAAGTAGCATTCAAATCAGAGCAACACTACATTTCTTTTTCTTCTTAATCAACGATTTTAACCAGTAATCTACCGGTATAATGGTTAAAACAACAGAAAAAAGACGGTCATGCTCCTCTTCCCATTCTAATGAGATAAGGCTGCACAATGAGATCACTATTTTGTGTTCATCCAATTGCAGCCTCGTCCAAATCCTATGATATTCTCCAAGCATGGTCACAAGTTACAACCTGACATCACTGAGCGTCTTGTCGGTCTGGCAATGCACCTTCACGATCTAGGCACCCAAAATATAATCCGTGTAAACAGACTGTAAAAGAAGAAAAAGGGGACCAGGTTGCATCATGGTGCTGCTAACCCTGCTAAGGATAGGCAGCATGCGTTGTTGGTAGCTGCACTCATCATCATTAATCATATAAATGTGTTCTGTGCTGTTGGGACCCAAAAAGAATGGGCGAAGAATGGTTCTTCGTTGTATACAGAAAAGTTGGGGCACCATATCAACTTCTCAGGCCCAATGACTTCATCAGCGCTGTAAGTTGTGGGCTTTTTTTGTATTCGATTTTTCAGTTCGGCAAGAGCCACAACATGTATGAAAACTAATCATGGAGAGGCAAATGGAAGAAAAGTAGGCTTCCTCTCCAAGTGGGTCACACTGTTGTAGACTAGTAATGACCCACAGGCATTAAAGAATGAAAAAATGGAACACCTCATATCAGTCGGATGAGCCTTAAGAGTGCTGGGCATTGCAGAGTAACTGCTGCAAGCAAGTATCAGTGCGAAGCCCTCCATTCTCATCTACGTTGCCTGTCTGAGTGAGCCTCTTCCCTACAGATGGTGGAGAAGAAGTATTTGCAAAGAACTGCGGATGACTGGGTGTAAATTTGACTCCAAAGGCATCCAGTGCGGATGATCGCATCGAAGCCATCTGAACGCCCCCGGGACCAAAAAACAAGGCATCATGCTGTGTTCCATTTTGCCATTTGGGAAGGTAAGGAAGTATGTTGGATGGATATTGACCCAACTGAGCCCCCCACAGCTGCTGCTGTTGTGTTGATTGCTGATTTGAGGTTGCAGTCACGTGTCCGAGATAAGGGAACTGCTGCAAGTGCACCTGCAATAGATAGCCACTAAACTCCGTCAAAAGAAAAACAGTTCGCCAGCTTATACCGATTGTCATGGGAATGACTATTGTACATGAGTAAATGAACCAAAAGATCGTCAAATCATCATGTTAACAAAACTTGAACATTTTTCTAGTAAAAAAAATTCCATACATTATTTACTGAGCTATCACAATCAAACCAATATTCAATATTTAATAAAACGATAGATGTTTACAGGATACAGAGAGGGCATACAATATTGGCTCTTACAACTAACTTTCAATGTACCTAAAATAATCAACAAAGCACAAAAAGAATCTGGGTATAAATAATGCAGGAAAACCAGTAAAGAGCGATACCTGTTGAGATGTTGCTGCGGCTATCTGGTCAGGATGGCGAGAGCAATATCTAGTTTGAGGTAGTGGCATAGCATCAGAATGATGTTGATGAAGAGACTGAAGGCGAGGGATATGAGTTTGCAAAGATGACTCCACCAAATTCGGTGAATTAATATGGTCATTTTTATTCTTCTTCGTTACAGCACAACCAGGCGACAGTGACAAGAAATCATAACTCTGCAAAAATGTACTCCTATAAGTGCATATTTAACTACGTAAAAAAATTTTAAAAAATAAACAAACAACAAACAAAAACACATGGAGTCATTTTGGCACAGGCGACCAGAAATTTATCACTCCATTTGTGGAGAACGCTAAGAGTTTTAAAACCGTTTACTCGTCCCACAAATGGACTCCCATTCAATGTCGCTCTGTCTATCTTCAATAAATTGAGCTTTAGATAGGTCTCGAGACCGCAACTTTACATTTAAACAAGTACTGTCGTTCGCGATGACTGAAAAGTGAGCATAGTAATAATCTTACAGTGCACAAGCCAGAGCTACCTACGAAGCAGGCCAATGAAAATCGGGTGCAAACTAGTCGGGCTCACATTCCGGGGACTTTGAATGTTCCATCCTATTTCCAGGCGTCTTACCATAGGCCTGAAAACAAGAAAAGCTTATATGCCAACAAGCAAATAATTTGAGTTGTTACCTGCTTTTGCTGCAGAGAGAAACTGGATGTGTTCAAGGCAAGCTGATCCATGAGAAGCTTCTTATCTTGCAACATCCCCTTTCTTGCTTCATGTGAACTCTCTGAAGTCAAACAATTCACGCCAGAAGAATTGCTGTTATTTAAATTCTTTTTTGGGTCACTGAACTCATTGTTCAATGCGGTAGCACCAGATTTTGATCCTCCACTGGTACTAATTTCCCGAGCGGGAACAGGAACGGCCCACCTATTCTTCTCTAAACCTTTGTATGCTTGAATAAGTTGGGCTATGTAGACCTGAGTGGCACATCTCTTCCATGATTGCCTCCCTTTAAGTGATTCATAGGTAAGCTGCGAGTCAAAGAGCCAATATGTTTATACTAAAAGTGAATCATATGCACGCACAGCGCACACACAAACATAAAGGAAAAAGAAAATTTAGTTGCCCATCAATTCCAGTAACCTTAGTAATATATAGGTTTTGACCGAACAGAGTGAAAAAATTTCAAACAAATTCTGCTGCATAATTGACGCCTTTACCTTATCTTTTGAGGCACCATTTCCATAAGACATAGTATTAGCAAAAATATTCACAGATTCTGGTCTATCTTTGGAATTGTCAATCATTAATGACCTGCAAAACAGGATTGCATCAGTATCCAGTCTGGAACTCCATAAGCTCTAACGAGAACAAACAACAGGATTTTTACCTAGATCCGAGTTCATAACTACCACAACATTTAGCAGGCAACCCATTTGAAACTGTAAATAGAGATAGCAGTCAATTAAAAAGAAAAAAGGAATATACGATCACAAACTCAATCTGCCAAAACAAATTAGGTCAGGAGTCACACCAGTGCTCACAAAAGCCATACCATTCTCAGATTTCTCCTTGCGAGATTGAACTTGTTCTTGCTTCATAATCACAGAGGCCAAAACCTAAACATAATTACAGCCCATCAATACACAAATATATGTACTTGCAGCAATGCAGAAAATGACTTAGTCTCTGATAGGATAACATACAGGCCGCGGACCATCTTCTGCTTTTAAAATAGGAAGCACATTTGCTGGTGTTTGTTGTGAAAACCTACAGAAGAAACTTATTAGATAGTGACAGATTGAAGAATGACCCGGAGTTGTAGTATAGTATCTTTAGTGGTAAAACAACTAATAACTCACTTGTTTCTAATGTATGGATTGCACAAATCCCCTATGGGATTTAAGAAGTTGACATCAATCTTTTCTTTGTCATCGTTAGATTCATTCATGGGCGATGTAGGAACCTTTTCCAGGTCAAGTTGAAAGGTGCCATTCTGGTAATTTGCAGGAAGATGGGGCTGTTCTGAAATTACGGTATCAACAACAGGTTCAACTTTTACAGTCAAATTAGGTGAGTCCTCTTTACTTGATGTGATGTTGGTATGCTCTGCTTCAGTAAAGGAATATGGAAGTTCCTCCATATCCTCTTTTAAAGCTGTAGAATTATACAACAATATGGTTAAAAAACCATTAGAAAATATTTAAATTAACTAAATAACAACAGAAGGTGGAACAGGTTTAAGAACGAATTTCTGAATAGGATATGAACCTTCTTCAGGTGGCAAAAAACTGGATTTAATCTCTGGAAGAAGTGCAGACTTCGCTTCAGATGCTTTTCGATCTCCTTTCCTCTTAGGGGTTTTATCACAAGGGAACATTCTAGCCAATGCAAACAAAGCCTCAGCAACCTCTTCTTCATCTTTAGTTATTGAAAATGACACTAGTCGCTTGGGAGACCTATCCATAGTTCCTAATTTCTGCAGATAACACTTGTGTATCAATTGACCGAAAAGAAAAACAAACGTCTCTCATCTAGAGATTAGTGCACTTACCGAACATTGTTTGGACCTGTGAACTTTATTACATGGTGTCTCACTATCAGTAGAAGTATGACAAAGCTTTCTAGCCTCTAACAGTGGTGAGGATAGAGACTCACGGTTGCGTTTCGTTGTCACTGTAAAAGGAATTTATTATGATAAGGAAAAGTTAGATCCTTCAAACCATGCGTACAACACAATAAATGAAAAGGATGCCCATACGTGATGAATATAGTCAATCCAAAATAAGAAAAAAAATCGCATATTTGCTCAGATTATGTAGCAAAATAATGTTTCAAAACCTGGAAATCCTTGAATATGCAAACAACTGCTACTGTGATTATTATGATGCCTAACCAGGTTAATCCACTTGAAAAAAAAAGTTTTTTAAACACAAAAAAGTTACTTAAAAAAACACAGAGATTACAAAAAGAACGTTAACAAATGAAGAAATAACTGAACTTCGAGAACCTTAAAACCATGCAACAAAAGACAGGTCTGACCATTTAAAAAAATGAAAGGACCGAACAGGGGAAGGTGGGAGGGTAAAAAGTGAGGCTCCTCAATTTCCTTCACTACTATTACCAGAACGGAGTTTCCGAGGGACGGCAGCTGAATCTACCGCGTCGCATTCATTGAAAGCCTAAACAAAACAAACAAAAAATGGCAAGAAATTACGACCCAAATAAACAGAGGTTAGATTGGTTAGTAACAACAACACGCCCAGACCCACCTTTCCATTGAGCTTAAACCTGTGCACCCGACCACCTGGCAGGGGATGATGCTCCTTCTCCTCCTCAGATCCGCCGCGGCCCATCTCACCGTCTTCGTCGTGAACAAGACCTGAGCTCCAGACCTCCTTTCTAGGCCTCTCCAAAAAATCCGAATCTCCCTCATTCACTGATACCAAGTAAACAGGGAATGAGAATATAAAACAAGAAATAGACCAAACAAACGATAAGCCATTATCCTCAACCCCATCACAAAAAAAGCCAAGTAAAGAAAAAAAAATGAAGCAGAAACAAACAAAAAGAAAGGATTTGTTTGCTTCCAATCGGGGATTTGTTGCATTCTCAGAGAGTCGTCCAGTAAGGACAACAAGGGCAGTGAGGTAAAACGTTTTTGGCTCACCAGAAATTCGGGTCCCTCTTCTCCTCACTTCTCGAGCTTTCTCCATTCTGGACAAAGTGGGCATTGGACGAAAACTCCTCCACTGAAATCAGATCGCACGGAGGACAGGGAACTTGTTGGGATGAGCTGCTTCAAGGGAAAAGCAGAGAGACCCAGATGAGAAGAAATGGAGGAAAAGCCGAAAAGATTAATTATTAAGCTAAAAAACATTAGTAGGTGCATATTAATGGATCCCAAGTTAGAAGAAAGTCTTGTCAGTGAAGTTCATTTAATGTGAAAACGAAAAAGGCCCAGATTGGAAAAGATGAAGTAACACTGACGTCCGGGTGAAAAACCGTCTAAAGTCACAGAATTGCGCCTACGGAAGGAGGCTGAAGGTTGGCTCGGCGAGGAGAGGAGTGTAGGAGAAGACATCAGAAACATTAAACGGACAAATTCAAGGAAAATCACAGCTGTGGTGAAGCGAAGAGAATAAACAAAGAAGACAGATGAGAAACGCCGGAGACGTGGGGCAACGACAGACGAAAAGAGAAATACCAGAAAAAACATCTCTAAATGGTAAGTCAACAACAATAATATTATTATATCCAGCTCCAGAATACGAGTAAAAGACCGGGGTCACCATGATACGACTAATAAGGAAAAGATCGATTAAGACGTAGAGAGATAAAAAATTCAACCCAAAATTAATCTCGAATTTTTTCCGCAGAGCTCTTGCAGTCTAGAACACGAAAGCACAAATATACCAACATTGGAAACTGTCCATATATTTGCTTTGAGAGACCAGATATCAACGAAAATCCGACCAAAGTTGTTAAAGGATATACATTTCTACCGAGCTCTTCAATCGAGAAAAACGGAAATGTAAGCACTCCCACATGACTAAAAAGGTCAAAGAAATGCGATCTCATCAAATAAAGTTGAAGAAATACGATAAAAACTGTCCAAAAAGCGATAAACACGAAAATAATAAGAAAAGCATTTTCCATAAAGCTTTCTACACTTCTTCATACAGCTTTTTCAATAATACTTAAAGGGCGTTTTAGCACTTGCATCGATCAAGCCGAGTCCAATTGCGGACTGACACTGTCCGTTCAAAGGAAGAAGAGGTACAGAGGAGGCACAGAGACCAGACCATGTAACGTAAGACTGAGGAAGAGATGGAGATGATGATCAAAAGGAAGGAGAGAAGAAAGGGCTCGGTGAGAAACGGGGAAATCGGGTGCGGACGTTGATGGGTCGTTTCTTCCTGACCGAGAAAAGAGGCGGAAAGAAACGCGAAAACTGAGGAAGGTTGGGAGCATCCGACAAAACGCAAAGTCAAAAAGAGAATTAAATTGAATTAAAAATGAAAAAAAAAGGAGATTTCCATCATTGGATGCCTGGGCCTTGAGGATGGCGGAGGGAATGTGGGGCGGAAGGGCAAGAGCGGGAGATGGGCAGAAAAGTGTGAAGAAAAGGGGAAAGGAAAGTTCGTCGCAGATGTTCAGGAAGAATCAGGTTCTTCACGAACTAAAGCACACAGAGAGAAGGGGAGGAGAGAGCAGAAAAGTTCACGAGAGACGGTCTGAATCCCGTGAAGAAAAATCTACAGAAAAGGAGAGGAAACAGATCTCAGATCAGCGAAACGATTCCGGAAACCAGTTACCAAAGATACTGAATTGGACTATATAAAAGACATAAAAAAATGGACATCCGGGCTACCTCAGCTTCAGATTGAACACCCCCAAAACCAACCCAAATCAAACAAAATCCAAAACATTCATTCAGAACGACCAATCAAACGCACGATTCGAGGAAGCCAACAGCCCATACAAGAGGAAAATGAACAAAAACAGAGCCATTTCGTCTTCCCAACTCAGAATCACCCCCAGACCAGCACCCAAATCAAGCAAAAACCAAAACCCACCTCCAGAGCAACGAAATCCGGAAGAAAACCAAAAACCCAGAAAATCCTACTCACCGGAACCTTCAAACACCTCCCATTCCCGAAAGCTTTATGCAGAAACAGAGCATTTTGAGCTCTGCCAGAAACATAGCAGGATCAAACGCCATGAATCGAAAACGCCACCCAGATAAGCGATCAGAGAGAACGCCGAACACGATCTGGAAGCTCCCCGGAGCCGACTATTGGATCCGGCAATCCGAATCGCCGCAAGAATCAGACGGCAAAATCAGAATTATCGTCACTCCTCTCTACCCCAACTGCCCAAGTCCTTCGTCCTCGCCGCTTTTTATTCCCCACTCTGTCTCTATCTCTGGCACCGCTTTATGTGGGCCCGGGGAGCCGCTCCACGTGGTAAGATCGACGGTTGGAATGTGCAGGAGAATCCAAACCATTGGATGAGAAATCCTACGTGGTGGCCAGGCTGGACTCCACCTCAGCTCTTGCGCCATTGGAGCTCGATCTCCTCATTTCATCCGACGGCTGCCGTTTGCCGACTGACGAGCTTTTGCCCTCGTTCGTCGTTTGTGTGGTAATGACAGGAATAGTGGGGCCCACGCGAGGCAAATTGATTTCTTTTGGCATGCAAAAAGTCCTTTAGATTTGGTACGCAGTTCATTTCATTAATTAATCATCTAAACTTTACTTTGCACACGCCATGTACTTTGTGTTGTTTATACGTGCAAAGTAAAGCCAAAGCTTGTATAAAAGGGGCAGTTTGTATTTAGATAGCGATATATAGTCAATAAATCTATTTAAGCAGGTTTTAGTTAGATAGAATATGTGGGCTTTATACAAAATTTATATTGGCTTAGGAAAAAGTTTAAAAGCAACTGAGTGAGCCTAAGTACTCCAAAGTGTCGAATTTAGATATGACGATTTACGTTACTCAAGGCTTAGATGCCCCCTAATAACATGTGTTGTTGGATTTCTGAAGCTACTTGGGCTCATGCAATAGTGCCAGCCCAAACGCTTCTAAACGGGACTCTTTGGGCTCATATGTTTTGTGCAATTGAAACTTACAAAATTCGGTTGGAAGGTTTTGTTAGACAAATTATTTAGATAATTATCATTTTTTGTATTTTTCTTCTTTCTTATTTTGATGTTTCGTCTACCATATGCCCACAAAATTAGGGCAGCCAAACCCCAAAAGTAGGGTGGCCAATTGTACTTGTTCTACTGTTAAGAAGTTAAATAATACAAATAAATTTATTTAATAGATATATAAAAATATAAATTTATCCAACTATATTCTAAATAAAATGGTTATGAAAAAAATTCTATATTAGTTATTTGTTACTCGTTTAGCATATGTGTAAACATGTAATACCACATGATCATTTATATGACTATCACTCACTCACTATACCTCATATCCTTTTTCACATAACTCTCACTCATGTCTTAGAAATTTTATTTGCACTCTAATATTCAACTCACATGATTAAAAAAATTCATTTATCAAACCCTACCTTAAAAACTCAAACCTGCAAGCTTACATGTTTTATTATTTTTGGCACGCTGGAGCACAAGCTTAACGACTTGCTATTTTCAGAGTTCATCAACTTGGAATTTTGGATGTGTAAGAACATATCTTAGAATTTAGATCTTCGTGAAGCTTACATACTTATTTAATGTTAGTTGACAATTAAGTCTTGTAATTTGGATATATGTGAAGTGAAGACAACACTTTAAATTGAAAGCTTTTTTAAAGAAAATGAATGAATTTTGAAATTAGTTAATTTTTTAGGGAATGTAAATTCTACATAGTTGTTTTTTTAATGCTCAGCCTAAACTCAATATTTGTAACTGGATTGCTCTCTTGAAATATATGATATGATTTTTTAAGTAGGTAAGCCATAAATGTATTATGTTGTTTGTTATTCAGTATGATTTTTGGCTTTAGTTGTCTTTGAAATGATAGAAGATTATGTTGAATTAAGCCCTTGTAAAAGGGCTGATGGTTAACCAATTAATAGATCGAGTAATGGTGGACAAAATAGATATGTAATAATTTAGACCTTATACGTAATGGAATGTTTATGTGTAAAATTCTATTAAACGGCTATAGTAATAGAATAAGTTCTACCATCATCGTATCATTCCATCGATAACCCTACTCAAAAGAAGGCCAAATGAATACTTTAGGGTATGCTTCGATAGAGATTATGCTAAGAATTAAGATAAGATTCTTACAACAATTTCAGCCAACACACAACTATTATTAATCGAAACCTTTTTATTAATGTTTCGTAAATTAAAAAAATAGACCAAATATGTTGGTGGTGTGGATTTGAACTATAACATGGTTAGCGAGGATTTAAAATAATCACGAGAATGCCATTTTTGAAGGGCAATTTTATATTTCAGGTGATGAGAGAAAATCAATTTTTATATGAAGTGAAGAGAAAAAGAGTATTTAATTTATAACTTAGAGAATTGAGCCTAAACTATTATGCAAGTTGGTGTATTCTGAAATGCATGTATAAAATCCATAGCCACTAATGCTTAAATATATAATGTGTGCAAACGACTAACCACATTTTCTGAAATTTGTGGATTGTATTCAAAATCCCAATTGATTAACCCCCTATAAGGTAATTTATAAGGATTCTAAGGCAAGTTTGGAGCATACCAATAGACATGTGACAACAATTTATTACATGGGGTTAGACATATCAATCGTGGTCTTGATAATGCAAGCAATTCAATAGTGGAAAGAAGCATAAAAATAACCTTACCTCTTAATATAGTCCCTCCCTCCATTATTAATAGCTATATTTATAAATAAAAAAAATAGTGTTTCTTATTGAATGGAGAAAGCCACATCTAAGATTAGGGGAAATAAACTTATCATAGTCTTTTTTAAGTACCTGGCCACTTAAATTGAACAAAATGGAGCTATTAATATAGAACATTTTTTTTACCAAATAGAGCAATTAATGTAGTACAATGTTAAAGCCTACTGCTAAGCTAATGAATGGTATTTTATAAAAGAATAGTAATTTAGATAATGATTTTGGTGGTGAGAACTAGTAGAAGGTTTTCATATGTGGTGTTGACCACGGAATGATGTGCATGTAGGGTTGCCAATGGTATCCATTCTCTTGTTTGTACTATACCCTTGAAATAGTATACTTCAATTTATTTGATGGGTAAATAAGTGGACAATTTTATCTAACTTTTTGCTAAATCGAATGGTTACAAAAAAGTTCTTACATGCCTATTTAGCATACATGTATTTTATAACTTATGTCCTCTTTTGTAATCCTCACCCCCACTTACCTAATGAAACCTTACTACAATTTCACCCTTAATAGATGTGGGTGTTGTAGAACCTATCGTTATCATTGAATTTGACTCCACCCAATTCATTTGAGCTGACTATGCCAACTACGTCCCCGGGCAAGGTCTTCAGTGGTGTTTCGACATCTATGGATTGTAGCACAAGAGTTGTCTTTTTAACTCTATTTTTTGTAGCTTAGTTATTTGGGGAAGGAGGAGGGAAGGTAGCTAAGGGTTTTTATTAGAAATTTGCTTTTGAATTGTACTATCTATCTAGTTTTGCATGTATATCTCAACTTGGTTGTGTTCATATTGCTCAATTCCTCTTAGACTTGCTCAATTTTCAAAAAGGTGTGTTTTTGGTGATTTTGTGTGTTTGTTAGAATTTATTTATTTGTACTTAATTGATTCATCATGTCTAATTCTTCTTCTAATGATGATGAGGATTTCGATGTAGAAAGCCTTTTTAGACAAGCCATTGAATCAAACAAAAATGTTAGAAGTTAGAGAAGATTGTCAAATTGAATGAGGATACAATTGAATTAATTTCTATTGACAAATTCAAATTGACTGAGGATAAAGAAGAGGTAGAGAAAGAAATTCAAACTTTGATGAGTGAACATGAGAAAGAAACAAGAAACTTTAGATATTTAGAAGATAAACTTATGTCTACTAATGAAGAAGTTAATGCCTTCAAATATAAGAAAAGTAATCTTCTAGAAAAGATAAAATTATTAGAGAATGAAGTTTATGAGATATTAGAGACAAATAAGACTTATTTGAGTACAATTGAAGATCTAGGGAGTAAGCTGAAAATTTCTTAAGAAAAATTAAAATATTTCACTTTAGGACAAGAGAAATTGAACAAGATATTGTACATGGGATAAGATAGTAAAGATAAACGATAACTATGATTTTGATAGACGAATTCTAATAGTTTCAAGGGTGTCACTAAGTTTGTCAATGTTAAAGAACTCATGAGCACTAGAAAAGTTATTCCATAAGTTCACAATGCGTCAGAACTTAAAACCCTCCTAGGAATCAAAGTCCAAGATCTAATTATAAGAAAGAACATCAAAAGAGTAACAATCACAAGTCCTTAATTAGACAAATTCAATATATGAAACACAACATAAATCGCCTTAGTCAATGTTGATTGTTTATAATTAAACCCTTTGCAAGTGTACAAGGTAATTGTATTAGGATGAGTATTTAAGGGTTGTCGAACCTCAGGGACGGATGAATAATTACTAAATCTAAAGTGGAATTTACTGATTGAAAACTAAAAAGAATATAAACTTAAATTAAGTAAAAGAAAAAAAATCAACTAGTTTAAAAAGGAGATATTAATGTGATAGAATTTACTTAGGAAATCGAATCCACTATAGAACCATAACAATTCTTTAACTTTTAATCTAAATCTAGTGTAAATATGAATAAGTATTCTCAGCTACAAGATAGAATTACTTCAGAAAGAATCATTAATTAATTTCCATGGCATGAACTATCTTCGACAATAGCACGAATCATCTACACTAAATAGCTATAGGCATGACCCGTCTAATCTTAGTATAACTCATCCAAGTCCTTAATTATCTGAATATTAAAACTATTGTATGACCATCTCATCTAAATCACAGAAATTAGAATTGGTGCAAATATCAAAACCACATCAATCTATCATCTACAAGACAATAAATCAACATAGAATTGAATAAACATGAAAAGCTCTTCCATTAAAAAGAAAATCTTTATCATACAATTGTCATAATTCACAACTGAGATCTAAATTAAAAAGAAAAGAAACTGAAACTTATCTATAGCTTCATCAACTCCTAAGTAAAAGAATAGTTTAGCCTTCCATGGAAGAAGAAAGCACTTGAATCTCCATTAAAAGCTTTGGGTTTTTCTCCATCTTCTTCTTCCTTCTTCTCTTTAGAAAATCTACTTGTTCATCCTTAATTTCGTGCCAAATATGTCTTTTTATAGGCATTAGATCCGTAAGAAAGAGTCCAATATGAAAAAGACTCAAAATTGACTGAAATAAGGAAACTGTGCGTTATGCCGATCGATCGCCCTGCATGACCATTCGAATGCTTGAACTGTATTTTTTTAAATTTACGTGTCATCGATCGATCGGTTAGTGGCCCTGTTCGAACGCCAATGAAGAATCTGCAAAATAAGCCAATTTAATTCAAAACACCATGAAAGCTTTTTCTAACCTAATTAAATTTAATATCTAATAATTTAACCTATATTAACTCTTAAATGAGACTAGAAAATAGAATAATTAAGGGTAAAATAACATATAAATTATACTTATCAAATACCCTCAAACCTATATTTTGCTAGTTCTCAAGCAAAACAAAAAAAAACAAAACAACTAATCTAGAAAAATAAATAAATGTCACTTTCGTAGGGAATCACGATTGCATTTAGCGTATGCAACAAGCCTTTAAACCCCTAGGTGTCCCTAGTTGGACGAGTTGTGTCTCGTGAGGGTTTGCAGCAATGATACCCACAAACATCTAAACCTAAGAAAATAAATAAAACAAAACAAGAAAACAAAAATTCTAAAAACAATCTTCTCTTAAAAACACACAACTATTTTTAAAAAGAACCAACCACAAATACTTGACACAAGTAAATAATATCGATTTGATCACTTTCAAGTAAGGAATCATCCATTTTATAACCTTATCATAGAAATAATTGTGCAACTACATATATACATTTCAAAAACATAAAGTGTAGAAACTTTGTAGTCATACAATTTTTTGCTATATTAACAAGCATATCTTATGTGACCCATTAACCAAACTTATTAAAGTTCACTAACTTAAAAATATAGCAATGATAATCTTTCATCTTTAACATCTCATAATAAACCCTTATGTCATAGCCATCAAATTTAAATTAAATTTAGGGAATAAGATTATAATATACCTCAAAATATGACTTGTGCAATACTTAGTTCTATTAAGCTTTCTAAATAGTCCATGTAACAAGCGTTAGGCCAGTGTCCCTAATCCAGTTGGCTCAAGACACTAGGTGTTGAAACACCCCTCAGGCTTAATAACTCGAACTATAAAGGCTACATAACCAAGTAAGTCATAAAAGAATTTATCTCAACTTTTCACCTTTTGACGCGATCCCTTATACTTGCCTAGGCACAAGGTCCGGTTACTCAATGAAAAGAGAAACAAACCTTTACTCTTTTTTTTTCATCAATTTTTTTCAATCAATCAATCTTTTTTTTTTTTCAACTTTCTTTTTTTTTCATTTTTTTTTTCATAAACTTTTTTTTTTCATTCTTTTTTTTTTCATCACACACTTATCCCATTTTTTTTCAAATAATGGCCAAACATAAAGATCTATCATAAAACATTAAAAATTACTCAATTGCCAAGTTTTCAAAATATGCTTAGTTAAAGATATCCCACTAAGATTACAAGTAATAAATTATAAAATTGTATTCCTACAAGTTTCAAGTGTGTGAAATGTGATTTAAAAATATAAGCACAATTATCCAAGATAAAGAAAATAAAATAGAAATTACTCACTTAAAAAAGTCAAGCCCCTAGAAAAATGATTTGAAAAAAATATCATGACTCAAAAAAAGGCATGTGTGTAATCTTCTTGAGCTTCAATTTTTTATCTTTTTAGGAGAAAAATCTACATATATGGTAGCTAAACTAAGTTAAAAAATGAAAACTTTATCTTTACTCGGCTCTTATAAATTTTGTCTCAATTGAATATGAGTTATTTTGCAAGATTCAAGATTAAAAGATACATGAGTTAAAAACATTGGTAGTTTCATCTAAAAATTAGTAATAAAAAATAATGTCTATATATATATATATATATATATATATATATATATATATATATATATATATATATATATATATATATATATATATATATATACACACACACAATTACATACTAATGAAGTTGACTAATTCAATCATGGTATAAATGAACATAATTTGTGGATGCACTTAGATTGAAGGAAAATTAATTAAAAATTTGTTAAAAAAGAGCTCAACATTGTTTGTTTTAATGTTTGATTTTTATTTTGAGTTTTAATGGTCGGAAAAGCTTATTTCAGTGGATAATGTGTTTGAAAAATTTGTGAAATTTATTAGATTTTTTTTGGATTTTTTACTTTTTTGAAAATAAAAAGTAAAATTTATTCAAGATTGATCATTTGATTTGCTAAGTGATTGATCGCTTGTTGTATTGCTTACATCGGAGCACTATTTTAAAAAATAGTAGAAGCCCTTAAACCTCTCTATTTCACTCCATATTCTCTAGAAGAATTTGAAATAGAGGTGGAAAGTGACTTTAGTGGGATTTGCGTGAGTTTACACTGGATTTCATCACCGATTTCAAGTTTTCACATGCGGCCAAGGTATGAACCAAACTCTATTATTTTTAGTTCTAATGAATTACAAGTAATTTTCAATGAATTTGAACTAGTATGAATGTTTAAGAAGTGCTCGATCAATGTTTGTCTAAATTTTTAAGTGATTTGAACAGTTAGTTTGTAAGATTTCACAAATTTTGCAATTTAGTTTCAAGTTTACTCTCAAAATTGGGGATTTTTTTAAATTGAGCTTTTGTGGTAAAAATTAAACTTAGATCCAATTATGACTTTTGATCTAAACATTGAATTCTATCATATATCAAACTTTGGATTTGATCAAATACAAAAAAATTTTAGGGTTTTCGTTAAATTTTAAACTTTATTGCTAATTCAATTATTTTTTAAATACTTGGACTTTATTACTATCATTTGATTAGTTCCTAGTAATTTTTAGCACTAGGTTTTATTT
Source organism: Saururus chinensis (assembly GCA_035235625.1). NCBI lineage: Eukaryota > Viridiplantae > Streptophyta > Magnoliopsida > Piperales > Saururaceae > Saururus > Saururus chinensis. The sequence goes on from CP141141.1 coordinate 3,430,031, forward strand.
CTTAGCCATAAAATTTGATAGGGATATCAAAGAAGAAGAAAAATGATTAGTGAGTTGGGATCAAAGGACCTAGGAGCGTTAAGTAGCTCAGGTGAGACCGATCTGTTGTGAGCAGAATGTGGTCCATGTGCCAATTCAAATTATCATGGAGTGGATAGATGCTCGACCATATTGGATAGACTATTTTAGGTCGATCTGTACGACAAATTAGTTAGTCTACCCCCAACTTGTTCGCCAATGGTACATGACACTCAAATTGGATAACAATGATGTGTTCATTGGAGGTGCAGGTGGCACAACTACTTGTGTCATGCCTCATATTATTGTTGATGTGATACATTGTGATAGGAGATGACGCAGTGCTTTGAATTGGGTCATGAGAAAACTGTAATGAAATAGATTCACTGAAGCATTTGCTCAAACACCCATTGCAAGGTATTAACACGAAGGGTTATTTCTGGTAATCACTAACGTTTCAATTCTGGCGGTGTTGGTTTGACTGGTAAATACGTGAAGCCATGAAGGGGTATTTGTGACATCTTAGTTTAACTAAAACAACTGGTAATGTCGTCAGTCATCTTCTCGAGCAGGGGATTTAAAGAGTGCTAGGAAAAGAAGAATTTGGTTTTTGGTGGGGAATTTTAAATTTGGTCCAGATCATCCGGATCTGAAAGATTACAACTAATCAGTATAAATAAGTTTGTGAAGCTGGATTAGGGACCTTTTTGCCAACTTATGAAATTTCTTTTCTAAAACTTCTGGAACTGAAGTTTGGGATTTCTGTTCTCATGGACTTGAGAACTTCTTGTTGTGGATTCAGTGAGAGTTTTTCTGTTGCTTGTGGATTCAAGTAGCTCAGGTGGATTCCTGCTTGTGTCTTAGCTTCAATTGTCATTTGTTGTTGTTTGTTTGAACTCAGCTCGGAATTTGTTAATTTGTTGTTCTGCTGAATTGAATTGAGCTGTAAGAAAAGTTGTCTGTAAATTCTGACAAGTAACATTTCATCTTTAGTTTTCTGAATACAATTCCAGTATTGCCACATTGAATTTTACATATTGAAGTGTTATCATTGTTGTTATGGAATTGTGACTGCGTTAGGAGACCACTTAAATATCCTCACTTTGTTGGATTTTCCTTCTCATCCGACAGTGAATTATAAGGTCAACTAACAAGCCTACCCAGAGGTAGAGAGTTGGATATCTCTTTTCTTGCTCATTCTATGACTACTGACAATCATCTACTGCATGTGATAACTCAGTATGACATTTACAACTCGAGGAAAGAGATAGTAGATATAATGATGGCTATGATTTTATTTATTTTATTGGAGCCATAGTTGGAGTTAGATTTATCATCTATCATATTTGGACGTATTATAACCTTCTTACATGATCATACAATTGAAGATGAAGTAAAATATGAAGACTCAAAAGGTATTTCAATAGGCAAAATACATACATGCATGTCACACATGCACACATTGGGGGATATAAGGATTATCATAAAAAGAGTGAAAAAAAATGGATGAAAAATTGCAAGTTCATAAGCAATTGATAGACCTTCTCAAAATGATCGATCGGTCTTCAACAAGATTTGAATTTTTTTTCAAAACATCAAATGATTGATCGTCTAGTGTAAAGATCGATCAGAATAGGTCAAATTCCATAATAGGCAATGATTAATCACTTGTTGGAACGATTGGTCAATTATAGTCTAGTTTCAAATAGAATAATGAATGATCAATTGCACTGTGAAACAATTGATTGGTCACAAAATTGCCTAAAATAGGATATTTCATAGAGAATTTATTTCCTATTAAACATCTAACACCTAAACTACTTTGAGGTCTATATAAGGGAGTATTTGGGCATGATAAAGTGATGGAGGAAGTTAAAAAAGAATAGAGAAAGATCTGCTAGGCTTGTACATTGACTTGAGAGAGGTGAGAGCTTCCATGGATATTATACGTTGAGATATAATAGTATTTTGTCATTGGGATCTTACAAATCTTTATGTCTATACCTTTAGCTTTATGAATTTTTTGTGATGGTACTTTATAACATATACACTTGAAGAACTAAGTGGTAATGAGGAAAAAGAGAATTGAGATTCGAACCATCTTTAAGTTTCATCATTTATGTGTTGTGGGAAGATTATTCAAACTAATGAACTTACTATGAAGATTGTGATCATTCAAAGCTTAGGGGCAATTTGGGAGGTGCTTTGGAGGAGAAATTAAATTTTCCCCTTGAGTGCAATATGTCACTTTAAGGGGGGATACGGTTTCTCCTCCAACTCTAATGAGGAGGAGAGTTAGAGAGGAAAGTGATTTCCCCAAACCTTAATGCCTCCCAAACAACCCTTTAGTTAGAGTGAAGATCAAATTGAATACCACTTAAGTAAAACATCAAAGTGGTGATACAAGAGTTTAAAGTAGTGTGAAGCCTAGCATTAGCAGAGAAAGGAATGACTCTTTTTTTGTATCAATGGTAACTGTATTTTGTTCGCATAGTCCATTATTTGGCTTGGACATAGTATCCTATGGTTTTCTTTGAGGAGGGTTTTCCATGTAAAAAACTTTTGTGTCAATTTTTTTGTAATTTTGTTTACACAGTCTAATATTTGGTTTGGACATAGTATCTCATGATTTTCTCTAAGGAGGGTTTTCTACATGAAAAAAACTCTAATGTCATAGTTTTCATGATTTTAAACTAGGGGATATTTCAGCCTTATGTTTGTCATTTCAAACCAACAAGTGGTAGTTGAAGGGTAAAAATCTTATCTTTTGTGGTTTGCACTTATCTATCTTTGATATAGATTTCAATAGAATGCTCGGTTTGTCGTTGGTGATTTCCAATTTCATCTTTGCTAGAAATAATCATATTTATTCTTAATTTGAAACATTAGAGAATAAATTTACTACTATAGATAGTGAAAAGATGGAAAATTTGCATGATAAAAAGTTGAGTGATAGTGAAATTAACTTGTTGAGTTTGAAAGTTAAAAAATTAACAAAAAAAGAGTTGAAACTCTCTAATAAAAAAAATATAGAAATTTATTAAAGACAAAGAAAAACTTAATAATATTATCTCTTTTGAAAAGTTTGGAAATGACAAAAGTAGGCTAGGCTAAAGAAGATACACATGAACCAATGGTCACATAAGTCCATTTGTGCGCAAAAGAAGATTCATATTAAATCATGTACGTGTTTTCATTTGTATCATTCTTAGACATGGGTGGGTAGCTTGACAAAGGACATCCATTTACACTTTACCATCTAACATCTTTAAAATGTTCCTACATACCCCAAAAAATGTATTTTAAATGCAATAACCATGAGATAAAACTTGATTGGGAGGAAATGGTGTCTTTTGGAGAGAAGAGAGTGTTAAAAAGGGTTTTTCTTCTTTTGTTTTTGCTAAAATATAGAGGCAAAGTGTTGGGGAAAGGGTGGATGAAGAGAAGAGAAAAGAAATTTAAGAAACCAACATGATGTTGTTAACATAATTTTGTCATAAATTATGTGGCAAAAAAAGAAATTTTCAAAGTTTTTTTATGCCAACATTTTCTTAGGTTTGTGGTCATAAAAGAATACCTCTCAAGAAAAAAAAAGATGAGTACTTTACCACCCCCTCATTTAGTTGGTCTACCCCTTTCATATAATTATTGGATATACACCATCCATATATATCCAAAACGGCGGATATCTATCGTTAATATATACTGAAGTTGGGTTGGCTAATATGTGGAAGCATTTCATGCTTCATAGAGCTGAACATAAGTTATACATGGGAATCTTTAATATTTAAGATTGACGTATGGCGCACACACTAGCGCCATCGATCTCATTGATGAAAGGCTCCCATGCATGGAGGGAGACTCATGCTAAGTTGATGAGTCAGAATAACACAATCTCAAGTGGTTATGACTATTTCTTTTCTTTTTTATTTTATTCATATTTTATACCAATGGGAAGTAAGAATGATTTGGCGGTTACTACTAGAGATGCCATGAGGTTGGGATTGGGTTAGGCTTTGTCAAAACCGACTCTTAACTATGTACCTAAAGTTCAAACCTGATTTTGGTCTTGACTTGCTGAATTTAACTCGAACTTGACATAGATTAAATTGAAAAACACATATTTGATAAATTAAAAATAATTAATTATTATAAAAATATAATGTTTTAAATTATAATTTGATATAAATAATGTCTCTCACCCTCCAAGAAATATATAAAAGTATTCTTAAAAATATATAAAAAGTTTTTTTGTTACCAAATTGGGTCTAATTAATTGGTTGTCTACTAAAACCGAGCCAATCTTGGATATTTAAATCCAAATTCCAAATTTGTCTTTGGATCATTAAAATTGGATCGGGATTTTTTAGAAAACATTGAGGGTAACCTTAGCTATGGCCCCGTTACTGTGGTGCACTAGCGGCTTATGCAGCTATCCAACAGACTTTTTAAATACTATAATTATAGATTTTATCTATTAACAATGTTTTGTGGCACATTATTGACAATATTTCTAAAGTATAACTTATGATGAATCTATCATTTTTTTATTTTAAAATATATTTAATTTAAGAAAAAGTTAGTTGTTCATAGAAATTGTTTAAAATGAATAAATAATATTTTAACAAAATAAATGGGTTAAAAGAGACTGAGCGAGCTACACGCTAATTCCCTGCTTCCATGAAGAAATCAAGCTGGCTCCAATAAACTTGAAATGATGATGGATTAGTGGACTTTTTTTTTTGGAAAATAATATTTATTTTATTTTTTCTATACAAAAGCCTACTTCATATCTTATCTAACTGAAAAAAGTAAATATTTCAAAATATTAACTTTCTTTTTTAATGGATGGTATTATGGAGAAACAAATTTAGGAATAATTTGACATGACTCCAAAAAATTTTACTCCCTCTATCCTATATCAATAACTCTACTTAGTAAATATAATATATTCTATATTAAAAGTTTTATTATAATTGGGAACTTAAAAAAAACATCATAAGCTTATTTTCTGATGAGCTTCACCATTAAATAAAAATAAATATATATATATATATATATATATATATATATATATATATATATATATATATATATATATATATATATATATATATATATATATATATATATATACTCCATCTGTTCTATATTAATAGCTCCACTTCTAATTTTTGTCATTTTTATCAAGCTGATAATCATACCTCTCTTACTAGTCTAATAATAGTAATATCCCAACACAATACCAAAATTAAAAATGGGCGGGAAGGATAGAATGTGAAACCGATTGGGGGTCTTGACGAGGCGGTGTTGGTTGGACTTGGTGGCGTAGCTATGCAGCTTCTGGTACATGTTCGAATTGGAAATTTCAATCTTCTTCCGGCCTCTGTTTGAGCAACGAAACTTCCACATCTTTCCGGTTGATCTCAAATTGGAGTCGATTGGTCCCTTTATTGAATGTGTGGACCGAGGAGGCTCTAGTTCTCCTAAACCTGAGTTTCCAAATGTGAATTAGGAGGGAATGTGTGTGGCTAGGGTATCCGAGGAGTGTCTGGTATGAGTATTTGAGGCGGGAGAGCAGGTGGATGTGGGAGACGGCAGCGTAGTCAGCAACACGGATCCGGGACGATGACGATGACCCGCTGGCCAATGATCACCTCCTCCTCTCCGGAGTCGAGGATTGTGAGGCCAACGACGTCTAGCAAAATGATGCATAGGGTTGCAGTATTGGCGTAGACGAATGCCCGAATATTTTGTGTGAGAAATATCTAAATATTTAAGTTATGTCAAACGAAGTAATTAATATAGAATAAATTTTTTTTTTTATAAAGCTATTAATATAGAACGGAAAGAGTATAAAATAAAAAATATATAATTTTTAACACTAATCGGATCTAGCATTCCTGACGGGCGACCCATTTACGTAGTTTCACGCCCAACAAAACAGCAAAAGAGGAGGTCAGGCTCGGACGCCGAGGAATTAAACCAATCGGCGATGCGTTGGAGGGTGGAGCTGGGGCCGTTCGCGGCAGTTATGATGAAATGATGTTTCGTGAGGATTCGATTCTCACGTGCCGTACCTCGTCGAGGCAGCGTTTCATGTCTTCTGCGTGAGTAGCCCCACATGTATTTAGTGTAGTTTGTGAGAGAAATACCCTTGCCCTTATTTTTTCACTGAGCCGTTCTAGCTGTTTTTTTTTTAAAGCTAAAAGAAATGCAAGACATCAACTGGGGAACCCAATTCAATGGGAGAGAGAGTCTAGTTTAAAATTGGCCAGCAGTAGCTTCCTTATAAATGTGGACAACTGAGACAAGAGGTTTCATACGGCTAATTGTGCCAGCAATTTTCCAAGGCTCCGCCCTCAGAAGCAGTTGGTATAGCAAGGATGTGAAATCTTGGGTGAAAGAGAATTTGTAAATATTTACATTTAGGGTTATTAGTCAATTTCACTAAACTTCAGATTTTACGTGAAAATTGTACTACGGGCAATTTTTTACTATGTTGCATTGAAAGATGTTAGGGTTTTATTTTGGCTTGTGAAATTGTAAACTTGTTTAAAAAAACAAACACAGTGAACATGATTTTTGGAGGTTGTGGGAAACTCCATAAGGGTTTGGGAAGGGCTTAGAATTCATAGGTTCATCAAAACAACATAATACAAGAACTCCCAATCCACTGACACAACTTGAACATGTGGGGTTGTGTCCCTAAAGAGGTCGGCATGAGCTTGATATGCCGATTGGTGTGTTTACAGTAACATTAATTAAATTTTAATGGGGGACTAAAAGGGGACTTTTTAGAATACTTTTGGGCATCCAAATTAGGGGTTTACTAATCAAAATGCTTCATTTGAGAACTCAAATTTGAAGATTACACACTAGAAACTTTAGTTTGGAAACCATGGTTTCAAAATGCACAGGCTTAGATGTGTGAAGGAGGATAGGTGTAGAGGGAAAAATTATCTAGTGGAACCGATGTACAGGCCACGTGGTAGATATATCCTTTTGATGAGTGACAAGTTTAATTAATTTATACGTGTTTATAAGTGAGTAAGATGAGTCATAAGTTTTGGTTTACGAATTTAAATATGAATAGAAGTATCCACAGCCACGTAGTAAAGCGGTTCCACCGGATACTTTCTTAGAAGGTTGGAAAAGGGAGGGGGGAGGCTAAAGGGACTTCAACAATTGCTCAACATGCTCGATGGACCAGGTTGCAATCAAATGACTTCAACAAAAATCTGGCAAACTCCAGCGAAAATTGGGTGGACTCGGGTGATAGTCCGGGGAATTCTAGGGGAAGCCAATGGCAATCTGACTGTTGTCCAAGTGTCTCCGGCGGTGACAAGAGATTCTGCTAACACTGGCAGCAATCTGGGTTCTGAGGGACTTCAATGACCAATTTAGAGTACTCCAACAGTGATCGGTAGTCTAGTGGATGTTAGTTGCAATATGGCACGGCATGCAGTTCGACGAAGGCCAATGGAAATTAGCAAACTCAGGTGGCAGTCCCTCAGTCTTGGATGGTGGACTGTAGGAGAAGGGGAGGAGGGTGGGTAGGGGTGTTCATGGATAGAAATGGATACGGACATAGGGTTGTCTATGTCCGTCCGTCATTTCAATATATCTTGTCCGTATCTACCATAGTCCGTATCATACTTTATCGAAGTCTATCTGCTACGGACACTGACGGACACGGACGGACTTGGACAAATATTACAACACCTAAATTTTTATCCTAATTTTATTTTTTTTGTACTTTTGTAGTATGTAAAAATTATTCTAATATGCTACATAGGCAATAGATTCACATTTTAAAGCTATCTAATACTTATTTAGCAAATTTTCAAGTTGTCTAGTACTTATGTAGCATGTTAAGACTGTTCTAACATGCTACATAAGTACTGAATTCCTGTTTTTAAGTTGTCAAGTTCCTATGTAGCATGTTAGAACTGTCGTAAGATGCTACATAGGAACTGTATTCTATTTTTTTCTAATAGCTAGTAATAATTACTAGTATATTTAAAGGAATGTTAGTTGAGGGTGGTGGACGCGGACGTCCCCGGATACGGACAAGGGTATGTCTACTTCCGTAGCTCCCTATTAGTGCGGACAAAAAACTTGGTCTGTGTCCGCATCCATGTCCGCCCCGGACAAAAAAAATGTTCATTCTATATAAAAACGGACGCGAACACAGACAGACATACGGACAACGGACGTCCATGAACACCCCTAATGGTGGGGGGAGAGGTTGCATAGGGAGACAGGAGGAGATGAGAGGTGGGACTTGGGAGGGTGAGTGAGATGAGAGAAGGTCGTAATTGAAATACATGGGTTGAGTTTTTTTAGTTGTAAGTTTGTGTTTTGAAACTGGTGGTTTTAAAACTGGAGCCATATTAACTAATGGTGTATTCTGAAATGCATGTACAAAATCCATAGCCCACTAACGCTTTAATATGAAATATGTGCTCTAAATCACAAATGACTAACATCAATTTTTAAAATTTGTGGATTCAAAATCCAAATTGATTAACCCCCTATAAGGGAATTTAAATGGATTCTAAGGCAGTTTGGAGCATACTAAAAGGCATGGCGAGCTCGAGAGAACCATATTGAACTAGGTGTTAACAACAAGTGACCGGATGCTGGACATATTGATGTGTAGACAATTTATAACATGGGGTTAGACATATCAATGGTGGTCTTGATAGTGCTAGCATTTCAATAATGGAAAGAGGAACAAAAATAACCTTACCTCTTAATATACTCACTCCGTCTAATATTAATAGTTATATTTAGAAAAAAATAGTATTTTTTATTGAATGAAGAAACCATCTAAGATAAGGGGAAATGAGCTTATGATACTCTTTTTTAAGTACCTAACTACTTAAATTGAACAAAAGGGAGCTATTAATATAGAACACATTTTTTCTTACCAAATAGAGCTATTAATGTAGGATGGAGGGAGTACTAAGTTAAACCCTAATGCTAAGCTAATGAGTGGTATTTTACTAAAAGAATAGTAATTTGGATGATGAATTTGGTGGTGAGAACTAGTAGAAGTTTTTCATATGTGGTATTGACTAGAGAATGATGTGCATGAAGGGTTGTCAATGGTACCCATTCTACCGTAGGTACTATACCGTTAAGTCGTTAAATAGTATAGATAAATGTATTTGATGGGTAAATAAGTGGACAATTTTATCTAACTATTTTCTAAATGGAATGGTTACAAAAAAGTTCTTTCATACTTGTTAGCATACATGTATATTATACCTTATGTCACCTTTTGCATCTCTCACGCATGCTTACCTAATGGAACCCTACTACAATTCCACCCTTAATAGATGTGGGTCTTGTGGAACCTGTTGTTGTCATTGAATTTGAGTCCACCCAATTCATTTGAGTCATGCCAACCATGGGGAAGGAGGTGAACCTTGAACTCAGACTTTGATTCTAATTCAGTTCACAATAATATCCCCCTTAAAATAGTTTGGTTTATGACCTAATTAAAATTTAAATATTTTTAAAATTACCCAAATTCATGAAAATGATTTCTAAATAAGTTTCATAGAAAAGTTGTCTAAGCTATAGTTTACAAATTAAGGTTCTCCCATGCATTTAATATAAGACAACGCTTTAAACTCAAAGTTTTTGAAGAAAATGAAAGAAGATAAAGATTAGTTAACTATTTTAGGAAATGCAATATATATTTAGTTGATGTTCTAGCCTTTTAGTTTAACTCAATTTTTTGTCAAAAAAATGATCTTTTTAAATATATGATAGCCTTTGGAGTTGGTAGTGATGAATGAGTTATATTGTTTGTTGCTTGATTTGATTTTTAGGTCTAGTTTTGGTTAGAAAAGTATAAGATTGCCTTGAATTATGCATCCTTATGAAAGAGGCAATGGATAATAATTAACCAATTAACTAATTGAATAATAGTAAATGTAATAGTTACGGATAAAAATATAGGAAATGGTTATGGTAAATGAGTAAGTCATACATAACCATATCATTCTATTGGCAGCTATTGACTTAATGGCGTGGAGTGGTGGAAAAGTCTCTACTAGGATAAATGGTGTGGTAATTATCCAAATGTGGTTTTCAGGGATTGTTTATCTCCATAAGTGAGTCACCCAAAATTAGTGACGGCACCTCTCAATCAAGGGCTAACTTAAAGGGTCACACATATATATTTAGAGTGTGAGAAGTTCATGGGGCGTGACATCATGATACTATTGTCCATGAGGAACATGATACAAACTCTGCCTCTAATTATGGCATAGAGGGTAGGCCAACCATTTTATAAGTGGATTGGCTTTAACTCCAAGAAGAGGGTAGAAGAGAGTTCGACTTTGCAGCTTGCTCCATGGCTGATTGTGTTTATCTTTTGATGAAAACATGTAAGTAATGATTTAAAATTGAAAATGGTAAGTATAATGAATTGAGAAAGTAATACCTGAACAACTATATGTATAAAGCTTGTAAAAAGGTCAAACTGTAGGGGGAAGTTGTCATTAATGAATTTTGATAAAAAGCTATTGTGTTTAATTATAGGATGTGATCCTATTAAGTATATAAAATTATACTTAGGCATTGTATTAATGCAGTTTCCTCTAGTTGAGGTTGGGTTGTTGAGTGGGGACAACTGCAACAAGGTATAATCTCTTATGGTTGAGATGTTATAGACATGCGAAATGCCATATTTGGTTGTACTTGAAAGGCATGGTTTGGCTTGCAATATCATCTTTGACTAGTTATGAAGACATTAACCATTTAACTCGTACATCCGTTTTATTTTTCATATATATGAAAAGTAATGGTTGCAACTTGGGTTTTAGCATATATATAATGGCTTTGTTATTCGACTGTGTGACAAACAATGGTTGCAGCCTGGGCTTTAGTATGATGAATGATGTTTCTTTATTTAAACTATAAAATAACATTTCTAAACTTTGATGAATTTAGTAGAATAAATTTAAATGTTTTGGACTCTGGCAAAGGTTATGACTTGAATTTCCACATATTTAGAGTTTCCAAATACATGCATATGCCTTTAGCAGCCAAGGATAAAGCAATTGGAGTCACAAAGTGGTCTACATGATTTATGAAAATGGCACAATCGAGGCCTGTGGGAGGATGGATCTAGCCACCCCATGAGAGAAGAGTTGAGCCCAATCTGCAGGTGGTGATCTCCCATTGACGCATATCTCAGATATGCATGCACTTTGTATTGGAAATTGCTTTCTATTCCATCATTAAATTTTTGGTCATTTTCTAGGCATGGAACTATGGAAGGAAGGAACATAAGTGGGTTATGCTTACAATTTTGTTTATCAAAGATCTTATAGTTACGGGCAGTCGACATTGTATTCGTTAGTGCAACTGGGCATGCTCCAACTGATTTCAGCTGCAATTGGAGTACGCCAAAGCCACATCCAGAATGTAGAGGCCCCAAAGTCATGACTGCAGTAAACAGTATGATCAAACTACACTGATATCCACAACCTCAGTTGGCTAGAGGGTGCCTTGAAGATTGGTGTTCCATGATTACCTTCTAATATCTAAGAGAGTGGCAACTTTAGAGTGGTAGTGATGATCCTTTTAACTGGGTTCTGGTTGGACACAACATATAGGCCGACGTGAGCTTTGTGTTATGTGAAAAGAAAATCTAGTTAGAGAGTTTTTTTGGATAGAATGTTGAGTGTATCCATTTTTTAACACTTCAATGACTTCCCTGTTGTCCACACTCTTAACTAATTCCTCCTTTTAATTTTCACGAATTAATGTTTTTCAGCTTAGAGAGTCGGTGGTCCTTTTGGGGGTGTCAAAAAAAATTTATGTGAGGAGCATATCTATTAATCACAAGGAGGAAAGTTGCTGGTTTACCATTTGATAGCAACTCTCCTTGTAGTATCACATCACAAGAAAAATTGCTTTTAAAAATAACCATCCTCATAAAGAAGGTTAGAAAAAAAAAGCCGCTTAAAGACCCTTCCTTTAATTTTTAAAGTGTTGCCAAACACCTTAAAACAGTAGGGCTTGATTCAAAAATTGTGCTTCTTTGAAGTTGAATCCACCATCCTTAATTAACACTCCAATATAGGTTTGTCATATAATTATGTAGATTGTGTATTTGTCTTTGTTAGTCTAGTAAACGTCTCTTGCTTTCACATCCTATTTCCTAAACCTTTGGACAAAATAGGCGCATGGAGCTTAATCAGTCGAAGTATTGAAGATGAAACCAACAGTAACTCGTTGAAAACAGAGGAGAATTTTGAAAGCAAAACAAGCATATTTTCTTTGTTTTTTTCTACATAAGCGAAGCGAAGTTGTTCTTTACCACTTTACTTTGGGCAATGGAAAGGTAATATCGTCATTATATAGCAGGAAATTGTGAAATGATTAAGAAAAAAACAGAGTGCATTAATTGCTGCGCTGGCTTGGAGCCGGTGACGGCAGAGTGTTTGTCAGAGGATACGTTTGGCCCGCAGAAATCTGAGTCGACCTGAACAGAGCCCACGAGGGCCGAAATTTGAAACATTCCAGGCCCAATGGGCTTGTAATCATAATTCCTTGGCTCTGTCCATTCTACTTCAGCCTTGGACGGAATTACCTGATATTGTTATAATCGTTGAAGCGCAACCACACGCAACCCACAGGTCCACAGCCACAAAAGAAATTTTGTTTTAAAAAATAAAACCATTTTATTTTACATTAATAATTTTATTTAATTTTTTAAAATTAATTAATTAATAATTATTTTTAAAATTAAATAAAATTATTAATGTAGGAAAAAAATATATTTTTTATCTTATATTAATAGTTATATTTAACAATAATAAATATGAGTTACACAAACCACAAAGAACATGCTATGTGAATTACACATATGTTAGTAATTATGATTAATTACAAAGTAGTTGTAATTGTAGAGGGTAACAACATATTGTAGCCAATAATCAATTGTCCTTGGTCCATTGCCTGAGTAATGAGATATATTAATTCCAAGAAGTCTTCTTTGATCTAGAAATCAAACACATGCAAGGTATACGTGCACACTTACACTAGTACTAATAAAATAACACGAGTAAATAACTATAAGATAGCATGTCTTATCCTTATATAGTAATAACAGTGCGATAATAAATAGTGGTAAATGTCGCGGCATTGTATATAGTCAGTCGCCTAACATGGTTGTACGTTAGGAAGATGCTAGAAATGATGGGATTGTTATATAGAAGAAGATGCATCTAGAGCCAAGGTTAAAATTTTAGTTTCATCTTTAGGGCCCTGGCTCGGGCCTATCCCTAGCCTGCTAAGGTTTGGTCCGCTTTAAAAATTTTAGTTTCATCAAAGGACTCACCGAACAGAACTTCCATTTGCAGTTTGGACATGAACAGCCAAAGAGTACGTAGACGCACTGACGCAGCTCCTTTAATTTTCCTCAACACCTCTTCGTCCAACCTGCAGCATCTATCTCCATCTACTTGAAAAGGAAACGGTAGGTAGAAGTACAGGACAACATAATTGTGGCAAGTCGCAGCTGTCAATGATTTTGATATGTTTGTTTTGTTCTTCATGGAAGAAGATAAAGTTTGTGTATCAAATGAACAAAAGAGGAACAAAAGAAGAGGAAAAAGAAGATAAAGTTTCTACACCTTGAATGGCGCAGACTCAATAGGGCAAAGCCTCCAATAATAGTTGCTATTTAGCCATATCCAGACCACCTACTCCCCAAAAACTGATGATTATCGTCCTTAGGAATCCTGCCAAAGATGAAGATGCCTTACCTGATTCAGACATCCTTCAACGACCCAGCCCAATAATTAGGCACCTGTGTCAGCTTTTGTAGAATCTAGAGATTGAGGACTTTGGGATCAGTCTCATTGAAAGAGTAGAACTGTTCAACCATCCTACCCAAAGCTTCATAATATATGAAATGCTTATCTTATTCATAAGACGTACCTAAAAACACAATCTTATACTCCCTCTCTCTTATATTAATAATTATATTTAAAAAATAATAATATTTTTAATGGTAAAACCCATATTTAATAGTATTCTTTTTTAAGTATCCAATCACTTAAATTTAATAAAATAAAGTTATTATAAATAGTGTTATTAATATAGGACAGAGAGAATACTTTAATCATTACCAATATAATCTCCTTAATATTTGTATATGCACTTTGTTCCAGCTATTTGGGTTCGAATATTATTCTTTTGAAAAACTACATAAAATTTAATTTTTTTTACAGTTTTGTATGCTAATACGTGCAACATTGATATTAGGTGATCCACAACCGACTAACCTTCACTAGCCGCCACATGGTGAAGGATCACCAGCTGATCATGACTCTTATTGACTATCCTTCCATATAAAAAGTTAGCCTTTATACACCGCCACGAGGATTCGACACTAAGAATTTGCAACATGGTTAAATGATGTAAGTTAGGATAAGAAAGGAGAAATTATTAAGTACTCCTGGAGTACCCTTTACTCCCACTTTGATGATCAACGATGCACGATTTTGCTAAGTGAGTTCCACTTATGAAACATGCATGCCTGCAATATTGATTATTAAGAATCGACAAATCCTATAAAAAGTGAAAGTAAACTTACATAATATTCTCAAGGCACCCAATAATTTCTCATAACAAAAAATTATACTGTACCCAATAAATTCTCAGAGGAAAAATATACTTCTCCATGCTCTAAACTCATTTCCTTCGCCTTCAATAAGTCTAATAAGCAATTGAAGATAAGAACCAAGAACCATTTTGTTCGATTAAGAGATAGGCCATGGGATGTTGGCCCACTTACCTTAAAAGAGTCAAATTACAGGCGAGAAACAGTTGTTTGCCACTGAATCAAAGAGCCAGCATCACTCAGACATTGACTCCTAGCTGTCACTCTGACCACCATGGGCAAAACCAACTCGTCTCAGCTCAAACTCAGTGGGCTAGCTCCTCGGATTGTAAAGGACAGCCAGAGGGCCTTTTCTTAAAGCCGCAGTAAACCATCTACTTCAGCCATTTACAAATGGGTTTTAATACCAAGTGCGAAGATAGGGGCGACTGAGCTGTGTGTGGTAGTTAATTAGAGTTTTCTTTTCTACCAACCTCGGTAGCGGAGTAAGAAGAATAGCTCACTCGTGACCATTGATGAATTAACTCAGTAAGCCATCAACTCGGCTCAGCATAGAAGTGGGCTGGGTTAATTATATCATACAATTTCAAGTGTTTTGCAAGAAATAAAGCAATATATTTCCAAGCATCTGAGCGTGGACTTACAATTGGACATTACACCTTCACAAAAATTGTGCAAGCATTTTTTTAATCTCTTTATATATATTGTTCATAATTAGTACTCTCTGAGTAAGTGAGATTTTAATGCATCAACTGTTTCTTGATACTATGCCACGCTAATTATGTCATGCTAGCCCTCTTCAGCGAGTGTTATATGGCTGTCAATATACATGGCCGACATAATTTGTGGACCATTATAAGGTTGGCTCTTTAGGCTGATTATTTGAAAAACAAGAAAAAAAATTATTTCTCAATAGTATATGGGCTGATTTAAACAAGAATATTATAAACTTATTTTTTTATTTTTTAGATGTAAATTTTACTATTTAATAAAAATTACTATTTTTCTAGATAGAGCTATTAATATAGGAGGCTAACAATTATTGATTCAACATTTGTGGAATCTCAAAATATCTACATATTTCTGGGCATTTTTAGAAAGTCGTAGGAAAATTTAATATTATATAAACTCAACATTCGGTTCCATTAAACCACTGAATTAAGATTTAAATTTAACTTCAAATAATCCAAGGTGAACCGGTTTCGAGATTCCCATTCTAAACTATGAACTAAAGATTTTCAGCTCAATTCGAATAGACCGTTTCTTATTGAAATAACAAAAATTGCACACTAATCACCATTTTTTTGTCCAATTCAATAAGTGGAAAGTGTTTTTGTCCTCTTGGAAGATGTCCGCCAAGATATTTTTCATAGGCTATAGAGACCGTCAATCATGAAAATGAACGGTTCCTGAACATTTTTAAGATGACAAAAATATCCAATAAGTGAGATGTTACTGGTCAATTCCGCTCCTATGGCGTCTAAGTGTGCGACGGAATGCACGAGTTGTGCCAGTCAAATACAAAGAAATCACTATTTTGTTGGTTTCCTCATATTTTTTTTACCAATTCGATTGGCAGATATCAGAAACAAGACGGTCTGCTTTTATTACAAAACCAGCTGAGACCCGGACCGGATCTCTTCCCCGCACAGCCGACTCAGCTATCACAGTCAAACTCGCCCGAGTTGGTGAGATGAGGATCCTCAAGACAAGCGAAAGGAAACTTCGCGTCTCTTCCTCGTCCCATGTCCTTTTCTATCCCACGAACGCGCATGGATATGCCCTGCGCTAGAATGTTCCGCCAACCAACTAGGCACTTCCCACTCCACACGCTTTAGCCTTCAATCATCATCCACTGCAACTCTGCTCTATAAATTCACGTCTCCCTCTTCACGTCTCTTCATTGACACAAGTCAGTACTTCGCTTCTCTCCTTCCCTTCTCTCTCCTCTTACATATGGCTACTTCCAGGGCTGCTCTAGCCACTGTTTTGGTGGTTCTGATGGCTGTGGCTGTTCTTGTTGTTGATGCAGAAACAGGGTTCACATCTGATTCGGTATAAAATATAAGCTCCACTTTCAATAGATGTGACGATCAGTTTTGAAGTTTTGTTAACATGCTATTTTTTTGTGTGCATATGTTTATATGCTCGTTTCACCATATGAAATTCGCCTGATTTTTACCGCTGTTCTCGTTTGTACAGGTGATAGCTGGGCCTGGGAGGACTCTCCTTGGCAACATTGGTAAAATAATATTTTTATGTCAAATTTTTTAACTTAACTGATATGTTTATTGCTGCTCAACCTTTGATCGGTCATCCTGCCACTTTCAAGGGTAATGATATTAGTATAATTGCATCAATAAAATGGGATGCACTCTTGATTAAAACTACTTATTTAAGGCTCAACTCCACCTAGGCAGGATTAGTCCTGTCTAAGAGTCAAATTTTGTCCAACACTGCTCAAACCCACATGCAAAACACGCCTTGGCCTGGCCTACTTTGCTTCACTTCCGAGTGATTGGTTGTCATCAGCCAAAATTGGCACTAAAAATTTGCATTTAATTCTATTCATCATCTCTGTCTGGCTTGTGCAGATTGTGGCGCCGCCTGCGATGGCCGATGCCGATTGTCGTCGAGGCCTAACCTGTGCAAGAGGGCCTGCAGAAGCTGCTGCAGAGTGTGCAGCTGTGTGCCTTCGGGCACTAATGGCCACTACGAGGAGTGCCCCTGCTATGCCAAGATCACCACCCGTGGCAACAGACCCAAATGCCCTTAAGCAAACCTTCTCCTAATGCGTGTATTTTGTTGATCTTTTTCCTACATTACAGAAGGGTTTTATGCTCTTATATGTGTTGAAGATATATGTGCATGAATAATCAAGGTGGAGTTGGGAACGCTTCTATACTTTGTTGTTATGTAAATGGAATAAAAAATTAATTCAGATGCTTTGTTTGGTGTCTTTGTCTGCACGTCAATTCTACAAACGCGTACACTAATCTAGTAAGTGAGCGGACACATATTCTTCAACCATCGAACCTCGTATAATGAGAGGCCTTAAGCAAAACGACAAAAAAATGTGTAGCCCAACAGCCGTGATGTTTTGGTCACCATTGTTAGTAAAAGGGTCACGTTTTCCAGGTTCATACATGACGCTTTTCCAGCCTGGGAAAAAGTGTCTTTTTTTTGCTAAATAAGAAAAAATCAACGCAGACTTGGGTTCATGATTCAATCTCCGGTGGGATTAATAGCCGGAAGCCTATTTATGAGATGGACAATGTACATAATAATGTAATTATGTACTGTTTACATTAATAATCTTAAATATCAAAGACTCTTATATATAAAAAATTACCTTACAGCCACTTAGAAACCTGGGACTGCTAGATAATAAACCTGGGACAGCTCCATCTACCCTGCACGAGTTATCAGCTATGAGTATTTGGGTGCCCATAAAATTCCACGAAGGAGAGGGGCATGAAATGTTACTGGACACTAACAACAAATATGAATCTGCTCGCTGAAGGGCTGCCAGTTGTCTTATCCTCATCCTACGTTTTCCACATAAATAAATGCTATTCAAAGTGCATGTGAAAATACACGTGGGGACATTAAAAATTTAATACAAAATATAAATTAAAAAATTTAAATATATCTATGTAGCAGCTCAAAATATAAGCCTCTATGAGTTTTTGTTTCACACTCAACATAATTTTACTATGGAATTGGAAAATTAATGCTTAGCCTTCCTGTTGCTCAATGATCATCTGTCAGGCTTGGCCCTGGAAGAACATTTGCTTAAACTATTAAAAAAAATAAAGACATACATCTTTCAAATTGCCATCTGATTCTAAAATGCATTAGTATATCCCCTGCTTTCCAATATGAAAACAGATTGCGCATATTTCACACAAAACAAAGCAAATGATATGAAATACTCCTATAGGACTTTGAATTTTGAAAATATGTTATACAACGTAGATGGAGATAAATTGGCGCTGCTTCAAAATTAAATGGAGACATTCCAAAGAATCTCTTCCTACAGTCAAGTATGAAATAACTTCTGTCTAGGCAAAATGCAAAAAGTGGCTTCCCTGTCTGAAATAGAGTCATTGCCGACACAGAGTTTGGAAGCACACCGTTTTCAAATAATAATAATAGAAAGATCATTGTAAGAAGAAAATAGACCAAAATCTACAATTCTACAATCAATAGTTCCACACTTGGTAAAAAATGTAGCAAATGGATCAAGTCTACAATTCTACAATGAATAGCTCCATACCCAGTAAATAATGTAGCACTATGGGTCTATTTGGATTGGTGGAAAGCAAGAGAAAGAGAAATAGAAATAGAAAGTAAATTCAGGTGAAAGAGAAATTAGGAGATTCCTAAAAAAAATTCATTGTTTGGTTATACAAATCATGTTAGAGAAATTTAATAGAAATGGTAGTAGTAGCGGTGGTGGTAGTGATAGTAGTGGTGGTGGTGGTTATGGCGGCAGTGGTAGTGGCGGCAGCGGTGATGGTAGTGGTGGCGACAGCGACGGTTGTGGTGGTGGTGGTGGTAGTGGTTGTGGCGTTGGTGGTAGTAGTTGCGGCGACAGTGGTGGTGGCAGCAGAGGTTGCAGTAGTGGTGGCGGCGGTTGTGGTTGTGGCGGCAGCGGTGGCAACGACGGTAGTAGTGGTGGCAGCGGTAGTGGTGGCGGCAGCGATGGTAGCAATGGCGGTGGTAGCAGCGGCGGCGGTTGTATTTGTGGTGGCAGCGGTAGTGGTTGTGGCGTCGACGGTAGTAGTTGCAGTGACAGTGGTGGTGGTGGCTGCAACAAAGGTTGCAGTAGTGGTGGTGGCGGCGGTGGTGGAGGCTGCAGTGGCGACGATGGCGGTGGCGGTAGTAGTGAAGGCTATGACAGTGATGGTGCTGGTGGTAGCAACAAGACATAAGTATTTAACATGATGATTTTCTCCCAAAATCCATGGGTTAATGGGTGAAAATTTTTTGGGCCAAATTTTCATCCATTTTCTCTTAGTTTTCACTCTAATCTCTCTTTCCCGGTTGCACCAAACAATGAAAACTGAGAGAATTTAAGAAAATTACTTTCTTTTCCCCTGCTTTCCACTAATTCAAACAGAGGGGGGGGGGGGGGGGGGTGTATGAACTTACCCTTTCTTTAAGCTAGCTTCTTTTTCCTTTGAACTTTGCATGAACTTGGGCATTTATAGCATTTTTGCCTCTTCATCTTCTTTACTTTCTTCACTTTAGCGGTCTCCTCTAGCAAGCATTGTTCTTTCACTTTTGCAGCTGCATCTTTTCTTTGCCACTCTTCTTCTTTCGTTGCTCATTTTTTTTTAT
This sequence comes from Saururus chinensis, assembly GCA_035235625.1. NCBI lineage: Eukaryota > Viridiplantae > Streptophyta > Magnoliopsida > Piperales > Saururaceae > Saururus > Saururus chinensis. The sequence continues at coordinate 3,450,051 of CP141141.1, forward strand.
TTCTTTCTAACTTCTCTTTACTCAACTTCCTCCCCTCCTGCTCCTCTACCTTACTTTCCCATAAAAGCAAGTTTGATAGACTTTGTCTTTGGGCCTAATGTTCTACCACAGGAGCAATTCTTTTAGTATTACTGGTGCAACATGCAATTATAATTTTTTTTTTTTAAGTTTTGCATACCTTCTCCTTGCAGCTTTTCCCACATCTTCAAATTTGACCCTTCTAATTTGGACGGTATCTAGCAGTCTTCATATGCTATAAACAAAAACTATTTGGCATCAACATCTTCATGAACATGACAATAAAAAGTCAAATTGTGTTTAAAAAATATAATCAATACCTTATCTACTTCAATGGTATCTTATTGCTCAAACACCTTGTGAAATTCAAGATTGTGAGCCCATGCTGGTATAAAGTTCCCTTGTTACAGGCCTCAATTGCTTAATTTAACATATTAGTTGCTTTTCATTATTGAAAACTATAGTTTCATATTGTACCTTATTGCTATCCATGCCACATATATGTATACTCAATGGACAAAGACAAACTACATTCGTTATACAACAAAATCGAAACTCCTTTTGTAGGCACTACTTGTTCATTATTACTTGGACTGATTCTAAATCACGTAATTTTGCCCCAAAATCATCCCAAGTAGCATTTTCTTCCACTCTTGCAATAGCATCTTTATCTTAATAGTTGTTACATATTGTCTATGACATGATTGTATAAAGTGCATATTGATATACTATGAAAAAGAAAATATGTTGCTAAAGAAAGAATTGTGATAGAACATGTTTTTTCAGTGGAGAGATGAACGTTTCACTGCTAACCTCCAAAATGGTGAAAAATGATAGAAGTTGCCATTGTTACCTTCAAAGATGTAGTGCCGCAACCATACTACGAGATATATACAAAGAAGTCACATATTTCACACTCCTTTGTTGAAAGCCCAATCCCCTAACAAAGTCCATGAATAACAAAATCACTATAAGGAAGAACCAACAACATGAATTCACTTCTATGTGAAAAAATATACAATGTATATGTGTTATAAATTGGCTAATTTTGATTAACAAAATATCTTAAAGTCTAATTAAATTAGTGTTATAATTGAATCAGATTTAGAATTGAAGGACTTAAAAAATAGGAGCAGATGCATTTTGAAAGTTCAAGGTTAAAGACTACTCAGAGTGTCAAAGTTTAAAGGTAATTGATATACACTCACGTAAACAAATCATTTAGTTTTGATAAAAAAAATAATCCTTAGTAGTGATTTTACGTGCTTCGGGAAAAATGGTGAAAAATATTAAAATTTGTTCTTTAGAGATTGATCATTTATAAACAAACAGTTTGAAGGATCAATCACTTAATGACTCAATTTTCATATTTTTAACTCAAGGGATTGACCGATCGATCACTTGGATAAAAGATTGATCGCTTTGTTGTTTTGTTCAAACTAAATAAGTGAATGATTAACTGCTTCATGAAATAGTTGCCAAGTTTAGAATTCCGGAATAGAGTCCTTTCTAACATGATTTCCTTTAACCCTAACCGATTTGAGACTCTATTGAAGGTCTATGAATGGATGAAATCGAAGGGAGGAAAACCATTATTTGAGAAAAAAAGGGGAAACTTTGCTTAGAGTTTTCCTAGAATCACCATAGATTTTAAGAGAAAACTTCTTATGCGGGAGAGTAATTGAAGAGAGTGATTCACAACACGTCACACACATGAACTTGAGAAGTGACAACAAACTTCTTCATCAAGGAGGATTAAAGAAACTCAAAGGTGAATCATTAATCAAAGAAGACATCTATGATTGTACTTGTAGAAGAAGATGAAGATGGAACACGAAGAGGGAAAACTTTAAGGGAGGGAGAAACTTGAAGGCCAACAATAGAGAAGATTGAACAAAGAAAAAATATTTTTTGTTTATGTTAAGTCAAAGGTTAATTAGTTTTTCACAGGTCTTGTAAGTTCTTGCCATATAGTGCATTGATTGATGCAGCCGGTTGAGGTTGTTGTAGTTTTTTATCCTATTTGGGATTTTTTATGTAAAAAATCATTGTATGAATGCTTGCATGATTTGTGGTTGGTTGAATGGTAGATTAATCATAGGTTACACTTAGAATTTTTTAAGTTTCTTTACAAATTCCTGCAACATATAGACTTCATAATCTTTATTTTTACTTTGTTTAAAGTATTAGTTTTAGGAGCAATGCGGTGATCCGTTAGATGTATAACAAATACTAAACTCTCAAGAGTGTACTCTATAATTACAACCTTTGCCTTAGAGTCATTTTATCAAGCAATTAAATGAATACCTCATTCTAAAGCAGAAATGTAGTGCTCATTCGAAAAGGATGCTAGTTCACTATAATGGTCATGTCTATGATCTTCACACTATAGATATCACAATCTTTCTCCAAATAAAAAAATTGGAACAGTTGAGTTGATTGAGGCTTATGCACTACAAAAAAATTGTAACTAATCACAAATAGGGAAAAAACTAAGGGAAAAGGCTGCGTGAGAAATAACCTTGAGGTCTTTGAGGATAATATAGTAAAAAATAGAAAGTTCTATTGTATTATCTTCTCACTTTTTAATATAGTATGATATAATAACAATCACGTGAACAAAACAAGATATACTTAGATTATTGACTACTCCCAACTATTCTCCAAGATTATTCCCACTTTATATGAGCCGTCAATACTTAGGATCATTGGCACATGTGCTAACATACATTAGTGCAAGTAGGAGGTGCTAATATGTTAAGTAGGAGTAAATACTCACTGAATAACCAATAATTTCTCCCATTTTCCATCAAGGCCTTTTTCAACAAAGAGTCACCTCAATTTTATTTTGTGATATTCATAAATTAGCCTATTGTATTTAAGTATTATCCTTATCTACAAAAAGTACTTTATTATCTTATGATGCTCAATACTTTTGTCCTCTATTAACAAATATCAATAAGAAGCTATTCTCTTCAACTCTAGCCACAAACTTATTTATTTGACCTTAATCTTAAATCTTATTAATAGATGATAAATGATGCACTTGAGATGAGTGGAAGCAAGCTGTATTAAATTTTTTAATGAAGGATCCAAAACTATGAAGAACTAAATCAAAATCAAATTAAAATAAAAGAGAAAAAATTCTTATATAGCTCTAATTTATGAAACTTCTAGGTGAATGGTGAATCTACAACATGAGCTTCTTTGAGTTCAAAGATGATAATGGAGATGTCCTCCTGATCCGCATCTTATGGAAGAATACAATAAAGTCCGATTTTAGAAAACAAATGTCAATCCCCTCCACATGAGCTCCCTCTCTTACTATTTACATGGTTGTATTGTTCTCAAGCCTTCAACCCTCATTCTTCATTAGAAACATCAACTTTGTTGACTAAAACCAACTCTTCTTTGATGGAAGTCAAACCAGTGGAAGGTTCAGTATCTAATTTTAAGCCTATAACAACCTTGTTGAGTACACATAGATATGTCAAATTTTCATTAGTTCGAGAATTCACTACAGCATGGCACTTAGATGACTCTGAAACTAAATGTTCATGAGTTTCACCTTCATCTATTCAATCCACAATGTTTGAGTATGATTCCACATCTCAATTTCACCTTCTAGATGCTTAAATTTTGGTTGTGATTTATTGCTATTAGAACTTTGTATAAGAGGAGATTCAACACACTAAGATGCCAAAGATGCTTTCTAAAGCTTGACTTTCCTCACCAATTGTTAAAATGAAAGAAATAACTTATTCGTGCTTTCATTCTGCCCGAAGATCTACCTCAAGCATTTGTCATGCTGTTGGAGTCAATCTACCATGGAGAACGTCTCTAAGTCTTTAAAATTCAATTCACTCCAAAATTGTCGACAAAGTGACATAATTTCCTCTTATATAGCATGTGACAATTGTTTTGATTCCAACTCATATTGTTGTAACAACTTACTTGAGAATTGAGTTGTAGGATCTATGGCCGCCATGGGATGCAAGTTGAATCTGCTTTTATTGTTATGTAAATGAATTTATAGGATAGTCACTTAAGGATAAAGCATAAGACAAATAAAATAAAATTTAGAGAGAAGACGCGTTACCCACTTGATATGAATGTCTATATAAGAGAAAATCTATGATATATAAATAATATTAAGTCTTCTTCATTCTCTTTGTCAAGAATAGATGGGGAACCTTCAAAATTGACAATTGAGTGAAAATACAAATATATATAAAAGTAACACCAAAAAATGGCCTCACACAACCTTTAGTAAACGACCAAGTTAATTCTAATTTTTTTAATTAATGCAAAATCTGACTTTTCATTTTAAAATAACTTTTCATCTTCTTTATGGCTGTTAGGTTTCCAATGGGGTCCACATGTGGGGACACACCAACATTCTCCCACTTGTTCATACATTTGTCCCATATATGAATTTACAAAATCATCACTTAGGGATAAGCATAAGACAAACAACATAAAATTTAGAGGGAAGATGTGTACCTTGCTCACTTGATGTGAATATGTATATATAAAAGAAAATCCAAGAAATATGAATAATACCAAATCTTTTACACTATCCTCGTCAAGAATTGATGGGGAAACCTTCAAAATTGACAAGTGACTAAAGGTACTGATGTATATATAATGTCATGCCCCGCCACACCCCCTTTGGCCCGAACTTGGTCTAGGGCAGTGAGACACGACGCGACAAAGTAGAAGACTACCCCATCGAAGTACACATCACGTGCCCTTTGTGAAAAAGCAAATAATGTAAGGAAAAAGATATTAATTAATAATTTTAGTCCAACACACTTACATCAACACCTAAAAAGTATAAGTTACAAGCTCTAAAACTACATCATGTCTAAAGTCATCACAAGCTATACCAAGGATGAAATAAAATCAAGTCTAACATTAACATAACACGTGACATAAGTATAAAATAACCCAAACATCTAGCCCCCCTCTCATGGTGCATACCCTTCCTCAAGCTCAACATATAAACTATCTAGAGTACCTGCATGATATAATATGCAGCCCCCAAATAAAACTACAAACAAAAGAGCGGTGAGCTTAGCTAAGTAAGAGTTTTAAATACGAAACATAAGCTCATGAAAACACTACATGCATTCTTCCTATATAAATAAATTTAAACATGCATCACATATCTATTATCTACACATGTACGTGATGAGTTAAATCACATTTCATATTCACATTCACACCACTTGTGCATTATAGGCTCATTCATAATTCATAACACACATGCACACTATGTGCAATTATTTAAGTTTCATGGTTCATTCATATTCTGCATGAATCAAGTATCAACATACACATTCATCCTACATAATCAAGTATATTGAACCACATTCCATTCTACATGTTTAAGTATAAGCATTTTGTATATATCATGTGTAAACATGAGCATTATTATCCCTACACGACCTGTGTTAATGAGCATTATAATCTACACATATGCACAAATAATCTTGTGAATGTCTCATAATAAAGAAAATAATCCTGCTTATCATGATCGAAGCACTAAAAGATTTGCACACCTTGGGAAATCATAAAAAGAATTCTGAATTCCTAAAAAGAAAAACTAGAGCAGTTTGGGTAAATCTCTAATGAGAAAATTACCCTTTGGTAAGCCAGTGCACACAGATAAATCAGCCTGGATTCTTAGGTTCAGAAAAACTCATCTATCTAACTCATTATAGAATTCTACTCTTTTCACAAGAGGAGGAAACCCATCCTCAAAGGGATGTAAAACCTCGTCATTTCGGATGTAAAACCTATTTGATAAACCTCCAATGCGGCTAATCTTGAAAACCATGACATCTAATCGATTAATCAAGATTAAACACGATTAATCTCCATTTACAAATCATTCTCATGCATGCGACATGATACATACGTGAGCAATGTTTAATGGTTCCAAGCATAGGTAAACATACTATAATCAGTATTAAATGTATGAAACATGGTTCATTTGTGTCAAATGAAAATCATATATGCATGGATAAGAGATACATTCATGGATATATCCTTAATTTGAGTTAAAGCATGTGTAACATGGCTCATTAGTAATTAAATTGACATGTGTAAGTATTCATATCCTTTCATGATCATAAGCTACTAATGTCATGAACTAAACATGAAGAAATAACTGAAATACAGATTTGAATCAAGTAGAGCATCATACTAAGTTTAAACATGCATAGTTATCTCTTTAATTAAGCTAAAACATATATAACATGCTCCATATAAAATTAAGGTGACATGTGTAAGTATTCCTAGCTCATCATGGTTATAATATATAGAAATTATGAGAAAATAAAAAGGAATGGCCGAATATTCACTAAAAACGCCCATATACCAAATCTGCAGTATGGTCGTTTGAATGGTCAGATTGCCCATTCGAATGGTCGAGACAGTTCGTCTTCCTCCTCTCAAAATCTAAACCAAAATTATTTAGAAATTCCATATAAATTTCTAAAATATCATACACCATCATATAATCAATACCTAAGCTTAAAACATGATGGATCAAACATTTTTCATACTTAATCATACAAAAACAATAATAAATCATATGTTTTTAAGAAATCAACATGACCTTTTAAGATGCTTCAAAAGCTCAAATAAACCCACAATCATAGCATTATAAACAAGAAAAACTACTTCAAGGTGAAAACTCTTTAACCTCTATTCAGCTTGTAAATCCCTTAAATAAACTTCAACCTTAAGAAATCCTACCAAAAAATTAGGGCTTTAGGTTAGTCCTAATCAAAACCTATCTAATAGACTTTAATCAATATATGAATGATAAATTTAAGATCTACTTAGGTTGAAAACAAAAATAACATATATTAGGTTTCTAAATCAGAATTAAAAAGATAATCTTGATAGAATGAAACTAAGAATCCAAATAGGAGAAGTAAAGAATGAGACAATTAAGACAAAAATCGAAGGAATTAAAGTATAATTAGGAGAAAATCTTACATTAAAAAGAGTTTACCCTTTGGGAAAAGGGGGTAGGGCCTAGCCTCCCTCCTAATTTTTGTCCTTCCCTCTTTGGCAAATGGGCTAGGGATTTCATTTTATAATAAGGGCTTTTAAGCTGAAAATTGAATTATTGAGCTGAAAAATAGGTGAATAGACCCTAAGTGCTCATTTAAGTGTACATTTGACTCAAAAAATAAATTTAATCACACACAAGCCTTCTTAAACAAATCAATAGAAGGTTGGCGGCTGAAAAGTGTAGCACGCCATCCGACATAGGTGTGGGTCCCACAGTGGGGCCCACTTCTTTGATAAAGGAAAATAGAAGAAAAAAAAAAGTCCTTAAATAGGTAGAAATTTGGTGGATCAAGTTTGACACTAAGATAAACCGTAAGAAATTTTTAACTAAACTAACCCATTACCCCAAGAAAATCAAATCAAACTGAAGCAAACGATTTTACACAAATCATAAATAAATTAGAAAATCTTACATATAACCTCATGGTGACCCTTTTTATCAAAGGGAAACCAATAAATGGCTTCACACATAACCTTTAGTAATCAACCAAGTTAATTTTGAATTTTTATTTTAATTAATACAAAATATAATTTTTTATTTTTAAATAATTTTTCATCTTTATGGCTTTTGGGTTCCAATAGGGTCTACATGTGTGGACACACCAACATTTGCACCAACTAATGCATGTTGAGATGGGTAGAAGTAATTTGTATTGAAAATTTCAATGAAGGATCCAAAACTTTGAAGAACTGAATCAAAATCAAACTGAAGTAAAAGAGAAGAAATGGTTCCATGCTCAAATCTACAAATTGTTTCAAATCCACAAAATTTTTGAGTGAATGCCAAATCCTCAACACGAGCTTCTCTAAGTCCACAGAGGTGATAATTCCTTATATGCATCTTATGGAGGAAGACAAGAAGGTCCAATTTCATAAAACAAATGACACCTCCTCCAAATGAACTCTTTCTAACTATTTATACAACTGTGTTGTTCTCAAGCTTTGCATCCTGGAGTTGACAAAAAGTTAGAATTGACTATCAGGCAGTCAGTTAGGATTTTTTAATTTTACCCTCATCACTTTAAGTAGTATTCACCACTGTTTGATAAAATGCTTTCACAATGTCTTTACAAGGTTATACCTTGTGCTCTCAAACTCAGATACACTCATTCTTAATACTATTGGAAACCTCTTAAAGAGCTTCATCAAATGAGGCCCACAATGAGTATGTTTAGTCGATCATTTTTTGTGCATCTCACGCATACAACATGCTTCCAATAATAGTTTTTGCATTTTCTCTTTTATTATACATGTTCAAAATTATACATGTTTAGTATTATTGAAAATTCTCTAGGGTATTGTCAAATGAGACCCCACATGAGTATAATTTCTCAAACTTTTTGGGTGGTTTCATGCAATTATGATATGCTTTTGGATGAAACATATCTACATTTTTCTGTGTCGAATATATATTTTTTGCCTTCATTCTAATAATTTCCCTCAACAAATATGTCTGCTACGAGTGTATTTTGCATGATACAATGCTTATAATTATCTATGCATGTGATTTTTGTATTTTTTTTGTATTATACATATTCAAATTTGTTAGTTCTTGAAACCTTTGGAAAGCTTTCTATGAACTATTTAAAATGAGACCCCACATAAATATGATTTCTCGATTTTTTGGGTTGATTTCACGCATAAAACATATTTCCCAATGAATATTTTTCTATATTACATATACTTTTTGCCTTAATTCTAGTTATTAACAGTGTATTTGAGCTTGTATAGTGCCTATAAGTTATAATTATATGTGCATGTGATTTATGTTCATTATGATGTTGAAAGCGTGTAGTGTAATTATCGCATGCAAAAGAGACCTCGATTTAATGTACACTTTATCTCTAATTATTTTAATTTTTAACTAATTTGTATTTATCCATATAATATGCATACATTTTTACTAGTTAACCTTAAGCGGGCTTATTGCTCCAAAACTTTGACATGTATGCTCCCTGCGTCCCACATTAATACTCCATTTGTGGAAATAAATTAAATTTAATTTATTTTAAAAAATCAAATGAACTATTAATGTGAGATAGTGTCTGACTTCATAGATAATGGGCTAGCTGGGCCGATGTAAATGTGATTCACCACTTAGAGCCTGTCACCACACTCTATACTGGTCTACTCAGAATCTAACACCCAGGAGGGGAAACCCACCCTTATTTAAAGGCAACGCGATGTCGATATGAAAGAAAAGAGACACGAGGGAGCTTTTAGATGGGAATTTTTTATATCATAAAGTTGTATTTAATTTTTTGTCTTTTCAGTCAGCCTAGAAAATTGTTGAAAGCTAGCATTTCCTTATGAAAATAGAAATAAGATGTAAAAACATAATATGTACTATAATTTTTTAGTGACATAATCTCAACACTCAAAGTGATTGTTGATTGGTCAAATTGTTTTTGTTTGTTCAAACAAGGGGAAACTCTAGAGCCTGTTACAGTTTTTCTAGAAGAGAGAGCAGATATTGGGCGTGTAACTTGTGCTTTGATGGAATCGTACGTACACAAATCATAGACTAGTAATAGTGGAACAATTAGAAAATTCATTGAGTAGAAGTCACTACCTTGTATAGTAAAAAAATCGATAACTTTGTTACCTAAATGCAAGTATTTGTCTAATAGAGAAATTTTAGCAATTTAAAACAGGTAATTTTCTCTCCTGTTTACCTGGACCAATGTTGCATACACTGCCCATTTCCTTATTATGCATCTAGCCTGACCGGGATTTCATGACAAAAGATTAGGTCTCCAATGTAGCATGGTCGTGGTTTTTAGTCATAGAAATCGGTTTGGAAACATTTTTCTTTCCTTTATTAATTTCGCCATTGCTTTTGTGGCAAAAGATAGGGTCATTGTTTTTCCCATTTATAATAGACCATGGTAATGAAAATTGTATATAATTTTATTTTTTGGTGTCGGATAATGTTTTAAAAATCGTCATGCCATCAACCTAAAATGGTGGCTGGGTCCAAATTTTCCCTAGTCAATGGGGCATAAATCTAGTTGGAAAGTAACTACTTAACCTAGTCTGGGAAGTCGGCCTGATTTGACCAAGTTTAACAGGCAAGGTGGGGCCAATTTTTAAAACAATGGTTGTGAAAATTAGAAAAAATTGGAGTTGTTACTTCTTATTTTACTTAAGAATGCGTCTATTGCACACCCCCCCTCCCAAATACTTAGAGCCCCCACCATAGAAAAATAAATAGTATTTTTAATGGCTCAGTACCCCCTACACCCCACTATAATTTTACTCATACCCACCCCAACACCTTAAAACTTCTTGAGGTATTTTGGCAGGTGGTGCCCTTCACCAAATAAAATTGATTTGGATGGAGACCATAGGTCCCCATCAAATTCTGTATATTGTGAGGGTAACCACCTCCCGCCAGAAGTTTTTCAGAAGGTTTAAAAACTTTTAGATATTTCGTGACAAGGGGTACCCAACAAATAAAACTGCATTATATGGGGAACAAAAGTCGTCATATTGTAGCGGTGACCTCTCCCCACCAAAAACCATCGAGAAGTTTAAATTTTTTTTGAAGGTTTCTTGGCGGGAGATACCATTCGACAAATAATATTTATTTGGACGAATACCTTAGTTCTCCGTCAAATTCTAACATATTTTGGCGGTAACCACCTCTTGTCAGAAACTATCCAGATATTTTTCAGAGGAATAGCAAGGCAAGGGGTAGAGGGAAAACATCATATAAGATGAGCCACAAGTGAGGGCGAAGAAGAAAAATGGTCGGGGAAGAGGAGTCACAAGTAATGGGGGAGATGGAAGAACTCACGCTGGAGGGAAAAAATTAGGAATGGGAAATTAAGAAACAAAAATAAAATTAAAAAGATTAGTTGGGGCCGGTGGTATTTAGTAATTTATTTAAATTTTTTTTGGTGTGTAAAGTATTTTGGGCGGGGGGGGGCGGGGGGGGGGGTAGCTTTTCCCAAAAAAAAAAAGAACTACTGAATTTGTTTCATCTCAATTCAAATGCAATGCAAGTCCATGGTCCTTATAAGTAACCTAATTTGAAACAAAAGAGCCCAAGAAATTGCAATCTCAAAAACCATAGCTAAGATAGTTTCACATGACATACTCCATCCAATGAAGCCACCTTAAGGAATGTGTCACATGCAAATTCTACATCCGTGTCTGATTGTACAGTTTGTTACTTCATTATGGCTTTCTTGAAGGTGACTTCAATCCACTGAATCAATTCCTTCGTCTCCCACAACCTTTCGGACCCCATAAACTATAATAACCATTAACTATAAAGCAAAGATGGCCTGGCAAGTTACAAATAGCATCTAATACCCTAATCCACCCACACCCAAAGCAAACGATTCCAACTTTAATCTGTTTGATGCATATAAATCCTCCAGTGCCACCATCCAACAGCCAATTCATTCCACCAAACCAATTTCAGCTGCAAACCTCTCAACACCCAGGCAATGCCTTGGTTCCCCCCTCACAAAAGAGGGCCAGAATGGAAACATGGGTGGTGGGACAGGAGCATCTCCTCCGCTACCATGCCACCGGCGCCATTGCTGACTGTCTTCGCCATCGTCGTCCTCTTCCTCTCCTTCTCCCACTACATGAGCTACAAAGAGCAGCTCCACCACAGCATCACTGCCTACCAGCTCTTCCTCTTTCTCATTCCTGTGGCTCTTATAATGCTTGTCCGATCAGTTTCGGTGAATGGCAGGATGGTGTTCCGTCTACCCAAGGCAGAGCATGACTCCATTCACAGGGCCGGGAGCTCGCCGTGGGGTGTATTGATGCTGGTGTTGCTGCTCCTTGTGATGGTCTCCTACCAGTCTTCCTTCCATTCCAAGTGGTTTAGACCCCTCTGGAGTTCAGGCTGAGATGCTTATTAGTTCTTGTATCAAACAATCGGTTTTTCTTACCTTATGGTGCCTGCATGTAGATACATGTTCAGATGTTCTCAAAAACTAAGAATTTGCCCCTAAATTCTCTATATTAAAATAAAATACGAACCATTTTTTCAGTGCACAGATCGAAATGTTAAAATCAACTTACATTTTATGACGGTATTCAATAATCGCACCCTAAACAACCTTAAGGCCACTTGGGTCTTTGATAAATTGATAGACATTAAGGGTAACGCTGTTCTTATATTTGGGCCATGGACATTGTTCAAGTCAAAACCTTTTCTATAAGCTAAGACTAGGCACTCTGTTCCTTAATCTTACTTTCAGAGTAATTTCTCCCATAATCTTAAACCACAAAACTTTTGTGACAAAAAAATATAATGCAGTCGAAAGGAGAGGTATAGCACATCAGTAAAATTAGGGGCATATGAACAGAGCTATCATAAGGTGTTCTAATAGATTCAGCTCCTTGGCATTAATGTAGCCCATGCTACTACAAAAGTGAGAAAAGATAGCTAAGGAGACGAATTATATAAGGCGTATTACTATACCAATGAAATTACATTTTTAAGCAAGGCATCAACCATAATAATCAGACTCCTTATTCCTTCACAAACAAAAGGGAAACCAATTGGGTAGGAGTCCATTTTGGCGGTTCATCCAACTTCAACTGCAAACTTCCTTTCTCTCTTACCACGAAAACAAGACGATTGAAAGATGCCGTCCCCCTTATAAGCTGGACATCGGTTTCGTCAGCTTTCGCCGCCCGATCAAACCAATGCGATCAACAACGACAACTATTGAGGCTGATCTTTGCTCAATGGTTAAGATGATTCTCCAGTGAGCAGTGATGGATCTAGGATTTTTAATCATGGTGGTCAAAAAATAACTAAAACTCAAGTAATTTTTTTCACAAGCAACTAATACATAGCTTACCCTTCAACGAAAGATACATATAAAAATTAATACCACATTTTCCTTTAAAAAAATTGATCAACACAAAACATATCGAAATATCATTCACTTAGTGTTCTTTAATTTATGCTTTAAGCAAAATCTAAAAATAAATTCAAGGAGTGGAACCACATTAAACATAGGACTATTTACTTATAACACTAGATAACAAATTCATAAATAAGAACAAACACAAGATGAACATGTAGGTGTTCTATGACAAGAAGATGAAGCTCTTTGCTAGCATTATTAAGTTCTCTCTTTTCTGTATAAATTAATGGACATAATTATACCAACTAATAGAAGACACAACAAAATAAAACACAAATAATAAATAAACAACTTGAAAATGTAGTATACCTTTGGAATGACAATTTCCCTCAATGACTCATATTTTGGAAGTGTTGGATGATCTTTTCATTATCGATTTGGTTGAAAATACCATTCCCAATGTATGTTAACAAACAATCATTCATCCACTCATCTTCCGTCTGGTTATGAAGTTTATTTTTCACAATATTCATCATAGAAAAAGTTCTCTCAACAGTAGCAGTGACAACTCGAAGGGTTATTGCTAACTTTATGAGCAAATAAACCAAAGGAAACGATAAGTTCTTTCTCTTCTCCACTATTTTCTTAGCTAGATCAGTAATCCCATTTAAATTTGAGAATTCATTGTTGTTCCATATGTTCATAATATAAACATCAAGTTGATCCTCAAGGGTTAAAATATCCATTGGAGAGAATTCATGGTGATAAAATTTAGCAAGACAAAGCAATTTCTCTTTATCATAGGCTTAGAAAGAATCCTTTGGATCTAGACATGCCATACAAAGAAGCAACTCAGTGTTTTTTTCAGTGAAATGAGTGTTAAGCTCTTGCAATTGCATATCAATGATAGTGTACAATAAACTAACACGATAGTGATACAGATTTGTAATTTGCTCTCCATGTCATGACCATCCAAGTGCTATATAGTTATCATCCATGCAAAGAACATCAATATCATACTTATTACAAAATATAGAAACTTCAATCATGATAAAATCCTATCCATGGTCTCTTGCCTCCTGTAAAGATATCTTAGATGTTTCAACCAAATCTATTGCATTCACAATATCTTGTTCAGTTCGTTGCAATGATTTTGATAGATCATTTGTAAAGCCCAAAATCTTTCTCATCATATGTAAATTAAAAATAAATTCAAAAGATTGCATGAAACCTAGTAGAGGATTTGCTTTGGCTCTTTGTTCCTTGTCCATGCGATCTATCTTAACAATCTCAAGAACTCGAATAACAGCTGAAAACATGAGAATGAAGCTATGTAATGTGCCATAATGTGAACCCGAACGAGTGTCACATGACCTATTCAAACTAGTTTCTTGATTAAGGTCTTGCCCAATCGATAATTCACCTCTCTCAATTGCTTCAAAAACATCAGTAACTTATTCATCTCGAAGCATATCTTTGCGCTTACATGATTCTCCAACTATATTCATTATAGCATAGAGCAAGTCAAATAAATCACTTATGGGCATGATTTTTTTTGAAATAGCAACAAGTGTTAATTGGAGACGATGAGCAAAACAATGAACATAATATGCACACTCATTTTCAATCAAAATAAGTGCTTTCAACCCATTAAATTGACCTTCCATATTACTTGCACCATCATAACCTTATCAACGCAATCTTGTTATACTTAATCCATACTTGGAAAGTAATTCTTCAACCCCCTTTTTAAGAGCTAAGGTTGTCGTTTCTTTGACATGTACAAAACCTATAATTCGCTCAATCACACAACCTCGCCTATCCACATAACGTATAGCAATAACCATTTCCTTTTTAATAGATATATCATGAGCTTCATCAACCAAAATAGAAAAAAAAACATCCCCAAGATCTTTTATGATAGCTAATATAGTTTCTATTGCACAAGAGTGTACAATATCCTTTTGGATACTTGGTGTTGTCAATTTGTCATTTTGAGGGGCATTCTTTAGGATAAGATGGCCAAAATCTTCATTGTTCTCAGCAAGAAATTTTAAAAGTTTAAGGAAATTCCCTTGATTAATAGAATCTTTTGATTCATCATGACCACAAAAAGCTAATCCTTGATTTAAAAGAAATCGAGTACACTTAACCGATGCCTCCAAACGAGCTTTATATTCAATGTCCCTTTGTTCTTCATGCCTATGAAAAGTTGATTGAATGTGTTGCTCTTGATTTAATAAATTATAAGCCATCTTATAAGCTTTATTGTGTGAGCTGTCCACTCCTCCCACATGAGTACCAATTTTTTCATATCTCTTCCAATTTTTAAATCCCTTTACTACAAAAGTATCATTACCCCCTATTGTTCTCCAAAAAGACAACAATATAAACAAAACATTGCATCTTTATGTATACTATATTCTAACCAACTAGGATACTTATCAAACCATTGAGGAAGAAATCGTCGTATCACACCTGAAAAATTAGTTTTGGGGAAAGTGTGACTACAAAGTTGGCAATGACCCTTTTGCAAATAATACCTTATTACCATGTCTTGGGCATTGGGATGAAATTTTGAAATTGGTGTGCTTAGCCCTGGATCTTCTTTGAGTTCATCCAAACTGACCCTTACCGCTTGGCTTTGGCTCTTCGTAAGTTGAACTTTATCACCAGTAGAGGTTGGTGGAGTAAAATCAAACAACTTAGATTTTTTTTAAGATAGTTATCCATTGCTGTCAAAACAAAATGACAAAAGTCAATTAATTATTTAAGGTATATATATCAAACACTATATAGATATATGGTGGAGTTCATCATATGTCAAAGAGTAATTAATTATTGTTATTTAGTATTAGAAAATTTTCTCCAAACACATCACACTAAGGAAGGACAAAGTACATAAGTTTTAGTTGGGTCAACCACACCATCTATTTATTACTTCAATGATAGTTTGAAGTGTGTGGTTGAGAAGGGGAATATGAGGGAGCCTAGCCATAATTGCTTGAGCAATTGAAACTTGCTATGATGTATAACAACAAGATTTAAATTTTGCATATGGACATAGTGGAACCATGTACAAGACAAAAAAAGCAATAAATTGACCAACTCTTCTTGACCTATGTGAACTTTTTTAATATTTTAATAATATAAAAGCCACCCCACATTCCAAACAAATAAATAAACACCATTGACCTAGTCTTCTTAACCCATGTGAAACTTTTTTAATATTTTAATTATATAAGAGCTACCCCACATTCCAAATTAATATAAACAATGATATACTATGAGGTTAGTCGTTGGGTATGAGATTCTTATGTTCCAAATCAACATAAACAATGACATACTATGAGGTTGGTCATTGGGTATGAGATTCTTAATTCCTAAACACCAAAAGAGATTTTGTCATGTAAATATAAATAAAAATGTAAGCTTTTATGGGTTTTAAGAGATAAAAAATAGAAAAAAAATACCTTTATAAAGCATGAAATAGAAGACGAAGAACTGAACCACTTGGGGGCTTTATTGCTTAAGAAGAGAGACTCATATATGGGCTTGGCTGGCTAAAGAAGAGGTTAAAAAAAGATTTTGTGACGTCCACGATTGTTGATCGTTTCATGATGGCGGTTTTGATTTGTTAATTTTTTTGGGTCATTCTCTGCTTATCTTTTGAGGCGGGAAAGATTGGGCTTTTTATGGATTTTTTGTTGTGCCTTTGATTGTTGATCCGGATTTGGGGCTGACTTGGACTTTTTTGTCTTTCTATTCGGTTTGATTTTTCCACGTTTTCTCTTATTTGACTTTCTTCTGCTGGTTGCAGATCCATAATTGGGGATGATTTGTTCTAGGGGCTGGTTTCAATAGAGCGTCTAGAGTGGGCCCGTGGTCATGAAAGTTTAACATGGTGGTCAATACTTCTAGCCTTAGGTCCATCCAATAGATTTTAATATAGGGGTTTATAAAAAATACCAAATTTCAGGGTGGTCAATTGACCACCCACCTTTGAACGTGGATCTGCCACTGCCAGTGAGGAAGTGACCAGTATGCAAAAGAAGTAAAAATTTACGGTGTTGGGCAATGAGCCTTCGGTGGAAGGAAGAAGAAAGTTTGTAGAGAATGGGCATGAGGTATTGGGTGTACTTTTTCTTCCTCTTTTCAGCAGTATTTCTAATTGGATTTTTTATTAGTTATGTAAACACTCCACAATCCTACATTGCCCACTTAACTTGAGCTCAAGTGGTTGTTGTATGTGAGTTTGGAGAAATTATTTAGTGTGCATCGCACACCTTGTTGGCCATCTATTTCACCATTTACAAAACGACTCATCAACATAGTTGTGGGACATAAGGGCAGCAAGCCATTATAAATGCTAATGAGTCGTGCCTTGAATGGTGAAGTACACGACCAGCACGGTGTGCGATGCACACTAAAAAATTTCTTGTGAGTTTGAAAGAGGTCAATCCACATGTCATGATCTCAATGACAGTAGATTTTTTACTCATCAGTTTTCCCCAAGTCCTTTCCCTTAGGTATAGGACTTCTTATGTGGCACCCATTATTTTTAAAAAGAAAATTATTAGTTTTTACTTAAATTTAAATGTTTTTTTGTCAGTGTACCATTTCGTTAGTAAGTTATTGATAGATTTGTGTTCTATCATTATTAGTAGGCATCAATGCGTCGATGATATGTCGTAGATCCCTTATCTCCACGTCTATTGTCATTAAATAATGATCATATAATCTGGTCGAAAAAATATTTTTTTATTAACAATCATCGATCAATAATCCCAGAACGTAGAAAAATACAATCCCCCATTAGAAAGTTGTGTATTTTTGGACTTGTCCACACCTAAATGCGCATGTAATTCCAAAAGTCAGGACACCAGCCTTAATTCACATACATGATACAACACCCAAGTCATTGAAAAAAACACTGAGAAATCAGATATACAATACTTCAGTAGTTGCTCGACGGCCACCAATGCTCAGCCGGACTTCGCTCGCTCGCCCGCTTCTTGCTGGCAGTCAACATCCACTTCCTGCTGCTCTCCTGCAACAGCTCCTCTGGGATGGCCCCCTCCCACCTCCTATGAGCCGCCATGCTTCACTTCATACTCCTCTCTTCCAGCACCTCCTCCATCCTCACCCACTCCTCCCTCGACTTCATGCGCCTCACCCGCCACCAACTCTCTGCCGCTGCCTCTACATTCGCTGCTGCTCGCTTTGCCTTCTCCTGTATTGACTCCCCATTGAACCCCAGCCCCATGTTCCTCGGACGCAGCACCACCTCTACCGGAGTCACCATGCCTCTCTCCTCCTTCCCCAGCCCACCGCAGCCCTTGTACCCCATCTTCTCCAGTAGCTTCTTGCCGACCCCCCTAGTGTGCTTCTCGAACTCTCCAATCTCCTCCGCTGAATTCTCCTTTTGGTCCTCGCCTCCCTCCTGCTTTGAAGAACCGACTTCTTGGCCAAGACCCACCTCGGTATCGAGCTCTTGGTTTGGTAGTCTGGTCCCCTTGGAGACGAAGTTCAAGAATGCGGATGGCTTCTTGAGGGCAGAGTTCGGCACCGTGACCACCTGCTCTGGGAGGAATCCATCTTGATCAAGGAAGACGCCTGTGTTGGTCGGAACGTGGGAATCCTGGCCGCAGCCCCACTGGCCGGCCATGCATGCGTTCGCCCCCATGACGAAGCTCTCCATGCTCGGACACCACACCATCATTGGCTTCTCTGGCAATTTGATGTATGGGAGTCGTCGTTTCCGATGCTGGTTAGAGGGAAAAAGTAGAATCAAAACAAAAGATTATTCCATGGAAAGTACTACTCCTACTACTAATGGGGAATTAGCTACTACAGTACTACTAACGAGGTATATATAATCATGTAAGAACATTGAATGGTGGAGTTCGGCTTTTACTTGGATTGAACCTGCAACCGCCTATAAGAAAATGCTTTTATTTAGTAACTTCCCTCTCAAGTAATATTGTTATTGAAAAAAATAATAGAAACACAAGTGATAATAGTAAGTAAAAACATAATAATAATAATAATAATAATCTACTTTGTCCTTTAACGATATTGTACTTCCTCTTCACTACGGTGGAGTATATTAAGAGCTTTATTTCGAAAATAAATTCATCTCATATTAAAACCTCTATTAGGCTAAATTTTTTTAAAAATATTTTCTATTCTTTTAAGAACGCAGCTATTTCCATCCCACTATTCACTCAGGGCCCCCTAAACTTTACACACCCTAAAGAAAATACAAAATTTACTTCCCTACACCCCACTCTCACCATGAAAATATTTTTTTCTCGGGACCCCTCTACGCCCCCCATCCTCCCAACTCATTTAGCCCGTGCCCCCCACCGTAGTTCCATCCCCTCTCCTCCCGTCGCATCCCGTCCCCTCTCCACCCGCCGCCTCCCCTACATTCTCCTCCCCTCTCCTCCCCTCCATTCCTGTCGTTCCATCCCCTCTCGTCCCCTCTTCTCCCGTCGCATCCCTTCCACTCCCATCCCATCTTCATCATGGAAAGATTAAAATAAGGATATTAACAAAACACCGAAAACGAAAACAACCCCAAAGCATAAAAAAACAGAGGAGTCCGATTTAAGCATGTGGCGACCTCCAGAAGATTTTCGAGGGTGTTGAAACCTTTTGGAGGAGTTCTGGCGGGGAGCAATTACCGCCAAATTAGGAAGCAATTGACGAGGACATGTAGTCCCCGTATGTATACATTGGATGTAGCAGGGGGTACCCCCCACCAGACAACCTCTAGAAGATTTTCAAATGTGTTGCAACCTTCTCGAAGAGTTCTGGCAGGGAGTAGTCACCGCCAAATTATGAAGCAGTGGACGGGGATGTGTAGTCCCCGTATGCATACATTTTCTGTGGCGGGGGGTACCCCGCCAGACAACAACCAGAAGATTTTCGAAAGTGTTGTAACCTTCTAGAAGAGTTTTGGCGGGAAGCAATCATCGCCAAATGAGGAATAACTGGTCGGAGACATTTAGTCCCCGTATGAATCATTCCAATCGGATGGGGGGTACCCCCCTGCCAACTTTTCAAGAAATTGAAATTTACTAGATGGGTGCTCATGGGGAGAGGTCACTGCCAACTTTTCAAGAAGTTGACCGGGACATTTAGTCCCCGTATAAATTATTTTGGCATGGCGGGGGGTACCCCCCGTCATGTGCATGAAGGCTTCAACATGAAAAAGTTCAGGTAGCCATGGTATACTTTGGTTCCAAATTCAGATCGTTAAAGGCCTAGAAAATTAATAGAGATGACTTTCTAAACAACCAAAGGAAGGATATTTTTGAATAGGATGGGAAGCAACGGAATTTCTAATGCATGGAGAAAGTTTTGTAATCAGTGATGTAGGAGAGAGATGAAACTTCTGTAATCAGCGAGGTCTTTATGCATGGAGAAGAAGATAGGATGGACAAACAAGGGAGGGAGGAAGATGGGAGGGACATTAGTAGAACTCTGGCGCTCACAGCTTACTTGCTGTCAGCCGGCGAAACCTTCATGCATTCTTATTTGGGGGGCGAACAGGGGATGCACGAATAAGGGAGGGAGGAAGATGGGGTGCCTCATACGGGTGGGAATTGGGGGGTACTAAGTAATAAAAAAATAGCCCACATTTTTTTTATTTGGGGGCCTTGAGTAAATAGTAAGGGGGGGGGGGGGGGGGGAATAGCCTTCTTCTTCTTTTAATTGTGAGTCTCACAATTTTTAAAAGAAGCGTCATTTATATAATTTAGAAAAAAAATAAAATTATTTTCTTTATGGAAATGCATGATACAACATTGATATCCAAAATAAAAAGAAGATTTTAATATGCTCTTGTATGATAATGTACGTGCCCTTCACAATAAAGCACGTGTGAGCTATCGGACTTCATAATTAACAGCTTACATGTAAGTGCACACTATTTTTGTATGGAGTGGGTCTTAAAATCCATACCAACCACCCTCCCAAAATTTCCACAAGTCAATCAACAACTACACATATAATTAATAGTAAATTAAAATGTGCAGTAAGTAGAATATGAAAGAACAAACCATAAGAAAAACACAAATCACACAAAGAAATGCAAGTGATATGTGGTCATCATTCTTGACATCCATCTTATAAAAGAAATTACTTTAGCTTTCACTATGTAGTTTCTAAAAAACCTTACAAGAGTTTGACACTCAAACCTCTTAAACCTTACTTCACCTCCATACAAAGTTCTCTTCTTTCCCCCTTTGGCTTACTTTCTCTTCTTCCCCTTTGGTTATTTTGTTCATCTCCTAACCTAGAAGAAAATACTAAATAGAATATATACTAGTCTAAGTGGGTTATTACATTCCATAGAATTACAAGTTTACCCCTCAAAGACCCAACCCAATGAAATATCTCATTGCCTTGAGTTTTTAAGGGAAACCCAACAATCTCCACCTTGGCAAAAAAACTCTTCAACCCTTTGGAAATCAACTCTTTCATACATCTCAACCTTGATTAGAAATATCATCCCACCAAATTTGCATCTTCATCTTTAAAGGAGAGATGCTACCTTCAATCTCTAACATAAAAAGATATTGAGCAAGTTAAGGCAATGCCTAATTGCCTAAACTTCTCACTAGTCATCGGCTTGGTAAGTATATCGGCTGCATTCCCATCCGTGTGCACCTTCTCAATGGAGATTTCACCCGTGTTGACCCAATCTCAAACTCTATGAAACATCACCTCAATATGCTTTGTCCTTGAGTAATATATGGTAAAAAAAATTGCACTTTGCTATCGGAAAGTAGTTGCATCTTGTCTTGCTTCAATCCAAGCGCATTCACCAAGCCTATTAATTAAATAGCTTCCTTAGAAGCCTCCATAATTGTCATATTCGGTCTTTGTAGTAGATAAAGCCATTGTGGATTGTAGCACCAACCTCCAATAAATTTGCCCTCTAGCAAGAGTATAAACATACCCCGTAGTAGACCTCCTCTTGTCAAGATCACCAGTATAATCAGCATTAACAAATCCTACTACACCATTTGAGCCGAATTTGACATGTATTTGCAAACCACACCAACCGCTTGAGAAATGTCTGACCTTGTACAAACCATGATATACATTAAGCACCCTACCGCATTAGCATACAATATCTTCTTTATTTCCTCTTTTTCCTCAACCGTACTTGGGCATTGTCTTACACTAAAAGCAAAGTGACAAGCAAGTGGTGTAGATACCAGTTTTGCATCTTCTATGCCAAACCTCTCCACCACTTTAGAGATATACCTCTTTTGTGATAACCACAACTTTCCAACATTTTTATCTCTCTTTATCTCTATACCCAATATCCTAATGGCCCACTACAAGAAAAAATACTATTAGCGACACTTTTAATCATCACTAATACTAAAAAAAGCGTTGCTGAAATAGTCGATAATAGTCTCATCACTACTAGTACTACTATTAGCGGCGCTTTTTCTTACGTCACTAATATAAGTTTATTTGCGACACGTTAAAATGTGTCACTAATTATAACATTATTAGCAACATTTGCTACAAAGCATCGCTAATATGAAAACATATTTAAAAAATTTAAAAAATAATAGTAATATTTTTTAAATGCCGCTAAAAGGTTTTTTAGCTACACTTAAAACAAAACATCGCTAATAAAACAAAAAATGAAAGCATCGGTAGTCATGTTATTAGCGATGCTAATTTGTGTTGCTAATAAGTGATAAAATAAATAATAGAAAAATAATTATTAGTGATGCTTTTAAAAGTGTCGCTAATAATAACAAATTTTGAAAAAGAAAATCCTGCCTCTGGGGGAAGGGGTGGGCCTAGAAGAGAGCGCGCGGGGGGGGGGGGGCGGGGCTGATAGGGGGTCCCGGGGAAGGCGGCTAGCACCAAAATCCAATGGCGGAGTCGGATATGGTGTCGCCCCCTTCTCCTTTGGCGCCGGGGATAGAGTTAGGGGAAAACAGGAGAGATGGGAGGAGGGGGTGGCGCTAGAAATTAGGGGTAGTGCCGGAACTGGCACCGCCCCCTCTTTTCCTCTTCCTCCGGTATCGAGGGCACAAAGGAAGGGGAAAATGAGAGAGATGGGAGGAGGGGGAGAACCAGGTCGAGGGGAGCTGAAGAAGTCGCCAGCGACATGACGGAGGTGAGGGGATGACTCCGGCAGGGGGGACAATGGCATGGGCCGGAGGGTGGTATTTTGCCCGCACCCCCTTCTTGTGATGCTTCATTTGAAGCATTGCAAAAGGGGGGAAAGTGAAGGGAGAGAGAGAGGGAGTAGGGGGAGAGGGGGAGGATGGGAGAAGGAGGGAGGGAGGGAGAGAGAGAGAGAGGGAGAATAGAGAAATAGTAAAGAGAGAGAAAGGATTCAGAGATTTTAAAAAATTAAGTGTATTTGCATTGCTAAGTTAAGAGCATTGCATATTGTTATAGTAGTTTGCAAAAATTATAAACATGCTTCTCGTAAGCGTCTCCTCTCTTCTCTCTCTTTTATCTCTCTCTATGCACTCTTTCTCTTCTTTCCCTCTATTCACTCTCTCACCTCTTCTCTCTCGCTCTCTCTCTCTCTCTCTCTCTCTCTCTCATGTGTGTGAGCATGAGTCCCAGCTTAGATGAGGAGTGGGGAGAAAGTAGGAGAACTTAATTTAAATTTTTTTTAAGAAATTTTTATTTATATATTATATTTTAAAAATTATAAAATAAAATAAAATGCATTAGCAACGCATAGGAAAATGCGTTCGTCTCTAATTATATTAGGTATAACTGATGCATAATATAATGTGTCGCTAATACCTCTATACGTCGTCATTACCTTTTATTTTATTATTTTAAAATATAATATTTTAAAAAAATTTAAAAATTAAAAATTAGATTCTCATTCTCTCTCCCCTCTCCTTCTCCTCTCGCCGTATGACGGAAACCCTCCCGCTTGCCCTATTTTAATTCGTGTCAAATTTCTTTTCCCTTTCTCTCTCGCTCCTCTCTCTTCTCTCTCCTGTTCTCTTCTCTGTCTTCTATCCTCTCACTCTCTCTTCATCTCCTCTCTCTCCTCTTTCTCTCTCCTCTCTCTATCTCTTCACTCTCGTCTCTCTCCTCTCTCCTCTCTATTATCTCTCTCATCTTTCTCTCTCCTCACTCTATCTCTCATCTTTCTCTCTCCTCTCTCTATCTATCTTCACTCTCTCTCCTCTCTCTATCTCTCTTCACTCTCTCTCTCCACCCTCATCTTTCTCCTCTCTTCTCTCGTCTCTCTCTTCTCTCTCTCTCTCTTGTAACTCTCTCACTACAACAAAAGGACTATTAGCGACGCTTTTAAGCATCACTAATAGTCATAAAAGTGTCGCTAATGACTATTAGCAATGCTTAAAAAGCATTGCTAAATGTGTCAATAAAAGTTGAGTCGCTAATGCTAATTAGCGAAGCTTATGACAAAACACTCCAATAGTTACCTATTAGCGACGCTCATCTCTCTGTCACTAATATCAATTTTTTCCAACACTTTATAAAGAGTCACAAATAGTAAATTATTAGCGACACTTATTGACATGGTTCACTAATAATTAAATATTAGTGATGTTTTATAAAGCGTCGCTAATAGTAATATATTTTAAAAAAAATTCAAAAATTATTAGCAACGCTTATTTTTGCATCGCTGAAAAGAAAAAAATAAAAAAAAATATTTGTAATGTTTTAAAAGAAAAGCTAATAAAAAATAAATATAAAAATATTATTAACGACGCTTTGCAAAGTGTCACTAATTAAAAATTAATATAAAAATATTAGTGACGCTTATGAAAGTGTCGCCAATTATGAAAAACGTCGCTAATAGGAAAAAAATAATAAAATGAAATCCCACCAGGGATTTAGGGGAGGGGTGCTAGAAAGGGGAGGGGGCCAAAGCCCCTCCTCTACCGGTTGAAGGGAGCAGAGGAGGGGGAGGGGATCCGGCCACCTGCGCCAAAGCCTCAGAGAAAGGAGGGGGGGGAGAGGAAGAGGCTCGGTTGGAGCGCCGCCTTGGGCCAACTCCTCTGGCCTGTGGCAGGGGAGAGGGCGGGGGCAGGTGGAAGGGTCTCGGCGGTGGGGGGTAGGGGGAGAAGAAGGGGGCTCCTGGTGGAGCCAGAGCCCCTCTTCCATCTAGATCCTCTACCCTATGGGCTAGAGGCAAGGGAGAAGAAGATGGGGGGCAGGGGGGAGGGGCTTTGGCCGGTGAAGGGCGGGGGAAGAAGGGGGGTTTCGGAGAAGTCGGAGCCCCTCCTCCGGTTAGCTGATCTGGTCGGTGGGCCGGAGGTAGGGAGAGGGTGGAGGCGGGGGGTTTAAGAAGAAGGGGTGAGCGGCGGCTAATAGAGCCAGGGACAACGGCATGTAGAGCTGAGGAATGCGGCCACAAAGGAGAGGTCGGGGGGTATATATACCATGCTAGCAAAAATTTTGCCCGTGCGGATGAAAAACAAGAGGTATTAGCGGTCATTTTGATGAAGCGTCACTAATAACTCACCTATTGTGACGCTTCCTTATAAGTGTCGCAAATAATATTATTTCTAAACAAATAAAATCATCTCTTTGTCTCTCTCTCCTCTCTATTCTCTCTCTTCTTTCTCTACCCTCTCTTACTAATAGAGAGAGAAAGGGAGAGAGAGTCTAGAGAGGTAGAGAGAAAATGTTTGTGAGGAGAGAGAGACTATGTGAAGAGAGAGAGGGTAGAGAGAGTGAAGAGAAAGAAGAGAGAGGGAGAAGAGATGGAGAGAGAGAGGGTAGAGAGAGAGAGTAGAGGAGAGACTAGGAAAGTAGAGGAGAGAGAGGGTAGAGAGAGAGTAGAGAAGGAGGGGTAGAGAGCGAGAGAGAAGAGAATGATTTAAAAAAAATTAAGCCTATTTGCGACACTCACTAAAGAGCATCACAAATAGTTATAATAGTTGCGGCGCTTATGGTCTCTACCCCTCTCTCTCTCTCCTCTCTTTGCCCTCTCTTTTCTCTCTAGCCTCTCTCTCCCCTCTTCTCTCTCCCCTCTCTCTATCTCTCTTCACTCTTTCTCTCTACCGTCTCTCTCTTCCCTCTCCTCTCTTCTACCCTCTCAGTCTTCACTCTCTCTTTCTCTCTCCTCTCTCTTCTTTCTTTCTATCTCTTCTCTCCCTCCCTTCCCTCTTCTCTTTATCTCTCTCTTGTCTCTCTCTTTTATTATATATTATATTTTAAAATTAATTAAAATAAAATATATTAGCAATGCATTGAAAAAATACGTTTTCAATGCGTCGCTAGTACCCTAGGTAGTAGCAATGCATATGCGTGTGGGTCGCTACTACCTAGGATACTAGCCACACAATTTCTTAAGCGTCACTAATATACTTTATTTGAATTTTTTTTATTAATTATAAAATATAATATATAATAAAAAATTCTAAAAAATTAAAATTAATTTCTCCCCCTCTATCTCTCCTACCTCTCTTCCCTCTCTTTCTACCCTATCTCTCTCTCATCTCACTCACACTCTCTCTCCTCTTTCTACCCTATTTCTCTCTCTGGCTTTCTCTCTATCTACTCTCACTCTATCTACTCTAACTCTCTCTTCTCTAGATCTCTCTATTCAATCTCTTCTTTCTCCACTCTCTCTTCTCTAGATCTCTCTATTCAATCTCTTTCTTATCTTTCTATCTCTTTAGTACTCTCTCTCTCCTGTCTCTCTTCACTCTCTCTCCCTCTCTCTCATGATCTTTTGACTTTAACTAAATGAGTCATTAATTCCGTTAGTCATCTCCTCCACAAGATTTCTTGCGGAATAGTGACTTAAATATGAACTTATATTGAGACGATTTAAGGAAAATTGACACCGTTAATCATTAGTTAACTCTGTTGAGTATAAATAAGAGAAAACAGTTTAAAGAAAGACTTTCGAATTTCTGCTAACTGTATGAGAGGTTGAGCTCCATTGCTTCTGAAAGAAATGGATCTGGGAGTTATCTGTTTAGAGACTGTTCGTACTGGTCTAGCTCGTGGTTGAAGTGATTTCGCTCCCAATCTTTGGATTTTGTTCAGTTCCATGAGAGCTAAGTGAAGCTCTTCTTATTACTGTAATTGTTTCTGAATTTTAAGAAACTTTCGTTTTGGAATGTAATTGAAGTAGCGGAATTCTGTTGTTTCTGCTTTATATTCAAATTACTGTTGCTTGTGACAATTTGTTACAGAATTTAGTTTGAAATTACTCTCTCTTGTTTCGAATTTGCATTCAATTTCTGAATCTATTGGAAATTTGCAAGAATTTGGAGTTGAATTGTGTACAGTTGGAAATTGTTCATTTGAATTGGACTTTCGATCTCATCATCTTACCTGTAAGAACATGTTGCATTTGGTATATTACCGAATATGTTTATTTCGGAAGCTCAGCTCATTTGACTCTGTGTTGTTCATGGATTTTTACTGTCTTTTAAAAAGGTGGAACTGAATGAATCAACTAGATATGTTGTTGGTGATACAATATAGTCATGGCTTCATGGTTTGGTATGTTTAACCATAAATTAATTAAACAATAAATGTTGAGGAGCCACCAGCAGTGCCATCAAATTGAATCTGGAACCAATTAGGGGGCGGAACCAACAAACAATTGTGATAGAAAGATTTGGCATATGCAGGGCGGCTCATCCGCTGGAAAGCTTGATAAGAGAGATTGATTTGCTGGATATACTTCCTGTTGCAAATAGGCCAAGGCCAGGTCCCAACAACATTGAAACAGAGTTTGATGACCTGCCAAGGTAATCCTTATCTGATCAATTCTAAGTTTTCTAAAACTGTATTTTGAACATGCGGGAGTCTAATTCTGTGTGCTCGGCAGATGACTATATTCTATGCTGCTCACGTTTTGTATGATGTTCATCCAAGCAAGGTTAGGTGTTATTAGATTTTTGGTAAAAATACTTTCTTTTTTATTTTAATTTCCTGTGACATATCAACTTGGATTTGTAGGGATTCTGGCATCTATGTCTTACTTATTTGCCGAGATATTTAAAGTAAAACTTATGTGAAGACATACATAGGAAACAAATACATGGCTTTTCTTGGATAAATGTCTCTTGTACAAGTTATTGCTTTTGCATTATTTAGTGGTTATCACATTGTTGGTCCAATGATGATTTCTTTTTATGAGATTAAGGAAACTAAACTTTGTATGCAGAAAATTCAATGAAATAAAAAATCTAAAGCATATAAGATTTTTTTCAAAAATTCCAAAGAAAAAATTTATTTTTAAAAAATTAACCAACAACGACGGCTTCAACTGCCACTGATGTCATTATTAAAAAAAAAATTAAGAGTGATGGTCTACATGACTGTCACCGAAAGAATTGATTCTGTGACAGCCAAAACTATCGCTAAAGAGGGGTTTCAATGACGGTCTCTATGGCCATAGCTAAATATGGACTATATGCGATGACCACAACCGTCGCTGAATGTCATAATGTTGTCGCAGAAGCTCCAAAGCAGACACTGGGGCATTTTTCTTGCGACGGTCACAACCGTTGCAGAAAGTAATTTTGGCTGTCACAGAAGCTATCAATGACGCAATTTTATGCAATAGTCGCATGTGTATCGTTGTTCACATTAGCACTGACTAGAGTAATCAACAGCAACAGTTGGCGACCATCGTTGTTGAGCTTTTTTTTTTGTAGTGAGGGTTGTAGTTTATTTTGTTTGGTTCAAGTTTTGGGTTTTGGTTCAAGGTTTAGGGAAAACAAAAAAAAGTATGAAGGAAGCATTACTAGAATAATAAATAAAGTGTACGAAATATGCTTTTCTTGGGGGATGTAGGAGTTTCTAGGCTATAAATAGTCATCTTCATATAAAATTTATTTCTTATTTTTATTACTATTTCACCTTATTGATATCCTAAAAATTCTCTCACCTCTTACCTCAATTATCAACCTGTCACTTACATGGAAGACAATATAATTACATAATTCTTCTTCTTTAAAAGTGCTCTCATAAGAGTAAATTTCTTGAAGTATTTTCCCTTTTTTTCTTGCTATCAAACCTCTTTAGTTTACTCGGCTTATCATCAAAAAAATTAATAATTAGTAACAAAATGACCCTACTTACCATATTTTATATTTTTCTCATCTTATTTATTTTGCTTCTCATCTCTTTCTTCCTCTTGTTTCTTTCCTAAATTTTTAGATATCTCTTCGAAACAAGGGTACGAAACTCTAGTTGAAGAGATGTCATTAGCTAAGTATAGTTTTAGAATGTCCCTATATTATATGGTGGACAACCTCTAGAGTCTCTAGATACTTATATAGTGTTTTCCCAGTGCATTAAAGTTTTATAAGATCTTAGATAACTGGCCTCTCACGGACAAAGCCTGACGAAATAACTGGCTCTGTTGTCAGGAAAGAAAATGGTTCCAGCGTTGCTGCTGCTGCTGCAGCTCGTGTTACTAATAGAGCCAGCTGCTTCATCTGCATGGGATCGGGCTGTTTCTGGCCGGGGTTCGAAATCATCTGCAATCAATCCTCCCCACCCAAGCCCTTCTTAAGCACCGGGGGCATCCTCGAAGAGGTGGAAATATCGTTGCAGACAGGGGAGCTGCGGGTCTCGCCCATGGACAGCTCGATGAACTTCAATCTCTTCAACAGAAGTAGCCCCGTCGTCATGGTGTCGGACTGGGCCATCGGGGACAGAACCTGCGAAGAAGCTAAACGGGGTAACTCATCGGCCATGGCGTGCAGGGACCATGCCCGTTGCTATGACTCAAAGAATGGTCCTGGCTACCGCTGCAACTGCACCGAAGGATACCAAGGCAATCCTTACCTCACAGACGGATGTGAAGGTAAAAATTCAGTTTACGAATCTTCATGTTGCTTTGTATGTTTATTCTTGGCAACTACCGGTGACTGATGGGTAGCTGACGATGGTGATTTATTGGGTTCAACTTACAGACATTAATGAATGCGCGGATCTGAATTTGAATGACTGCGAAGACATATGCTTCAATATCCCGGGGAGTTTCCAGTGTTACTGCTATTGGGATGACGTCGGTTATGCAGATAAAGCTAGAATCAGTTGCGCCAGAAGCGAACGAGAGTTTCCGGTGCTTCAAGTTTCTCTGGGTAAGGACATGGCGTTCTAGGCTTCAGCAATTGATCACTCTCCTTCTGTATACAACCCACGTTTTTTTTATTTTTGCTATTGTTGTTCTCCGTTAGCCCACAGCCAGAATGCTTTTAAACTAACACGATGCTTTACATTTTTATCACAATCTATTTAAGAGCCAGTCTTATCCGAGAAAGGGCACATGAAATTATTTGTTAACTTGAAAAGTGAAAACCCATTTTCCGATCAAGCCAGAGTTAGTTTCCTTGCCTCTCACTTTGCTGCTTGCCGCTGCAGGTAGCTTTGGGGTTTTACTACTGCCAATTGCAGTTTGCTGTCTATATTGGGCTCTCAAGAAGAGGAGGCTCATTAAACTAAGAGAGAAATTCTTCCAACAAAACCCCAAGTGGATCAGTAGATTAGCTTGTTGTTGTAGCAGCAGATTAGCAGAATTCATGGCCGTGGAGGCTACAGTACTATTTACAGAGGTACCTTGACCGACAATCGAGTGGTCGCCATTAAGAAGTCCAAGTTAGCAAATGAGACCCAAGTGGATCAGTTCATAAACGAAATTGTGATTCTTTCCCAAATCAACCACAGAAATGTGGTCAAACTGCTGGGTTGTTGCCTGGAAACGGAAGTCCCTTTGCTGGTATATGAGTTCATCTCGAATGGAACTCTCTTCCATCATATACATGACTAGGGCTGCAAGAAACACGGGCAGGCCCGAAGCCCGGCCCGGCCCAGCCCGGCCCGAAATTTTATACAATTAAACCTTAAAATTTGTTAAATAAAACGGGCCGGGCTTAAAAATTTAAAATTTATAAAATTTTGGGCCGGGCTCGGGCCTGGGCCAAAAATTCTTAAAAGCCAGGCCCGGCCCGGCCCTTTTCAGCCCGTTTAAGCCATATCCATTTTAATCGTGCGGTCCTGCATCTGCGTGGTTTGGTATCATTGGATAAATGCCCATCTGCAGTCTCAGCTAGCAGAGAAGCCCATCACCTCCGCCGCTCTGCAGCCCTAATTCCTCGCTGCTCTCCTGCTTCGTCCATCGTTTCCGGATTATTCCGCCGTTGTGCCTGTGCAACCTAATTTCTTCCCATTTGTAGTTGCAGTCAGCAGAGAAGCCCATTGCTTCCCTCTTTTCTGATTTATTTTTGTAAAAGGAAAAGATGGGATGGATGATTTTTCTCGTTGTTCTTTCTTCTATCACCCAAGATCCTGAATTCACTTCTTTGTTTATTTACTTCCTCTCGTGTTTTAAGGTTGTAGCAGCGTGGTATTGGTCTTTCTACGTCTTTCCTTTGGATTTAAACACTCCAATGGAGTTTATATATGTTGGCAGTACCACCCGAATTCAATATCCGTAAGTGGTTGTTTAGCTGCTTAAAATGTGGTCCCTTTGTTGGATCTAGTTCTCTGGAAATTGACTAAAGGAAGATTGCCCACCCCATTTGCTGAGAGTAGTAGGTAACGTCATTCTTGGAACATTTTTTCCCCAGTTTATTGGATAATTTTTATGTTTATGTTCACTGGAATTTACTTGTGTATGTTTTGTGTCCAGTGACAGTTCAATGAATCCTGAAGTGGTTAATCTGTTGTCACCACGAAGGTCAGTGGGTATTTTATTGCTTTAAGTCCTGACGAGGAGGATGAATCATATCATTTTTTTGTTTATGGTAGTTTAGGTGTTAATTAACGAGAAGTATTTGTTCTTGAATGATTGGGGCTTTCTGTAAGTAGTATGAGGTGAGGAACCAACTGATTAAGCTAGCATATTATTATGTGGAAGTTGTTTATGTTTCATCAATGTAGTTTTGCGATCTATACTAAATGCTACTGTGCAGCTGTAAGCATAGTGATTGCTTTCTTGAGCATTGCTAGATTTTAATACCTCTTTACTTTGATTCCATGTTTGCTGCAAAGGAAATATAAGCTAGAATGAGGATTGTGTACATGGTTCCTTTCTTGAGTTTTATGATATTATTGGCGACAAATATATGAATGCTGTTGTGGTCCTCTTTACATGTATGAATGCTGTTGTGGTCCTCTTTACATGTATGAATGCATAAACAATGCGAAGAATATTACAGGAAACAAGAAAAGAATGTATACTCTCACCATGGTAATTGAGGGCATAATCACTATCGTTTAGTGACTGGTTCTGCTTGCCCATTTACAATTTGCATGAAATCTCTCAAGCTAATCTAGCTATGGAATACAGTTTACCTCTTTGGATTGTTTCTAATCTAGCTTACAGTATGTGGAAGTAACTTGAACCCTGAAACAATTTGCCCCTTTCATTTTACAGGGCAAATTGGAAGTTGTTTGCTGATTGATTTATTTTATATTACAATAAGGTTGTTATCCTTGCTTTAAGCAGTATGGTTCAAAAACCTGTAGGATTTATGTAGTAAAAGGATGGATATGGCATTCATTTTCAACCGATTTTCCCGTAGAAAATTGTTGGTTGATCAAGAGTCGATGGCTGAGTCTGAAGGTAATCATCAAATTGATACTAACAGGAGAACTGCTTACATTAGGTGTTACATTAACAGCATATTCTTTATATGATGTCTGTTCAATTTATTTTGAGATTTATTGATTTGCTGCTCTCTGTTCTGATCTGATTATTTATTTGTTTAGGAAGAAAGCAGTTTGTATTTACTTCAAAGCCAACTTTCCCATTTTTATTAGCATCTCCAATAAAAGTATAATTACTCTCATTGCTGGTGTGGAACGTCTTCTGCAAGGTGTGAATGAGCAGGTAATTTGTTAATATTCTGAGATTTCTTATTTATTTCCACTTATCAGCTAAAGAGAGAAGATTGACTTAAGAATCAAATTGTTTAGACTGTATCAATTACTCTCTGAAACTGTCTTGTAATATTTTTCAGTTATCCATGGAAGATGTTTTTCTATCATATTTACCTTGCGCATATATTCGATCGGGTGATTGAGGAATTATTTATTGTCACTGCAGGTCTGACTGAAAGCTGAGCAGGGACCAATATGTGTGTACTGTCACTGCCAGTAGTCTCTTATGCTGGGCAGTAAGAACTGAATTCTACTTTCCCAGTGACCTATATGTGTGTCTCAGGCTTCGTTCCCCAACCAGATCAATCAAAATGAGAACGGAAAAGCCCTTTATAGCTCTCTGTAATCTTTAACATATCTATGTAATTTAAGTGTAAAAATTATTTGATTATGGAGGGTGTTGTACTGGGAGAAATTATTGTACTATCAATGATATAATATTTTGTAGGTATATATAATTGTATATTGATATGAATTATAGCTCAAAGATATAAATTTAACATTTGTAAAAAAAATTTATATATTTCGGCCTGAAAGCCCGTGGCCCAGCCTGAGCCCGTTGAAATTTTGGGCCGGGCCGAAATTTTGAACTTAGTTATGGGCTTTGGGCCCAATTTTTTTTAAAAAAAATTTTATAGGCCGGGCTTGGGCTTGGCCCAGCCCGTTAGGGCCCGGCCCGTTTGCAGCCCTATACATGACGAGGCCCATGTTGGGTCTCTTTCTTGAGGATCGCAGCCGAGACAGCCGGAGCACTTGCCTACATTATGAAGTTGGGAAATAATTAACTGATATAATGCCCCTTAGTGCCTATATTATATTGCATAACATGGCCCTTTTCAATGTCTTAACGTGTACTTAACAACATTATTCTAATGGAATTGTATGATGGAAGCACTCTCTGTCAATATATATATAGAAAACAGTCCACTTTGAGTCATCCCATTGCGGAAAGGAAGCATATATTTTCTACGGTCTCCACTAACATTAGAGCGGTAGATACGCATGCACAGGAGCCCCTTATAGTTAAATTTTATGGCACACATTAGCACACATTAACAACATTAGGGGCCCAATAGATAGGGCTGTAAATAATAAAGTAATCAAAAAATAAGTGGGTTTGGGCCTTAAAAAATAAGTTACGGGCCGGGTTTTAAATATAAAATTATATCAATTTTTGGGTCGGGCCCGAGCATTAAAAAAATATAAAAAACCCGACCCGGCCTGCAATACCAAATGAAATATAAAATTTACCAAATAAAATGCACTCCATACCAAATAAAATATAATTATTTTTATTTATCAAATAGAATACAATAAAGTTTTTATATAATTACTTAGTTTTTAAGCTTCTCTTATATTTATTTCTCTACTCAAGATATAAATTTATCATCTGATATAGTAAAAAACTCTAAGTTAAAAAAAATTATATCACTTCTCTTTCGGCCTGAAAGCTCGTGACCCAGCCCGAGCCTATTTAAATTTTGGGTCGGGCCAAATTATTTAGTCTTAGCTACGGGCTTAAGCTGTTGACATAATCTTTTTTCATTATTTTCTTAATATTTTATTATTATTTTATTCAAACACAATTTTAACTTTAAAATGTGATAACTTCTTATCCAAAAGTCGGAACGCGTATTCTTAATATTAATAGACTCATATCGATGAGCCCTTTAAAACTAGACCCTACATAGATAGGTTATCCTACACTTTTTTGTGAGCCCTAGCTATGTGACATGCATTCTGATGTATCATTCTCATCTTCCATTATGCGTATTTATTAATTCGTTACGCTTGATACTTCGAGCTCTACTTATATAGTAGGATTCCATCCCTTAAAATCTCTTTAAATTTAATTAAAATTTATATAATTACCCTTAACCCATTTGTGTAATTAGAACATGGGGTATTATTATTTCTTGTTATTCTCATCCTATATATTTTGCCTCTTATCTCTTCTTTCTCATTGTCTCTTTCCTAAACTTTTAGATAAATGTATGAAACTCACCTATTTAGGTTAAATAACTATCATTAGTTGAGTATGGTTTTAGAATATCCCTATATTATATGGTAGACTACCTCTAGATACTTATAGTGTTTTCCAAGTGCATGATAAAGTTTTATAAGATCTTAGATAACGGGCCCCATTATGAAGTTTGGAAAAAAATTAACAGTGATATAATGCCCCTTAGTGCCTATATTATGTTGCATAACATGTAGCCCTTTCCAATGTCTTAACGTGTACTTAACAACATTATTCTAATGGAATTGTATGATGGAAGCACTCTCTGGCAATATATAAAACAGTCCACTTTGAGCCATCCCATTGTAGATAGGAAGCATGCATTTTCTATGATCTCCACTCATAGTAGAACATAAGGAATTGTATAGGAGCTGGTTGATAGTTGAAATTGATACATAAGCGCTAGGGGCCTAATGGACATGCCTGTTGAAGAGTAATTAGTCCAAAATCCCAACCACTTTTTGTTCATTTCCTTATTGATTCCAAAACTACCAAGCCAACATACCATCTTCAACTGTAGCCCCATATTTCACTAGAGGCTTAGTATATATAATAATTTTATGTAGTCAATCAAGCTTGAACAAGAGAGTGTCTTAAACCAATCGTATTATTCGAAACAAAAATGACATAATATGCAGTACAACACACATTTTCATAATACGACGGTATAGAGCGACCGTATCTGTATATCAAGTAGAGCAATTTAATCAAACAAACCACTGATCATGGAAGGTTGATTGGTAGGACACCATCAGGATCAAGAGGACAACCATCAGGGCGGCCCCCCACGGCGGCGGTCCCTCGGACGGGCGCTGGTAGCTCCTCCTTCGATAATCATAAGGGGAGGATTGGAAGAACTGATAGGAGTTCTCTATGGACGAGAGCCAGCGGACAGCAAGGATGAGGACGATGGGGGCGGCTATGAGCGCCCAGCTGAACTGCTCCTCAGCAGCCTCAATGATGGACTCATAGGAGGCGGACCATGAGATGCTGGCCAGAAGTAGGACAAGGATAAGTATGATCAGAACCGGATAGGGAAGAGGTGAGAGGGTGAAGGCGTCCTGAACTGAGTCTCCTCTCGTGTAGTAACCCATTACAGAAGGGAGAGAGGGAGAGAGAGTCTGCAGTTTAGTTTTTTCTTCTATGTTCAGTAATAAGATGACTTGTCTTTTTGTGGATGTAAGGGGATGCGGGCAACCTGCTTTCAAGGCGGTCTTTGTCTAGGCCAATATAATATCTTCACTGAAGCCTTATTTTCTGTAAGAATTTGTGCTTACAAAAGACTTCCAGTCAACCGTTATAATTGTTATCAGAAACTCGGCGTTAACCATTGTAAAATGGGAGAACATTCACTCACTTCTTTGGGAGTACTCGAGTAACATGGCGTCCACGCA
The DNA here is from genome assembly GCA_035235625.1 of Saururus chinensis. Taxonomy (NCBI): domain Eukaryota; kingdom Viridiplantae; phylum Streptophyta; class Magnoliopsida; order Piperales; family Saururaceae; genus Saururus; species Saururus chinensis. The sequence goes on from CP141141.1 coordinate 3,486,320, forward strand.
CTGTCACTTAGCAACATGGTGTTTATCCCATATGCCACTAGACGACATTGTGCCCGACCGCCTGCTATGCCATTCGAAAGCATTTTTTATATCCTTAGTGAGCAAAAGTAAGGAACGTGTGGGAACCGTCTTTCTAAAATTAATAATATATATGTTATCACATGTTAGTATTATCTCTGATGATGCTAATATATATTAGTGTGTGCCTTTAATTTCAAATATTAATGACTCACATGTATTTTTTATACTAGGCTACTTATAAGTACAAAGAATAGAAAATGTTTCCATGTCATTGCCTATATAACATTGTTGCTTACATTTTGCCTTTTTTTTTACCAAGTATTTCCCCACGCGGTTGTCACTTTTTCCATTGAAATACAATTCAAAGATTAAAAGAAATGTACATTTCCCCCTTCGGCCTACACGAAAATTGTAACACAGATTTGCAAGCTAGATTAAGCTTTATTAATTGGTGATCAATCAGATGTAGCCGCATACATGAGATTAGTTTCTTACTTTATTTCGGTTGTGCCTAGAAGTATTTTGACAATATATATGTATTATATCATATTATATATCATTAATACCTATTTGACCTATTCTAATCCCCAAAAAGTCAAAGATATTAGAATCTTAATCCATATTTTTAGGTTATATTAATTTTAACTTTATAATATTATATCTTGTACTCTTTAACTCATATTCTTGCATTCTTCGTATAGTTAGAAAGCTCTCGACGAGCTCTTTAAAATAAGATCTTACATTACTATATTTTTATGTATATTATATATTTCTTAATAATATTTTTATAAATATTATATATATTCAAGTTTGTGTATTTTTAACACTCGTGAAAAACCCCCGGATGGCTCTATCAAATTTGACCCGCAGCCAAACTGGTCTTAAATATAAATAACATGCTAACACAAGTCTTTTGACATCATTGTAATTGCCAACCTTTGACACAATATTTAATCTATGAGATTTTGATTTACAATTACATACTACAAGTATATATAAGTTAATATAGAGGTTGTGTGTATAATTAATGATCATTGTGATCCTCAAAGTAATATATTATAACTATAACAAGCAAGGGAGACATTTATTCAATATATATTTTATTTATAATTTTATTTAATTTATATTTACATGCATAATGCGTGTATATTTTTGCAAGCGACTCACATGATTAATATTGCAAAATAATCTATGTGAATGAGAAGAATCAATTTGAAAATAGAAGAGAAAAGATTAATGTACTTTGTAAGAAGAAAGAAGAAGGAAGTGATTATCTAAATCGTCTAGTATATATGTATATAAGAATACAAAGAGTATGTATTTATAGTATAAAGTATAAGAGCCTCATTTTTAAGCACTTGACTCTTTTGGGCTGTGCGATTTCAATCTTGCAACTTGTGTTACAAGTCATGGGGTAGGCATGTTTGGATCCACCGACCCGTCTTGTGATACAAGTCGATTCTCAATCTGACAGTGCAGGATGCATTACATGCACAGACATCGACACAATGCATATTAACTTTTTCCAAAGGATAAACTTCTAAAATGTGATTTGGACATAAATATTGAAAGTGCTCTTATATGTCACACCTACTCTGGTGTAAATGCAACTAATTGCTTTTTTTTTTACGTTTTTGCTACAACTACTTGGATGACTTTAAACTTCTAATTACCTTCCACATTGAGTAAATGAAATTGTGGTCCATGAACTATTTAGAGGTGGCAATAAGTCAGGCTTACCGTTTGCACATGGACCACTGTGTGGCATTGGACAATATGCATGATTGGTGGGCCATGCTACAAATTGTAGCTCACTGCCTGCTAAAAGCCCACTCCGACTGAGCTCCAAAACGGCTTCTTTCAGCCATTTAGTAATTATATCCCCCAATAGAGCCCTTTTTTTTATGTTACGGGGCTTATTTTTTTTCATTTAATAAGGGGTTGCTCCCTTATAAATAGGATAATTTACACAACTTACTCTCAGTCTTTCAAGTATTTCAAGAAGGCTTAAGCTCTCTACAAATTCTTTAAGTTTTTCAAACAATCTTTAAGTTCTTCAAGAATTAAGAGTTTAAGTTCTTCAAGCTCTCTAGAAATCAATATTCATCTCTCAATTCTCTACACTTAAAACTTCAAAGGGCAATCTTCAAGTATCCACACAAATTTAAGGTAATTAATTTTTTTAATCTTATTATTTTATTTTAGAAACTAAATTCTTTACTAGCTTCGTACTTTCTTTCTGATAAATCAATATTCATCTTCCAATTCTCAACACTTTAAACTCCAAAGGGCAATCTTCAAATATCTACACAAATTTAAAGTAATTAATATTTTAATTTTATTATTTTATTCTACAAATTAAATTTTTAATTACTTTCATATTTTCTTTCCACTTCCTCTTTCCTTTTTTTCCGATAAATGCCACCATTCTCATGCTTCCTTCACTAACCTTGATAAGGAGACAAAAATTAAATTTTTTTTGTTGGAACTGATGAACTAATTCGTGTGTCATTGATATTGAGTACTCGATGACCGGCAAAACCTTTACCGAAGTTCACCATACGATTACAACTTGGCTTGTGTTAGTGGTATAAATGGTAGGTATAAAGTGCTGGAACCTATTCACTTTAAAATGACAAGAAATAAAAACAGAAACGGTGGCAACAGAAACACCATTACTAGTAAGCCCCACTGCTATTGGAAAGTATAGGAGTTGTTAGTGATGTTGCATTGCATCGGTGTCCCTTGCCCCCACATTCATTAAATGGGAAATCGGCGTTTTGCTGCGGATGCTATGTCTATCGGGTATGTCACAAGACTACCTTTCACTTTCACATTTATCGTAACGCTAAGGCCACTGAATTAATTCCTCACATGCCCTTATCTGACAGTTCATGCATGCTGCTTCTTCTGGTATTTTTTAGTATAGGTTCTTACAGCTGGGGTGGTTGGTAACTATTGGGTATCTGTGATGTTGTTTTATATATAGGGGTATATGATTTAATTAATTAAAAATATTTTATTGCATATCACTTCTTCACCTTTTTTTGTAAAGAGTTATGTAGATTGTATTGTAAGAAATATAAGTAGTTTCAATTAGATATTCGTCATAAGTAGAATAATATTTATTTAATGTTAAAATCATGTGAAAGATTAAAAAATTGATCACAAGTTGGACTATATAAAAGTTACCTGATCTATTACTTAACGAAGGTAATTTTACCATTTTATTTGTTTGATGCATTTTTAATTTATTTTTTATTATATTACTAAAGAATTATCAGGAGTTTAATATACTACTTCTTGTTTAATTCTGAGCTTCTTATATGAAATAACTTATACATTTGAAATTCATAGAAGTAATAAAAAAATTGTACATCTTGTAAAGGAAGTGGAGATAAAATTCAATAAATATGGTGTACAAAAATTAATAGGAAGCATACATGGTAACACAAGTCCCTATGTTGATAATAATGATAATTTATATAAGACTGTGGAGAGTACTTTGCGTTAATTATATACTATATATGAACTATCCTATGGGTCAAGACGAAATGAATAAACTTTTTCTTCTTCTATTACTATGCCTCTTACTTCACATAAAACTAAGACCTAGATGTTACTTAGAACAATACTTATAATACTAATGGATTAACTATATATTTATAAACTAATTTTAGTTCTTTCCTTACTAAGGAAGAAAATAATAATTTGAATGTTTCATGTCCACAATAGCATCAAAATATGTGTAGGTATGGTGTTAGATGGTAGGCAAAGTTGACTAACTCTTGATGTGGTAGAGTCATACATTTACTTGAAGGATTGATTAAATGCAAAAGAAATAACACTAACTCCTAAGTTAGAAGAGGAAATGGGAGAAGATTTAGAAGACTTGATAATCAATTAGTAAATAATATAATTTTATTTATTTTTTCATTTGAAGCTTTAGATTATAATTACAAATGATAGATAAATGAGTGGGTACCAACTTAGTTGGGATGTACTCATTTTATAGTGATGCAATTATAGCTACCACTTTGTAAGTTACAAAAATTGCAATAAATATATTTTAATTTTTTTAGAAAAATTATAAGTTTTTTTTTAAAAATAAGGGGTAGTGAGGGCCTGGCATGCCAGATGAAAAAAGAATTACATTTGAACTATCTAATACTTAATACAAATGTAGCAATCCACTATTGTACAATCTAGCTATCTCCACCTTTCGTCTAGTACTTTGTTTCCTGCTCTAAAATTAGACTCTGATACTATTATATATATTGGAGGCATTAGTAAATTACAAGCTAATGTGACAAGCACAAGATAACTTTTCATGTCCTTGTCTGCTACCAAACTAAAACTTATTTTATTCTTCTTCTATTTGATAATTAAGAAAATTATTTTATTACTATATAAATAATTCATTATTAGAACTACTAGTGTATTTTTGTTTATTTCTAATAATTAGTAGCTAAGAAGGGTCATTTCTATTCAAAGAAGGACTTAGAGCAATAGTCCTTCTACTATTGTATATGAATTTATATATATTATACAAAGAATGCAAGGTGTTTTAATAGATTTAATGAAACTATTATAATTTATAGTTTTATTACTATTTATACCATCTACAAATATTTATACTCATGTTAACTTGATCCTAGGATTCGTAATTGCACCTAAATTAAAAAACATAGGAATTTCATATCAATATTTATTATATTTGCTTCTATTGGTCCCATAATTGCATTAAACATATGATTTTTTTTATATTTAGCAAATATGAGAGTAATGTTATAAAGTTGATTAAGAACTAAAGAAAAAGTAGGATAACAAATATCATATAATTATTTTGTAGCTTCATAAAAGACACGTAAAAAATTTATAATAGCAAATGCAATTTCAAAATATTAGCACTAATAAAGCATTTGAGCATTTTTTCTTGACACCATAATATATTCATTTCTTGCAAATCAGCAGTAGATTTTAACATTAGATATATATTATTCCATCTATGTTTTACATCTAAGACAAAAAATTTATATTTTTTATACGATATTATTTGCACAACTTCTTAAATTCTCGAGATTTAGATGGGGAAGAACTAATAAATACTAGTACTTTTCTAATATGTTTAATGTGATCTTTAACATCATATAAGGCATCTTGAACAAATAAATTAATAATATGACATCTCATATGGAAAATTTGGTCATTGAATATAGGGTACAAATGAGTTTTAAGATACTCTATAACATTATTATTATTTGAAGCATTATCTAGAGTAATAGAAATCATTTTTTCGGCCATTATAGACTTACTAATGACAATAGTTGGCTAAGAAAATTCTAATAAGTTAAAGTAATAATTTTCTTATTTATAACCCAATCATGATCAATATAATGTGCAATTATACATACATATCTTAAATTTTAGTTCTTAGTCCATATATCAAAAGTAAGAGCAAATTTACCTAGAAGCGTAAAAAGAGTTTCAACAAGTTAATCTTTGTGGTCATTGAAAAGTTTAGTACAATATGACTTAGTTGTATTGAGTGAAATCATATAGAATGATGGGTTAAGGTCATTATTCACATACCTTTTGAACTTGACATTATCTATAAAGGGAAAAGGTTATTTGACACACAATATAATTGGCCAACTCATTATGATTTGTACTTCAGTTGTATGTGGAAGCATTTAAAGAATTTGATGAACTAGTCATGCTATTTAATTGAGCTTGACTCCAATCTCTACCTCCATGCTCGGAGGCACACCTGTTTATGTGATTTAGTAAAATGTCCAATACCTCCACAATTGAGTTTAGTTTTGTAGTAGTTGCATTTTGTCTTTATTATTGTCTCCTCGGGCTTTGTTAGGTCGAACACTTTGCTTTGTCATGTGCTCCCACACAGAAAAAACTTTGCGCTTCTTTAGTACATCTACCCCACGTGGCCATGCCCATAGGCTATCGGTGCTGATGGCATATGCACAACCTCATCGACAATGATTTCATTGTAGAACTCATAATCGGGATGAATCATCCCTTGTTTGGTCCAGGTTTGTGCGTTGTTGATTTCGGGTGATCACATCTTCACCACCACTACATAATACATTGGTGAAGATTCACCAGCTAATCACGACTCACACAAGCCTAGCAAATATAAAAAGTGGTTGGGCATGGAAATACAGTAGACTTGGGGAAAAGAGCTGAGAGTTTATCTAATAATATATAAACTTTAAGTATATTTAAAGAAAAAAGTTAGAATGAGCTCGGGTTCACGTGCGTCATGAGCATGAGTCTGGGCACCATAGGTTATCAGACAGAGATTCAATGGCCCAAGGGTGTAGGCATTCACCGTCAAAATTCGATGGCAAAAGATGCCTAGGCTCACAGATGCATATTCGTTTGAGCCTACAAATAAATTTGATATTGAAGCAAATTCGCAAAGAGGTTCATAGCTTGAAGAAGCCTGAAGATGGGATGAGAATTTTGTAATAGTATAATCAACGATTAGTCAATAGTTGTTGGTGCTTGATCACCTATTCTCAAGTACGCATTATAGAGTTTAGTGCCTCAAATGATCGATCGGGGTCCTAGGAGCGATCGAACAAATGTTGTATAGTAACCTTAACAATCAATTAGGTGCTATGATTGTAGATCAGATTCTCACATTGTTCAAATAGTAACATGAACGAACGATAATCCGTTATGAGTGATTGATCACACAATTTTGGGTTAAGCCAGGGTTCCATTTTGAATTCAATTTTTTGTTTTTTTCTTTTTTTAGAGTATCTTTCTTTAGTTGGAAACTTAATTTCGTGTGTTATTATTTATTTAGGCTTTTTTTAATCTTTTTTTTAGTTTGATTGGTTAGTCCTTATTTAGGCTTAGATTGGATTCTTTTTTTTTTGTCTAATTTTGATTGGTTAGTTCTTATTTAGTCTTAGATTAGATTCTTTTATTTATAATTTATGCCACTAAGACTTATGTAAAAACTTCTCTTTAAGGATGTCATTAGTATGTGATTTTTTATGAAATTTGGTTGAAGAAGAAAACTTTTTTCACTGCTCTTTTGCCCTCTATTTTGTGAATATATGTAATTTACAAAAGATGTAGGTTGTGTATGCTTGTAATCGGATTCATTTAGCGAGGTGATTCTTATTAATATCCTCCCAACATCATTCACGTTGATCAGACGCGTGAGCCTGAGTTCATAATATCATGACTCCATTTTAAGTCAAATTCATTACTCATTGATGTTAGGGAATAATTGATGGAAAATATTTCATTAGATGATATGCACAACCTTTTTCTCTTGTAAATTACATAAAATAGAGGGAAAGATAGAGAAAGAAGCTTTCTTCCTTTTTAGTGAAATTTACATAAACTATCACGTCCTAATGGTTGATAATGAGACACCAATATTTTATATAGGCCCTAGTGGCACAAATTATAAATAAATAAGTCTATTCTATGACTAAATCACAACTAACTAATTAAAAATGGCTTAAATGAACCAAATAATTAAGAACCTACATAATTAAAACTTTAACTAATGTAAGACCTTTAGATGATGAATCCCAAATAGAAATTCCAAATCCAAATAGAATTTAAGTTGAAGACGATACAAATAAATGATCTCTCGATCTGAACAAAACATTCGATTGCACCAAGAACTGATCCACCATTTAAGATACCAGAATGCAATTATTTAGATGAGACGAGAATGATCAATCGCATTAAAGACCGATTGATCGTTGGGTGAATTTCTATAAAACATATATTTTCGATCCTAATTCTTTGTATACTTTATAGCCAGCTGAATTACATCACTTATTCTCTTGTTGAAAATTGTTACACCCGCTATTAGCCGGTGATGCTGCACGACGCTCGTGTTGATGGTGTGGCCCATATGCAGGCTCATGCGTGGTGATTAAAAGGGCACTAGCAAAGCTTTTTGTCTATAGTTTATTCGTATTTATAGGTCCCTTATCCCCTGAAACCGCCTTCTTTATTTAGACGGGCGTTTTGTGGGAAAGTGTAATGAAATGATACCGGTGAAATGTGAATCCTAAAACGCTCGCCCTTCTTGTACTAATGAATACTTGTGGAAAACAATTTAATAAAATTATAGTTATGTGCCTCGTATGTCGTCATTTAAACTATTGGCTTTTTTTTCTCGGTTGGATGTAAGGCCGATTTTATTAAAAAAAGGAATAATTATAGGGAGAATAATACTTAGATGGATAAGCTATTCTTTATGAATTTTTAAATATTAAATAATATAATACGATTTGATATCCGTATTTGTGAACCCCAGTTATCATGACCTAGATATTTAATCGAAAAGTTTTTTTTGTATTCAAGAGAAAAAAAATTTGTTACTTACCATTCGTGCTATTTAAAAATGCTTTTAAAAATCCGGGTCGTAATAGAGAGAGGAGAGGAGGGAGAGCGAGAGGAGAGGAGAGAAAGGAAGTGAGAGAGGGGGGAGAGTGAGAGGAGAGAGGTAGAAGGGAGAGAGGAGAGAGAATTTTTTTAATTATAAATTATTAAAAAAACATTAAAAAATAATAGTAGCAACACTTGGCAATCTGTGTCGCTACTACCCTTATGTAGTAGCGACGCATAATACTATGTGTTGCTACTACATCGTGTAGTAGTGACGCATAGCATTATGCGTCGCTAATAGTGTAAATTATTTTTAAAAAAATTAATAGAAAAAATAGAGTGGGAGAGAGAGAGGGAGAGAGAAGAAGAGGGAGGGAGAGAGAGGAAGAGAGAGGGAGGGAGAGAGAGGAGAGAGAGGAAGAGAGAGGGAGGGAGGGAGAGAGAAATTATAAATTATTTTAAAAAAATTAAAAATATTAAAAAAATAATAGTAGCGACGCTTAGCAATATGTGTCACTACTACCCTTATGTAGTAGCACATAAAACTATGCGTCGCTACTACATCGTGTAGTAGTGACGCATAGCATTATGTGTCGCTAATAGTATAAATTATTTTAAAAAAATTAATAGAAAAGAGAGAGGGGGAGAGAGAGAGAGAGAGAGAATGAATGTAGAGAGAGAGAAAATTTTTTAATTATAAATTGTTTTTAAAAAATTTAAAACATTAAAAAATAATAGTATGTGTCACTACTACCCTTAGGGTAGTAGCAACATTTGGCAATATGTGTCGCTACTACCCTTATGTAGTAGCAACGCATAAAACTATGCGTCACTACTATGTATACATCGTGTAGTAGCGACGCATAACATTATGCGTAGCTAATAGTGTAAATTATTTTAAAAAAAATAATAGAAAAGAGAGAGGGGGAGAGAGAGAGAGGAAGAGGGAGGGGAGAGAGAGAGAGAGAGAGAGAGAGAGGAAGATAGAGGAAGAGGGAGGGGAGAGAGAGAGAGAGAGAGAGAGAGAGAGGAAGATAGAGGAAGGGAGAGAGGGAAGAGAGAGAGGAGAGGAGAGGAGAGAGAGTGATTGTAGAGAGAGGAAGAGATAGAGAGGAGAGAGAGAAGGGAATTATACATTATTTTAAAAAAATAAAAAACCTATTAGCAACGCATAATATTATGTGTTACTAACACTCTGGGTATTAGCGATGTATATACCTATGCGTCGCTATTACCTAATATATTAGCGACGCATACGATATACAACGCTAATAATATATTTAAAAATAAAATAAAAGATTACGCGAGCAAAATTTCACCCGCTTAAAAAGGACCCCGGTCCTCCCACTCCCCCTGCTCCATCCCCCTCCTCTAATTTTTAGAGGAGGGGGCGGAGCAAGGGAGAGGGGGCAGGAGGACGGTGGCGCCACCGCTGTCCTCCCCCTCCCCTCTCACCCCTGCTCCGGTCCCCCCTCCTTTGATTTATAGAGGCGGGGGGGGATTGGTGCTTGGCACCGCCGGCGTCCTCCCGCTCCCCTTGCTCCGCCCCCCTCCCCCTTGCTCCAGTCCCCCCTCTCCCCCTACTCCGCTAGGAATAGAGGGGGGCCAGATTCTGGCGCCCCGCAGTCCTCCGGCCCCCTCTCTCTTCCCTGGTGGACCTGGTGGCCCACCAAGGATTTTTTTAAAATTTTTTTTGTCTTTAGCGACTCATATAAAAGCGTCGCTAAAGCGTTTTTAAAATATTTTAATATGTATTTGCGACGCTTTACAAAGCATCACTATTACATTTAAAATTTTGAATATTATGTTATTAGTGACGCTTTGAATATGTATTTTTTTTAAAAAAAAAACTTTATACTATTAGCAACGTATACGAAAGTGTTGCTAATAAGGACTTATTAGCTGCGCTTACCGTTATACGTTGCTAATAAGTTATTTTAAATTTTTTTTAAAAAATAGTTTTTCTATTAGTGACGTATATAATAACGTCGCTAATAACTTATCTTTAGCGATGCTAAGAAATAAGTGTCGCTAATAATTAATTTATTATTAGCGACGTATTTCTACTAATAGTGACGCATATGTATGCATCGCTACTAGGCACTATTAGAGACACTTTGTGTTATGTGTCACGAATAGGAAATAGCAACGACACTTTGTTGATGCTTATAGCTACGTTTATTATATGTCGCTAATAGTCATTAGTGACGCTTAGGTGACTATTAGCGACGCATAAATGTGTTGCTAATAGTCTTTTTTGGTATAGTGGCACTTATGCGCGATCGGTTGAGCGAATGATTGATCTATCTCTTAAAAAAATCAATCGGGATGTGAAATCGTTTAGTATAAAATAAAGCTGAGAGTTAGCGATCAGTCGCCTTATCTCAACAATCGATCATTTCACCTGGGCTATGATTTTTAACTTCATTTCGGATTAAAATTTGGTTCTCAATTAGTTTCTTTCTAGTATTTTACTTTCTTAGGAGTTTTTATTTCATATATTTTTTTATTATTTAGGGATTTTTCTCATTGTTTTTTTCTAAATTTTGATTAGTTAGTCATAAAGTAGTTAGAAATTAGATTCTTTATTTATAATTATCCCATTAGGAGTTGTATAAATACTTAGCTTTTCCATTAAGGCAAGAAGTTTTATGTCATTTTATGAAATATTGAAGGAGAAGAAGAAGAGATAGTAAAGTTGAAATTCGTGAGATAGTAAAGTTGTGTGCACTCTTGTAACCAAATTCGTTGAACCGCGTTCATCGCATCAATATTACCCTTTATCGTACAACAAGTCGCTTGATCAATATCATAGTTTCAAACCTTCGTTTTTTCACTTGACATCTTTTAAAGTCAATCTCCTTTGTCTCTGAAAACTTAAACGACTCAGTTAACTCCCCGAGTCAACTCCATTTACTAATATGACTTCATCTAGTCAATTTACTTTATTTTCAAATTTTGCACATTATAATTGTATGTAGAAAATTTAATATGAATTTAACCTTTCCCTTAATTGTATAGAATCACATCATATTAACTAAAAAAATTATTTGTTTAAAAATAGTTTAATACAAAGTCTTAACATTTTTCATGTTGAAAGTACTAGTTAATTACCAAATTATATCAAACATGTTATATAATGGGCGTGAAATTAGCGAAGTGGTAAAATGAGTATGGTGGGGAAATTGCCGTTAATTGAACCATAGAGGACAGATTGCCAGTCCCCCAACCAAGGGATCAGATTGTGCAATTTTAGGGGGAGGATTGTCCCGAATGTTTTTTCCTAAGAAGTGTGGCAGATCCACTACTTTGGCCTGTTCCAAGTTGCAACGGCTCCTTCCAAGCCTACCTTAATCAAGTGCAGCTTCCAAATGAAGTAGTCGATTTATAAATTCAGTACTTTAAGAAGTGGACGGACAAGTTATTGGAGGCTAGGGGAAAACAAAGGAAGCCAAAATTACATAAAACCTTTTTATCCAGCTTAAGCTTAGGCAGAGCTGTATTGTGAACTAGAGAAAGAGATCGATGCCCTCTTTCATCGATGGAGCTCTTAAGCTAGAATTTCATTGATGGCTTTGGGCTGAGTGTCAATCTTGGACTTGTCCAGGTCGTCCTGCTTCTGCTGCTGCTCCTTGCCCAGCTTCTTCAACCGGGCCAGCTCCAGATCCCGGCTCATCTTCCTCCTGTACATCTCTGGGAAGGTGATGGGCTCCTCCATGATCGGCTTCTCACCCTCCCTGACCGCCAGCGGGTAGACGATCGCCTCCGGCGCCGGATTCTGGAACGTTGCGATTGAAAGCCGGCAGCTGTTGGAGTTCACCACCGCCTGGTGGTCCGCATTCTTGAACCGCCCGTTGCTAAGGAACTGTACAGAGCACCCCATTGAAAAAAGGGAATGTGGCCTTGTTAAGTAGGAGTAATACAAGAGTAAGAACCAGCAAAGAGACGGGGAAAATGAACTAACATGGCCGTGGTCACCAAGGTTGACGACGAAGGCATTTTCGACGGGCTGGACGGTGATCCAGGTCTTGCCGCCGTCGCGGGTGGCCTGGAGGCCGCCGACCTGGTCCTGGAGGAGGAGGGTGATGGTGCCGGGGTCAGTGTGGCGCTTGAGGCCGAGTGTGAGGTCGGGCTGGGGGCACTTGGGGTAGAAGTTGACCACCACCTTCTGGTCCATGTCCACACAGGCATTGGTCAGGGCCTCCTTGTCCAGTCCCATGGCCTCCGACAGCACCCCGAGCAGCTTACAGGCCAGGCCCATCAGCCTCTCGCTGTACTCCTCCGTAACCTTCCGCCACCCCTCCGGCTTGTCCGGCCACCGCGAGTAGTCCCGTGTCCGCACCGGGTACGAGAAGTAGGTCACAATTTCCCTCCAATCCTGCACAGCCTCCCCCTGCACACCATCCACTGGACCCCATTAGTATTCAACGTGATTGCTCCCCATTAGTCATGAATTCGGAATTAAATGTGATTTAAAGCCCATTGAAAATGCCGTAGAACTCCTCAATTTTCTTCGCTCAGTAATTAATCGCCGTGCGGGGACAAATGTTTGCATGACCACTGATTATGAGTAAAATGCATGACCAAGTGGAAGGAAAACCTTCGAAACCTTTGAATTTAGTTTATAAGTTTCTCTCTCACCACTTAATGATTTGGCCACCAAATTTTGGTAATTAAAAATTGATTATATTAGACAAGTCCACCGGATTAATTAGTCTATATTAATTATGGTTGAAAGAATTCATATAGATTGAAGCTAATTGAACAGAATTCATGCAACATCATTAAATTGTTATGGAATGGAAAAAAAATGCAGAATTTAAAAGCTGTAACCTGCAACTTCTTGAAGAGTATGTATAAACGAAGACGCTGACAAAACTGGATCAATTTTTTACTGAGAAGGGGCTGCGAGGAGGCCGGTACGGACCAGGCCAGCCTGGCCCGACTTACTAAGGTCCGCAGACCTGCCCAGCCTGGCCCGTGCCTACCCCTACTCAAAACTGGGTGTAAGACCTAATATTTCAACTTTTTTTTAATGCACCCTCTATTTCAAAATGAGTGAATATTAAATATATGTACAAGCATGCATCAAACATAAACTATTGTGATTAAAGCCTATTACAAGTATGAAATTGTCGCACAAAGACAAAGCAGTAGGTATTATCGCACAAAGACAAAGAACTAGGTCAAAAGCCAAATAGATATATCCGAGTTACTGGCGTTAGGAGAGTCTAATGAAGTTTTTTTTTAATTTATTTTGCTAGACAGTCGAATGAGCGATACATTAACACATTATACTGCAAAATCATCACTACAAAAATAATAGAATACAAAGAAAATTGAATAGCGTGGGCAACTTAGTGGTAATCAACTGCAAATAACCAGTCTCCATCAAACTGGGTCCTTTTTGTGCTTTTGTTGCTGTAAATCAAGTTGGGTCTCTTTCTGTCTCATAATTAATTAATAGTACACTGAACTGAATACTATCAAAACATATCATCAATTATTGATACAAAAACATGAAACAAGTCATAGCTTGAAGTACACATGATCTGAATTTACGCACAAATTAAGAATCAGAGTTTATATGACAAAGTGAACCGAAAGCTTTTCGAATATGGCAAAAACTGAATCAAAGCCTAGTGTACATGAACCAAGGGGCCATACCTGAAGGTGGCTGGAGACGATGAAGCCACCCTTCTTCCCGCCGGACATGTCAAAGCGGAGCTTCTCCTCGGCCGGGAGGGCGAAGAACTCACGGGCAAGCTTCGTCATCTCGTCAATGAGGGCGTGGTCGACTCCGTGGTCAACTACCTGGAAGATGCCCCAGTCCTCGCAGGCCTCGACGATCTTGCGGCACACCTCGGCCCGCCCCTCGGGGTCGTCCATGGCAGCGAGGGAGATCACCGGAATCTCATTGCTGAACACGTTGTAGGCCACCTTGGGCCGCTCGTCCTCGTCCCTTATGAAGCTCTCCCTCAGTGTCTTCTCCTCTGTCTCCGTCGGCAGGAAGGGCTTCGCCGGCGCCATTGTTTCCGATCACTTCCTGTGACTAGTACTAGAAGGAGTGCACGTAGACCAGTTGTATGTGTTGGTTTAGGAGTCCAAAGCTAAAGAGTGCGTGAGAGGCAGAAGGGGCTGGGCCGGCCTTTTATGGGTAGGGTCAAGAGAGGTGGCCGCTACAACTACCACTTGTGACAACTACCACGCATGCTATTTTAGCCTACTTACCCTGCGTTGGAGACTCACTGAGTTGGCTCAAGACGGGACTGGCTTGGCGCGAGAAAGGAAAAGGCCGACCAAACCGTCCAGCTGCATTGAATGTGAGGTGAGGGCACATGGTAAGGGCAACAGACCGGCGATCCGTTTAGTTATAAGAATCCAGGTTCTAGAAGGATTCTCTCAATTGAACCCACCCATAAGATTAGATTTAGCTGCCACGGTCGAGTTTCGCCTTTATAGTATATTAAAATTAAAATTTAATTATTATTATTAAAAATAATTTAATATAATTAAATTTTTATTTTTATTGGGCTTATGATAATGTTAAAGGTATATTTTAATTAAAAATTTTATTAGCATTAGGTTAGGAGACTTAATTACCTATAAATATGTAAGAGTTATGCCCTATTTAAAAAATACAAAAATCAAAAGAAGAAATTAGTACCTTTTAATTTGTATTCAATTATTTTCTTTTATCTCTCTAATTTATCCTCTGTAGACATCGATCTATATCACTGCACCCCGAGGAAAATATTTTTAATGATCACTTTAATAATGAGCCTATCATAAGGAATATATAAGAAACCTTCATCCATGAGATCGATAGTATAGATATTAGTGTACATTAGCCTAACGTGCACTAATATATGCACTATCAGTCTCAAATATCAAAGGGTCTCATGAGTTCTTTACACAAGGTTCTAGAAGGATTCTCTCAATTAAACCCACCCATAGATTTGATTTAGCTGCCACGGTCGAGTTTCGCCTTTATAGTATATTAAAATTAGAATTTAATTATTATTATTAAAAATAATTTAATATAATTAAAATTTTATTTTATTGGGCTTAAGATAATATTAAAAGTTTATTTTAATTAAAAATTTTATTAGTATTGAGATTAGGAGACTTAATTACCTATAAATATGTAGGAGCTATGCTCTATTTAAAAAATACAAAAATTAGAAGAAGAAATTAGTACCTTTTAATTTGTATTCAGTTATTTATTTTTATCTCTCTAATTTGTCTTGTGTATAGACATTGATCTATATCATTGCACCCTGAGGAAAATATTTTTAATGATCACTTTAATAATAAGCATATCATAAGGAATATATAAGAAACCTTCATCCATGAGATCGATAATGTAGATATTAATATATGTTAGCCTAACGTGCACTAATATATGCATCATCAGTCTCAAATATCAAAGGGTCTCATGCGTTCTTTACACAAGGTTCATTGTCAGAGGAGAACATGGAAAACTCTTCCCAATTGAAGAGGGGCCAATGTGTTTATATTTCAAGATGGATGAAAGCATTTTTAATGGTAGATGTCAAATCCATTTAACGTCTACCGTAGACAAAATTGAAGTCCCCACTTCAACCCTGTGCCATTTCCTACATGGAAATGGTGCCCCTCACTTTCAACTTCAAATTTGAAGTCCTATGTGGAGACATCAAATGCATTATTTTTTTATATTTTAGTCATTATTTTCTAAGGTTTTGGTATCTTTTACTTGTATTTGATATTTATAGTTAAGAGTCTACGTTGCCACATGGGCAATTGGAGATGTCAATTGAACCACTTAAACTTCTCCAATAGCTCAATTTGGTATCTCCTCTTGAAGATGTTTTGAAGAGTCTCTCACCCTCTTGATACAATTAGTAGATAGGCAAACTCCCCATCCTGAAATTTACTCTAATTTTATACAAATTATCAATCTTGAAAATCAATGATACATGCTTGGAGACTCTCACATGGCCAGTAGCACTAGTATTCTAATTTCTTTAAGGTTTTCAATTCCTTTCATATTCAGGATTCAGTACCGTGAATAAGTAAAGAGTGGTGACGTGCAGTGATCAAATTCCTAATCCTATACGAAACTCTAAGTGCTCTCTTTTAGGCGAGAAACTTTTGTTCTGTTGCTCAATGCTTCCTACTATCTGTGGCTCGATTGAAATTATTGTTGGCCTATAAAAACTAAAGCCAAGCAAATCCTAAGATGCAAAATTAGAAGGTAGGATTTCCAAAAGGACTCCAGAGTTAGCCATTTACGTTTGGGTAAAAGATCGATATTATCCCATTTCATATGATCAAAGTTTATGTAGAATGAGTCATTCCACCCATCCTCTCCAATGGTTGGTCTACACTATGGCCACCCTGCTTTTTTGTTTTTTTATGAATCACCCTTGTTATCCACCTTAGGATGGGGCCATGAAAAGAGCCCACTGTAACTTGTTGACCATTCCTGAGAAAAGCTCTGACCATTTTGGACCATATTTAACTTCCAAATTGGCCTAAATTTAATTTTATTATAAAATGAGTTCATATACAGAGGTCTAACACAATTATATGCATTATTCAATTGAAACCAAACATAAAATTGAATAATTGTAGCAAGTCTCATTGATTTCATAACTGAAGAACAACATAAAAGAGCTTTAGAAACCAAACACAACGGATGTTTACGATCATGAAAATAGGGCGCGCTCTTGTAGAAAATCAAATATCTTTGAAGCTATGATGTTCTTCTCATTGGTAAAATTCACATTTGAGAATAGGTGTGCACTTTGAGAAGTTAGCATTTTTTTTAAAAAAAATATAATCTTTGTGGCTATTAATAGTATGGATTTTAGGATATGGTTCATTTTCATATGTTGGATATGGTTTATTTATTAAAAGGATGATGATATTCCAAGAGTACTTTCTATCCAATAAAACCTTACGCCATGTTTTGATTAGACAAAAAAAAAGGTCTTCCTATTGTCAAAGTGTCAAATGGAGATGAGACAGTACATGTTACTCAAAGTAGCTTGCCCAATCCAATGGCCCGCGATGTCCTAGCTCACACATACTCATATTAATAAGACTCTTAAAATTAAAAGTGGTTTGGGTGAATTCCAAATCAATCTAAACTCAATTTAATAGTCACAAGATCTTGCACAAATCAATGATTGTATCATTTGAATGTAAGACATTCTAGCTTTCATCTGTTCTAGCATAATTATATTTTTTTAAATAAAAAAGTAAATAATGCTGCTAAAATAGCAATTTGAGTCTTCTTATAGTTGGATATAAAGAGGAAGCCTCCAATTATTTATCATTTGTAAGTTATGTTAATGGTATGAATGTCTTGTTTTCTTGTCTGTTATCTCCAGACTCAAGCATATGGGTAATGTGACAACAAATTAATTTCCATTTGCATTATATACATACACATAGATAACATATAGCCATTAGAAGGGTACAAAATATGAATCTTTAGTTGGTATTCAGAAACCTAAACTAGTTCCAAACAACTAGAGCATTGCTAAATCTACTTCACTATCATTCTCTACATCCCAGTCATAAGATGATTAATATTTAGTTCATCCCGAGGTGGACATTTCATCTAACATATTGGTCGTACATAAAGCCTAAAATATTCTTGGCAGAGTTGCATTGGTGAAGGTGATTAGTGTTAAACCACTTTTGGGATTTCCACCAGCCCCTTATGAGATCACAACCATAAAGAGCATGAGTGACATCCTCATTCTCTTTTTGATATAACCACACAAAGCATTGAAAACTACCTTTCTCTTAGCCATATTACATTTTGTTGGAATGATGTTTTGACTCACCCTCCAAGCAAATAACTTTTTTTTGGTACATTAATCTTCCACAAACTTCCAAAAGAACTTTTTCTTATCACCATTTGAACATTTTTCTTGTCCTCCATTTCAAGAATGTCTGTACCCACATTATAGGTAGACTTGATTGAGAGCACTCTTTTTTGTTTCCTATCCATATCCATTGATCCTCCAAAAAAATTTGGCCAAGAAGAATACTTGTGATGATCTTGGCCTCATGAGCGAGAAAGAATCTTAATAAGATCTTTCATTCAATAGAGTCTTGCCCTATCACCTAGAAGCCTCAATGGGGATGTCATGCAATACCCTCAATATGAGATTGCCCATATTGCACATGTTTTGATTCGCATATTTTTTACACATTAATGTAGAATTTTTGGGGGAATCCTAGAAGGGGTAAGGAGGGGAGGTGCGGAGGGGAGGGGGGATGGAGAAACTCAAAAGCAAGGAATAGGAGTCCTCGTCGCCGGAGTCCGAAGTATCAAGCTTTGTCGGGTCGGAGAGGAAGCTCTCTGGGTTCGGGTTAAGGTTGGTGGGGAGGAGGAGGGTGGATATGGAGGATTTAAAAGAATTAAATAATATTTTTTATCATAGTAGCTTCAAAAATCCGTCTAAGTATGGTGATTTCATCGTTCAAAACAACGGGTCCAGGTTAAGGTTGGTGGGGAGGAGGAGGGTGGATATGGAAGATTTAAAAGAATTAAATAATATTTTTTTATCATAGTAGCTTCAAAACGACGAAATCACCTTTTCGTTACCCTTCTCCAATGTGGCAGCAATGCTACCATTAATGTTGTACATTCACATTCACTTTAATTTTTCATTAATGCATCACATTCACATTAATGTTTCGTTGTTTCAATGATGTCATGAATCCATGTTTATGGATTTGGTGACTTTTTTTTAACAACTAATGCAGTTGAGGAGTTATTATCATTTATTAGACTATTAGCCTTTTGGGCAATGGAAAACTATTAAAAAGTTAAAACCCACATTAGTTTCAGCCTTAGAGCATCAATTCTTTTTTTGTTTTTTACAAAGAAATTAACTAATAATAACTTAG
Source organism: Saururus chinensis (assembly GCA_035235625.1). Classification (NCBI taxonomy): domain Eukaryota; kingdom Viridiplantae; phylum Streptophyta; class Magnoliopsida; order Piperales; family Saururaceae; genus Saururus; species Saururus chinensis. The sequence goes on from CP141141.1 coordinate 3,505,643, forward strand.
ACATAGTAAGTGATAAGTAACAAAAAACACTAAAGAACCGGGTTTACCCCGGGTCTGCAATAATGACAATCGGTTTATGGGAGTTGAAACGGCCAAAAAAAGAGCAATCCGGTTTGCAATAGAATCCATGCAAACCGGGAGAACATTAATTCGCGATTTCGTCGTTTAGAAGGATGAAATCGCATGAAGTTGATTTTGTCCTAAAGGATGAAATCTGTTCAAGTTTAAGATGTTAAACCGGTTTCGTCGTTTAGAAGGACGAAATCAACTTAACCTGATTTTGTCATTCTAAATGACGAAATTAGCTAAAAATTTTTAAAAAAAGTCATCTAAGTACCAACTGCTTGGGTGGCACCTGTATGGTAAAAAAGAATACCACTTTAAAAAATATTTCTTAAAGTAGTCTAAAGTGGTAAATATTTTTTTAATTATTATTTAAATAAATTTTCCACTAAAATGTAAACAAAATGGGTCACGAGCGGAATTTTCGTTCACAAAAGTCCACCCTGCCCCCTTCACATCTCTCTTCTCTAAAGAATCCCCCCCCCCCCCCTTTTTTTTCTTGTTACAAGAGATACCAACCCACAAAACCTCTTCCGTACTAGATTTCCTCTTATCTATGAAACTGGTCTTCCTGTGAACTGCCCGCTGAAAAAGAAAAAGAAATCCACCCCTATTCGTTTTGTTACAACAGATACCATACTAGATTTCCTCTTATCAATAACTACCCACCATGTGGGGCCTAAGTTCAAACAGGACTGATCAAACGCTAACCCCTTTAGAGTTCAACGCAGTATACGCAACACTTTTCCCCTTCATCTATCAAAAAATTTTGACGTGCAAAAATTTCCTTTGATGATACAAATTACACCAACACAATCAATTAATGCTCATAAGTTCAATTTTGATAAGGAGAACGAAAATCATCATATGAATTGACAATAAAAGTTTATAATTACATTTTAAAAAATCTCATAATACAGAAACTTAAATACAATGAAGATACATTTTGCACTACAACATTAATACATTAGCCAAAAAGGATAAAAAAAAATACACTTTCTTTAGACATGAGGGGAAGAGTTCTTCAGCTTTGGGACTTTAAAATTAGATGAAAATAGCCTTAATGGTTCAAACTTGCAAGATGTATCAGGTCGAGCTCTCTTTCTACTTCCCTGATCAAATACATACACACAATATATTAGAAAACTTCACAAGTGAAGCAGCTTACAATGTCATTATATAATACAGATAAATAACTTCACTATGTGCATATTATGGTCAAATACCAACCACGGAAGATACTCATTCACAACTGGTTTCACTTTTAACTAAATCAACACAATCAACTTTACAAAAATAGAGTAGCAAAAATAAACAGTTTGTAAAAGAACTAGAATTTTTTAATACAAGTATACATAAATTCCAAAACTGAACTTATTCAGAAACAAAATTGTATCTGAAAAAACACCTACAGTACTAAAGACGTTGTTCTTGTGGTAACATGGTTAGGGATGCAAATGCATCAGGAATGACTCAGATTTTGCAAATTCTAAGACTCTGCCCACTCTTAACTCTTGGACCAGCGGACCTTACTAACCTGATTAGCTATAATTTCATATTTTTTCCAAATACCATATTTTAATTTGTAACAATATAAAGATCAACTTCAGATACCACAAATATATTACTGATGACAACCAAAAAATCCTAATAAAGGGTGGAAGAATAAATATACTTTTATATAGTACATTTTATTTCATTTACTGATACAGATTAGTGACTCCTGCCTGCATCAATCTATTTCCACAGCAAATAAAATATTGCGCAATGGCAGCTGACAATCAGCAGTTATCCACAGTTATTTTCTTCTAAAATAATGGGTGTGCATGGTTTTATGCTTTAATAAGGTATCAAGATGACATCAAACTTAAGAAAGGCAGCAGTCGATTATTAAAATATCTAATCTACCTTCATTACAATAGTGCTTGATAGCATAGTCATGACACAAATCCACTACAGGTTGCCAGACAGTTGAGTCCAGTAACTACCATTTACTTCAAATTTTGTTCAGTGGTTAAAGGAAAATGCCACAACAAAAAAAAATCCAAACTCTATATGTTATCATTATTAGGCACTTGTACTTGAGATTATCAAAAGAAAGAATGCAAATGCATTTTAAAGGTTTCATTGCCAGCTATACACTCCCAAAAACAAATGAGCTATACTCATCTCAGGAAACTAATGCACACTATTAAATGGTTAACAGGCTCATGCTTATATTATTGAATTTCATTTACAATCACATGATGAAAGCAAAAATACTATACATAATTGTGACATAGACCACAGAAGACAAGCATCTTTCACAACCACAGTATTTTTAAGTACACAACTTGAAACTCCTATCAGTTTAGCTATTATAAATAACTATATGAGCATAACAAAAGGACTTAGCAATTAAAAGGTCAGAATGTTATCCATGATTTATATGGAACATACCTTTTCAAGAATTATTGCCCCAGAAGAGGCTTGGAGAGCGGCAAATTCCCTCTTAAGTCTAACTAGACTCTGTCCAATTTCGCCATCTTTTGTGCCACCACTACTAGACTCAACCTGGGAGCATTTCTCTGCTGGCATGGACAAAGACTTTCTAGAACTTCTCCTCAGATTTCCACTAGTATCACTCTTTTTTTTGCCAGCACTAATTGACTCAGCCTGCGAACATCTTGCCAATTGCATGGACGAAGAATTTCTGGAAATCCTTAATAACTGAAGCTCTTTGGACAGTTTAGATATCTTTCTGGAGCAATCATCCAAATTCTTCTCATGGTTTGCAATTTCTGCTTCTAAGCTACCAATGGTCATATCCTTTTCTTTAACCAATAGATTAGATTTATCTGCAACTTGTTGTAAGTCAGTTATTTTCTGATTAGCATGCTCAAGTTCAGAGCGCTTAGCCTTCAAGAGGTTGTGATAATTAGACTCCATCTTCTTCAATTGGTTCCATACAAAATTTCTTTCTTGCAGAAGTGCATGCACCTCAGTGTTCTTCTCAGAAGTGAGCTTCTCATTCATCCGTTTCAATTTTTTTATTTCTTCATGCAATTTCCGGGCACTCATTTCATCTCGACCATTTGCATTGTTTTTTTTTTCAATTTCTGTAATTTGCTCTTCTAACTTACTCTACAAGAAGCAGAGATTAAAAGTTATTAGCTTGTGAATCAGAGAACTTCTGAAAGCATTTGATATTTAACAAAAATATTTTACAGAAATAAGAACATAATCATACCTTACGCTCTGTTTCCTTTGAAATAAAGTACTTAACCACAAATTCCAGATCTTCCAAATCACTGTAAGCACGATCTGTAAGCACAGTGAAAACAATATTTAAATCTTAATGTAAAATTCCATATGTATATAGCACATAGAAAACGAAATCTTTTCCTACTAAGTTCAAACATCGTCATTATCATCAATAACAACACCACCACCTTATCCTATTTGTATGGGGTCTGTGACACTGACATCTTTTTAAATTGGCAATGACCTTTTCTGATATGCCATTTGAAAAAGTGACGATTTAAATCCAAAAACCCAAGAAGGTCAATTTAAAAATAGCAGAAAAGAATGATGACTCCACCATCCTTTTCCTTTCTTTTTCTTTGAGCACAAAACCAGTCTCGCTTTCATTTGCCACTCAAATGCATAGCACCTTCCGTAGTTAGGCTCACACTTCCCCCTTTCCTCATCAATTGACCATATGCCTTACTGTGTGTGAGTATATGATGCAGGATATTTCCAGTAGTTGAGTAGCAAGTAAAGCTAAAACGGGTTAAGTGAAGTTTGGCTTAAAAAAAATGACTACTTCAAGCGAAATTCACTGGTATTTTGACTACAAGATTAACATTATCATCAGAGTGGGCTTCTCTTACTAACACAAGCAATGGGTTAAGAAGAGTTGAGTAGCTAGTAAAGCTAAAACGGGCTAAGTTAAGTTTGGGTTTGAAAAAAAAATGACAACTTTAAGCGAAATTCACTGGTATTTTGACCACTACGAGATTAACATTATCATCAGAGTGGGCTTCCCTTACTAACACAAGCAATGGGTTAAGAAGAGTTGATTAGCTTGTAAGGCTAAAACGGGTTAAGTTTGGGTTTGAAAAAAAAAATGACAATTTTAAGCAAACTTCACTGGTATCTTGACCACTACAAGATTAACAGTATCATGATAGTGGGATTCTCTTACTAACACAAGCAATGGGTTAAGAAGAGTTGATGACTCAAAAATTCTGCCCCGGGCAGTTTTCTGCTTGCTTGATTCAGTGGTTCCACCAACTAGATCCTCAAAAATGATTCAGCTGATACAGAGGTGCACAGATTCAAGGTGCCCTGTGGCAGTAATGAATAGTGCTATAAGCCGTTGTTTTAACTGTAAGGTTGCCATGACTGAGTCACTTTGGAGATAATAGGCAGGTCTCCTAGAATGGACATGTAGCCTACTGTTACCCTCAGCCCCACACATACCGATATACACTTTCAAATTTCCAAAGTAAATTACAAACCCCGCTTATCAAAGAGTCTTTAGCATATGGTATTGTTTAACAAATAAATTTACATTTAAAACCTATGTTTTGATTATTCCATTTTAAAATTTCATTGGAAACAGTTGTTTTAATTACACTAAAAGATGAAAAAACCTCGTACACTAACACCAAAGTCACATGGAATACTTCAAACTGGGGAAATACACTATCCCATCAAAATTGTTTCTGACTACGGAAAAACAGGAATCCCAGTTAATCATACAAGTTCATCAAAGACAATGCTTAACACACATTGTCTCTGACGGATCTCCTTTATGTTTGCAACAATGCAATTTCCTTTCCCACTAACAAAGGACGTCATGTAGTCCACCAAATATCAACATCCCAATAAACAACAAATAAAGGGGAAAACAGGAAACCCATGTCTAGTAAAAGTTCAGCAGTTCAATGGCTTGAATGGCATTATATATAACAAATAGCCTCTTGATTCAAAACGTAACGACAGGAGAAGGTTTACCACGCCCTATACACAATTTTCATCATTGGCGAAATTAAAAACAAGACCCTACTAAACCCTAGTTTCTTCAAACTGAAAAAAACATCTGGAAGAAAACAAAAACCAAATACCTGATTTCCTCTTGTAAAGAGCAGTCTCCCTGCGCCCTGTCGCCACCATCAGTTCCATTTTGGCATTTGACAACATCTGATCCATCTCCGCCTCCGTAAGCGACGCCCTCATCTAAAACAACAGAAAACCCATAAACCCACTGCGCCGAACAAATCCTAAAATCTGAGAAACTGCCCAGAACCCCCAACATCGAAAATCAAAGAAACAAACTTTTAAGCCCCATTCTTCTTTTCACCTTAGCAATGTGGCCTTGAAGGTGGTCCACGTCGGAGAGCCAGCGCTCGTGGAGGCTGAAGAAGCGATCTTTTAGAATTTGGCGCTCGCCGACGAGGGCTTCGACCTCCGACTGCTTCAGAAGGAGGAGGTGGAGGAGGTTCCTGTAGATCTTCTGCCATGTCTCCTCGTCTTGCCCCATCACTGCATCAAATCCACAGAGACAGAGGGAGAGGACAGCAGAGAACTCTCAAAACAAGAAGTTTCAGAGTTTGGATGCTCGATCAAGAAGGGGGGAAGTTGGAGCCTTGGAGGGAGAGAAGAAGGTGAGGAAGAAGGGAGAGTGGAGTTCGGATTTGGGAAGTTGCAACGGTCGAATCAGGCTATCGCTAATTCTCGTGTCGTCGGGGCGGATTGTGGGCTTTCGGGGGTCTTTGCCCTTGATCGGCGTCGTATCCATCAACCTGGACGTGGGCCCAACTCCTCTAAGTGGTGACCCACATATTTGCACCTGTTGGTTTATGGATGGGCTCGTACTGATGGCGCAGAGGCCGGCGGCGGCCGGCCCACTGCCTTATAAAACCCAATATGACCTCTCCAATTTTTTGCCCAAGTAAGATAGCTTTTTTTTTTTAGGATAATTTTTACTAAGACCTAGAGGTCATCCATATTTGTTAATATGTTTACAATAAAAAGTATATATTTGTAGTTTTCCCCTACGACTGAATCCTTCCTCACTTTTTGGTAAGCCCTACTCTCTTGTACATTTTTTTTAATTTACAAAATACTAGTCAAAGGGTGAATGCAAATGCACGCGTTAACATTAAATATTTATTCATAAGGGGCAAAATCAATGATGTCATAATCACTAATTCTAAATTAGGGATTTAAGGGTAAACAAACAACAACCTGTGGAACATTGCTCTGATACCCCTATTGGGTCATACCGCAGCAAAAGCATAGTGGGAGTGGACCTGATGGGGTTACCTAAAGCATAAAAATTGCCCTTTTTTTTATAGAGTCTCGTTTATATGAGTTCAAGCTCATGCGCACCTACGTGAGCCCAGGCTCTATGGGCCGTCGGATTTATATTCGATGACTCATAATACTCAAGGGTATTTAAACTCTTTAATATTATAGGCCGTAAGATGTAAATCTGATGACTCATAGATCTTGGGCTCACGCAAAGCTCATATAAACTTTTTCCTTTTCTATATGTTATTATCATTAAGTATATAAACACATGTAATAATTATTTAATTAAATACATAATGATCTAATATAAACACAAACTTTAAAAAAAGATTCAAAAATGACCTCACTACTTTTCCAATTCAAGGATTAGCCTCCAATAAAATCATCAACAAGTTACTTACTTTAATTACTATATAAAATAAGGTTAAAGAAAAATACCATGTAAAAAATACTCCCTTAGTCCTATATTAATAGTTACATTTTTAAAAAAATAGTTATTTTTATTTAATGGTGAAACCTACATCTAAGAGAAGGAAAAATAAGCTTATAATACTTTTTTTTAAGTACCCAACCACTTAAATTGAACAAAAAAGAGATATTAATATGGAATAATTTTTCTCTAAATGGAGCTATTAATATTATAAGATCTTCTAATTTTAATCTTTTTTAGTTTAGTGTAAAAATTGTTTATTTCAGTTTGATTTAATTTTCTTGAGGTAATAGGTTAGTTTAATTATAAATTTCTTAAGGTTTAATTTTAGTTTAGTGTATAACTTAATTCATCTAATTTCTACAATTTGATGTCAATTTTCCACTTAAATTCCTTAATCAAGGAAGTGGGCCCCACTGTGGGACCCACTTCTATGTCGGGTAGTGTTCTAACCCATTATGCTGCCAACTTTCTCTTCATTTGTCTAAGTGGGCTTGGTTTGGTAAATTTCATTTGTGGGTCTAATGCACACTTATGGGTCATTTAAAGCCTATTAGTCTATTTTCAAACATAATAATTGAAATTTCAGCCCATTAGTCACTTACTATAAAAAGAAAAACCCTATCTCATTCTCAATTAGGGAAAGTGTAAGATTTGGAAGAGGCTATGGCTATACCCTCATTTTCCAAAGAGGAAATCTATCTTAAGGTAATTTTTTTCTTAAATCCTTCCAATTTTGTCTTAATAATTTCATGTTTCACCTCTTAAATTATAAGTTTATTTCCATTAAGTTCATCTCTTTAATTTTGATTCAAAACCCTAATCCATGTGATTTTCATTTTTAACCCAATCAAGTCTTAGATTTATCATCTCCATGTTGATTTGAATCTATTTTGGTGAAAAAACTTAGATTTTGCTTAGGACTAATAAAAATTGTAACTTGTAGCTAGAGATTTTTTAGCTTTAAAATCATTTAAGAGGTTCACAATCCAATTAGAAGCAAGGGATTTTCATTTGGATAGGTTTTCTTGTATTTAATACTATGTTTGTGGATGAAATCATATTCATGAAGAATTGATATGACTTGAATCTCTTTTAGTCTTTGTTTTGGATTTACGACTATGTTTCAAATATTTTTACTTTATTTTTTGCTCTCAAATTTGTCTAGAGTAGATTATCATGTCTAGATCATATTCATAATTTTAAATTTTTTTAGAATGATATGTAATTATTAATTTTTTTGGAATACATAATGTATAATAAAACAGTTCTATGATTCTGTGTTTAGAAGCGCGCTTAGGGATGAAAATGTATGATTTTTTGTTCATTCTTTTTATGATGGATTAATATGTGTTATGAGCATGTTGTAAAAATTTTAAGTCATTTGAAGCATGATAAGTCAATGATATAATCATATTTTTGAAGGTTGACAAATTTGGCAGAACTGCACAGTCTCATTAATTAAATCACAAAAATTATTTTTTGTAATATTTTTATATGATATTTAATTATATTATAATTAAGACTATGGTGTAGGTTTCTGTAAATTTTTATGTTGATTGGAGTTTATTTGCTATTGTTTCTAAAATGTAAAAGTTTAATGTTGTGATTATGCTAAAACATCTACTTAAACTATTATGGGGATAAATGAATATATGTTTAATTTTAAGTGGAATTTTGATAATTTTTTCATAATTAATTCATGTTTCTAGTAGAATATGATCATGCCAAAGTAGGAATAGTTACATATGCTAAATTAATTAGGTATGAAGAATGTTTTATGTGTTTTAGCTTTATTATAGAGATGACTATGTATGTTTAAGCTTAGTATAATGCCCTACTTGTCTTAAAGTAGTATTTCGATTATTTCTTCATGTGTACCCCAGGATATCAGTAGCTTATGACCAAGAAAGAACACAAATATTTACATATGTCATATTAATTACAAATGAACCATGTTTCACATGTTTTAGCTCAATTATGAACATGACTATGTATGTATCTCTCATCCATGCTTTCACATGACCTTCTTTGTCACAAATGGGCCATGTGTCATGCATAGTAGGATTGATTAGAAAATTTTTACCTATGCTTGCATCCATTAAACCTTGCTTACGTATGTATCATGTTGTATACAACATAAAAATGATTTGTTAAGCCATGATTAACCATATTTAACCGTGATTAGCATATTGGATGTTGTAGTTTTTTGGATTAGTGGTATCGGAGATTAATCACGAGTTTTACGTACGTCCCTTGAGGGCGGGACTTTCTATCCTCTCGGCAAGTTTTGCGGCTCCTTGAGGGGGTGTTTTATCCTCATGTGAGAAGAGTAGAATACAATAATGAGTTAAATTGATGTGACTTTTCTGGACTTGAGAATCCAGGTTGGTTTGTTCGTATGCATCTGCTTACCACGAATAATTTTCAGTCAGGATTTACCAAATTGCTTCAATCTTCCTTTTTAGGAATGCGAACTTCCTTTTTAGGATTTTCAGGGTGAGTAGGCTTGCTCCGATTTCGGCCAGGGTGAGCAGGTTGATTTCTTATTGAAAAACATTCATCGTGCTATTTGTGTATGTTATATATGAATTATAGTGCTCGTTGACACAGATTGCGTAGGAACAATGATGTTTATATCTACACAAGTGTGTATAGAATGATAAAATTTAAATATGTTGGATGAATGTGTATTGTTACATTTGATTATGCAAGGTGAATGTGAATGATAATTCTTGATTCATGAAATATGTGAATGAACCATGAGATTTAAATGAACACACGAGTTGTATATGTGTTTATGAATTATGATGGAGACTATGATGCACAGGTGTAGATGTGATGCATGAATGAGATGATTTTTATAGAATGAATGCATGTGGTGTTAACATGAGTTCATGTTTTAATTAAAACCCTTACCGAGCTAAGTTCACCCCTCTTTTGTTTGTGGTTTTGCTTTTGGGGTTGTATGTTGTGCCATGTAGGTGCTCAGGAAGGATTATATTAAGAGCATGAGGATGTGTAGTTACATGATGAGAGGGGGCTAGTTACTTTAGCTTATTATAGACTTATGTCATATTATGATGATGTTAGAACTTTATTATTTTTCATGTTTTGGATAGCCTTGTGAAGGCTTAAACATGTTATAACCTTGTGGACTTGTGAGTATTTTCATTATGAGATAATGTAGGTGTGATGATGAATTAAGTAAGACTTTAATTTTTCTCTTTTACTATATGTTATTTACTTTTGGACAAAGGTCATGTGTTGTGTACTTCAATGTAACCCTATTGGGTTAGTCTTTCACTTCGTCGCGCCTTGTTGCTTCTCCTTAGAATGGGTTCAGGTCAAAGGTGGGTGTGGCGGGGCATGACAAATATAGAACAGAGGGAATATAGGATTAGGTAGGAGAGCACCAAAGACTTATTTGTATGAAATAAATAGATTGCTCACTAGTTTCTTCAAGTCACATATCACCATGCCCTCATTGCCAACATGGCATCTCAAAAAGTCCAGCACACTTTTCAAAGCGTGGAGAGAGAAAACTGTTATTTTGTCTTTTTGTAAGAGAGAATAAAAGGGGAAAGGTGTAATTTTGTCTTCTTATTCAAGAGAGAAGAACATAGGAAAGAGGGAGATTCTCCCAAGAAAATATAAAAAATGGGTGATGGCTAATATATGGGGAGTGCGTAGTTATTGCTTCTCAAACACCTTTTTATACTTATTTTATCTTTAATTAATCATACCCATGTAGGCTTGGACTTTCCAAGCCCAATATACTTTATAAACAAGTCCAACTTAAGCCTATCTATGGTGTCTCCTACATAAGTGTGGGTGCTCAATGGGCCCATGGAGGTATTGCCCACTCTTCATGGCCATGCCCCATAAAAGAGCCGACCCCTATTTATCAACAATGGTCGCACACACAATCACATTAAGTAGGGCCCACATAATAAGTGATATGCATAATATAATTTGTAATTATATACAATTAATACATTATATAGTATATGTAGGAAAGTACTCAAGTGATCAAGCTTGCCTACATGTTTACCATACATTATAAGGTTGTGTGTCTACCACCACATTCCCTTGGACCTCGTGGGCCCCACCAACTCAACTCAATCCTAATTAAATGGTTCAAAATGGGCCAATCCCATACCTTGAACATTCAACTTTGTCTAATTTTTCAAGAATGCACCTACCCACGTAATAGGCAGACTTAAATGAGAACACTCATTTTTTATTTCCTATCCACATCCATTGATCCTCCAACAAAATTTGGGCAAGATGAATACTGGTCATGATTTGGGCTTTGTGAGGGACAAAGATTGACTCAATATGATCCTTATTTCATTCAACAGAATCCTGCTCTATTAGTTCACTCACTTTTGCCTCATCACCCAGAAGCTTCAGGGGGTATGTCACATAATACCTTTTAGGCTTGGGTGGAGATCCAATAGTCACCCCAAATATTGATGGTCTTTCTATTACCTACCCTCGAGTAAGTAACTCTTTCAAGGATTTTTTACCCTTGATCAAACTTCACCAAATGTATGAGAAATTTTGTTTTCTAGGTGCTTCCAAGAAGCTAACATATGAATAATATTTCTCTTTAAAAACACAACAAAGCAGAGAAGAAGAGTTTCTTCATAGCTTCCAACCCTGCTTAGCAAGCAGGGCCAAGTTGAAGGTCTTCATATTACAAAGACCAATTCCCCTTTCCTCTTTTGAGCCAGCAAGATCACTCCATTTCAACCAATGAATCTTGCTACCCACCTTTAGATTTTCCCTACCAGAACCTACACATCAATTTTCTAATTTCATCGTAGAGGGCATATGACATTTTAAAACATGACATTGCATAAGTTGCAAACATGACTTACTGATTTAATAAACACTGATCTCCTTTCTTAAGACAAGTTTTTCTCTTTCCACCGTTGCATCTTTTCCCATATTTTGTCTCTAATATCTTAAAAGACTCCTTCTTGGACTTCCCTACCCTTGGAAGACCCAAATACCTATCATATTGCTTAATTTCAGCCACCCCTACCATATCTTTTTTATCATTTCTGTTGTGCTTTCCCTTGTATTTTGGCTAAAAACTAAGCTCAATTTTTCATAGTTAACTTTTTGTCATGACATTTTCTCATAAACATGTAGTTACACTTATTGCACTTTTCTACACTCAATTTTAGTTGCTTTGCATAAGACAATACTATCATATGCAAAGAATAGGTGATAAAGAAGGAAGCAGTTCTTTTGATCTTTAAGTGGCACATTAGAGGGCTATGAGTCTCTTGGAGCAAAGAAAGAGACTGGTGTAGAAAGAGACTGGCCTATTTATCCCTACCTTAGCCCTTTCCTAGTGTAGAAAGAGCTGGTTGGAGCTTCATTAGGAAAACTGACTAAGAGACTAAGGTGATACATGCCATAATAATTTTAACCCATCTAGCATTGAAACCCAATTTGGTCATTAAACCCTCCAAAAAGTTATGCTTAACTTTGTCAAATGCTTTACTTATGTCAAGCTTTATAGCCATATTTACTTCTTTACCATAAGACTTGTCACTTATATCATGGACATTTTCATAAGCAAGCATGACATTGTCGATTATCTGCTTCCCTGCTACAAAAGAACATTGGTTTTCATAGATGATCTTGTAAAGAATCTTCTTTAATTTGTTTGTCATAACTTTTGCCACTAACTTATATCCCACATTGCAAAGACTTATTGACATGAAATATTAAATTTCTTGGTTGGCTCTTCTTAGGGAGTAGGGTTATGAATGTCTCATTAAGATTATAAAGGATTTGGGCAGATGTTAGGCATCTCACCACTGTATCTACTATATTTCCACCCATAATATCTCAAAATGTTTGGTAGAAAATGGCAAAAAAACCATCTAGCCCTGATGCCTTGTAGGGATCCATTTGAGCTAGAGCTCTACTTACTTCCTCCTTAGTGAACTCAACCAAGATATCCTCATTCATGTCCTAGATTCCCCATTATTAAATAGGATTTGACCAAGAGGATTTGGTGGCAAATCAAGGGTCATAATCTTAATGAAATTTGTGATGAGTTCCACATCTAGCAGCTGCATGTAGAAGCATGTGAAGAATGTTATAGTTATGCTCACGAAGTATGTATGTTTGGCTTCTACTATGAGAGCCCAAGCTCCTCCTGTGAAAGTATGTATTTTTTTTATGACGAAGGCCCAAAATGGGCAATGAGAGCCCAATCTTCTCTTGTGAAAGTAAGTGTTTTTTTATGACAAAGGCCCAAAATGGGCAATGATTAAACATTAATAAGGCAACAACATACAACCATTATAAACAAGCCAACACAATCGCCCCGAAGGCATGAACTCAATAACCCATCCACGAAACAGGACATCAAACTGTAACAAAGCAAAAACACACCATAATGTTGGCCAAAAGCCGATCCCCAGGGGAGGGCCTAATCAGTAGTACAAACTCATTCCTCGAATGCCCTTCGGAGAGAAAAGTCACTGTCACTTCGGGCAAATAAACCACTACCACCCTACTACCACCCTGGGCAGATAGAACCACTACCACCATGAGAAAAGAACCCATAGCCACCTCAGGCAGATCGCACGTGACAAAGCAAATGAAGGAGTGCACACCCAACTTCACAAAAGCCATCGGCCAAAGAACCCTTGGACCTGTATCCATCTGCAATAGTATGTGAGGCACGCCCAACATGAACGTAGACCACAAAAAGCTCGACATCACTGGTGAAAGATCTTCCCCAACGACATTGGGGGTAGGATGAACCGCCAACACCAAAAGCATAAACACATGTAAATAAATGTAACTAAGTCCAACCATCTGCTGATGACCAATATATGAAAGGCAGTGTAATAACTAAGTTGAGATGCTGAGAGTATGAAGGGGATATAGAGGGGCCCGAAGGAGGAGAGAAGGTGGAAATGTGGAGAAAACGGGGTGTCAAGCAAAAACATTTTTCATACTCCGCCCTAACAATGAGCCGAGCGTAAGGAATACACGTAAAGTGTTCAGTTTCAAGATCGACAGCGCACATGCTAGCGCATGTTAGTGTAAATATCACTTACGCTAACATGCACTAGCATGTGCACTATCGATCTTAAAAATGAATGTTGCACATGTGTTCCTTATGCTTGGCTCACGATGAGTAGGGAGCATGAAAAACACTTCTGTGTCTGGCTAGTAAGTTGTGGGTGAGGGAAGGGGTGGGATGGTAGAGGTCGTGGAGAGAGTAGATCATGGATGGGAAGAAAAGGGATGACTTTATGAGCTAGAGTGGAGGGGGAAAAGGAGGATGAGAAGGGAAAGGTGAGAGAGGAGAGCTAGTTGTCGACGAGGCTTGGACTAGTCCACCAAAGTAGGAAAGAGAACAGGACAACAAGTGGAGTGAAGGTATGCACACCGCCCGAGGCTACCGCAACACATACGCTCCACCCCTGCCCAAAAGCCTTTCTCCCACAAGACACAACACTCCAACCGGCCAGAAAGTAGGCCACAGAAGGTGGTTTTTCACCCAAAAACCCTAAGCACTCACCGCTACCTATGTCTGTGAGCACTATCATTGTGAAAGTATGTGTTAATGTTTGCTCTGGCACATATGTAAACGGGCTCTTTATGTGAGAGCCCATGTATAGTTTGGGCGTACCTCCTTTTCTGTTGTAGATGTTTCTGAAGCGAAAAATGTTTTCCTAACCAGCGAGTGTGACCAGGCTCCATGACCAATGATTAGAGGGTGCCAAGTGGAAACATGAATTAGAAACAGGCTCACCCGGTTACTTGAGAGCCCAGTAAATTAGTAAATATGTACAAGATTCGGGTAAATTTTTATACCTACCCACCATAATGCATTCAAAAGGCACAACTTTCTCTTGTGCTCCAAGGTCCCTTGCAGATCCTCATAGGAGGGTGTAGCTCAGGAGCTCCCAAATGATGAAGATCATGGACCAGAAGACCTTCTTCATAGAGCAATAGGTAGACTTCCCCTCCCAAAATCCCTCCTGTCACTACTTCTTCCTCTGTATCATTCAGAGGGATAAGAGGCAACTCCACAGTATTGGCCTTCCACTCGTTGCTGGTCGGGATGATTGCCTCAGGTTGTTGCTACTTTGGCGGTTTTGGGTTGATCACCATATGTGGGGGCTCTCCTACCTAATCGAATGGTCTCATATAGTCATATTCTACAAAGAAGAAACGACACTGCTCTGCACTTTCTTCTGAATTCATCACCTATGTTCTTCTTTTGCTCCAACTCGGACCTATTCTTCTTGTCCTCCTCATCAGAGAGGTCGAAGTTGCAGGCAAGCTCCTTGAGGGTTTTGGCTAGGGCTGGTCGTGGATGTTCATCGTCCGATATTCGGGCCGTGTCAAGGTGTCTATATCCCGCTGAATTCTTTTATCCGCCAATTTTCGGACATGACCATAGACAAAGACCTCGTCCATCAGTTTGTCCGACATCTGGTTAACTTTTAAATACAATGTGCATTCATATAAATGACAATTTGTTTGCTCTATAACTATTCTTAAGCATTATTTTCTATATTTAAACCTTTAAAGATTTAAATACAATCATGTTAATGTTATATATGAGTTATTATTTAAAATTAATTATTAAATATCTCTTTTGTCCCACATAAATAACTCTATTTGACTTTTCAAAATGAACTAATTTATCCAATAGTAATACTACAAATAAAGAAAATGACAAATATAGGTTTAAACTATTTTATATACTAACTTACTTAATCCAGAGATCTTCACCCTAGTTGCCCTACATGGTTGAAGTCATTAATACCACTCTCTTTCTCTTCAACTGCTTCAACCCTCATTATAGAAAGTCCACCGGTTATTTGGCCAAAGACCAGGCCTAGTTATGACAAATTCCTCATCAAAGAAGTTTTCGATGGAAAAGATGTCACTGAGGGCTCTATGGATAAATCACCCGATGGAGGTGGGGAAATAATAGAAGCAAGTTCTAGACAAATTAGCTTCAAGTGTCTGCCCAAGTAGAGCTTTATGGGTTGTCTGACTTCTTAGAGGAGCCACAAAAGACAAGGGTATGATGGTTCGACCTCCGCTTTGAGGATAGAGAAGAGATGGTGGAGGCCAAAAGAGTGTAAGTAGAAGAAGAAGAAAAATGGGCGGCGATCGGCTGGGTCCAATGCAAGCAAGTCGTAATGACTTCCATATCTCTCAAATATATAGCAATATTTTCCTCTTTGCTGAGGAGGGGTGACACTATCAAAAAGAATGTCAAAGCAGCTCCTGGATAAAAGGCTTGTAAGTGGAAAGCGATCTCCCTTTTGCCAACTAGAGCCACCACCTTCCTCCCCGCCAATCAGATTAAGCGACAAACTCACAAAACTCAACCTATAGCAACCAAACCTAGACGGTCAAAGAGACTAATCCCACAAATTTGACAATTTTTTTATCCCCATAAACTTCATGTGTTTAAAGTTGTATTGGCATCTCTCTCTGAAGTGCCCACAAATCAACAAATGACTCATTAGAGACTTTCCTCTGCTGGGCACCAAGTTCTCCACAGTTGCCTGTAAAATTTTAGCTGCCAGTGTCCTAGAATTAAATGTCAAAATTTTATTTTATTTTTTATGAAGACCAGTTTCTAGAGTTGGAAAGGGTAAAAGGGGTTGCATACGTTGGGTGGCTAATGTTAAATTATAAAAGAAATAAATAAGATTTTTCCTTCCTAATAGGTCGAGCTTTTAGGAAACTTGGTTGTCTTACATAGTATTAGAGCTATAGATTATAGGAGGTCTTGGGTTCAAGTCTCATTAGAGGCATTTATACCCCAATTATGTTTCACGTTTCGCACTTTATAGATACTTGCACGTGAGGGGGGGTGTTAGATTATAAAAGAAATAAAGAAGATTTTTTCTTCCTAACAGCTCAAGCTTTTGGGAAACTTGGTTATCTTACATGGTATCATAGCTCTAGATTACAAGAAGTCTTAGGTTCAAGTCTCATTTGAGGCATTTATACCCCAATTATGTTTCACGTGCCACACTTAATGGATGCTTGCACGTGAGGGTAAGTGTTAGATTATGAAAGAAATAAATAATATTTCCCCTTCTTAATAGCTCGAGCTTTTGAAAAACTTGATTTTCTTACGCGAGAAGAAGAGAAAAAACCCAGCTAGGTGCATTAGGTTACCCCATTGCCACTATTATGCCATGGCAATCTCCTAATGTTGGTCACCTACATTTGGTGACGCTCGCTGGTCAGGCTAGACAGATTATGAAGCGAAGAGGAATTTAGTGGCGTAACTTTGTTACTTTATTACGACTACTATAACCCTCTTCAAGGGAAAAAAACGTAGAAGCATATGATTTTTAGTCTAAATTTACTACATAAGCATATGTATTAAATTCCACAAGCTTAGATGGAGGGTGCTCAAACAAAATTAAGATGGCATCCGACTATCTTAGACAATCCTGTATAGATACCCTTGTCCCGATTCCACCTGATGGACATTGCCCAAGATTGCATCTAATATGATCACGAACAACCTAAAACCTTGGGCTCGGAAAGCAAAACGACTTTAAAGAGTAAATATCCCCATAGGAGAGTAGGGAAGTAAAGCGGTTTTATAGCCTATGTAACTTTTTGAACTAATGATGTAAGGTTAAAGCCATTTTACTTTTTAATTGTGAAAGCACATCCAAACAACGCCTAAGACTCACTCTGACCACCATGGTGGACATGCTCGAATGCAGACATATTCATGCTATTGTTTAACATTACTACACAGGCCAAGCTCCAAATGGAAGCTACAAACGACCGTGTAGTGCGAGCTTCATCTCCCATCTCCATCCAAACTACAAAA
Organism: Saururus chinensis; assembly: GCA_035235625.1. Lineage (NCBI taxonomy): Eukaryota > Viridiplantae > Streptophyta > Magnoliopsida > Piperales > Saururaceae > Saururus > Saururus chinensis. The sequence goes on from CP141141.1 coordinate 3,523,306, forward strand.
TCTCCCACACCCACGTGAAGATCCCATCTTGATCCAACCCACATGAGCGTGCGTGAGTTCGTATCCTGTGTCCAAATTGTTACTATGATATTTGGAGAAACAAAATTAAATCATAAATCTAATCTCACAATCTAATGAAAACTGCACGTGGGTTCTCAATACTCGTTTTGCTTAATAAATCTGACGCTAATCAAGTGGATCTATAGAGAAGAAAGGATTATAGAAACCATGTCAGGCCTCTTCTCAAGAAGAGGCTTTTCAGCTTCATTGGAAGTCTCCAGGAAGGTCGATATAGGTCTACTTCTAGAGCCCATCGCCAGGTTAGGGCTGTCTGGAATCCAGATCCTAGCAGGCACTGTCCAAAGATCTCATGCCAAGATTTTTGTTTTTGTTAATGGCCAGCCTATTACAGTTCTGCTTCTTTGATTCATCAGTTAATTTAACGTCCTAAGTGTTTGATAGATGCCTTTGGGTTCCTACAGTCGGCAGAGACTACCGTGTTCTAAAAGTTTCAACATAAATGTCTTTGAGAATCATATCATGCATTGAAGAAAGTAATAACTAATGCTCCCTTCATAGTCTACATCAAAAAACCAAACAAGAAATCCTTTTAGTTTCTTTGGTTTTCTTATGTGGACTTTTATTTACGACCGTTTATATGAAATACATTAGCATGTTCTAGTAATATAGAATCGCACATCAAGAATTCTTATTCCAAATTAATAAATGGGGCCCTTGTTTTTTGGATGAAGAATGTCGTCATTAGATAGACTGGACGAATTTTTTGAGTGAGACTACTGACATAATGCCCATTAAGTCTGTCAATGAGCAATGTAAGAAGGCATAATCAGGGCTACAGACCGATAGTGCTTCTTCATATGCAGAAGGATCAGCATTTCACCAATGAACTGTTAATTCATGCAACAAGATATTGTTTGCCAAGTTGAAGTATGTTTGATAAAATCGAGCCTCGTGCTTCCAAGGGTTAGACTTTCAAGTATGGCCTTTTCTCCTCTTACATGAAATGGATTCTAAATTGGAAAAAGTTAAAATGGCCCCAGCTCAAAGAGTTGCTCAGGAACCGGGGTATTGCAAACCATCGTATCAAAATATGACAATGCGTACTACTCAACAGTTGTCTATGTGTATCACTTACCTTATTGGTAATATTCTCTTTGTCTTAAATTAATAGCTCTATTTAGGAAAAAAGTTTGTTCCATATAGCACTATTTTTTTAAAATTTAAGTAGTTAGGTACTTCAAAATAGTAGTATAAGTTTATTTTTCCTTTTCTTAAACGTGGGTTTCACCCTTTAATAAAAATCACCATTTTTTTAAAAATAGCTATTATTATAAGACAGAAGAGTATGTATTGTTGAATTGAAATGTGAATGCCCCAGTGCACGGTGAGCCGGGGCCATATTAATGGGACTCTTCCAAATCTATGCATTTGGTGAGACCCTTCATACCAATCACTTATCAGAGAAGTAAACTGAAGGGAGCCGCAGAATTAAAGGGGGGATGATTGAGATAGGACTTGAGTACATACATAATCAGTGGCCTTATCCTTGAGTAAAGAGTTAACAAATAAATACAAAATGCTCTCATTAGAGAGACTAAGATAGATACATGATGTCTGAACCTCCAGCTCTCATATAAAAGAGTAAGAAAGACATCGTGTCAGATCCTCCCAACTTTTGTTAGTAAAGATACAATTAACCAGCTAGAGATGCTTTAGACACTAATAGTGTGTCCAAGGACTTGGCTTCCACCAAGGCCAAGCATTTTCCTCTCTTTGTAAGCAGGATCCTCCAACAGCAGGACTTTGTCCATATCCCCAACTCCAACCATGTGTAGGTAGTCACTGTCTTCTCTTTCTTTTCCTCTAAACAACAACCTCTGCTCCCTTGGTTCCAAACCAGTGACCAGGGATAAAACTATCTTTAGCTCGCCTTCAAAATAAAACATAAGAATCTTTCTTATCAGCAAGAACTTCAATTTGGAACTTCTTCTAAATATGAAGCAAAAAATTAGAACAAAAGAGGTAATAGCCCTTTTCAGCAATGCTCTAATTCAAAACATATGCCCAATAACCATTTTTATTATTCTTATAAAACATGGCCAGATATGATCGGAAGAATTTATGCAATTAATTAAAAGAACTATTACTCAACTCCTAAGTTCTAATGCTATGAAGAAATTTGAATTGAAAATTTGGGATATATTTACACACATTACATGCAGTGTTAAAATAATTGAAGATCTGGCAATTAAATTACCAAATGTTGAGGTTGGCTCAATGGACATGTCATGCCACTGAGACCCAGTTGAGACTCTAACTCTAATCACCCCATCTCCCCCACTGCTTGAGCCACTATCATCCCTCTTCTGAACCAGCATCCCTCCAGGCCTAAGCTCCCACTTGATGTCACCACCATTATAAGTTCCTCCAGTACCAGCCTTGGCACCATTCAGCTTAGTACCAGAGCTGCTCTTCCTGAACCTCCTTGACCCCCACTTGATCATCACCATCTCTGTCTGTCTCCGTCTCTGTCTCTCTGCTAAGGAGAGAGTTAGGAACAGGAAGGAGTGGGTAGATATAGGAGAGGATGCAATTTTCTAAGTTGCGCGTAACTCAGAGAGGACAAGAGACAAATTGGTTAAAAAATGGGAGATGTGGAGGTTGAAGTGGAAGAGTTTTCTTGAGGGGATTCTAAGGAGGTGAGGGAGCACAATGGCACATGGGGGGTTGGCAATTGCAATTTGCCTACACGCTTCGATTGCTTGATTGATGGGAAGCCCAACAAAATCAAATAGGTTTGGTCGGTCGGGCTTTGGGGATGCTTTGTTGGAATCCATCACCCACTGACCACACGGGTAATGCACACGCGCGGTGTCGAATTTCATATGGAAAAGTTTTTTCCATTGTGTAAAAAATATTCTTGCTAAAAAAACCTTTTCTAGGAAATATAATTTCCATAGGTAAAGAGCTATTAGCTGTGGCAAGACGACGGCCAGAAGGTGACAATAGTGGTGCCGGTTAGTATATAGTAACATCCGATAGCACGTGACCATTAGAGCTGAAACTAGATCAAGTCATAGTGAGCTAGAGCTAACCCCGGCTCAACACCAACCCTAAGCAGGCTTCTAAAAGTCCCCGCTATAGTCAGATTATAAGCGAGTTCAGGTCAAGCCATGAACTTTTATTTCTTTTTAACTTTTTTATTTATATTTTTTTAAAATAATTTTCTAATAAAAGACTATGACTTTTAAATAGGGTCCACCACTTAACCCCATAAGGTATAAGAGTCTTTGGGTAAGATCCTTTACAACTTGCAACCTTAGATTATCTAAAACTTTCTTAACATATATTACCTTCAGCCTTCTTCCTTCCCTTCTGAACTTGAAAATAGGTTTTTTATACTTTAGGATGGGCCAAAGTGCTCCTGCAGGCTTTTTGCCTCATAACTCTGCCCTGACCCTATTTAAAATAGGCCGGAAACTATGCCCTAACTCTTATTTTTAAGAGCTGAGCCGGCCCTTAAAAATTTTACCCAAGTGCCCCTTGCAATATTTTTCGGACTTCATAATCCTCCCATTTGTAATGGAAAGAAAGCGAAGGGAAAGAACGAGTCCCAGAGAAAACCCAGTGATTACGCATGAGTAATTAGTATAAATAATGCCTGATATTGTTCTTTAGGTGTGTGGTCGGTTTCGGAACTTAAGACTGCAATATTCTAATTGTGGTCGTTGGAAGCGCATCCTCCACTTTTTGAGCCATGTGGTCTCTCTCTTCAAATGCATGTGTACTGATTAGCCTAAATGGCAAGTCACAAACTATACACTAAGTTACCAAAATATATAAGAGAGCTACATATTAAAAATAAAAAAACTCTAGTAATATGAAAAATCATATTTAATTGATAGTAACATAACTAGAAGGCCAGGCATTCTGACACCCCATATCACAAATTGTCAATTCTCTGCAACCTAATCAATTCCAGAAATTGTATTGTTGGGATCTTCACCATGAACCCCAAGAAGAACACTATTACCAACCTCCGTTCAGCCAGAGAGCCTTGGAACGGGATAGACTTGTAAGTAGCAAGAAGAATTATTGTTGGTATGAAATAATGGAAATCACTTGGCGGGCAAATCTAGTATACACATAAATCACCAGAAGATATTAAAAAAAAATAAACTATTTATTTCTGCTTCTCATTTCCACCAAAATGATAGTATAAGTTACAGTCATGGAGTTGACAAGAAAGAATCGTAACATTACAAAAGAATTGCTTCTACACAAGAGTTGCATTTTCAAGAGATATATATAACTCCAAAAAAAAAAATGAGGCCTTGGAAAAAATGGAATAGGGAGTGGATTTTACTCTTTAACTGCTAGAAAAACTGTGCAACTGCTATTCCTCCAGCACCATTCCTTGCATAGAACCTTAGAAAGTATTTAGAACAAGTGCAACAGGGATGTTTTAACATCTCTAAACCTTGTCATCAAGCTCGGTGGGTTCAGCTGAATGGTGGATTCGGCACTCCTTACCTCCAGGTTTCGATGAGGCATTTCCATACCATATCATCCCTATCACAGCCAAGACCATGCCTAGCACTACTTGTAAATTGAGACCCTCTTTTCCAAAAAAGAAGAATCCCAAGACTAAGACCAAAATGGTCTTCATGTGACCAATAACTTGAAAAGAAACAGCAGTGAACCTGCCAATGCATATAAACTGGCTGAGATTGGTTCCAACAGCAATGGTGCATGACAAGATGATGAAGAACTGCAAACAAGAAACTAAATCAGTAATGCCAATCATTAAATCAAGTTACATCTAAGGATAATACAAAATAGATTATGTATCCCTTTGCATGTTCGCGCAGCATAACTAGCAGAAATTTACCAGAATATTATTTCAGATGGTATTCAAAGGCAAGCAAAACCAGAAAAAACAGAAGTATCACAACTCTGCAGATAATCAACTACAGCCCAACATCCGTACCAACTGTATAATTGGTACCAAAAAATCAGAATGAATTGAGACTTGTCCCGTTCTGAAATAATGATACTTTTGGGCCAAATAATGATAAGAATTGCAAGTAAAATTCAATTTATCGTTCATGTATAAATGGTTCACATATCAAGTTTGACAGTCTTCAACTTAATATATATCAAATGGAGAAATTACTATCGTATTCCCACACTGCTCTAGTTTTAGAACACAGAGATATTATATAGGAAATTAGAAGTAGATATGTTCCCATGGTCATGAATGAGAAATATAATACATAACCACATCCCACCAGCAGAAATCGATTCAAGAACATTCTTCACATGAAAGATAATTAAATGATACTCACAAGTGCAGCTACATTAAAGTCAAATTTGTCAACTCTTTCGCTTGTCAACCAGTAGTCCAGAAAAGGCCCCAAAATCAGCAAAGTAGCAGCTTGAGCAGGAGCAGTATGGCCCAGGAGATTGAATGAACCAAGGGAATACCTCCTCTGAAGGTAATGGACATACTGCAGGAATTACAAATAGTGTTAACTCATCATGGCATGCAATTTTTACTTTCTGCTAAAGGCAAATGTCATCTGACCCTGGCTTATGAAAAGCGAGAATAAGGATACAGCAAAAAAGGAAAGAAAGATACATAATCTGTAATTAGCATATGTAAGACTTTCTATTGATATAAAAAAAAATCCTTACATATTGTTGAAGAGAAGTGCTCCAAACAGCAATAAAAGCTGCTAGGAAGCCTTTCAGATTGACACTAACATCAGTAACAGTGCAGACTGCAACACCCACGAGAACCAGTCCTATGCTGAGCTTTGTGTCCCTCGAGTACCTTATTTTATCCAAGACTACTTCCAGAAAACAGGACACAGGAATCATAGTCAACTTGGCAATCTGATAATCCAAGAGAATGTACGTCATTATAACATGCAGGTTTCAGTTTCATAACTTCTAAGCACTGCAAGGGAGATAGATAGAGTATAAAAAACCTGATAAAATCCAACGGAATTCCACATAAGACTGACGTTCATCCCAACAATTGAAAAATTTGCAAATACAACAAATTTTAGCAGCTCTGGAATTGGTAAATGAGAGGGCTGAATTAACCCCAGCCACCTAAGGATTATAGTCATCAAGGTTGTCATAGCAAAATGCAGCCCTGTTAAAGTCGTAGCTGTAGGTAGAAAATATATAAAATATCAAAAATTGCTATTTTCGACAAAAGGCGTAATAATAGCAGGCAGGTAATTGCAATAAAATGCAATTTGACAAAGGTTAATGGAAATTCATAAAGGAGAACGGCATAACCTTGCACATATACACCTATATCAAACTAACAACTTTTTGAAGTGCAAAGATAAATAAGTAGATCTAGAAAACTACATATCAAACCATAACAATCATCACCAGATTATTAATAATACATCATAGAAGATCGTATTAAATAAAGTCGAACCGGGTTCAATAACTTGGTGGTCACAGGGTTTATAGTCCTACTCAAATTTTTGCAAATCCATTGAAATGCAAAGTTTCTCTGACTCTTAATACTACTTCAAGACAATGTCTTATTATGGCAATGAAGTACTGAATTCACTTATGCCATCAAACTGTAGGAACCATACAAATTCGTATTCAGAAAAAAACTGCTTAAGACACCTCACCAGAACATTATCCTCCTCACCCATTCACAATCCTAAAGAAAAGAAGAAAAGGGAAGTAACAATTATAACCCACTGCACCTATCATGAGTTTCCAAGTCCTCCATTTTAGCTGTAAAGAAAGAAATTTCACCAGGCTGAGCTCAAGAGACCTCGAATTGCGCACTCAGAAATTCTCTGCAACAAAGCAGAATAAAAGGTCGGCTGACTCACCAACTATTATTTCCAACCAAATAGATAGCCCCATTTTTTCATCTTCTCAGTTTCAGAAGTGGAATGAAAAGGATCCTGGAACTCATATTAAAGAGAAATCTCCCTCATTCATTGACCAAACACCATAATTACCATCAACTTTTCTTAAAGATTATAGAAGATCTGACGAGACACACCCATGATATCAGAGTTACATTTCCACACATTCGAAGTTTCTATCGTATACTTTCTACATAAATTATGTCCTGGAATATAATTGGCAAGGCTAGCATTTGCTACTATTGGAATTCGGATATGTAATATGACTACATTTGTTAAAAATATTAAACATTCATCCATGCCTGAGCCCATTTGGAGGAGTCGCAACCAATTCAACGATATAAAACCAACTAGAAACAAATGATTTCACAGCATGAAGTAGTCAAATCTCCATACACAACCAACCACGAACGCGCCCAAAAGGCCCAAAAGCAAACTAGGCAGAAGCATTCCAATTTACAAAACAGGAAGGATATAGTTTAAAGTAAAATGTAAAAGACATTTAGCTACAGGGAAAATAAAAGCTGACTGAAACAGAATTTACCAAAACTGAACCCATAATTGGCCATCAGGGCCTTGTTGACGATGATGATTCCAACAGAAGTAACAACATTGAACACCCAAGACGCCACATCTAGAGTGGCCCTCCTGTCCGCCCTGCTTGTAGAAGCCATCTCTTCAACAAGCTTAGAGAAGTAGTTTCCTTTGTTTTATCTCCCAACCTCCATGGAAGACCATCAATTCCCCGTGACAAAGAGAATGAATGATTTATTGTTCATTGGCGCATGAAGGAAGATCATGCCCATCAAGACAAAGATAGAAAATTATGATTTATAGGCAGATCCTTCACTAAGACAATTTCACCAGTGACCAGCCATTTTTGAATGCACAGCAGAAGCATATGTTAGGGCAATTGGGTAACCCACATGGAACCAAGACAAGAAGGGAACTAGTTAGAGCATAAAACCGGGCGGTTCGACCCGGCCCATTCCGTACAACAAAAAGCCCTATCGAAGGTGATATTCCGTGGACAAAGAAGTGGTCACCCCTAGATATTAACTTTCATTAGTCCTATTAGAGAGCAAATTTGGATCCATGCACCTGATCCATCAAATCTATCCACACTAAATACGAGTATTCTGTCCAATATATACATGACAAAAATTAATTTTTTATTATAGAAATAAGAGTAATTTACCAAAATAGCCCCCAAATACACCATAATATACAAATATCACACATTTTTTTCATAAAACAAAAATTGGCTCTGTACACAAGGTTACTCCCATAAATGTGTCATAAAATAACATAAATACCCCCAACTATATATAAAAGCTAAATTGCATTGGATCAGTTTAACCGTAGACATTTCATTTGCTTTGCTTACAAGATTTCGACCTCCTCCCCTGATCCTCCTGAACTAATAATCATTTCTTATCAACGATGTTGTCTTAGTACATGAGATGATAGAGTCATGGTTCGTCCAACAATGAAAGCTCAAATTTTTAGAAAAGAACAACATTTTTTTAAGGGTCTACCATTATAAATTGTCACAACACCCATAGCTCTCACATAGAAATGGAAGCATGGAGGAATATTGGGATGTATGATAGGATTTCTATATTAAAAATACAGCTAATGTACAGATTGGCCACTTGTAGGTCACTATTGAAATTTATGAAGCAGTTCTTAATGGTATGGTAATATAAATTAGAAGTAAGATTCATTTATCTTATGGTCAAAAAAGGTTTACACTAAAGGTGGGGGCATTTATTCAATGTAACAATTGTCCACAGTAGGTTGGAAGCAATTGGTTTTTGACTTTCAGTTGTCACATGTAAACTATCAATTGTCATCGAATGTAGACATGTAGATAGATGTAGAAGAAAGTGACTATTTGGGATTGCTATTGTGAATCCACTCTGATGAAGTACTATAATAATCCTAATTTTTTAAGATTTTTTGGAGGGAAAATTTGATATTTTGGCATATGAAATTTTTTGTATTTCACTTTGATATTTGTACCTATATAATCGGGTGTGGGGCCTAGTCAAAGATAGTTGCCCTTGGTGCACCACAAAAGCCTTTGGTGTGAAAACAAAAACAAAAAAGAAAGAGAAGAGAGAAGGGGAGAGAGAAGAAAAAAATAAAAAAGGGGGAGGATCAGATCGGGCACACCGTTGGCTTCGGATCTATAGTGTGAGAACACCCCCCCCCCCCCCCCCTTTTCCCATATGTCATTGTAAGCCACCAGATGTCCTTTAGCCTGGCAACAGCAAGGGGGCGGGGCACCGCTCCGGCCCCTCTTTGCCCAATCCATGTTGGTAGGAAAGAGGCCCTCCCCCCTTTCCTCTTCCATTGTCAATGGTTGGCCTCTGGGCAACCTCCATTGGCTCCACCTCGACCTGATGATGACAGGTAGTTGCCACTCCACATGTTTTCTCCAATTCATGCTCATATGCCCCCTTTCTCCCGTTTCTCCTCTAGGTAATCACCGTCGGTCAACCCTCGCATATTGCCCTTTGTTTGCCCTACCTCGGCTTGGCTATGGCAAGGCCACTGCCACCAACTTCCTCTAGCCCCCCTTTGGCCTTATTCCCAACCCACACAAAGGCAAAATGGACCCCTCTTTTCTGTGCATATTCCGTTGTCGGTTGCCAGATAGCCTCCCATCGGCCTTTGTTCAGCCCTAGCTCCACCTCTCTGCCCTATTTTGTGTTTGAATTGTACTATACACAATGCCCCCCTTTTGCCCTTTTCCCATTTGTAGTCAATTGGCCTCCGGCTGACCTCGGTTCAGCCCATCTCGCCACAATGAAAGCAAGAATTGTCATCGCCAACCATAAATTTGACTTCACCTCCCTTCGCCGACCATCTTGCTACCAGAAAAAACCATATTTTTGAAACATGTGGCCTGGACAGCACGTGGGTGTGCTATTCGGTAGCTGATCTGCCCTGCTAGTGACCAGATCAGGCCACCACTAACCTGAACTGCATTCAGACTGTAACGACCTGTTTTTCAGTTACGCTTAACCCAGGAGGGTTAAGGGTAATTCGGTAATTTGATATTAATATTAAGGGGTTTTATTAGATGAAATACTTGTAGTCATTTAGAGCTTGACATAACGAGCATAACAATTCGAAGAACGCACAAAACGGAGGTCAGAACCGGAAGTTACGACCTTGACAATCGTAGAGAATAAGTGGGACCCACTTGGTAAGAGTACGATATACTACTTTAAGTGGGTTGGTATCGAAGGGCTCGTCGATACAAGTCCAACGGTACCAAGAACATGCTAATCCGAATCCGGGGTAGGAATATACGCGCGTTTGAGATATATATGTATTTAAAATAAAAAAGAAAATGGGAAAAGCCGGCGCGTGGCGCGCGCCCGCGGAACCGCGGGCGCCGCAATTCCTCCCACGGGCGCGACCCACACGTTACCACGGGCGCCGCGGTTTCGGCGCGGCTCGGGGCCTATATAAACCCCATTTCTCTTGTTTTCGAACCAGATCTTCTTCTACCCTCTTTCTGGCCGTTCTAAGGCCGATTAAGGCCGTTCAAGACCCATTTCCTACTAAATCGAGTGTGCTCTACACAATGGAGAGGTCCGTTCTCTGAGTCAGTGACCGTATAAGGAGGAAATGACTCGAGACAATGAGAGGCTCCGCCTGTTATCCTAGAGCACCGAACAAGAAATAAGGGTCCGGAGCAAGACGGGGTTCTGTCCGAAGTTGCCGGGCTACATCAAGAGAAGTAATCCAGAGTAAGGGAGGTTCTGTCCGCCGCTTACGGGCATAGAAAACGAGAAGAGTCCCCGGCAAGGAGAACATTTATACGTAGTCCTTCAGTACAAAACGATGAACGTATGGAGGCTAGAGGAAGCTCCGTCTATATCTTCAGATCTGAAGGGGAGGATGCTCATACGAGCAACTCCGAATACTACTACCTCGCAAGATATGAGGGGAGTAAGCATTTCTGATCTCCCATTTTAATTATAGAATGGCGTGTGTGCTATGCTATGATCTATATGCCATGATGTGTGCTTATATGCCATTATGTGTGATTATATGCCATAATGTGTACTAATATGTCATGATGTGTGTGGTCTCGCTCTAGGGTAGAGCGAGACATGTGATGTGTGTGTGTTCGGTCTCGGCTCAGTGATATAGCGAGACATGTAATGTATTTTCTGTCTCGGCTCAGTGGTAGACGAGACCTGTAAATATGTTTAGTCTTGTTCTCTGGTAGAGCGAGACGTGTGGTGTATATGTGTCCGGTCTCGGCTCAGTGATAGAGCGAGCCGGGTAATGTGCTCAGTCTCGACTCAGTAATAGGAGCGAGACAGGTGTATGTGATTTTGATCCTGCTCTGTGATAGAGTGAGATGTACGATTTTGTTAATTTATTAACTTCCGCTTGACTCCGATATATGACGAGTTTTTGTATACTTCCAATTAAATATTCAGAGATACGTATGCTATACGTATATGATTTTGTGATGCTTGTTGTATGTAGTAGTCATTAGGCAGAACTACGTTCATATCCAATCGTATTAGAATAATATCCAATAAGTACATAGGCAACCAACGGCAAGGCAACGTTAGCCCGATCCAATCATTATAATAATATGTTTTATTCTGTTTTACACGCTACGAACTATGAAGCTTCGTTGTGTGTAAATGGTCGTTACAACCTAAGTCTATGTACGAGGAAGCCTTAACGCTCTGTAGTGCATAGACGAACGTTGTACCTCTCGCACACAGATGATGATCCCTGGCTTAAGGAGAAAGAAAAAATTCCTATTAGTGATTTTGTGGGCCCGGCTCAGGTCGGGTCGTTACACGGACCCACTCACATCCCCACTCCCCCTCTTGCTGCCCCTTTTGGTCACTTGTGCATGTGGTCATGTGTGTATTTTAGGGTACATACACTACCTTTGCACTAGCTCTTCCACCAACCAAATTCAACCAACAACACACTCCTTCACCTCTCCCCTATCCTTTAGTACCTACCTGCACACTCCGCCCTTCTTTTTGACCATTGAAAATGCAAAATTGCAGCTATTGGGTGGCCATCCACAACAAATTTTTGTGTCTCGCAATAGTCAAGTCCTTCTCAGCTCCCAATTGACTTTCAATTTGGCCACCCCATTTTCGGTCAAACTTGCCACTTCTTTTGGCACAACCCCACTCCCAAATGCCCCTTGTGGGCCACCATGGACCGTGGATTTTACCACCTAGATGTCTTTCATGCCCCTAGTATTGATGGCTACTACCTTCGATGTTTCCTAAACTCAGGGGAACAATTTCTGTCTTTACTAGGCGATGCCTTTGGTCGCCAACTTTGCTACCGTTGTTGTCACCATTGATTACTTGCCACCAAACTCAATTGGACTGTGAGGTAGAAGATTTTAAACCTGTAATTTCATAATAGCATGCTCTGACTGATTAGTAGTATGCTAGAGTTATTATGATTTTATACTTTGGATGCTAAATATTGATCCTATTGTGTGATGTAAGAGGGGAAATGATGAAATATTTTATATTTGTTTATGTGTATGATGAGCATGTAAGATACAAATATATTCCACGTATCTGGATCATGTGTATGTTTGTGTTGTGGTTGATGAGTATACTAGTAAGTTATGTGATGAATTGTGAATATGCTAAATATGTGTGTGATGGACTGTAAGTTATGATGTATTGATTATGTGTGGATTTTGGTGTGAAATTGTGGATGTTTGTGTGTTGATGTCGGTGGGTGTATGATTAATGGGAGAGAGTTAGTTTGGATTAGATAGAAGGTTGGAGCAATGGGTAGAAGACTTCAGGGTTCATTGAATAGGAAAACTTAGGGTTTGGAGCTGATCTAGTGGCTTGTAAGATAATAAAATTTTATAGCATAATTGTAGAAATATAATGTATGTATTTTGAACCAAAAACTAATAAAAATAAGTAAGGTTTTAGTAAGAGATTAATTACTTTAGTCAATTTAGACAGATTGAGTTCAATAAATTATGAGCGAAATTATTTGCCCATAAGGTGGATGGCGCAGAATGTAGGTGTATGTGAGGGTATGTTTAAATCAATATGCCAAAATGTATTGTGAATTACGATTATGAGATGGATGAGTTAAGCAAAATATGTTGCACCGACAGAGTAGAGTTTTGGAATGGGTTCAGCTTCAGATTGGTTAGTAGAAGACTACAACACTGGATGATTTTAGGGAATAATTGTACCCTAATAAATTATTTAATTCAAATTTGAATAGTAAGCAAAATAAATATGATAACTTTGTGAGTACGAAACCTTAGGGGTTTGACAAAATAAATTTTATGTTTGAGCCAACTAGTAATTAGTTGATTAAACATTTCTCATTCTAGTCGTGGTGTTTATCCTATGAGATGTTGTCTTGGTGCTTTATTTAAGCCTAGATGTTTGATCCTTTAATGAAAGCATTATATGATTTTGTGTCCATAAATGACACTGTATAATTTTGCCCATATATAGCACTATATAATTCGGCCCAAAAGTAGCATTATATAATTTTCGCCCTTAGTAGGCAATGTATGACTCTTAGTTAACACTGTATAGCCCTAGAGAGTAGGCATTTGCTTGCTTATGTAAATAGTATCATGGAGGATGAAGAGGTATGTGTAGGAAAAACAAAAAGGCTCGGTGGTTGGGGTTAAAAGAGAAGTCTTTCTCTGTTTAGTAATGGGGTAAGAAGAGAAATACCAATCTCATAAAGAACTGCATAGATCCTCTAACCTTTTACAAGTAAAAATATGTTCCTTTGTAGATTTCTACGGGACATGCAAATATGAGAGTAAGGACATGCAAATATGTTCCTTTGTCTGGTATGCTTTGTAATGGGTTAGAAGGTTGGTTATATGAAGGCAAAGTATAGGTGTGGTCCGGATGGATGCCTCAAAGTCTGGTCGACCAGATTTTACACAATCACAAATGAGACAGAGTACCCAAAATGCATGATGCCTAGGGTTGTTTGGGTGTAAAAATAATTTACGTATGGATTATTTTGGAATTAATTCATCCAATTTAATATAGAATCAGAATTAGGTTTGGAAGCAAAATTTTTAGAATTGTATAATTGCCGGGCTACATCAAGAGAAGTAATCCAGAGTAAGGGAGGTTTTGTCTGCCGCTCACGGGCACAAAAAACGAGAAGAATCCCCGGCAAGGAGAACATTTATACGTAGTCCTTCAGTACAAAACGATGAATGTATGGAGGCTAGAAGAAGCTTCGTCTATATCTTCGGATATGAAGGGGAGGATGTTCATACGAGCAACTCTGAATTCTACTACCTAGCAAGACATGAGGGGAGTAAACATTTCTGATCTCCTGTTTTAATTATAGAATGGCGTGTGTGCTATGCTATGATCTATATGCCATGATGTGTGCTTATATGCCATTATGTGTGATTATATGCCATAATGTGTACTTATATGTCATGATGTGTGTGGTCTCGCTCTAGGGTAGAGTGAGACGTGTGATGAGTGTGTGTTCGGTCTCGGCTCAGTGATAGAGCGAGACATGTAATGTATTTTCTGTCTCGGCTCAGTGGTAGACGAGACCTGTAAATATGTTTAGTCTTGTTCTCTGGTAGAGCGAGACGTGTGGTGTATATGTGTCCGGTCTCGGCTCAGTGATAGAGCGAGCCGGGTGATGTGCTCAATCTTGACTCAGTAATAGGAGCGAGACAGGTGTATGTGATTTTGATCCCGCTCTGTGATAGAGTGAGATGTACGATTTTGTTAATTTATTAACTTCCGCTTGACTCCGTTATATGACGAGTTTTTGTATACTTCCAATTAAATATTTGGAGATACGTATATTATATGTATATGATTTTGTGATGCTTGTTGTATGTAGTAGTCATTAGGCAGAACTACGTTCGGATCCGATCATATTGGAATAATATCCAATACGTATGTAGGCAACCAACGACAAGACAACGTTAGCCCAATCCAATCATTATAATAATATGTTTTATTCTGTTTTACAAAAATTATTCTATTTTATCATAATTATGAGTTCAATAAATTATGAGCGAAATTATTTGCCCATAAGGTGGATGGCGTAGAATGTAGGTGTATGTGAGGGTATGTTTAAATCAATATGCCGAAATGTATTGTGAATTACGATTATGAGATGGATGGGTTAAGCAAAGTATGTTGCACCGACAGAGTAGAGTTTTGGAATGGGTTCAGCTTCAGATTGGTTAGTGGAAGACTACAACACTGGAGGATTTTAGGGAATAATTGTACCCTCATAAATTATTTAATTCAAATTTGAATAGTAAGCAAAATAAATATGATAACTTTGTGAGTACGAGACCTTAGGGGTTTGACAAAATAAATTTTATGTTTGAGCCAACTAGTAATTAGTCGATTAAACATTTCTCATTCTAGTTGTGGTGTTTATCCTATGAGATGTTGTCTTAGTGCTCTATTTAAGCCTAGATGTTTGATCCTTTAATGAGAGTGTTATATGATTTTGTGTCCATAAATGACACTGTATAATTTTGCCTACTGTAAGAGTCATATATGATTTTCGCCCTTAGTAGGCAATGTATGACTCTTAGTTAACACTGTATAGCCTTAGAGAGTAGGCATTTGCTTGCTTATGTAAATAGTATCATGGAGGATGAAGATGTATGTGTAGGAAAAACAAAGAGGCTCGGTGGTTGGGGTTAAAAGAGAAGTCTTTCTCTGTTTAGTAATGGGGTAAGAAGAGAAATACCAATCTTATAAAGAACTGCATAGATCCTCTGATCTTTTACAAGTAAAAATATGTTCCTTTGTAGATTTCTACGGGACATGCAAATATGAGAGTAAGGACATGCAAATATGTTCCTTTGTCTGGTATGCTTTGTAATGGGTTAGAAGGTTGGTTATATGAAGGCAAAGTATAGGTGTGGTCCGGATGGATGCCTCAAAGTCTGGTCGACCAGATTTTACACAATCACAAATGAGACAGAGTACCCAAAATGCATGAAGCCTAGGGTTGTTTGGGTGTAAAAATAATTTAGGTACGATTCGGATTATTTTGGAATTAATTCATCCAATTTAATATAGAATCAGAATTAAGTTTAGAAGCAAAATTTTTAGATGAAATGACATTTAGGTAGCCAATTGTATCGGTCAAAATCTTTAAAATTTGTAAGGAAATTAACAAACATATCCTTGAATTGAAATTATTTTATAAAAATTCCTTGGAGATCAAAGGGTTCCTCTCCCCATTGACGATCAATGGTTCATCCTTCCCAATGACATGCACATCAACACTCCATGCCAAGAGCCCACAAAGAGATTCCCATAGAGCACCAACCTCCGATGGCCGAGGCTTGAAGTGATATATCTCCGTGTTTCCTATAAGGTCGGCTATTTTTAACGAGTCAATAAAGCACCATGCCACGTTTGTACCCGTTCCATACTTTTAACGCACACTGGACAGGACAGGTGATCGATGACGTGGAACTAGCCCAACTCCTCCAAGCCGTGGCCGACAAGGTTAGAGCAGTACGACCGAACAAGTGCTTCTCGCCTACTGGGACTGCTCGGCTTCAATCGAGGGTAACCCCGTCCAGAGGGTCGTCCACCGTTTTGCCAGTGCCGTGTGGGAGAGAGTAACGAAGGAAGGTCGCGGCGGAGTATTTGGGCTCGTAGTGGAGCAAACGGGCAAGCATCGGCTCACATCAGTTTCGACGGTTTGGTTTGGGAAGGGAGACGAAAGAAACTAGGGCTTGGGAAGGGAAATTTAATACCCAAACAGAGATTCAACGTTCAAATAGCCCCTTCCTGATATGTGAATTTGGAGATAAAGAATTATATTTTATTTAGGCAAGTTGGATACATGGAAAGGTGGAAGCCTTTGATCACAAATATATAGTGTTTGATATAATACAAGATGTATCACTGGAAGGATATGAGCTTCAACCGAGTGAACTAATGAAGGCGGACGGATTAGGAGGGATAGCCACTTCCACCGTGCCTTCCAACATCTGGCTCACCTTCTTCATTTGTGGCCTCAGAGATGGATCCTCCTGGATGCACCACATTGCCACTTTTACCAGCCTTTCTACGGTCTTCACACCGTTCATGGCCTCTTCATCGTCCTCCACCAACAAGTCTAATCTCCTTTCACTGTAACAGTCATATGCCCAATCAGTCAGAACCGTCCTTTCTTCCTCTTCTATCTCCATGTCCACATTCTTTCTGCAACAAATGATCTCCAACAGCATCACGCCGTAGCTGTACACGTCCACTTTGGCGGTGATGGCCATTCGCTTGAACCACTCCGGCGCAACGTACCCTTTGGTTCCCCTGATTCCGGTGATGGTCCGGCTTTGACCAGTTTGCAGCAGCTTTGCCAGCCCAAAATCTGAAATTCTTGCAGTGAAATGTTCGTCGAGAAGGATGTTCTCCGGCTTGATGTCACAATGGATGATCTGGGTGCTGCACTCTTCGTGCAAGTACACGAGCCCCCTCGCAATGCCGAATGCTATCTGCATCCTGGTGTCCCAGCTGGGTCTTACGGGATTTGAGAAGAGGAAACTGGCTAATGAGCCATTGCTCATGAACTCATAAACTAGCATCCGGTGAGCGCCTTCATCACAAAATCCCAACAAAGGGACTAGATTCTTGTGATGGATTCTGCTGATTGTTCTCAGCTCAGTCTGGAACTCCTTCAGTCCTTCCTGCATCACTTTGTCCAGCCTCTTCACGGCTACGCTAGTACTGGAGTCCCCTGGCAATGATCCTTTGTACACAGACCCAAATGAACCCCTCCCCAGCTTTTCCATGAAACCATTCGTAGCTTGTACTATCTCCTTGTAGGAAAGCAAAATCAGATTGCTCTGCTGGTTGACTGAACATGGCTGAGGCTTGAAAAGTCTCTTGCGGGATGGAATATTAAAGCAACAGCTGCCAAGCAGATAATGTTAGCGAAGGCGGAGCTGCCTAGGAGCACTGAAATGGCTAAAATGAGGCCATCCCTGTTTTTGCTTCTTGGGTCACGAGGAAGGGGTGGTGACAATGGCGATGACAAATTAGCTTTCGCCACTTTGAAGAAAGCCTTTCCGCCTATACTAGAGTCCATCACCCCATTGGAGAGAGGCAATCTCTTCTTCCAGCAGCTACTTCCTCCGAATATGGCAGCAGCACAAAAGCAGTCAGTTAAACATGCCCGCCTGCACGCATCTTCATCCATTGGATCCAAGTGTTCATAATCAGCAAGAGGCCAATTTATCCCTTGCAAATCAGGCATGTCAAATAAATTGCTTGCATTTGTTTCATCTGCCCCACAATCTTGCGGCACTACAACATCTTGCTTGCATCCTTGGAACTTATTGTTTGGATCCAATGGGGTATACCCAGGTGGGCATTCACAAACGGGTTTTTTGTTTGTGTCTAGTTTGCAGAAGCTGTTAAAGCCACAAGCTCCACTACCAACATCGCTTCTAATGGCCGTGCAAAGATTCTCAGGCACCGACCAAACATCAGACCAGGACTGACCACGGCCCCCGTTTGATCCATTCCTTGGAAAAATATATTTCCTAAAAACCCCATCAAAATCAAGTGTGGCCCTGTGGTAGAAATTGGATCCAGTCGGAGAGTTCTGAGTCAATTGCAGGCTGCTAGAGCTCCCATTTACTTGCAGCGTAAGAGAAAGCAAGCCGGAACCATTGAAGACTAATTCAGAGCCAGTGTCTTTTGTCTTGCTGTCCCAGTAAGGACTATAAATAAGTCCAGTAGGAAGGGCTATAGTATAAAGTACCAGATTTCCATCGTTTTGCATACGAAGTTGGAACCTCCCAATCGAGAAATCGGTCTGGGTCTGGCGGGCTGAAAGGCTGGAGCCCATGTCTAATATCTGAGTCGGCAAGATTGTGTCAGTGGGTGATTCAAAGCTTTGCCATCTGATATCTGTCGAGTTTCGGCTGGTGAGCACAAAGTTGCCAGTGTCAAGCATGGAGGCAGAGGCCACATCTTGGACGCTGGGGGTAGCGCTCCATATCTGCTGTCCCTGCTGGTTCCAGACAAGGAGCCGGCCATCTGCTGCCAGCCTGACTGTAGATCCCGGCGGGGCTTGGACTGGGTTGTTCCCACTCCCAGTTCTCGCCGTCCAGACCACAGTCTTCTCTGGTATCTTGTCGAACCAAATGGCAAGCAGGAAGAGGCTTGAGGCGGGGAGGGGATAGAACCCGAAGGCAAAGTCTCCAGAGGGGGAGACCCATGAGCGGTTCTGGGAGAGGGTGGAGAGGGAAGAGCCCAAGGTTATGTTCCGGTTGAGGACCTGGGCTGTGGATAAGAAAGGGACGAAGAGGAGGAAGAGGCTGAAGAGGAGGGAGGAGGGAGGAGGGCGAGGCCATTGTTCTGTGTGGCTGATGAAGACTCAAGAGCTGCATCGAGTCATTTTTACGTAGTGTTTTGACACAGGAAAGGTCCCGAGTCCTGACCCCAAGTCATATCATTTGAAGTTTCAGAGGAGGTTCTAAAGTCAAGCTGGAATTTTCTTCCTCTAATAAGTGATTGACAGAAGAGCTTGACTTGAGTCGTCGTCTGATATGGTCCATATCGATGTACTCCTCTATGTCTGGAAAATTTATTTAATAGAACCGTTTTACCGGTATAAAAGTCCATATAATAAGTGACATTTTTAACTAATTTATAAGTATTTAAAAATAAATAAATTAAAGCTAAGAATTTAAGTTTACGTGTGAAAAATTTAAATGGACATATGCACAGCCACGTTGAACGAACTAAAAATAGTTGAGCAGATGCGTGTAGAAAGGATATCGATACTCTTACGTCCCTTGTCCTCCTAGGCGCGTGAGTTGGACCCCTACAGGGAAGGGACTAGTCAAAGTGCAATTTTGATAATAAAAAAATATGATTATAAAAAATTAGGTGTATATATATATTACACCTAATTTTTTATATTCATAAGTCTTACACACTTCATGTTCTTATCCAATGTAATATAACACCTATAATATAAAAAGTAGAATATTATTATCATTTTTTCGTGAAAAAAAAAGTTTTTTGTGAACTTTTATTATTTGTTTTTAACTAATTTGGAAACTCCTTATGAGAGTCTTGTTTGGCACTCTTCTGGAAAGGAATGATAAACAATGGCCGAGCAGGGTCAATATGAGATCACAAACGTGGGCTGAACGTATAAGACGTTTTCTTTCTTTTTGATAAACTTAGTATAAGAGGTTTAATCGGTCCAATGGACTTGGGAAGAATGGAAAGCTGACATTACAATTTGTAAGTCACTGTTTTTTTTTGGTAAAGCTGACGTTTTCCGTGTAAGCATTTGTCTCTACTAGGTCATAAAAAAAAAGGAATTAGAAAATCAAACATCACCTAGAAAAGTTGCCCAAATTAGGGAGCGAATTAAATTGTAAATATTACCTATCTAATTTATAAATAAGGAGGATGAGATTAATTGTAAAAAGTCAATTTTACCCTTCCCGCTATAAATTCTCATCCCGCCCGATCCTCCCCTCTTCTAGTGAGTTCTACTTCGCCCGTCCCTGCCTTTTGCCACCACTGTGTTCCCTTCTCTCTTCCGACTAGCTCCACTTTGCTTGTCCCTCCTTTCTACCACCACCACCCTCCCTTCTCTCTTCCAACAAGCTCGACTTGGCCCGTCCTTGTTTTATGCCGCCACCACCCTCCATTCTCTCTACCGGAAGTATTTTCTATGCTCCACTCTAACAGTGAGCCGAATGTAAGGAATGCTTAGGAGCCGTCGGATTTCAAGATCGGTGGCGCACACGCTAGTGTTTGTGCCATCGATTTTGAAATCCGACGGCTCCCAGGCATTTCTTACGCTCGGCTCACATTGAAGAGGGAACATGAAAAATGCTTCCCTCTCTACCAGCTCTGCCACTAGCTACCCTCTTCCTCCCTTCTCTCTACTAGCTTTGTTGTCAGTTGCCTTGTTCCTCTATTCTCTCTTTAATTAGGCACTCTACATGGTTATTTCCCTTAACATGCAAATATGAAGTCTTTGGAGTTTTCACTCATTTCCATTGCTTTATTGCAAATTATTTGAGATCAAACATTATAATATTTCAAAGTGACGACGGTGGTGAATTTGTGAACTCTAGTTTTAGAGACTATTTTGCTAGTCATGAGATTTTTCACGGGCTTTCTTATCCACACACTCCCCAACAAAATGGGGTGATTGAACGAAAGCATCGTGATATTGTGGAAATTGGTCTCACATTATTGACTCATTCTTTTGTGCCTCAAAAATATTGGGACTCCGCCTTCATCATAGTCGTCCATCCTATCAATCGTCTACCATCGCCATCTCTTGGCCATAAGAGTTCTTGGGTGATCCTCTTCCAATCTCGCCCTGACTACAAGTCACTTATGGTTTTTTCTATCCCTATCTCTTGACCTACAACTCTCATAAGATGGAGTTTTAATCTTCTAAATGTGTATTTCTTGGCTATCACCCGACACATAAGGGTTATAAATGTCTTCATAATCCTTTAGGCAAGGTATATATCTCACGCCATGTTATCTTTGGTGAAGGTTCTTTCCCTTTTGCAGCTTCTACTCCTGTCACCCAAGCAACTTCACCATCCATGGCTTCTACCTTGTTGGATGTTCCGGCTCCCATCCTTGAATACTAGTCTACATCTCCACGGATGTCTTGCTCCTCTCCATCACCAAACCTCCTGGCATGCCCGCTAGCCCTCTTGTGGTTTCATCTCCTATAGAATGACCCACATTGTGGGTTTAATATTCGTCTAATCGACCTAATGGATTACTATATTGTCCCTAGTTCGATTATCTATGAAGATAAAGACTACGAGTTCTAGCCTCTTTGACCATATTTTTTTTATTAAGTGGAAATAAGTAAATATTTTTTCAAAGCGCATTCTCATGATGTATCAATCTAAAACATTCAATGCACACATGAACACACAACAATTTTAATGTGGAAACCCCAAACTAAGGTAAAAAACCACGACAGTTCTACACTGGAACCAAATCAATGCACTATTAGCAAGACAAGCAAACCACTAACCTTTGCTTTGACTTTAACACAAGCTTCTCTTGTTTAGATCTTCATAAATCTTTGTTGTTGTTGGCCTTTAAGTCTTCTCCCTCAAGTACTTAAAACTTTCTTTTTTCTCCTTGCTTTGTCTTTTGTCTTCTTCTAGCCTTCAACAGACACCTTTTGTTGTATTAACTTTGGCCACCTGAAAATTTTTTAATCTCCCATCGGAGATATGCTGCAACTTCTTTGAATTATCTGTGTGAAATCGCCTTTTAGTTGTGGAAAGGCTTCATGAATTCACCATTGATCTTCAACTCAAAGCTTGATGTAAATCCTCTTTAGAAAATAATGTGTAAAAAATATAAACCATTTATCTCTATCTTGTCTAGGTTTTCCTCTCTCAAATACTGTGATTTCTTAACCCTTATATAGCTAGCTCTTTAAGTCAATTTAGGTATTTGACTTGGATAAGGAATGAAATTGAAATTAAAATAACTTAATTAGGGTAACATGTCCTTGAAGTGATAAATTGTTCCAAACAACGATCGATCATTCACTCTTTGTTTTGTGCATTATACTTCAAGGATCGATCGATATAAGAGAGCGATCAATCTATAACTATTGGCTTCGTTTTACACATGGAGAAATCAAGTGCCTAATCAATCATTTTGTTCTTCATATTATGCAGTGATTGATCATTCTGTTTGTATTTCTACCTTTTTGACCTTTTGACCCTAAAACCTTCTGAAACCTCTAAAATCACTTTTTAAACTTGTTTAAGTGATTTTGGTATACGATTGTGATCTGAATAAACTTAAAAAACCATCAACATTCTTTAGTCTTCTGTCTTGATCCATAAGAACATGTTTGCTTCTATTTTTCAAGTTTGTCAATCCCAAATCTGACTCGAGCACAACAACTTCAAATCAGATTATAAGACTCAATATATACACAAGGTTTCTAGATATAATTTTGACAAACAAAACATCCAATAACCTTGACATATGACTCATATGTTCGACAAATCATTCCCATCCTCTGATCTAGAATAATCACTTAGGAACAATGTTAGTTCATACTGCCAAATGCCACCAACATCGAATCATATTCTAGATGATAGAATTAAGGATATTTTGTATCTTCAGAATGTATGGGTTTGGTGGATAATGTACATGGGATTGTTTGTAATGGTTAAAAATGTCTTCGAATACACTTTTGTTGATAATGTACATGGGATTGTTAGTAATGATTAAAACTACCTTTGTATACAGTTTTGATGATAATGTACATGGGATTGGTGGAAATAGAAGTTTTGAATGCCTTCGTATACAGTGTTGTGATTGTTATAAACATGAAGATATATATTATTTTGAAAATAAAAAATGTAAAATCAATAGTGAAAGGACGCAAAGGATGGGGTGTACTATCAAATTGAAGAAAGACAACATACATTGTGGAAAATGTGAGGCCAAAAGCTGTAACGACCCGACCCAAGTCGAGCACACAAAATCACTAACAGGAAATTTTCTCTTTCCTTAAGCCAGGAATCATTGTCTGAGTGCGAGAGGTACAACGTTCGCCTACGCACTACGGAGCTTAAGGCTTCGTCGTACGTAGACTTAAGTTGTAACGACCATTTACACACAACGAAGCTTCATAGTTCGTTGCGTGCAAAACAGAATAAAATATATTATTATAATAATTTGGATCGGGCCAACGTTGCCTTGCCGTTGGTTGCCTACGTACGTATTGGATATTATTCCAATACGATCGGATCCGAACGTAGTTCTGCCTAATGGCTACTACATACAACAAGCATTACAAAATCATATAGGTATAACATACGTATCTCCAAATATTTAATCGAAAGTATACAAAAACTTGTCATATATCGGAGTCAAGCCGAAGTTAATAACTTAACGAAATTGTACATCTCGCTCTACTATAGAGCGGGATCAAAATCACATACTCATGTCTCGCTCCATCACTGAATCGAGACTGAGCACATCAACCGGCTCGCTCTATCACTGAGCCGAGACCGAAAACACACATCACTCATCTCGCTCTACCATAGAGCGAGACCATACACATCATAAAAGTACACATCATGGCATATAAGCACATATCAAGCATATGGATCAAAGCATAGCACACACGTCGTTCTATAATTAAAACGGAAGATCAGAAAAGCTTACTGCCCTCATGTCTCGTAAGGTAGTGGTATACGGAGTTGCTCATATGAGCATCCTCCCTTTCAGATCCGAAGATATAGACGGAGCTTCCTCTAGCCTCCATACGTTCATCGTCTTGTGTCGAAAGACTACGTATAACGTTCTCCTTGCTGGAGACTCTTCTCGTTTTCTGCACCGTGAGTGGCAGACAGAACCTCCCATACTCTGGATTACTTCTCATGATGTAGCCTGACAACTTCGGACAGTACCCCGTCTTGCTTCGGGCCCATATTTCTTGTTCGGTGCTCGAAGATAACGGGCGGAGCCTCTCCTTGTCTTGGGGCATTTCCTCCTTATACGGTTGCCGAATTAAAGAACAAACCTCTCCATCGCGTAGAACATACTTGATTTAGTTAAGAACGCCTCTTGGATGGACTAAATCGGAGTTAGGATGCTTAAGAACGGGGAGAAAGAAGTTTATCGGCGCTCGGGCAGAACCTCTCCTTGTCTCGAGGCATTTATTCCTTATACGGTCTCCGAATCGAAGAAAGGACCACTCCATCGCGTAGAGCATGCTCGATTTAGTAGGAAACGGGTCTTGAACGGCCTTAATCGGCCTCAGAACGGTCAGAAAGGGGGTGAGGGAAAATCTCCTTCAAAAATGAAAGGAAATGGGGTTTAAATAGCCCCGAGCCGCCGAAACCACGGCGCCGCGCCGCCAAATCCGGCGGCGCTGCGGTTTTTGAATGGCGGCGCCCACAATAACGCACGGCTCGCGCCCGCGCCACAGAAATGCCGCGCCCGCGTTACCGCGGGTGCGCGCGGTTTTGCGACCACGCGCCGGCTTGCGCCGATCCGCGCTGCGGCGCGCGTCATTTTCTTTTATTTTTTTATTATAAAACTTCAAACGTGCGCAACTTCCTACCCCGGATTCGGATTCGCGCGTTCTTGGTACCGATGGACTCGTATCGACGAGCCCTTCGATATAAACCCACTTAAAGTAGCAAATCATACTATTTCCAAGTGGGTCCCGCCTATTTTCTACGCTCGTCGAGATCGTAACATCCGGTCCCGACCTCCATTTCGCACGTTCTTCGAATCGTTACGCTCGTTTCTATGAGCTCTACTCATATACGAAGGTTTCAACCTACGAAACCGTCTAAAACGTTTTAAGGATTATCTAATTACCTTTAACCCCGTAGGCTAAACGTAATTAGAAAAGCGGGGTGTTACAAAAGCATTGACTGATAAGGATCAATTGTTACTGTTAGTGCCTAACTAAGGTAACTCTCGGGTACATGTATTAAACCTCTTGATCCCCCTTATTGATAACTGTTAGTGCCTAACTGATACGGGTTTTGCAAATTATTTTCACTAACGAGACCCATTGGGCAATAAACCTATTGATCCCAATTACAACATGACAATTTAATCCCTTCCACCTCTATTCATACGTGTTGTGCAAATGAATAAGGGTTCAGTTGAAGGTGAATCATATGCTTATGCTTTCAGCACGAGATCAACCCCAATGTTCGTAAATATTAGCCATGATAATTCATGAAGCGATGTATTAAGGACAAGAAGTCAAATCTATCGTACCATCAAATACCACAAGCCAATATCATAAAGTATTTTGGTTGTAATCAGACCAACACCATTCAAAACACATAGCTACATTTGCATCCAATTGCTGATCATTCACCTACATGGAAAATACTAACATTCAGCATTAAAATAAAAAATTTGCTCAACACCAATAGTCACACACACATCTATATTAAATAGTCAAGGTCCAACACTGTTACGACTCGGATTTTTAAAAGTATTTTTAAATAGCACGAACGGTAAGTAGCGAGAACTTTTTTTTTTCTTGAATACAAAAACAAACTATTCGATTAAATATCTAGGCCATGATAACTAGGTTTCACAAATACGGATATCAAATCATATGATATTTATACATCTCAAAATTTTAACAATAGCTCATCCATCTAAGTAGAAGTCTGTCATCTGTCTGAAAATAAATAACAGGTTGACTCTCACGCTAAAGGTACACTTACGTATCGGTGTTGCAGAAACGTAAAAATTTTATCTTGTGCTCGCCTGTTGGTCTCACTTGTTGCGTCTGAAAAACCTGTAACAAAGCAAACCAAACAACAACCACAACCACAATTGAGCCTCTCCGCCTTCAGGAGAAGAGCTTCCAAAGGACAAAAGGTTTTAATAATATTTTTTGGATCGGGCCAACATCACCCGATGTTAGTTGCCTACGTACTCATCAGACAACATCTCTAATGTTTCCAACAAGATAAGATTTAGACATAGTTCTGCCTAGAAACTACTCTATCCTAAGAAGCATAACATCACACATGCAATACTTAGGTATTTTTAACTAACCTACATTTTAGTAAGTTCCTTAATCGTTCCACTTGTCTAATTAACAAGAAATATCAAACAATGTTATTAATTATCTCACATCCATTGTTCGATAATTAATACTATCAAATATGTAACTCAGAGATGACTCGCCCTTCGAGAAATCTCCAAACATAGTACTCCAACCTTTGAGTAGACTACTTAACAACAGTTTGATCCAAATCCCAAGGCTCTCAATAGCCTGCCACGAATCTGGAGAAGAGGATCCCAACTATGCTCATGGACACAGATTGGCGAGAAGCATAAGCCTTCCATGATGCTCATACAACTCCGTTTTTCATACGTACTAAATAGTCATGGGAAGACCTGAAGTAGACCTGCGGTAAAGACCCTCTGGTTAATACCCAAACTGTCGTGGCAATGAAGAAGCATATCTCAATCTCCACCATCCTAACTCTGGGAGAAAATGTCTTATAAGACATTACTAATGTATCCATAGAACCCTCAGGTATTTATGACCATTGACTCCCCCAAACATCTGAACTTAGACTAAATTATTTCTATCCAGTTAAGTATCCGCTCAACCGTTTGGGTCCTCTTCACCTTATGGATCGGCCCAACAAATAGCTCATCCACTGAGCTTTGACTTAGAGAACATCCCATAACCACCTTCGGTTCATTAACCAAGGTAAAATTCTATGTCAGGGCCCCGTTCACTTCATGAACATGTTCCCACCCTAATGAGGGTATTTTAGTCATTATCTTGATTAAATGTTCTCCCCCTAGTCCAATAGGAACCCATGTCTCTTGATTAAACTTCATTAATCTTAAGTTACTCATATAAATCAATGCATTGATAATAAATGCAAGCATCAGAATAAATAACATATATACTATGCAATCACACAGGTACATAGATAATAAACGGAAGCCCGTTGCACTTATTTGCAGGGCTAGGGCTCAGCGAATTCAAGCCCGATAATGCAGATAACTCTAACGTATCGCACGAGTTACGTATTTAATACTCTAGTTGATTGATATATAGGGTTGTAGACGCATGCAATACGCTACCTTAAACCCTAAAAATTAGGGTTTCCCCCCTTGTTTCCCGTGACACTGTGACTTGTTAAGGTCTTCATGTCACTTGTTGGTCACACCCCTTCCTTTTGAAGTCATTTAACGTCATTGTAGGGCACCCTAACGCTTCGTTGCTAGGTTATCTGTTTCAGCGGAAACAGAACATACTGCCCCCTAAGGGCATTAGGGTAATTCTACCACTTAGGGTATGATACCCTCCCTTGGGTCATTCTATTCACCTCACTACCCTTTTATTTATTTTAAGGCATTATCATCTCGGAAGGCTCCACTCTCAAATTGACCCGCGCATCCATTCACACGAATGTGGGCGGGTCCACTTAAAGGAGTATTTCTGTTAATTGGTTTAAGACCTTATTGGCATCCAATGGGTCCAAAATTAGGCTCAACGATATTACTTAACTTCTTGGACACTGTGTATTTTTCCTGATATGTGATGGGGTCATGAACCCCTTGAACTGACCTAAGTTTTGACAATGGTTTACTATAAACTCTAAGGGCAAAAGGGTCAATTAACCACTCATTGAGATTTTTCCTCACCAAGTGGTATGAAATATATTTAGGATACCAGTTAAATTCTCGCTGAGAGTTTTTTCAATTTTTAATTTAACTCATAGGCCCCTGAACCGGAGCCCCTAAGTCAGGTAAGTAGTTTTCATATGATAAATTTAACTACAAGGGGTAAAAGAGTTATTTTATAGTCTATGAAATTTTTTACGGGTCTAAAACTTGGTACAAATACTCCCACACCTCTCAAGGTCAATGGATATTTTTCTAGAATTATTTTGACATTTTTAGCCCCTTGAACTGGACCCGGTTTACCAAAATGCTAGACCATGGTAATCGAACACTGAAAGAGTAGTGTATTCAATATTAATAAAAATTGAATTACTATAATGTTGGATAATATCAAATCACTTGATTCATTACAATGTCTCGACATATACAAACCATGGAAGAGGAGGCGACTACAAGGTAAAAATATTAGGTACGGACCGGGAAAAATTATTAGGTACGAATAGGGTACTAATGTGACATATCTATTGTAGATCATGACGTAATATATCAGTGTGTTTCTTATTACGACTATTTTTAAAGAGTCAAATAAAAAAAAAATAAACAAGTTACTTTATTATTGGTGATAAATAACACTTAAATATGCCACGTTTGTACCGTACTCATACCTTCAGTTCCATGCTTTTGACGGTCAGTAGAGAAGAGATCGATGACGTGGAACTAGCCCATCTCCTCCTAGCCGCCGCCGAGATGGTTAGAGCAGTACGACCGAACCAGTGCTTCTCGCCTATTGGGACCGCTCGGCTTCCATCGTGGGTAACCCCGTCCAGAGGGAAAAATTATCCAGAGGGCCGTCCACCATTTTGCCAGTGCCATGTGGGAGAGAGTTATGATGGAAGGTCGCGGCGGAGTATTTGGGCTCGCAGTGGAGCAAACGGGCAAGCATCGGCTCACATCAGTTTCGAGTGTTTGGTTTGGGAAGGGAGACGAATGAAACTAGCTAGGGCATGGGAAGGGAGACAAGAGAAGCAGCATTTACGAGGGGTAGAATCATTTATGTTCACATTTTCAACCTAACCCGAATTCGGATAATTCCTAACGAAATTTGGACAAAATCGCCGGAATCCTTGCGAGATTTAACACCCAAACAGCCCCTTACTGTAAATGTGAATTTGGAGATTTCAAGAATTATATTTGATTTAGGCAAGTTGGATACATGGAAAGGTGGAAGCCTTTGATCACAAATATATAGTGTTTGATATACAAGATGTATCACTGACTGGAAGGAAATGAGCTTCAACCGAGTGAACTAATGAAGGCGGACGGATTGGGAGGGATAGCCACCTCCACCGTGCCTTCCAACATCTGGCTTACCTTCTTCATTTGCGGCCTCAGAGATGGATCCTCCTGGATACACCACATTGCCACTTTTACCAGCCTTTCTACGGTCTTCACACCGTTCATGACCTCTTCATCGTCCTCCACCAACAAGTCTAATCTCCTTTCACTGTAACAGTCATATGCCCAATCAGTCAGAACCGTCCTTTCTTCCTCTTCTATCTCCATGTCCACATTCTTTCTGCAACAAATGATCTCCAACAGCATCACGCCGTAGCTGTACACGTCCACTTTGGCTGTGATGGCCATTCGCTTGAACCACTCCGGCGCAACGTACCCTCTGGTTCCCCTGATTCCGGTGATGGTCCGGCTTTGACCAGTTTGCAGCAGCTTTGCCAGCCCAAAATCTGAAATTCTAGCTGTGAAATGTTCGTCGAGAAGGATGTTCTCCGGCTTGATGTCACAATGGATGATCTGGGTGCTGCACTCTTCGTGCAAGTACACGAGCCCCCTCGCAATGCCGAATGCTATCTGCATCCTTGTGTCCCAGCTGGGTCTTACGGGATTTGAGAAGAGGAAACTGGCTAATGAGCCATTGCTCATGAACTCATAAACTAGCATCCGGTGAGCGCCTTCATCACAAAATCCTAACAAAGGGACCAGATTCTTGTGATGGATTCTGCTGATTGTTCTCAGCTCAGTCTGGAACTCCTTCTGTCCTTCCTGCATCACTTTGTCCAGCCTCTTCACGGCTACGCAAGTACTGGAGTCCCCTGGCAATGATCCTTTGTACACAGCCCCAAATGCACCCCTTCCCAGCTCTTCCATGAAACCATTCGTAGCTTGTACTATCTCCTTGTAGGAAAAGAAATTCAGATTGCTCTGCTGGTTTACTGAACGTGGCTGAGGCTTGAGAAGTCTCTTGCGGGATGGAAACAAAATTAGAGCAACAGCTGCCAAGCAGATAATGTTAGCGAAGGCGGAGCTGCCTAGGAGCACTGAAATGGCTAAAATGAGGCCATCCCTGTTTTTGCTTCTTGGGTCACGAGGAAGGGGTGGTGACAATGGCGATGACAAATTAGCTTTCGCCACTTTGATGAAAGCCTTTCGGTCTACACTAGAGTCCATCACCCCATTGGAGAGAGGTAGCTTCTTCTTCCAGCAGCTACTTCCTCCGGATATGGCAGCAGCACAAAAGCAGTCAGTTAAACATGCCCGCTTGCACGCATCTTCATCCATTGGATCGAAGTGTTCATAATCAGCAAGAGGCCAATCTATCCCTTGCAAATCAGGCATGTCAAATAAATTGCTTGCATTTGATTCATCTGCCCAACAATCTTGCGGCAGTACAATATCTTGCTTGCATCCTTGAAACTTATTGTTTGGATCCAACGGGGTATACCCAGGTGGGCATTCACAAACGGGCCTTTTGTTTGTGTTTAGTTTGCAGTAGCTGTTAAAGCCACAAGCTCCACTACCAACATCGCCTTTAATGGCCGTGCAAAGATTCCCAGGCACCGACCAAACATCAGACCAGGACTGACCCCGGCCCCCATTTGATCCATTCCTTGAAAAAATATACTTCCTAAAACCCCCATCAAAATCAAGTGTGGCCCTGTGGTAGAAATTGGATCCAGTAGGAGAGTTCTCAGCCAATTGCAGGCTGCTAGAGCTCCCATTTACTTGCAGCGTAAGAGAAAGCAAGCCGGAACCATTGAAGACTAATTCAGAGCCAGTGTCTTTTGTATTGCTGTCCCAGTAAGGATAATAAGTAAGTCCAGTAGGAAGGGCTATAGTATAAAGTACCAGATTTCCATCGTTTTGCATACGAAGTCGGAACCTCCCAGTTGAGAAGTTGGTCTGAGTCAGACGGGCTACAAGGCGGGAGTCCTTGCCGAGTATCTGAGTCGGCAAGATTGTGTCAGTCGGATGATCAAAGCTCTGCCATCTGACGTCTGCGTTTCGGCTGGTGAGCACAAAGTTGCCAGTGTCAAGCATGGAGGCAGAGGCCACATCTTGGACGCTGGGGGTAGCGCTCCATATCTGCTGTCCCTGCTGGTTCAAGACAAGGAGCCGGCCATCTGCTGCCAGCCTGACTGTAGATCCCGGCGGGGCTTGGACTGGGTTGTTCCCACTCCCAGTTCTCGCCGTCCAGACCACAGTCTTCTCTGGTATCTTGTCGAACCAAATGGCAAGCAGGAAGAGGCTTGAGGCGGGGAGGGGATAGAACCCGAAGGCAAAGTCTCCAGAGGGGGAGACCCATGAGCGGTTCTGGGAGAGGGTGGAGAGGGAAGAGCCCAAGGTTATGTTCCGGTTGAGGACCTGGGCTGAGGATAAGAAAGGGAGGAAGAGGAGGAAGAGGCTGAAGAGGAGGGAGGAGGGCGAGGCCATTGTTCTGTGTGGCTGATGAAGACTCAAGAGCTGCATCGAGTCATTTTTACGTAGTGTTTTGACACAGGAAAGGTCCCGAGTCCTGACCCCAAGTCATATCATTTGAAGTTTCGGAGGAGGTTCTAAAGTCAAGCTGGAATTTTCTTCCTCTAATAAGTGATTGACAGAAGAGCTTGACTTGAGTCGTCGTCAGATATGGACCGGACGCGAATCTGCTGCGGAGGGCTTCTCGCTCAGTACCCATTGGCCACCAATATACTTTTACCACGTCATAGCTTTCACATAGACGGAGATGGTTCTTAAAACCTCGTTACCGCTCCGTCTCTGTTACCCTTATTCACACGTTAAGCCCCTGTTCACTGTTAACTTATTTTAAACGAAGACACTGTTTAGCCGCCGCTGGAAGATGCGACTTGGATTTTCCATTTCCCGACTTCTCCCTGCTCAGCCGCCGGACCCGCCCGTCTCAGTCCTCCTCCCTCCTCATCTCTACCCACCAGCGCCGGGGCTTTCCCATCAGCGCCAGTTTTCCCTCCTTCCCCTGCTCAGCCCACTGGCCACGCCCCTCTCCCCCTTCTCTTGCTCTGCCTCACCCCTCTTCCCCCTCCGTCATGGTCTCTCTAGGCAGCACCCCTCTCCCACTTCTCCTGGTCTGCCCCGCCCCTCTCCCACCTACCTCCTGACCTACCCCACCCCCTCCGTCCTGATTTACCCCGCCCCTCTCCCTCTCCCACCAGATTCGCATTCTGCTTGGCAGACTCCCAGGCCAAAACCAGTCCATAAGCAAAACGGAATGGAGATCAGCGAGGAAGAAGAGGACTTCCCGATCCACGTGTGGATCACCCCTCAGTTCAAAAACGCCCTTTTCTAGTCTCACACGCATAAGTTCATCCATCTCTCTGTGTTTTTTTTCGAATTCTAGTTTATTTTCCAGACCCTCTTTGGTTGATCTTTCTCTCTTCTGTTCTGTCATGTAGATTTGCTCACTCGAATTCAGTGACACCCATGCTTTCAATTTCCATATATTATGTACTGTTAAGATTATTTTGGCTCCTGGGTTGTGTTCTTTGTTGTACTTTCCTAAGAATGTGATGGATCTTTTTGAAATCTGCATTTATTGTGGTCATTTCTATGGTGGATTTGAGTTATAAATTTTAGTAATTGGAATTATAAATCACTGATCCTGTGGATTTAATTAGATTTTTGAGATTGGATAATGATGGGAATTTGAGGGCTTATAGTGTTCCTGTGGGCAGTAGTTCTGCGCCTACACTTCAATGGTCTGCTGTGGACCAATGTGA
Source organism: Saururus chinensis (assembly GCA_035235625.1). NCBI lineage: Eukaryota > Viridiplantae > Streptophyta > Magnoliopsida > Piperales > Saururaceae > Saururus > Saururus chinensis. The sequence continues at coordinate 3,556,480 of CP141141.1, forward strand.
AGTTTTTGGGTGGTGTGGCAACATGGGCATTTGTAGTTACGATGATACTGGCCCAGTCTGTGGGTGTCCTTCCCAGAACTTCGAGTTTTCGGATCCGGAGGATCCAAGAAAAGGGTGTAAGAGGAAGCAGGAGCTCGAGGACTGCAGCAGTAGCACCACCATGTTACAATTAAACCACACATAGTTCTTGACTTATCCACCTGAAACTTCCAGCCAGGAGAATTTTGCTAATATCGGTGCTTGCAGTGCAGTCTGCCTTAGTAATGGATTATGTGTTGCTTCCACATCTATGTCTGATGGGTTGGGTATGTGCTACTTCAAAATCACACCTTTTGTCTGCGGGTACCAATCACCTTCACTTCCTAGTACTTCATTTGTAAAGGTCTGTGCTCCGGCTCTTCCTAATGATTCCACAAATAATCAGTCCGGAGATTCATCCAAATTGAGTGCAGGCATTGTGGCAGCTGTGGTTGTGGCGACGGTCGCTGCTTTGATTGTTGCTGAAGTTGGGCTTTGGTGGTGGTTTTGTAGAAATAACACAAAATTTGGCAGGTTGTCTGCTCAATATGCACTTTTGGAGTACGCTTCAGGGGCGCCGGTTCAGTTTTCCTACAAAGATCTTCAGCGCTCCACCAAGGGGTTCAAAGATAAGCTTGGAGCTGGAGGCTTTGGAGCTGTTTATAGGGGGGTGCTGGCCAATAAAACTGTGGTTGCTGTGAAACAATTGGAAGGGATTGAGCAAGGGGAAAGGCAGTTTCGGATGGAAGTTGCAACTATAAGTAGCACCCATCACTTGAACTTGGTGAGACTAATTGGCTTTTGCTCAGAGGGTCGTCACAGGTTGCTTGTTTATGAGTTTATGAAAAATGGGATGCTGGATAACTTCCTCTTCTCTGCTGACTCTTCTGGCAGAAGTTTGAATTGGGATGAAAGGTTTTGCATTGCCCTTGGTACCGCAAGAGGCATCACATACTTGCATGAAGAATGTCGGGACTGTATTGTACATTGTGATATAAAACCTGAGAACATACTCTTGGATGAGAACTTCAATGCCAAAGTTTCTGATTTTGGTCTTGCGAAGCTCATCAATCCTAAGGATCATCGGCACCGAACTTTAACTAGTGTGAGGGGCACGCGGGGATATTTAGCGCCAGAGTGGCTTGCCAACCTTCCGATCACTTCTAAGTCTGATGTTTACAGCTTTGGTATGGTTTTATTGGAGGTGATCAGTGGGAGAAGGAATTTTGATGTATCAGAGAATACAGGTAGGAAGAAATTTTCTCTGTGGGCTTATGAGGAATTTGACAAGGGCAACATTAGAAACATTATGGACCTCAGATTGGCCGAGCAGGATGTGGATTTTGATCAACTGAATAGGGCTATCCAGGTAAGCTTTTGGTGCATACAAGAGCAACCTTCACAAAGGCCAACCATGGGGAAGGTTGTCCAGATGTTGGAAGGAATTATGGCAATTGACAGGCCTCCTGTGCCTAAGGCCCTTGAGGGGTCTCTGGGCAGTGCTAGTGCCAGTGGAAGTGGTAGTGTTAGCGCCCTCTCCACCTTTGCAGCGTCAGCCTCAGCCCCAGTACCATCTTCTACCTCTTCTTTGCAAGCTTTGGGTTCACATTCTCTTTCTGGGAGGAATTTTGGCATTTCTTCCTCCTCCCTCCATGCACCTAGTCAAAGCTACAGTTGATTGATGGTTGGGAGGGTGCTGTAACTGAGGATAGTGGCGACATTGGTCTGCATTTTTTCCTCATCCAGTTACTTGTACTGTTTGTCCTGCTTTGAAGCGGCAAGAGCGGATAAGCTTTGGTTAATGCCTTTCAAATGTGAAACCCACCATGTGAAACACCTTTCCTCTATATTCCGATGACAGTTGCATCAGTCTTGATCAGATTTTTTTTCATCTGGTATTGTTTTTTTACATCCCTTTGTATATGTTAAATGTATTGATTACCGTTATTTACTAGTATTTTTTTTTTTTTTTGCATTTGTTTACCTGTATACCTTTTTCTTTCGTTTTTTTATGTGGCCTTTTGTATACTTAACAAAAGAGCAGGCAACGATGCTTATTTGGATTATGCACGACTCAAGTCATTAGCAGGTATACTGTCTACAAGAAGTTCCAAAAAAGATGAGTTTAACTTGTAGGATTAAGCAATATGCAAGTCTTTTAATGTTCCGTTCTACTATATTCTACAGTTGTGTGTATGCGTGAACTTAAGATGATTTGAGTAATGGAAAGCGCTGTCTTCTCAAAGTAAAAGCAAAGAAATTGGGGGAGTGGGAAGACTTGAAATCACTCAAATGAGGACATACAAAATTTGTGTTGGAGAGACAGAACAAAGGTGCATAAAGTAGCGTTGTAATTCTGGAGTGAGTATCCTATCATAACAAAATGTCCTACATGTTCAAGTATCTAAAATAATAAAAAAAGTTCAATGAAGGGTTGTACCTTTTGGTAAAGAGTTGTATTTCTTAGTTTCTCGTAATTAGAATATCTATTCTTACCTTGTGTATTTAATATAGTTATTTACCTTTATTTGAAATTATGTTAGTGTACTTTCAATTGTTGTAAAGTAGCGTCATTGAGAACATTTAATCTTTGTAATGTTATAATTCTTTGATTCAATTGATAGTTTTACTAGCACAAAAGTACAAAAATTTACCAATGTACAAAAATTTACACCCAAGCAATTTCCTAGAATTGGTGGCATTGTAAGTGGGTTTCAGTTTGGTGGCAGACCAATTTTCTCTTCAACCCTAAACCCTAAAACCCTAAATATGGATGAAAGCCGTAGTTGATTCGTAATTTGATTAGTTGTTCCATCAAATGTAGACGTTCAATATATATGCTGAATTAAGGTATAACATTATCGCTAAAAGATGTAGAATTATGGCATTAATGTTATAGCATTATCGTTGATATGTTGTAGTGTTATTGCTGCAACATTATAACATTATTGTTGCAATGTTATAGCATTATCGTTGCAACGTTGTAGCATTATCGATGCAACGTTGTAGCAATAACGCTGCAATGTTGCAGCGTTATCCCTGCAACATTGCAACGTTATCCCTACAACATTGCAACGTTATCGCTGCAACGTTGCAATGTTGCAGCGTTATCGTTGCAGCGTTATTGTTGAGCAATATTGTAGCGTGATCGCTACAATGTTGTAGCAATGACACTGAACGTTGTAGCATTATCGTTATAACGTTGTAATCGCTACAATGTTGCAGCGTTATTGCTGCTACAACGTTGTAGCATTATCGCTACAACGGTAACAATAACGCTGCAATGTTGTAGCATTATTGCTGCAACGTTGTAACAATAACGCTGCAACATTGCAGCATTATTGCTACAACGTTGTAGCATTATCGCTTCAACGTTGTAGCATTATCGCTTCAATGTTGCAGCATTATTACTTCAATGTTAAAGCAAACAATAACATGTTGTAGCAATAATGCTGCAACGTTGCAGCGTTATCGCTATGTTACTGCTACAACATTGTAGCATTATCGCTGCAACGTTGAAGCGTTATTGCTGCAACGTTATAACAATATTGCTGCAATGTTGTAACAATAATGTTGCAACGTTGCAGCATTATTGCTTCAACGTTGTAGCATTATTGCTTCAACGTTAAAGTAAATATTTTTGCTTCACCGTTGTAGCATTATCGCTTCAATGTTGCAGCATTATTACTTCCACATTAAAGCAAACATTTTTGCTTCAACGTTGTAGCATTATCGCTTCAATGTTGCAGCATTATTGCTGCAACGTTGTAACAATAATGCTGCAACGTTGCAGTGTTATTGCTATCGTTGCAACATTGCAGCGTTATCGCTACGTTGCTGCTACATTATCGTTGTAATGTTGTAGTAATTAAAGAAGTAGTCGCTTGCAGTGCAACCTCGATGTCAGTCATTTTTCAGAATTTTATTAAATTTACGATGGGTAATTAATTCATTCCGGAATGCAATATCTGTTTTAACAAATGCTTGGGATAGGGCTTCAGCGGGACTGCAGTTTGTAAAAATGAAAAAAATTTCCTCTCAGCACTTAGACAAATATCTAAAGCCGCAACATTCAAACTACATAATAAACTGTGAACTAATGTGAATAAACAGAGCATATTCAATCATTAAAATTACAAATAAACAGAGCATGTTCTTTCTTAGGTATATTATATCAGAGTATGCTAATTTTTCCTTCTACCAATTTCTCACTTATGTGAATATAACCAAGAAGTGGCAAAAAGATCCACAACAATGGAGTTACTGTCTTTTCATTATCAGTTTCATTAGTTAATAATTCTCGTAATACTCGTTGTATGCAAGTTGAGACATGACAAAGCTTGTAATAGATCTATCTTAATATTCTCAGCAATATGATATGCTTTTCAAAAGGCATAACAATGTACAATTGCAAAAGTAACTATCAATGGAGGCCGAAGGAACAAAAATGAGAGCAACTTGGTTGCTCAACCCAAAGTTTGAAAAAATCCCAATAGTGCTTGAACTGGAAACTCGGCAGTTGCTGCACCTGTGGATTTATTTAAGATATTAAAAGTACTGCAATCACCCATATATCATAAAAAAATCTTGTTCTCCGTACCACTATGCGCATCAAATATCCCAAACAAATAAACGTCCTGCCCATCACACATTTTAGGGAGCAAAAAGTGTATATTCCATGGTCTCCCTTCTCCCACATGTTGCAAATGAACCTCATGATAAGACTGGACAATAAGTAGAGACATCTCCAGAAGAATAGTTTTGGTTCTCCAAATTTGAATTACCACTCTTGGATAGTATCTCCTCGTGAGAAGAAAATGGAGGAAACTGCAAGAAATGAAATTGCATAGTGCAATCTTACCTGGAATGAATTATATCATTTGGAATGCATACAAATACGTCCTGGTATATCATTGTATTTGTTTGCAAGAGATTGCCACAAACAAGATGCAAAAGTACGATATAATAATGACACACGAAACTGAATTCCCCATTAAATGGGCACTGCCAAAAGTTTGAGACGGTCCATGAAATTGAATTCCCCACCGCCAAAACTTTGAGATAATTTTCATTATCATTTTACCTGTGGATATGGCGATTGCTACATTTATCAATTACCATTTCTTAAATGGAAACAAAATTACTAAAATGTGGCGAGCAGTTAACCTAACTTAAGATTCTATAAATTTCTGCTACAAGTCCACAAGTAAGAATGTTGATTTACTATAGTCTAAACCTTTGCTCACAAAAATAGATTTAATGCTCCCTTATTTATGCCCACAAAAAAATGTCTAACCAGAATACACATCCTTTTTTGGTGGATTTCATTTCTGTCTTTACCTTTGGAGTTGCCATCCAAATATCCTGTATGCAACATCTTCCATCGTATCAGTGATTCGATTAGTCTAGAATAATTTCAAAAACAAAGAAAAAATAGTCATATAAGCACAATGTACAATTTAGGATAGCAACATGCACTCCCTTTGCTATGGGACTTGTGATGAAGTCCAACAACAAGAAAATGAGTGATAACTATAGAATCCTATGTATCTTAAACCAAAGAAAATGACATGATTGATGCAATATAGGTAAGCCTCATGCATTGAGACATCTTATAAATTTGGTCTTCCATATTCCCAACAGCATAATTAGTCAAACCAATACAAAAATAGTATATTTTTTAAACCACATAGATGAACATGTTCAATGCAATATAGGTCATGCATTAAAACATCATATAAATTCAATCTACCATATTTACAACAAATTAGTCAAAGGAAAATTATTTTTATCCGTTAGAAGTTTTTATTAACAATATTTATTTAAATGCCTGTACATTAGAGATAACCAGTGTTGGATATGGAAACCAAGATTTATATCTTGATATTATATTTTGCAATTTAACAAACTGCAAATCAGTGATTTATAATTCCAATTACTAAAATTTATAACTCAAATCCACCAAAGAAATGACCACAATAAATGCAAATTTCAAAAGGATCCATCACATTCTTAGGAAAGTACAACAAAGAACACAACCCAAGAGCCAAAATAATCTTAACAGTACATAATATATGGAAATTGAAAGCATGGGTGTCACTGAATTCGAGTGAACAAATCTACATGACAGAACAGAAGAGAGAAAGATCAACCAAAGAGGGTCTGGAAAATAAATTGGAATTCGAAAAAAAAAACAGAGAGATGGATGAACTTATGCGTGTGAGACTAGAAAAGGGCGTTTTTGAACTGAGGGGTGATCCACACGTGGATCGGGAAGTCCTCTTCTTCCTCGCTGATCTCCATTCCGTTTTGCTTATGGACTGGTTTTGGCCTGGGAGTCTGCCAAGCAGAATACGAATCTGGTGGGAGAGGGAGAGGGGCGGGGTAAATCAGGAGGGAGGGGGTGGGGTAGATCAGGAGGTAGGTGGGAGAGGGGCGGGGCAGACCAGGAGAAGTGGGAGAGGGGTGCCGCCCAGAGAGATCATGACGGAGGGGGAAGAGGGGTGAGGCAGAGCAGGAGAAGGGGGAGAGGGGCGTGGCCAGTGGGCTGAGCAGGGGAAGGAGGGAAAACTGGCACTGATGGGAAAGCCCCGGCGCTGGTGGGTAGAGATGAGGAGGGAGGAGGACTGAGACGGGCGGGTCCGGCGGCTGAGCAGGGAGAAGTCGGGAAATGGAAAGTCCAAGCCGCATCTTCCAGCGGGCTGAATAGCGTCTTCGTTTGAAATAAGTTAACAGTGAATAGGGGCTTAACGGGTGAATAAGGGTAACGGAGACGGAGCGGTAACGAGGTTTTAAGAACCATCTCTGTCTATGTGAAAGCTATGACGTGGTGAAAGCTTATTGGTGGCCAATGGGTGCTGAGCGAGAAGCCCTCCGCAGCAGATTCGCGTCCGTCTGGAAAATTTATTTAATAGAACCGTTTTACCGGTATAAAAGTCCATATAATAAGTGACATTTTTAACTAATTTATACGTATTTAAAAATAAATAAATTGAAGCTAAGAATTTAAGTTTACGTGTGAAAAATTTAAATGGACATATGCACAGCCACGTTGAACGAACTAAAAATAGTTGAGCAGATGCGTGTAGAAAGGATATCGTTACTCTTACGTCCCTTGTCCTCCCAGGCGTGTGAGTTGGACTCCTACAGGGAAGGGACTAGTCAAAGTGCAATTTTGATAATAAAAAAATATGATTATAAAAAATTAGGTGTATATATATATTACACCTAATTTTTATATTCATAAGTCTTACACACTTCATGTTTCTTATCCAATCAAAGGTAATATAACACCTATAATATAAAAAATAGAATATTATTATCATTTTTTCGTGAAAAATAAGATTTTTGTGAACTTTTCTTATTTGTTTTAACTAACTTGGAAACTCCTTATGAGAGTCTTGGTTTGGCACTCTTCTGGAAAGGAATGATAAACAATGGCCGAGCAGGGTCAATATGAGATCACGAACGTGCCGTTCAGATCGGCTGTGCAACACTCCCACCCACCCGGGTGGGAGTGCCCAATAAAAAGTAGCCACGTCCTCTTTCTCTCATAATGTCAGTAAACCGGGTTTCATACAATTTTTGTTTAAACCAAAATGAAGAAATTTTGGTTTTCATTCTAACCCGTGGGTCTCTCCAGGGCTCCCCACTTAATCTTCCTCCCCTAAATCGCCACCAAAATCCCCCTTCCCCCAGAGGAGGTGCTCTCATGCCACCACCGCCTGGGATAGATTCTACCTCTGTAATCTACAGTCTGGCGGAAGACTCGTATCTCCTATCCATAGCCCCCCTAATCGCCGAAGTCGCCGGAGCCGGAGGAGGTGTCGATGGTGGCTCTGACGCGCACCCAAGAGAGCAGTCCTCTTCCTCTCCTAAATCCCCATCTGTGGCCCTTCTCTTCCCCTCATGGTGTCATCCTCATCGACGTTTCTCTCCTTCCTCATCTCGCTCCATCGCTGCCGTCATCTGACGTCCATGGCCGGCCGGTCCCACCTCTCTCCGACTGCCCAGATTTCAACTTCGTTGTCGCCTCTCGCCCGCCCATGGGGGCCTTGCGACTCCCCTCCCTTACTCATTCTCACTTCATCTCTTCTTCTTCTGCTGCTTCTTCCTCCCCTTCTTATTCCATCCTTCGCTCTGCCTCTCTTCTCTGCCGCCTCCCTCGCCAAAAACAAGGAGGAGGGCTTCATCACACCTCGCTCCCGCTCCCAGGACTTCAACGCCTAGTACCTCGACGTGATCTCCGTTGCGGAGCTCTCCGACTATGGCCCTGTTCGCGGGACCATGATCATCCGCCCTTATGGCTACTCCATCTGGGAGGCCATCCTAGTACCCCTTTTTCCCCAGTTTTCATTTTTGTTATATCACCTGAGAGTTTTTCTCTACCTCACTCATTTTCTGTATATTCTCTGCTTCTGCAGGACTACTTGAATGTCAAGTTCAAAGAGACTGATCACAGCGACATGTACTTCCCATATGTATGCGTGCATTTACTTTCAATTGGGTGGGGGGCTGCGGTTTGTGGTCAATTGATTCAAATTGACTGGGAAAATAAGGTCTTTCTGCCTATGCCTTTGTCCCCTATTGTTGGCGGCACCCTAAAGGATAAGCCTTGAAATTTGATGACTTTTTGTTGAGAAACTGCTTACTCTCTTCAATTTATATACCTGTCAATTGTGGATCACATGAGTATAACTTAAAACATATTGCCCTTCTGCAAGCATTACAGATGATTGGTGTGTATGGAAATTTTGCTTATGAGTAAGCTGCCATACTTGTTACCTCGCATGTATTAAATCAAAGGTTGAAACTTTTACAAACTGTAGTTGATCTGGTGTATCTGTTTTTTTTTCAGTTGAAATATTATGCACATGCTGAGATAAGAATTAATATTTGTCTTCATGATAATTACTCTGTGGACTTCTCTTCCTGCTATATGTGTCCAAGGGTTTACAATTTTACTGATACCTGATGAAGAGAACTTATTGCTAATGATTTTCTGTATCCATTCTTCATGAAATACTGCTTCAGGAATTGTACTCCATTCTATAGGTTTTGTATGGCTATCTGTATAAAATATGTAACTATTAAGACTGGAGGATGGATTACACGAGCAAGAAAGCACACATCACACACACTTTCATAACCTATGATAAATGAAGATGCCTGTGGTAGAAAAATGGGACTCACACTGTGGTCCCCATGGTACTATGGTCATAAGAGGATTAGGGGACTTGGCAAATCACAGGGCTCATGACTATTTATGATGATGTAGAACCTTATATTATTGCCTCCTTGAGGGTTGCTTTAGTAAAGACTCCAGGTGTAACAATCCTGCCACAAAGTGCTCATATGGATTTTCATTTTGATTATTAGAAGAGTCAAATGGTGGTATAGAATCCTGCTACCAACAAGTGCTCATATTTTTCTTCTTCTTGTACAGTGTAATCTCAACTGTACTTTGCAAGATGATTCATGGTCCGGGCAGCTTCAGAGTTTCTTTGCTAGTATATGGAAGTCATTTGTCTACCTTGAGCAATATTGTATCAATATTGGAGCAATATTGTATCAATATTGGAGCAATATTGTATCAATATTGCAACAACGTATTGCTCCAACCTGAAAACAATATTGCTCCACCGTTGGAGCAATAATGCTCCAAGGTTGGAGCAATATTGCTGCAGCGTTGGAGCAATATTGCTGCAGCGTTGGAGCAATATTGCTCCACTGTTGGTTGGAGCAAAATTGCAAAACTGTTGGTTGGAGCAATATTGCTCCAACCTCGGAGCAATATTGCAACACTGTTGGAGCAATATTGCTCCAGCGTTGGCCATTTGCAGAAGTTTACAGCTCACCTTATTTGAAAGTACTATACTTTCACACTTATTTTACTTTATTTTCTATCAATTATTGGCTTTTACTTTATTTTTTATAGTTTGTTTTTTACTAGCTGCTATGTCATTGGCTGCTTACATTATCTTTTTAACGGTGTTAGCGGTTTAATACATAGCTATATCATTTTAATATGCTCAATTCACAGTACTATGCAGTAACGAATTTTTGGGGAGCAATATGATATGCCCATTACCTAGTTTACTTTGGACCCATTTTCAATCAACAACACATGTGATTCTAGGTGAACAAATTATATCAGCAGTTCAAGTTCATATCCAATTAAAGAATGATTTTGGAAGCCCCTAGAACATTAGCTTTTTTTTACTGCAAATATGCATTCTACGTATTTACTTGCATTCATTTTGATGCTCAAAGTAGCCTGTTTGTAAATTTTCTTTGGATAATACGTTCATAGGTTAGTGAATAGGCGACTAATTTTAAGAAAGATTCTAGTGGACAGGTATTTTGCTGTCAGAAGGTATTTTGAGAATTTTGCAGGCAGAAGGGTATCTTACAGAGAGCTAGAGGCATGACAAGGCTGGTTACAGTCTTACCAAGTTGCTTGCTCGTTTGAAGAATAGTATTCGGCTAATTGACCGGTAAAGTGGAATTATTAAAAAGGTTTTCCAAAAGATAATCTAAGAGACCGTATATCTTTGTATAATGTTTCTTTGTATTATATCCTGAATGACATTTATTTGATATAAATTTGCAGTCCACATGGGCAGCATTGTGTTGTTTGGGCAGACGATGCTGCCAGATTTATGGAATACAAGAGTGAGATAAATGATCCATGTGTAATAGTTGCTGGTTCTCGCCAGATTTATCGTACTTTTCCTACAGAAAGCACCACATTTAGTGTACAATGTAAGAAACATGGGCAACCTTGGGGCCGCTGCAGTCGCCTCTGAAATCTGCACCATCTTATCTCTCCTCCATGGCCAGAGCTAGTAAGTAAGCAGATTATGTGGCCAAAAAAAGAAGTAAGCAAGCAGATGGAAAGATGGAAGAACTGGTAACAGGTGGACAATGGAAAAATATCCAGATATTTACTGCTTAGAATCATGTGGGAAGAGTTACCTTATAACTTTTCAAGTGGGTAAAGATGATCGGATTCTGCAGTTGATGTCCCTACGACAGCATCAAATTTTCCATGATGGTTCTTTTTGTTAATGTTACAGACACAGGAAATTACAAGGTTGAATGGAATATACAAGCGGTTATTGGCAAATTCTGGGGTAACACTTTTTGAAGCGGAGGGGAAAGTGGTTGGTCCCCATGCTGATGAGTTGACAGAACCAGATGGAGCTAAGCATGTTTATTCAGCAAAACATATTTTGGTAGCAACAGGTAGTCGAGCTCAGCGAGTAAATATTCATGTAAATGTAAGTTGATGATGTTTCGTTTGGATTTTCATTTTGGTACATAATGAACCTAGATTTGCTTACTTGTTTTTGACTTTCTCATTCTCTACTATTGTAGGAACTGGCCATTACCTCCGATGAAGCTTTGAGTTTGGAAGAGTTGCCCAAACGGGTTGTGATCCTTGGGGGAGGGTAAGCTTCTTTTTTATAAGGTTCTTTACATTCGCAGTCAGTTTCAACTATTCTATTTTGTGGATCATGAGCTAGTTAAATCATTTTTTTTAGTCAATGGGGAAAGTGTGATGAAAGGAGGGGGAAATTTTTTGTTGGTCTGAACCTCAACAGGGCCAAGAGAAAGAGCCAGAGAAGAGGGACGACATGGGATTAGGAATGGAGATTAAGGGCTATTTTCTGCATAATCCAAAAAGAGGCAATCGTTTTTTATGTAGTTCTGGCCCCTTTATGGGCTTGGGCCTTTAATCGAAGCCTAATAAGTCCTTATTACATTATTCTCCATTTAACAAATCCTATACTTATAATAGGAAATTGCCTAAAGGCAATCCATAACAACCTTTCGGTTGGAATTCTGTAGGTGGAAAATAACAAGTTTATTTTGTTAGCTTAAGTGTGGATGGGAGTTTGGGGTATAATGCTAAGCATGGTTGATTATTCTATGCACTTGTTATTCTTCTAAGCTTTGGCTTCACTAAAAAAGAGTATTAAATAAATTATTAAAAAAGAAGTATTGGAGAAAGAAAATAGTAGCCTTGATAACACAAAAAATCAATGCCACATTTTTTTATGATGGAAGTAGCTTTTTAAATGTATTCTTTGTCATACAGGTCGGCATCCAAACACTAAAAGGTTGAATTGGAAGCTGTGGGTGTTGAACTTGACCAAACGGGGGCATGAAGGTTTTTCTTTCGCTGTTTTCTTTGAGTTTTTTCTTCTTCTTAAGCTTGTTATTCTTTCCCATTCATTTAAACAATGAATATATTCTGATGTTTGAGCTTCTTCCTTCACCTGTGGTATATGTACTTCAAGCTCCCACGAGAAGTGAACTGACTGCATTATTTTAAACATGATTATGATTATGTACTTTAGGAAGTAATTGCAGCTATGCTTAAATTTGTGGGTCATTTATACAAGAGGGAAATGATTTTTTTTATATTTATAGGTTGAGGAATACTCTCAAACCACTGTTCCCAGCATCTGGGTTGTTGGTGATGTTACCAAGCAGATGAATCTTACCCCAGTTGCCTTAATGGAAGGGACATGCTTCACGGTAAGAAATTATTATGTGCTTAATTGAATAAACACTATTTGATGAGGTTGATCTATTACATACTTGTTTGGTGCGAAAAATTGAATGCAGAAAACATTATACAATCTTATATTATCTTTGCAGAAAACTGTATTTGGTGGGCAACCAACAAAACCTGACTATCGTAATATTCCTTGTGCTGTGTTTAGGTATGGTGGTTCTCCTGCATTGTATCATGTGTATTGATACTTTATGTGCTACTATTTTGGTAGAGGACTTCATGAACATATTTTTGTTGCCGGTATGTACATAATGTGCAAAATCTACTTAGTTAATTTTTTTAAGAAATTGTTAGCATTGTAGGATGTGGTACAAATGTCGGCAACAAGAATTTAAAAGTTGGTGAAAATACGAGTGTCTATGGATAATACTGTAGAGATTATATTGTACAATAATTCTTTCCTTCTTGAATATGGTGAGGATAATATGATTTGAATATGGTAAGGATAATATGTTCAATCATTCTTCTGTGTCATTTTTCTTTCTGTTACCATCACTCAAAACAATGATTTCTTTCTAGGAAAACAAGCCAGATTAGAAGACCTGTCACCAGAGGAAATGAAAAGGTTCCAAAGAGCAATTACAATAGGAGATCTCAGCAAGATGGAGCGGACATGCTCATCAACTTACCACCATATTGGTGCACCTCGGTTTGGATTGGCCCTCATTGAAGATACAATCAACTTGCGTTCACTAGGGGGGAATGCTCTGATCTGTGGGCTCTGTGATCTGCAGATGGTATTCGTTATGCAGTTGTATATTTAAAAATGGTGGACAAGGATGTAAAATAACCCATACCAACTCAGTAATGGGACCGTTATATGGGTAAACATCTGGAAAATGGTTATGGTAATAGATATAAGTCCTATCTCCATCAAATCTTTCCATTGAGGGATGATCATCTTTTGAATTGTGGATCATAAGAAATCGACAATGTGTATGTGTTAGCGCACTTTAGCATAAATGATTGATAGCTCCTAATTGGTATGACAAAAAATGTTTTCAGCCCCATCTTGCGGGATGAATCATCTTTTGATTTGCTCAATTGAACTAGAGCTAGTCCATCATGCTAATTAGATTTTGAAATACGCAAATAAAAAATGAGCCCATAACGACCCCCTTAATGCAGACATATTTCTTGTGTCACGCACCGTTAAGCAATAGGTACCTTATTTCACGTTCAATATCCCTCATTGGGGTGGTTGAATCGTGCGACATCATATCCAACATTGGATCAATATCAGTCTAACATAGGAGCAATATCGCCCCAAGGTTAGAGCAATATTGCTCCAATGTTGGAGTCATATCGCTCCAATGTTGGATCAATATTGCTCCAACATTGCTACTGTTGGAGCAATATTGCTCCATCATTGATACTGTTGGAGCAATATCGCTCCAAGGTTGGAGCAATATTGCTCTAATGTTGGAGCGATATTGCTCGAACATTGCCGCAATATCGCTCCAACGTCGGAGCAATATTGCTTCAACATGGGAGCGATTTGCTCCAACCTTGGAGCGATATTGCTAAAATTATATAACAATATGGCTACAACCTTAGAGCAATATTGCCCAACTCTGCAGCAATATTATTCAACCTAGCAACAATTTTGGAAAATCAATAATAGTCAACGATACTTGCTTCTAGCATATTTTTACAATTTTAATTGTTAAATTCAATGCAATAAAATGGTTGTTCCTTAGCATTTAATCCACTTGCAATTTTTTTATCTCAAGGGTATTGTCAGTTACACTCCCAAAACCTGCACTTAGACCCAATACTTCTAGCAGGTATTTACAATTAATTGTGAAAATCAGCACAATAAAATGACTGGTATATTTCATGTTCCTCAGCATTTAATCTACTTCATATGTGCTATACAAAGGGTTCTGTCAATGATACTCTCTGTGTATGCAGACTTGCCATTAAACCAATATACTAGGAAAACCAAATATGACCCGCTGCTTAAAAATGAATGCTAGCTTCTACAACAATATAGTGTGAGAATTCATCAGAAGGCACAAAATGAAGAAAGCTTTAAGGAATGATAACATCGTTATATTTCTTACATTGAACACTAAATGTGGTGCTTGAATATTAAGCCTCCATACTAGTTTTGTTTACAATTACAGTCTTCAAGCTGGGAGCTAACTTTGAATCTGGAGTATGCAACATCTCCAAGCCATTCCCATTAGCTGATGATGACCTTGAGCTACATGCGAATTAGCAAGATCGTTATACTGTGCAGGTTGAGAATTCCCAAAATTAGCAGATAAGTCCCGCAGCCATTGTAGATGGGAGCCTGCAAAATTGTCTCTGGAATGGTTTCCTTTGCGATGGAGGAGAGATAAGATGGTGCAGATTTTAGAGGCGACTGCAATGGCCCCAAGGTTGCCCATGTTTCTTACATTGTACACTAAATGTGGTGCTTTCTGCAGGAAAAGTACGATAAATCTGGCGGGAACCAGCAACTATTACACATGGATCATTTATCTCACTCTTGTATTCCATAAATCTGGTAGCATCGTCTGCCCAAACAACACAATGCTGCCCATGTGGACTGCAAATTTATATCAAATAAATGTCATTCAGGATATAATACAAAGAAACATTATACAAAGATATACGGTCTCTTAGATTATCTTTTGGAAAACCTTTTTAATAATTCCACTTTACCGGTCAATTAGCCGAATACTATTCTTCAAACGAGCAAGCAACTTGGTAAGACTGTAACCAGCCTTGTCATGCCTCTAGCTCTCTGTAAGATACCCTTCTGCCTGCAAAATTCTCAAAATACCTTCTGACAGCAAAATACCTATCCACTAGAATCTTTCTTAAAATTAGTCGCCTATTCACTTACCTATGAACGTATTATCCAAAGAAAATTTACAAACAGGCTACTTTGAGCATCAAAATGAATGCAAGTAAATACGTAGAATGCATATTTGCAGTAAAAAAAAGCTAATGTTCTAGGGGCTTCCAAAATCATTCTTTAGTTGGATATGAACTTGAACTGCTGATATAATTTGTTCACCTAGAATCACATGTGTTGTTGATTGAAAATGGGTCCAAAGTAAACTAGGTAATGGGCATATCATATTGCTCCCCAAAAATTCGTTACTGCAGAGTACTATGAATTGAGCATATTAAAATGATATAGCTATGTATTAAACAGCTAACACCGTTAAAAAGATAATGTAAACAGCCAATCACATAGCAGCTAGTAAAAAACAAACTATAAAAAATAAAGTAAAAGCCAATAATTGATAGAAAATAAAGTAAAATAAGTGTGAAAGTATAGTACTTTCAAATAAGGTGAGCTGTAAACTTCTGCAAATGGCCAACGCTGGAGCAATATTGCTCCAACAGTGTTGCAATATTGCTCCGAGGTTGGAGCAATATTGCTCCAACCAACAGTTTTGCAATTTTGCTCCAACCAACAGTGGAGCAATATTGCTCCAACGCTGCAGCAATATTGCTCCAACGCTGCAGCAATATTGCTCCAACCTTGGAGCATTATTGCTCCAACGGTGGAGCAATATTGTTTTCAGGTTGGAGCAATACGTTGTAGCAATATTGCTGCAATATTGATACAATATTGCTCAAGGTAGACAAATGACTTCCATATACTAGCAAAGAAACTCTGAAGCTGCCCGGACCATGAATCATCTTGCAAAGTACGGTTGAGATTACACTGTACAAGAAGAAAAAAAATATGAGCACTTGTTGGTAGCAGGATTCTATACCACCATTTGACTCTTCTAATAATCAAAATGAAAATCCATATGAGCACTTCGTGGCAGGATTGTTACACCTGGAGTCTTTACTAAAGCAACCCTCAAGGAGGCAATAATATAAGGTTCTACATCATCATAAATAGTCATGAGCCCTGTGATTTGCCAAGTCCCCTAATCCTCTTATGACCATAGTACCATGGGGACCACAATGTGAGTCCCATTTTTCTACCACAGACATCTTCATTTATCATAGGTTATGAAAGTGTGTGTGATGTGTGCTTTCTTGCTCGTGTAATCCATCCTCCAGTCTTAATAGTTACATATTTTATACAGATAGCCATACAAAACCTATAGAATGGAGTACAATTCCTGAAGCTGTATTTCATGAAGAATGGATACAAAAAATCATTAGCAATAAGTTCTCTTCATCAGGTATCAGTAAAATTGTAAACCCTTGGACACATATAGCAGGAAGAGAAGTCCACAGAGTAATTATCATGAAGACAAATATTAATTCTTATCTCAGCATGTGCATAATATTTCAATTGAAAAAAAAGCAGATACACCAGATCAATTGTAAATATTACCTATCTAATTTATAAATAAGGAGGATGAGATCAATTGTAAAAAGTCAACTTTACCTTTCCCGCTATAAATTCTCATCCCGCCCAATCCTCCCCTCTTCTAGTGAGTTCTACTTTGCCAGTCCCTGCCTTTTGCCGCCACCGTGTTCCCTTTTCTCTTCCGACTAGCTCCACTTTGCTTGTCCCTGCTTTCTACCACCACCACCCTCCCTTCTCTCTTCCAACAAGCTCCACTTGGCTTGTCCCTATTTTCTGCCGCCACCACCCTCCCTTCTCTCTACCGGAAGTATTTTCTATGCTCCACTCTAACAGTGAGCCGAATGTAAGGAACGCTTAGGAGCTGTCGGATTTCAAGATCGGTGGCACACACGCCACCGATTTTGAAATCCGACGGCTCCTAGGTGTTTCTTATGCTCGGCTCACATTGAAGAGGGAACATGAAAAATGCTTCCCTCTCTACCAGCTCTACCGCCAGCTACCCTCTTCCTCCCTTCTCTCTACTAGCTCTGTTGTCAGCTGCCTTGTTTCTCTATTCTCTCTTTAATTTGGCACTCTACATGGTTATATCCCTTAACATGCAAATATGAAGTCTTTGGAGTTTTCACTCATTTCCATTGCTTTATTTTAAATTATTTGAGATCAAACATTATAATATTTCAAAGTGATGGCGGTGGTGAATTTGTGAATTCTAGTTTTAAAGACTATTTTGCTGGTCATGAGATTTTTCACGGGCTTTCTTATCCACACACTCCCCAACAAAATGGGGTGATCGAACAAAAGCATTGTGATATTGTGGAAATTGGTCTCACATTATTGACTCATTCTTTTGTGCCTCAAAAATATTGGGACTCCGCCTTCACCGTAGTCGTCCATCCTATCAATTGTCTACCATCGCCATCTCTTGGCCATAAGAGTTCTTGGGTGATCCTCTTCGAATCTCGCCTTGACTACAAGTCACTTATGGTTTTTTCTATCCCTATCTCTTGACCTACAACTCTCATAAGATGGAGTTTTAATCTTCTAAATATGTATTTCTTGGCTATCACCCGACACATAAGGGTTATAAATGTCTTCATAATCCTTTAGGCAAGGTATATATCTCACGCCATGTTATCTTTGGTGAAGGTTCTTTCCCTTTTGCAGCTTCTACTCCTGTCGCCCAAGCAACTTCACCATCCATGGCTTCTACCTTGCTGGACATTTCGGCTCCCATCCTTGAATACTAGTCTACATCTCCACAGATGTCTTCCTCCTCTCCATCACCAAACCTCCTGGCATGCCCACTAGCCCTCTTGTGGTTTCATCTCTTATAGAATGACCCACATTGTGGGTTTAATATTCGTCTAATCGACCCAATGGATCACTATATTATCCCTAGTTCGATTATCTATGAAGATAAAGACTACGAGTTCTAGCCTCTTTGACCATATATTTTTTTATTAAGTGGAAATAAGTAAATATTTCTCAAAGCACACTCTCACGATGTATCAATCTAAAGCATTCAATCTACACATGAACGCACAACAATTTTAATGTGGAAAACCCAAACTAAGGTAAAAATCTAAGATAATTCTACATTGAAACGAAATCAATGCACTACTAGCAAGACAAGCAAACCACCAACCTTTGCTTTGACTTTAACACAAGCTTCTCTTTTTTAGATCTTCATAAATCTTTGTTGTTGTTGGCCTTTAAGTCTTCTCCCTCAAGTACTTAAAACTTTCTTTTTTCTCTTTGCTTTGTCTTTTGTCTTCTTCTAGCCTTCAACTGACACCTTTTGTTGTATTGACTTTGGCCACCTTGAAAATTTTTAATCTCCCATCGAAGATATACTGCAACTTCTTTGAAATATCTATGTGAAATCTCCTTTTAGTTGTGGAAAGGCTTCATAAATTCACCATTGATCTTTAACTCAAAGCTTGATGTAAATCCTCTTTAGAAAATAATGTGTAAAAGATATAAACCATTTATCTCTATCTTGTTTAGGTTTTCCTCTCTCAAATACCGTGATTTCTTAACCCTTATATAGCTAGCTCTTTAAGTCAATTTAGGTATTTGACTTAGATAAGGAAAGAAATTGAAATTAAAATAACTTAATTAGGGTAACATGTCCTTGAAGTGATTGATTGTTCCAAACAACAATCGATCGTTCACTCTTTGTTTTGTGCGTGATACTTCAAGGATCGATTGATATAAGAGAGCGATCAATCTATAACTATTGGCTTCGTTTTACACATGGTGAAATCAAGTGCCTGATCAATCGTTTTGTTCTTCATATTATGCAGGGATTGATTATTCTGTTTGTATTTCTCCCTTTTTTACCTTTTGACCCTAAAACCTTCTGAAACCTCTAAAATCACTTTTTAAACTTGTTTAAGTGATTTTGGTATACGATTGTGATCTGAATAAACTTAAAAAACCTTCAACATTCTTTAGTCTTCTGTCTTGATCGATAAGAACATGTCTGCTTCTATTTTTCAAGTTTGTCAATCCCGAATCTGACTCAAGCACAACAACCTCAAATTAGATTCTAAAACTCAATGTATACACAAGGTTTCTAGACATAATTTTGACAAATAAAGCATCCAATAACCTTGACATATGACTCATATGTTCGACAAATCATTCCCATCCTCTGATCCAGAATAACCACTTAGGAACAATGTTAGTTCATACTGCCAAATGCCACCAACATCGAATCATATTCAAGATGATAGAATTAAGTATATTTTGTATCTTCAAAATGTATGGGTTTGGTGGATAATGTACATGGGATTGTTTGTAATGGTTAAAAATGTCTTCGAATACACTTTTGTTGATAATGTACATGGGATTGGTGGAAATAGAAGTTTTGAATGCCTTTGTATACAGTGTTGTGATTGTTATAAACATGAAGATATATATTATTTTGAAAATAAAAAATGTAAAATCAATAGTGAAAGGACACAAAGGATGGGGTGTACTATCAAATTGAAGAAAGACAACATACATGGTGGAAAATGTGAGGCCAAAAGCATTGACTGATAAGGATCAATTGTTACTGTTAGTGCCTAACTGAGGTAACTCTCGGGTACATGTATTAAACCTCTTGATCCCCCTTACTGATAATTGTTAGTGCCTAACTGATACGGGTTCTGCAAATTATTTTCACTAACGAGACCCATTGGGCAATAAACCTATTGATCCCCATTACAACATGACACTTTAATCCCTTCCACCTCTATTCATACGTGTTGTGCTAATGAATAAGGGTTCAGTTGAAGGTAAATCATTTGCTTATGCTTTTAGCACGAGATCAACCCCAATGTTCGTAAATATTAACCATGATAATTCATGAAGCGATGTATTAAGGACAAGAAGTCAAATCTATCGTACCATCAAATACCACAAGCCAATATCATAAAGTATTTTGGTCGTAATCAGACCAACACCATTCAAAACACATAGCTACATTCGCATCCAATTGCTTATCATTCACCCACATGGAAAATACTAATATTCACCATTAAAATAAAAAAATTGCTCAACACCAATAGTCACACACACATCTATATTAAATAGTCAAGGTCCAACACTGTCACGACCCGGATTTTTAAAAGCATTTTTAAATAGCACGAACGGTAAGTAGAGAGAACTTTTTTTTTTCTTGAATACAAAAACAAACTATTCGATTAAATATCTAGGCCATGATAATTGGGTTTCACAAATACGGTGATCAAATCGTATGATATTTACACGTCTCAAAATTTCAACAATAGCTCATCCATCTAAGTAGAAGTCCGTCATCTGTCTAAAAATAAATAACAAGTTGACTCTCACGCTAAAGGTACACTTACGTATCGGAGTTGCAGAAATGTAAAAACTTCATCTTGTGTTCGCATGCTGGTCTCACTTGTTGTCGCCTAGAAAACCTGCAACAAAGCAAACCAAACAACAACCACAACCACAATGGAGCCTCTCTGCCTTCAGGAGAAGAGCTTCTAAATGAAAAAAGGTTTTAATAATATTTTTCGGATCGGGCCAACATCACCCGATGTTAGTTGTCTACGTACTCATCAGACAACATCTCTAATGTTTCCAACAAGATAGGATCTAGACGTAGTTCTGCCTAGAAACTACTCTATCTTAAGAAGCATAGCATCACACATGCAATGCTTAAGTATTTTTAACTAACCTACATTTTAGTAAGTCCTTTAATCGTTCAACTTGTCTAAATAACAAGCAATATCAAACAATGTTATTAATTATCTCACATCCCTTGTTTGATAATTAATACTATCAAATATGTAACTCAGAGATGACTCACCCCTCGAGAAATATCTAAACATAGTACTCCAACCTTGGAATAGACTACTTAACAATAGCTTCATCTAAATCCCCAGGGCTCTCAATAGCCTGCCACGAATCTAGAGAAGAGGATCCCAACTGTGCTCATGGACACATATTGGCGAGAAGCATAAGCCTTCCATGATACTCATACAACTTCGCTTTTCATACGTACTAAATAGTCATGGGAAGACCTGCAGTAAAGACCCTCTGGTCAATATCCAAACCATCGTTGCGATGAAGAAGCATATCGCAATCTCTACCAACCTAACTATAGGAGAAAATGTCTTATAAGACATTACTAATGTATCCATAGAACCCTCAGGTCTTTATGACTATTGACTCCCCCAAACATCTGAACTTAGACTAGATTATTTTCATCCAGTCAAGTATCCGTTCAACCGTTTAGGTCCTCTTCACCTTGTGAATCAGCCCAACAAATAGCTCATCCACTGAGCTATAACTCAGAGAACATCCTATAACCACCCTCGGTTCATTAACGAAGGTAAAATTTTATGTCAGGGCCCCGTTGTAACGACCTGACCCGAGCCGGGCCCACAAAATCACTGATAGGAAAATTTTCTTTTTCCTTAAGCTAGGAATCATCGTCTGAGTGCGAGAGGTACAACGTTCGTCTACGCACTATGGAGAGTTAAGGCTTCCTCGTACGTAGACTTAGGTTGTAACTACCATTTACACACAACGAAGCTTCATAGTTCGTCGCGTGTAAAACAGAATAAAACATATTATTATAATGATTTGGATCGGGCCAACGTTGCCTTGCCGTTGGTTGCCTACATACGTATTGGATATTATTCCAATACGATAGGATCCGAACATAGTTCTGCCTAATGGCTACTACATACAACAAGCATCACAAAATCATATTCGTATAACATACGTTTCTCCGAATATTTAATCGGAGTATACAAAAACTCGTCATAAATCGGAGTCAAGCGGAAATTAATAAATTAACGAAATCGTACATCTCGCTCTACCACAGAGCGGGATCAAAATCACATACACATATCTCGCTCCATTACTGAATCGAGACTGAGCACATCAACCGGTTCGCTCTATCACTGAGCCGAGACCAGACACACACATCACTCGTCTCGCTCTACCCTAGAGCGAGACAACACACATCATGGCATATAAGTACACATCATGGTATATAAGCACACATCATGGTATATAAGCAAACATCATGGCATATAAGCACACATCAAACATATAGATCAAAGCATAGCACACACGTCATTCTATAATAAAAACGGGAGATCAAAAAAGCTTATTGCCCTCATGTCTTATATGGTAGGGGTATACAGAGTTGCTCATATGAGTATCCTCCCCTTCAGATCCGAAGATAATATACGGAGCTTCCTCTAGCCTCCATTTGTTCATCGTCTTGTACCAAAAGACTATGTATAAATGTTCTCCTTACCGGAGACTCTTCTTATTTTCTGTGCCCGTGAGTGGCGGACAGAACCTCTCCTAGTCTGGATTACTTCTCTTGACGTAGCTCGGCAACTTCGGACAGAACCCCGTCTTGCTCCGGGCCCATATTTCTTGTTCGGTGCTCAAGGATAACGGGCAGAGCCTCTCCTTGTCTCGGGGCATTTCCTCCTTATACAGTTGCCAACTCAAAGAATAGACGTCTCCATCGCGTAGAACATACTCGATTTAGTCAAGAACGCATCTTGGATGGACTAAATCGGAGTTAGGATGCTTAAGAACGGGGAGAAAGAAGTTTGTCGGCGCTCGAGGACAACGGGCAGAACCTCTCCTTGTATACGGACTTTGAATCGAAGAAAGGACCTCTCCATCGCATAGAGAACACTCGATTTAGTAGGAAATGGGTCTTGAACAGCCTTAATCGGCCTCAGAACGGTTAGAAACAGGGCAGAAGAAGTTCTGCTTGAAAAATGAAGCAGAATGGGCTATTTATAAGCCCTGGAGCCGCCAAAACGAAACTGCGGCGCCGCGAAACTGTGGCGCCACGCCGCGACAAAATGCGGCACCGCTAGAAACGGCGGCGCCCGCCGTTTTTTGCACCGCGCGCTCGCGGCACGTCGCCTGCGCGGCGACAGCGCGTTATGCGCGACGCGGTTGCGAGTACCGCGCGCATCCGTCGCGCGCGCGTGCCTACTTCTTTTTCTTTCTCCTTTTTTTTTATATTTAAATATTAATATTCAAACGCGCATAACTTCCAGCCCCTTACTCGGATTTGCACGTTCCAAGTACCGTTGGACTCGTATCGATGAGCCCTTCGATACCAACCTACTTAAAGAAGCATATTGTGCCCATTTCTAAGTGAGTCCCACTTAAATTACACGTTTCCCGAGGTCATAACTTTCGGTCCCAACCTTCCTTTTGCGCGTTCTTAGAATCGTTACGATCGTTTCTTCGAGCTCTACCCATGTACAGAGGTTTCACCCTCTGAAACCTTCTAAAATTCATCTCAAAATTATCCAATTAGGCCTAACCCTTAAGGTTAGACGTAATCGAAAAGTGAGTCGTTACACCCGTTCACTCCATGAACGTGTCCCCACCCTAATGAGGGTATTTTAGTCATTATCTTGATTAGATGTTCTCCCCTAATCCAACAGGAACCCATGTCTCTTGATTAAACTTCATTAATCTTAAGTTATTCATATAAATCAATGCTTCGATAATAAATGTAAGCATCAGAATAAATAACATATATACTATGCAATCACACAGGTACATAGATAATAAACAGAGGCCAGTTGCACTCATTTGCAGGGCCAGGGCTCAGCGAATTTAAGCCCGATAATGCAGATAACTCTAATGTATTGCACGAGTTACGTATTTAATACTCTAGTTGATTGATGTATAGGGTTGCAGACATATGCAATACGCTGCCTTAAACCCTAAAAATTAGGGTTTCCCCCCTTGTTTCCCGTGACACTGTGACCTGTTAAGGTCTTCGTGTCACTTGCTGGTCACACCCCTTCCTTTTGAAGCCATTTAACGTCATTCTAGGGCACCCTAACGCTTCGTTGCTAGGTTATCTGTTTCAGCGAAAACAGAACATACTACCCCCTAAGGGCATTAGGGTAATTCTACCACTTAGGGTATGATACCCTCCCTTGGGTCATTCTATTCACCTCACTACCCTTTTGTTTATTTTAAGGCATTATCCTCTCGGAAGGCTCCACTCTCAAATTGACCTGTGCATCCATTCACACGAATGTGGGCGGGTCCACTTAAAGGACTATTTCTGTCATTTGGTTTAAGAACTTATTGGCATCCAATGGGTCGAAAATTAGGCTCAAGGGTATTACTTAACTTCCTGGACACTGTGTAATTTTCCTGGCATGTGATGGGGTCATGAACCCCTTGAACCGACCCAAGTTTTGACTAATGGTTTACTATAAACTCGAAGGGCAAAAGGGTCAATTAACCACTCATTGGGATTTTTACCCACCTAGTGGTGTAGAATATATTTAGGATACCAGTTAAACTCTCATTGAGAGTTTTCCCAATTTTTAATTCAACTCATAGGCCCCTAAACAAGAGCCCCTAAGTCGGGTAAATGGTTTTCACACAATAAATTTAACTACAAGGGGTAAAAGGGTCATTTTTAAGTCTATGGAATTTTTTATGGGTCTAAAACTTGGTACAAATACTCCCACACCTCTCAAGGTCCATGAGTATTTTTCTAGAATTATTTTGACATTTTTAGCCCCTTGAACCGGACCTGGTTCACCCCTCATTTTTATTTCTCTCTCTTTTTTTAATATAAATTTAAACCGGACTAGGGATTAAATTCCCCCGGTCGAGCAGTAGTTTCCCTCATGGAGATGACTGCAGAAACAGCAGTAGCTGGACTTCGCGTCCAGCTACCACCGGTGGTCTGGCTTCCCTGACCATCAGCCGAAGGGGAGGGGATTCCCGGCAGAATGCTAAGACGGAGTCAATCGCCGTTCGGTGGCTCGTGCAGCCGGCTGAAATCCGTCCCTGGAATCCTCTGCTGCAAATCTGCTCTGCGTCAAATGGCTCAGCCGTGGCTGCAGCCGCCTCATCTGGCCGCCATGCAAGCCGGGGATGTATCGCCGGTGAGCGGCGATCCCCACGGCATTGGTCCTACCGTCAGCGAATGGCTACCCAGCCTCCGCCACAAACCAAAACCCCTCTTTCCCTTCTGTTCTCTGTTTACTAAAACGGGGAGAAATCCGCCACCCATTGCTGGCAGAAGTTTGACTGCAACCTGCTGACTGTTGGATGATGGTGGCCGAAGATCACCTGCATATGCTGGACACCGATTGATAGAGACCAATCTGCCGACTGATGCCTCAGCCATCTCAACCCGGCCTACTTAATTAAGTTAATACAAACAGTGACTTCAAATGGTAATAATTCAATAAACTAATTCATTTGCGATAAGACGGTGATCTTACCTTTAACGCTTGGTTGTCATCGATCCACCATCTTTGGAGCTTCACCGGAGCCTCGCCGGAAATTCTTCCTCCTCTTCACTGTCAAAGCCCCCCCTAATAACCCTATTTAATTATATTTATAGGCATGAGATTAGGGCTTCTAATCCCATGAGAAATTGGTTAAAAACCTCTTCATTCTATAATATAATTAGGCCCCAAAAATTAATTTTCGGAATACTAATTGATCGGGCCCGTATAGTGACTTAAACGGGCAAATCGCATGTCCAATTCGGGTAAATGGGTCCTGCACGATATGTTCGACTTCGAATGGTCGTATCTCCCTTATTCGAACTCCGATTCATGCGTTCTTGGTGGCATTTCGAAGCTCTTTCTGTCTAATTTCCAACCGTATAGGTCCAGCCACCAATTCTAAGAATTGAATAAGTTATTCCTATAAGAAGCTCAAAGGGTCTAACACTCTAATTTCCACGTGGTCGACTTCGAGAATTTTTCTTCCCGGATGTTACAAACACCATATACAAAGTTAATTGATACACCCACATTCAAGGCACAATGTTTGTAGCTATTACATACACATTTGGTTCATGTCTACATAACAAAAGCTAATGTTTTATAAAAGTAAGCCACATATAATCACAATATCTCACATTCATATGGAATATTGCAAAATATGGTATGCAACCCTATGCCTCATGGTGCACATGTCCTCCCTTGTAAAGTTAAATTGGTACCCATGTGACAAGTACCACATATAAATGCATACGCAGACACTTTAATCATCGTTATTAATTTGTTGTGGGTGTCCAGTTATCTCTCTCAGTGGGAGACGCAAGGCATCCCATTTTCAACAGAACTATGGGCAAAACATGTCTAAGTATGGCCAAATTCTTGTAGTACTTCTCTATCTCAACTCTAGAGTAACAAGGTCTATTATGTATATGACATCCTTCTACAAGTCAAGTAAAATGAGAGTCTAATGGTTACCATTTACATGAACCAGGAAGTGGTAGACGTCTTATTCCCCGAAGTCTTTTCATTCATCTTCATCAACTTCACAATGCTAGTGAGAACCTCTTGCCATGCTTCTACAACAGCGGCCCTAGAGACATTGGCATCCTTTTCTTCCATTGATGCATACAAGCTGAGTAGCGGAGATGCATCCATCCTCATGAGCTCATGTCGAATACAAATTAGATATTAGTCAACTAGTTGCTAGTTGTCAGGTAAGCTTAAATTAAAAAAATTAAGTCTTACCACAAAATGAACAAGATGGAAGGCTTGCTTTGTAGTTGAGGCAGCAAGTGCATTCTTCCGCAATTGCAGTACATACGCATCAATATGCTAGACCATGGTAATCGAACACCGAAAGAGTAGAGTATTGAATATCAATAAAAATTGAATTACTATAATGTTGGACAACACAATCAACTAATAATACAACTCATAGTCACGGATACATTGTCCCAAATCCACCTATGAGAATGGATAATGTTCATGGTAAATCTACTCCATTGTTATGTCGAGCTTCTCCTTGCTGAACACCCTACAAAGTAGGGAGTCATTTTTCAACACTTTCGGCACTGTTAGGAGGGGTGGGAGCACATCTTCCATACGCAGACCGGTTACTTGGGGAAATTCAGTGGGAGACAACTTCATAGAATAGGCTTCCTCACTTGAAACTTGTACTCGCCCTAATGCATTTTAATTATGCGGTGCAAGGCTTGAAGGGGGAACATGAACTTCTCTATGTCCAACTTCAAGTATTTTGCTCAAACATGAACATTCATTCAAATAGTTTTGCCTGTCATCTGTGCTTATTGAAATGGTCTTGAAGCCTCCTTATATAAGCATATGTTGATTTTGGTTGAGGGTCGCTCTCATGGGCTCTACCTTTATCCGCTTCCACTGACTTGAAGTTCATATTTGACTTACTTGGTAACTTCACCCTACAATATTTGACAATTTCATATTGTATAAGGGTTACAATTTATAATAGGGAAAAGTTAAGGTGAGCCTGGGCTCACGCTCTGCTGCGTGAGCCCAGGCTCACCTCAACCGCCTTCTTTATAATAAGCATATATGCAATTATGCATAACACACACAACATGTTCATACAGAACACACATTGTACCATTCATAACACACAGAACATATTCATAATTTGGAATGTAAACTTCCAATACCACAAACCTACATGCAAATATTTATGTAACCAGCACTTAATTAGCATTACACAAACACGTTTTGTAGTATATCTAAGGCATGCACACTAAGCATCTCACACACAAGATCAGTTTGACAATATAACTTATATACATTCTTATTTATCTACCCATATATAAACCTAACTTGATCAAATATAATAACCACATAATGTACTTTCAGCCAAAAAAAGCCTCCTAACATCTACTAGTCAACAGTTATGCCCTATAAGTTAACTTCCTCTAAAGCATATAAACTTGGTTATATGGTCTCCCCCTTGGTATTAATCATATCACATATATCAGAGCATCGGTAAAACTAAACTAATGAGCTATATTATTCTTACTTTTCCTACCAACAAATGTACATAATTACTTTGGATCTTTTATAATCTATCTAAGGCATGCATACACACTAAGCAAAAAACACACAATATGTGTTTCATAAAAGAACTTATGTACACACATCTTTTTATTCCTAAATATATACCTAACTTGCTCATATGTAATGACAAAATAATGTACTTTGAAAACAATAGCCTCCTAATATCTACTAGTCAATAGTTAGGCCCCATCAGTTAACTTCGGCTAAACCATATAAACTTGATTACATGGTCTCCCTCTTGCTTAGCCTTACTAAACTAATGAGCATCTTTTAAAATTATTCATATCACATCTTTCAAAGCATGAGTAAAACTAAACTAATGAGCTATATTATTCTTACTTAGCCTTGTTAAAATCCAAAATTTAGAAAATCGGTGAATTACTTTGCATATTTTATAATCTATCTAAGTCATGCATGCAAACTAAGCACAAAACACACAATATATAGTTCACCGAATAACTTACATACACACATCTTTTTCTTCTTAATTATATACCTAACTTGATCAAACCTAATGACCACACAATGCACTATGCCAAAGAATATCCTCCTTGCTAATACAAGTCAACTGTTAGGCACTATCCATTACACTAGGGTATATTGTCTCCTCCTTGATATGAATCAGATCACATCCTTCAATACAGGGAAAAAAATAATTATGGGGACTCACATAAAGTTGCATATTTACATTCCACCTTAAGATATATATACCCAACCTTACATCAACTAATTAATATTTAAATCAAACTTAACTTATGACATCAAATTATCCAACTATAGCAGTTCATATGTCCAATTTACAAACATATTATGAAATTACTCATTTATATTCCATTAAAGGTCTACCAAGCATTTCACCACACCATATAATAAATTTTCAAACCAAATCATATAAAACACCAAAACAAATTTTTTGATTCTTCAATTAACCAAATAGAAATGTACGATCTTACATTTCCATTTATATCTTCTACTATTGATCAACTACTGGGGAGATAGGTCAGAGGTGCGGGGGAAGAGGCAGACTAGAGAATAGGGACCAACGCCGAAAATTGGGAAGCGGCCGGTGGCAGAAGAGGGAAGGAGGGAAAACGCCAACTAGAGTAACGTTGCTTGCCAGAGGGGGAGAAGGTGGTCAGAATAGATGCGACCAGTTGGGAAAAGACTACTAGATGAGAGATCGCCGAAGTGAAGAGAAAATCCGGGAAGGGTCGAGAGCGAAGGATGGAAATAATGAGAACTTTCTCTGTGTGAAGAGTGCGATAGGAGGACCAATGGCGGAGGAGAAGAAGGGTTGCTGGTATGGTTGTCGCCGGGGAGGGGGGGAGGGATACAGCCGGATGAGATATTGCCGTAGGGGAGAGAAAAGTCGGGAAGGGTCGAGAGCGAAGGATGGAAAAATAGAAACTCTCAAAACTGGAAAATGTGCAACTAGAGGAGCGATCCCAAAGGAGGATAAGGTGGCCGGTATGGATGTCGTCCGAGGGGAAATATAACCGGATGAGAGATCGCCTGAGGGGAGTGAAAACATGGGAAGGGTCGAGAGCGAAGGAGGGAAAAAATTTAAACTTTCTCTACATGGGGAGGCTTCGGTAGTCGTGTCTTTTCGTATACCCTAAGGGCTATTTTGGTATTTCTAACGCATGTGTGGGCAACTCGAACGTGCCCAAGTCTAATTTTGCAAAATCTGTTTTCCTGGCCTAAATTTGTATTTCTACCGATTGTCATGTCTATTTCTAAAAAAAATTTAGAGAAAGCACAAGCAAATCCCATGTTCCATTTCTAAGAACCCACAAAAAACCACATCTTTCTAGCAAACAAAAAAAACATTAAAAGGCATCCATTTAACACATTGGCAACACAAATATCATCCTTCATTGAGAGATTTACAGACTCACCCCTCAAAATGGAAGCTAAGTTTACCCTATCAGATTGACATGGGAGGACGATGAGAGCCTAGGAGTAAGGTTGCAAATATGAAGGGCTGGCCCGTAAAATTTCGGGCTTGGGCTTAAAAAAAAAAAGAAATGGGCCAGCCTGGGCCTCTAATTTGAAAGCCCGAATAATAACGGGCCGGGCTCGGGCCTCGTCCAGAAAAAGGAGAAAGCCCAGCCTGGCCGGTTAATCTCTCCCGTCTCTCAACTCACTTCACAGCCATTCATCAATCATCAGATTCGGCTCATCGCAGGTTAACCCTAAGTTTCACTTTGCGTCTTCACTCTTCGCCGAATAGTCGTTGCTTCAGTTTGCCCTCCCCACTATCTTTTGCCAGTTCGCACTCCAGCTCCACCCTCCACTCTCCATCTCTCCTGTCTTTGCTTGCCAGCCCTCTTGCCATCGTCGGTCCTCTCGCCTCTCTTCCCTCATCTGCAAGAGTCAAGATCTCGCCAGAATCGCTGGCTACTTTTCTCATTCTGCCAACTGCTTTCTTCACTCCTCCAAAAACCCTAATCCTCAACTGCGTTTCTCATTCCGCCGACCGCTCGCCATTCCCCATTCCTCCCCCTCTTCATTCCGCCGGACTGCCGCGTGGATCTCCCATCATGCAGTTGTCGAACCATCTACATTCGTTGGCTCGTAGTCTCAATCTCCCGTCTCAGACTCTCAATCGCCATTCGTTGCATGCTCTGCCTCTCAATCGCCATTAGCGGCCAAGACTCCCAACAAAATCTGTCGGATGCGCACTTGCTGTGGACTTCGAGCTCCACCGGACCACGATAAAAATAAGATTTTTTATCCTTCATCATTGTTATAATTCTAAATTTTGTTGATCATTTGTTCTATTATTGCTCCTCGTCCTTTGTTATAATTATTAATTTTTTATCCGTTCTATTATTGTCAGTGTTTTATTATGCATCCACTGTTTTGTTATTGATCCTCATCCTCTGTTAGATTTATAAATTTTTTATCAGCTTGGTTATTGTCTATGCTTTGTTATTGGTCATATGTTCTGTTATTGGCTTATTGATCCTCATTTGTTATAATTATTAATTTTTTATCCTTCCCTCTGCTGTTTTATTCTTTAATTTGTATTTGTCTTTGTTCTGTACATGTCTAATTTCTACTTGTTTGTTCTTTAATTTTTTGTGTTCTTAATTTGTTCTACTTTGAATTAATAAATGCACTGAAGACAATTTTTTTAATGACCAAAATAAATAAATTTTATTATATAAAAAGCTTGTGGCCTGACCCAAGCCTGAACATCGGGCCAGGCCGAGTTTTTTTTCCATTTTTGTTTAGGGTTGGGCTCGGACATACTTTGGCCTGCCAAAGCCCAGCCCGCTTGCAACCCTACCCAGGAGAGGTAAAGCTCGGAAAGAGCAGAAGAGAAGGTAAAGAGACGTTATATATGAATCCAAGTTAGATGAAATTTAGAAAGAACAGGGTCGACCTAGTGATTTGGGTTTATCTGTTTTTTAATTATAAAACAAATTGCAGGATTTGGGGTACAATTTGGGACAAAATCAAATCCCACCCTAAAGAAATTTGGGTTAAATTACACTTATTTATAAATCACATAATCTAAATCCATGTTCCCAAATGCACCATAAGATGAGCTGCGCAGCTCGCGCTACACCCCATATAATCTAGTCTAGTAAGGCTCTCTTCTCACAGCTGGCACGCCTTTGCTTTGCTTTATAAGGCCTTTCTTCATTTCAGTAAAATTAAGCAACAAGCATAGTGAACGAGTGAAAAGTGAGATACGCTTCGCGCATGAGCGAAATGAGTGTTAGGATGCATGAAGCGAGAAGAAGAGTCTCGCACATCTTGAAGCTCTCGTCTTTCAGCTCTCTCCCTACGTCGAGCCTTTCCTTTAGTGCTTGAGGGAAGCATTCCCTTATCTAAACTTGGCGGGCATTATTTCGCTAAATAGGATGAAGAGGGGTTAGAATGCGAAAACCTAAGCTACTTAGGAGGCGATCAGAAGTTCTAGAAAGCAATAAAAAATAAATGTGGCTATTTAAACCCCTATTTTTTCCCTCTCTTTCCCAAGCAAAAGCAAAAAGTTAGTTTTTTTTTTTTTACTTTGATACCCCACTTTCCCCCCACTAAATTGCTCTTTTGTCCCCCATTTACTTTACTCTTTTTTCCCCCTAAGTTAACCTAAAGAACATGGGTTCTATTCTTATAGAACTTTCTTCTCCTCCTCAAGGCTAAGTCAGTGCAGCCGGCTAGCACTGTAGCCATTGGCAAGCACTGTAGCTCCGGCGATGATTAAAAAGCTCAAGTGGCGGCTAAAAAAGCTCCCGCGACCAAAAAGTTGAACCCTTTTTGTTAGTTTATCTTCCCTTATAGTAGTATTTGTTCATCAATGGCGTCTTTAAACTTCGAAAGACATGTTTATCACATTTTCCGCCAGAACGTTGTCGGAGGCAAGGAAGTTTCTATTAATTTTTTAGCGGGGGGTAGCTACTGCCACATTGTTCTTCACTTCACGGGGACGACCCCCTCCCACTTTTCGAATAACTAGTTGGGGTCTAAGATCACCCGCCACATAATGCACAATTAGGCGGGAGGCACCCCCGCCAAACCGAAGACAGTAACTAAGAAGTTAGTTTCATGGTGGGGACACCCCCCACTACTTTTCGAAGAACTATATGGGATAGAAGATGTACCGCCTTTTCAAGCAAAATTGGGCGAGGGCACCCCCTGCCAAATTGAAGACAATAACTTCTTAAAGTTATTGCCTGTTACGTGGCAGTGGGCACCCCCTGCCACTTTTTGAAGAATTAGATGGGGTTGAAGATGACCTGCCGCGTAATGCAAAATTGGGCAGGGGTCACCCCCCGCCAAATTGAAGACAATAACTTTAAGAAGTTACTGTCTGTTATGTGGCAGGGACACCCGCTGCCACTTTTGAAGAACTAGACGAGGTCGAAGATGACCTGCCTTTTCATGCAAAATTGGGCGGGGAGTACCCCTTGCCAAATCGAATATAGTAACTTCTTAAAGTTATTGTCTGTTACATGGAGGGGGGCACCCCCCCGCCAACTATTGAAGCCTTAGACGGGTACCATTATGCCCCTATATTGGTATCCTACAATTGGTGGGGAGTACCCCCCCCCCCCCACACACCAAATCGAAGAACGTAAAGATGGTTTTCTGTGTTTTGACAATAATTTTCCTAGTAGCAAAAAATATACAATAAATTTTGACAACACAATAATTATCCAAAAAATTACAACGATTATCATTCTAAATATACAAACTCTAAAATAGTGCCTTAAATGTCACAAGGGACTGAAATATAAATGTCTCAACAATGACTGACATATAAATGTCTCAACAAACACAAACATTTTGAGGCTATTTAGAAACCTACTTTCCCTTTCCTTTCACTACTTTAGTTTTAACTCGAGTTGCCCTTCTTTTTTCAGTGTCATTGATACTTTGACCAGGTTCATCGTAAAGGAGCTCTTCAAATACTTGGACCAGTTTTAACTCGAGTTGCCCTTCTTTTGCTAACCAGTGAAAGGTGCAAATACTTATGTGATCCAGGATCACATTTAACAAAATGCCAGGTTTAATAGGAACACCGGGATTTAAGGGAATAGGAAGCTGCACCACGTTTATACGGTTCGACTGAAAGAAGGGCCTCAATCAAACTCAACGCAAAAGGTGGGAGACCATTAAGTGTTTCTCGAAGGCAACTTTCATATGGCTGTTGGGGTTTGAAAATAGTGGCATGAGATAGCTTGGACCTTTTCCATTACTCCTCCAGTGGTGAACCACAAAGCTTAAAGATTTTGTGCAATTGCTTAACCTGTAGGCAGAGGAAAGTTGGTCAAATATTTCAAAGCATACACTGCCAATACAAATATGAAACAATACCAGACTACAATAACATAGCGTCTTAAACTATAGATAGTAGTGCAAGACAAGCCACACAAATAGTTATGTAAAGCAAGCCACTCACAAATAAATGTTCAATCTTTATCCACATTAAACACTAGATCAATAGAATATGCTGAAGAAAACATGACTTCAACTGGTAAAATACCCTCGACAATAATAAAATCCCTCCATTTCCAAAACGTAGTGCAATAAATACACAGACTGCATCACTGTGCAACGAAGACAAGATTAGAACTAAATCCCTTGAGGTATGAACGCATTCATCTAATTAGTATGGTTTTTAGCCACAATTTAACGGGTAACAATTCATCTGCTAAGATGGAAGGGGCCGGATGATAAATGGGTGAAATTGATAAGCTTCCTAGTTGATTGTACTTCTTATCATTAGTTTTGATCCATGGCTTGCGATCCCTATGAAAACCACAATAGTTCCATTTTTTTGTAAAAATGGTTTGTGCGGACAATATTACATAGAAGACTTCGTAAGATAAGATTTATTTATGAGAATATTAAAATTATAGTGAATTTAAATAAAGATAATAAAAATAAAGATAATAATTATGCATATGCTAATTACCTCTGTTCTGCCTTGTAGTATAGGCTTTCCAAGGAGCATTTCTGCAAAAACACAACCAACACTCCACAAATCTACAGTAACACTGTAATCCATAGATCCCAAGAGTAGTTGAGGTGGTCGATACCAAAGAGTTACTACACGACTAGTAAGAGGTTGAGCCTGCAAAGGACTATAAAATTTGCTAGGCCAAAATCAGCTATTTTTAGAATCCCTTCATTGTTTACAAGGATATTAGACCAGTTGATGTCATAGTACTAATACCGCGAGAATGACAATGATCTTGACCCAATAGTAACTGTTGCATATAGCATTTTATCTGTACAACATAAAAAATTGAGAAAACAAAGAATTTCACTTGAGGTACCCAATAAAAATTTACAAAGAAAACTAACGCCTATGGAAGTGCACAAAAAACACAACCTACCAAGTAAAGGAGTTCTTCAAATACTTGGACCAGGTTCATTGTAAAGGATCTGAATGACATTGAGCAAGACCAAATGCTTCCTCCTCCTCTTCACCTGAAAAGTTAAAGACAGGGGAAAAGTGTAAGAGAATGGGGCTGGGAGGGGACTAAAGTCTTCGACTTCTAGCTACATGTGGAGATATCCTCTGTGCACGGTCGGGAATTACCCTTATCAAAGTGGCTGTAGGCGAGCTCAGATTGTCGATGATGATCCAGTGACAGAGAGAGGACAAAGACAAATAGAAGAAGAAAAAATTTGAAATGGGGTGCGGAAAAAAGACCGAGATCAGAGAAAAGAAACTAAGGTTCATTTGGCCACTGAAGCCCACCCGTTTTGTAGTGTTCTGTAGCGGCGCAAAAAAATCTAAGGTTCCGGTGGAGGCACTGATGGCGAAATCGGGAGGGCTGGCGTGAACAAAGGAGAGACTGTGTTTTAGAAAATGAAGCCACGAGGAAGAGGGGTACGCATGAGTTAAAAAACCTTTCAGTCCCAATTGGTATTATTTTGTAAGAATGGGGCTTACGTGAACATATTTTCTGTTATAACTGCGGGTTGTAGCAGTCACGGGGGATACACAGAAAAAAAAAAAGAGGGGTTTAAATAGCCACGTTGTAAAAAAATATAAGTACTATTTAAATTTTGGGGAATGTGATACATTGGCATTCGTTTGATATACAATACGTAACACTTTGCATGGAAATAAACTTCAATCGAGTGAACTAATGAAAGTGGAAGGGTTAGGAGGGACAGCCACTTCCACCGTGCCTTCCAACATCTGGCTTACCTTCTTCATTTGAGGCCTCAAAGATGGATCCTCCTGGATACACCACATTGCCACTTTTACCAGCCTTTCTACGAGCCTTACACCATTCATGGCCTCTTCGTCATCATCCACTAACAAGTCTAATCTCCCTCCAATGTAGCAGTCATATGCCCAGTCAGTCAGCACCATCTTTTCATCCTCCTCTATCTCCATGTCGACATTCTTTCTGCAACAAATGATTTCCAACAGCATTACGCCATAGCTGTACACGTCTACTTTGGTGGTGATGGTCAATCGCTTGAACCACTCCGGAGCAACATACCCTCTGGTTCCCCTGATTTCTGTGATAGTCCGGCTTTGATCAGTTTTCAGCAGCTTTGCTAGCCCAAAATCTGAAATTCTTGCAGTGAAGTGCTCGTCCAGGAGGATGTTCCCCGGCTTGATGTCACAGTGGATGATCTGGGTGCTGCACTCTTCGTGCAAGTACACGAGCCCCCTCGCAATGCCGAAAGCAATCCGCATCCTTGTGTCCCAGCTGGGTCTTATGGGATTTGAGAAGAGGAAACTGGCCAATGAGCCATTGCTCATGAACTCATAAACCAACATCCTGTTAAGCCCTTCATCACAAAATCCCAACAAGGGGACCAGATTCTTGTGATGAATCTTGCTGATTGTTTTCAGCTCAGTCTGGAACTCCTTCAGACCTTCCTGCATCACTTTGTCCAGCCTCTTCACGGCTACGCTAGTGCTAGTACTGTCTTCTCCTGGCACTGACCCTTTGTACACAGACCCAAATGCACCCCTCCCCAGCTCTTCTATGAAACCGTTCGTAGCTTGCACTATCTCCTTGTAAGAGAACAAGTGCAGATTGCTCTGCTGGTTGACCGAAGCCGGCTGAGGCTTGAAGAGTCTCTTGTGGGCTGGATACAATTTGAGAGCAACGGCTGTCAAGCATATAAGGTTAACAAAGGCAGAGCTGCCTAAGAGCACTGAAATGGCTGCAATAAGGCCATCCTTGTTTTTGCTGCTCGGGTTTTGAGGAAGGGGGGGTGGCAAAGGTGATGACAAATTAGGTTTCGCCCATTTGATGAAAGCCTTTTTGTTTATACTGGAGTCCATCATCCCATTTGAGAGAGGAAACTTCTTTTTCGAGCAGCTTCCTTCTCCGTACGTGGCAGCAGCACAAAAGCAATCAGCTAAGCATGCCTGTCTGCAATCATCTTCATTCATTGGATTGAAAACTTCATAACTAGCAGGAGGCCAATCTATCCCTTGCATTTCGTGCAGGTCAACTAAATTGCTTGCATTTGATTCACCTGCCCCACAATCTTGCGGCAGTAGAACATCTTGCTTGCATCCTCGGAACATATTGTTTGGATCCAAGGGGGAATACCCGGGTGGACATTCACAGACGGGTTTTTTGCTTGTGTCTAGTCTGCAGTAGCTGTTAAAGCCGCAAGCTCCACTACCAACATCGCCTCCAACTCGTGTGCAAATATTCCCAGGCTCCGACCAAACATCAGACCAGGACTGACGCCGGCCCCCATTTGATCCATTCTTTGGGTAAACATATTTCCTAAAAACCCCATCAAAATCAAGTGTGGCTCTGTGGTAGAAATTGGGTCCTGTAGGAGTGTTCACTGTCAGTTGTCGGGACCTGACAGAGCTGTCATTTGTGACCAATGTAAGAGAAAGCATGCCGGACCTATTGAAGACTAATTCAGAACCAATCCCTGCATCGTTGTTCCAAGTGTTCGTGGCCCAATAAGCAGAATAAGTGAATCCAGTAGGAAGGGCTACAGTATAAAGTACCAGATTTCCATCGTTTTGCATTCGAAGTTGGTACCTCCCAGTTGAGAAATCGGTCTGGGTCTGGCGGGCTGAAAGGCCGGAGCCCTTGTTTAATACCTGAGTCGGCAAGATTGTGTCAGTGGGTGAGGCAAAGCTTTGCCATCTGATATCTGTCGAGTTTCGGCCGGTGAGCACAAAGTTCCCTGTGTCAAGCATGGCGGCAGAGGTGAAATCTTGGGCGCTGGGCCCTGCGCTCCATATCTCCTGTCCGAGCTGGTTCTGAACGAGGAGCCGGCCGTCTTCTGCGATCCTGACTGTAGATCCCGGCTGGACTTGAAGTGGGTTCCCACTCCCAGCTCTTGCCGTCCAGACCACGGTCTTCTCTGGTATCTTCTCGAACCAGATGGCAACCATGAAGAGATTTGAGGCGGGGATGGAATAGAACCCGAAGGCAAAGTCTCCAGATGGGGAGACCCATGAGCGGTTCTGATCGCGGGTGGAGAGGGAAGATCCCAAGGTTATGTTCCTGTTAAAGACCTGCCCTGTGGATAGGCAGGGGAGGAGGAAGAAGAAGAGGAAGCTGATGAAGAGGGAAGAAGGAGAAGCCATTGGCTGTGTGTGCTTGGTTGATCAAGTTCTGCTCTTGTATGTACGAAAGGCTTTCCGATTCGAGCTTGTGCATGTTACATGGCTATCTATATAAACTTGATTGTAGCCCATATGTACCATGTTAAAGACTTTATTTATGATGAAAATAGGCTCCGGTCATAGAGCCTGGTCTAGACGTGTCGAAACTTGTGTCCACCAAAGTCAAGCGTAAAAATTTCCTTTATTCAATGAAGGAACTGACATCAGAGCTTGACTGGTCACAGTAATAGTTTTCTCTTGGAAAATTCTCCCATTAGCCGTTGCACTCACCGTCAATTAGCCTTCACCGTCGAACCAGTTCATCGACAGCTCCGGTAAATAGAGAATCCGTGAAGGGATCACTAGGAGGACTAAACAATCTTCCGTCGACCAAATTAACGAGTCCTTTTTGACACGCATCTTCCAAGATGGTTGAGCAGATGGATGCTCATTAAAAAGGGTCCATCGCTTTGAATGCTTGCTTCACTTGTAAACTTCTTGAGAGGGTCTTTGGTCCGGTAGTTTCTTGAAAAAGGAGGATTTCAGGGCAGCTCAGCGTCCATGAGAACAGAAACGTGAATTGAACTTGTATAAGACATTTAGTACAGAGATTTTCATTTAGTATAGCGGTCGAACAGACTTTTCTTTTTTGGCACTCGGTCTAAGAGAAATGTTGAAATCTGACATTGCAATTTGCAAGTTATTTGGCCGCGAGAGAACTGTATGAGGCAGCTATGACCAAGAAGATTTAAACCGTGTTGTTTGTGTGGCTGTCCTTTCGCGTGTATGAATCTGTCCATACCAAGTGATTGTTGGACTATGGTATGGGCTAAGGCCCGGTTTGGTCTAATATTGTTGCGGTCCGGGTGAACCGATATTAGTCACGGGGTACGGGGGTGGTGGGGGCGGTCGCGTAGACTAGGACTGCATAAAAAACCCGGACCCGACCTAACCCGGGTGGAACCGACCCGAAATTGACCAAGTTTGGGGCGGGTTGGGTACTATCTCGGGGCGGGTAGAATTTGAAAAAAAAAACTTGTATCCTTTTCGGGTCAGGTTGGGTTTAACAAAAAACACCCAAAAACCTGACCCGATATTATACATTACTGTATGAACCCTAATCTCATTACTCTAATTACTTTGGATTGAGCATCATGATGTGGCTAACTCCATATAAATTTCTAATATGCCTAATACAATAGTTATTAAGAAACAGTAGTTTATTATAAGTAGTATTTTTTATTTTTTTATAAGCAAAAGGTTTAATGGTGTTATGTGATTATGGATTTGTTATTTGAATTGTTAGGTTTAGTAGAAAATTAATTTGACCCGGGTTTTATCTCGGGTTCTTGGATACTCCGTTTCGTGCCTTCATCGCTTTGTTACACTCGTTACTCTAAGCTTTACCCGGCTGCGGGGGTTTCATCCCTTCAAACCCCCTATAACATTGATTTAAAATTACTGAATTACCCTTAACCCACCCAGGTTAAGCGTAACCGGAAAATGGGTCGTTACAGTTGCATTGATGGAGTAGAGTTTTGGAATGAGTTTAACTTCAGATTGGTTAGTGGAAGACTATGGCAATAGAGGATTTCAAGGAATAATTGTACCCTCATAAATTATTAAATTCAAATTTGAATAGTAAGCAAAATAAATATGATAACTTTGTGAGTACGAGACCGTAGGGGGTTGACAAAATAAATTTTATGTTTGAACCAACTAGTAATTAGTTGACTGAACATTTCTCATTTTAGATGTGGTGTTTATCCTATGAGATGTTCTCTTGGTGCTCTATTTAAGCTTAGATGTTTAATGCTTTATTGAGAGTATTGTATGATTTTGTGTCCATAGATGACATTGTATAATTTTGCCCATATATAGCACTATATGATTGACCCAAAAGTGACATTATATAATGTAATGTCTAGGAATTTTCTAAATTCCCGAAGTCGTACACATGGAAATTATGGTGTTGGACCCATTGACCTTCTAATGAGCATAACTTAATTTTTAGTTGGAAGTGATGGTTGAATCTTATATGAAAGGAAAGTAGACAGAAAGAGCTTCGAAATGCCACCAAGAACGCGGAATCGGAGTCCGGATGAGGGAGATACGACTGTTCAAAGTTGAACATATTGTATATGGCCCGTTTACCCGATTTAGACATGCAACTGGGCCGTTTAAGTCATTTTGCGGGCCTGATTATTTAGCATTCCGAAATTATAATTTAAGTGGCCTAATTTGGGGAGTTTTAGCCTAATTTCTCATGGGATTAGAAGCCCTAATCCCATGCCTATAAAAAGGCTAATTAGGGTTAATGAAAGGAGGGGGGCTTAGGATGACGGTGAAGGAAATGAGGGAATTTTCCGACGAGACTCTGGCGAAGCGTTGGCGACTGGGGATTGATGACAATTCGGCCTTCGAGGTAAGATTTTGAATCGAAATTAGATATATTTAATTATTAAAATATAAACCGTTTTATAAATGACATGAATAGTGATTTCCAGTAAGAGCTTAGTGTGTGCCCTGAGTATATACTAAACCATTTAGTAAGGAAAAATCTTAGTGAGTGGGTAATTGACCTTCTTGCCCCTAGGGTTAATCGTAAACCGTTAAGTCAACCTGGGTCGGTTCAAGGGGTTCACGACCCTGTCGCACGCTAGGAAAATTACACAAAGTACATGAAGTTTAGTAGTACCCTTGAGTTTAATTTTGGACTAAGTGGATGTAAATAAGGCCTTAAACTAAATGATAGAAATACTATTTTGGGTGGACCCGCCCACATTCGTGTGAATGGAAGTGTGAGTTAGTTTGAGAGTGGAGCCTTGTGAGAGGTCAATGACTTAAATCAATAGAGGGGTAGTAAAATGACCAAAATGAATCTAGGGAGGGTATCATACCCTAGGTGGTAGAATTACCCTAATGCCCTTAAGGGTAGTATGTTGTGTTTCTGTCGAAACTAATAACCTAACTACTAAGCATTAGGGTACGCTATAGTGACGTGGAATGACTTTAAAAGGAAGGGGTGTGACTAGTAAGTGACACGAAGACCTTGTCAGGTCATAGTGTCATGGGAAACAAGGTGGAAAACCATAATTCTCAAGGTTTAAGGCAGAGTATTACACGTGTCTGCAATCGAGTACATCAATCGACTAAAGTATTATATATGTAACTCGTGGGATGTGTTAGAGTTGTTTACACTCTTGGGCTTGAACTAGTTGAGTCCTAGACCTACAAATGAGTGCAACGGGCCTTTATTTATTCTTTACGCACTGGTGTGAATGCATGTTATTTATGTTGATTATGTTGATGCATGTTTTTATTGTTGATGCTTTAATTTATATTGGTAACTTAAGATTAATGAAGTTTAATCAAGAGACATGGGTTGCTGTCGGATTGGAGGAGAATATCTAATCAAGATAAAGACTAAAATACCCTTAATAGGGTTTGAGACCAGTTCATGGAGTGAACGGGGCCCTGACATAGAATTTTACCTTAGTTAATGAACTGAGGGTGGTTACGGGATGTTCTCTGAGTCATAGCTCAGTGGATGAGCTATTTGTTAGGCCAATTCACAAGGTGAAGAGGACCCAAATGGTTAAGTGGATACTTAACTAGATGTAAATAATCTAGTCTAATTTCAGATGTTTGGGGGAGTCAATGGTCATAAAGACCTGAGGCTTCTATGGATACATTAGTAATGTCTTATAAGACATTTTCTCCTAGAGTTGGGGAATGGTAAAGAATGTGATATGTTTCTTTATCGCCACGATGGTTTGGGTATTGACCAGAGGGTCTTTACCGTGGGTCTCCCGCAAGTCTTCTTATGACTATTTAGTACGTACGAAAAGCGGAGTTGTATGAGCATCATGGAAGGCTTTTGCTTCTCGCCAATCTATGTCCATGAACACAGTTGGGATCCTCTTATCCAGATTTGTGGCAGGCTATTGAGAGCCTTGAGGATTTGGGTCAAGCTGCTGTTAAGCAGTCTACTCAAAGGTTGGAGTCTTTTGTTTAGAGATTTTTCGAGGGCCAAGTCTTCTCTGAGTTACAGATTTGATAGTATTAATTATTGAACAAGAGATGTGAGATAATTAATAACATTATTTGATATTGCTTGTTAATTAGACAAGTGGAACAGTTAAAGGACTTACTAAAATGTAGGTTGAAAATACTTAAGCATTTCATATGTAATGTTATGCTTCGTAGGATAGAGTAGTTTATAGGCAGAACTACGTCTGAATCCGATCTTGTTGGAAACATTAGAAATGTTGTCTGATGAGTACGTAGGCAACTAACATCGGGTGATGTTGGCCCGATCCGAAACAATATTAATTAAACCTTTTGTCCCTTAAAAGCTCTTCTCTTAAAGGCGGAGATGTTTTATTGTGTTGTTGTAGTTGTTGTTTGGTTTGCTTGGTTGCAGATTCTCCAGGTGACAACAAGTGAGACCAAGGCAGGCGAGCACAAGAAGTTTCTGCGTTTCTGTAACTCCGGTACGTAAGTGTACCTTTAGCGTGAGAGTCAACTTGTTATTTATTTTCATACGAGTGATAAACTTATACTTAGATGAATGAGCTGTTGTTGAAATTTTAAGATGTGTAAATATCATATGATTTGATATCCGTATTTGTGAAGCCTAGTTATCATGACCTGGATATTTTAATTGAATGGTTTATTTTGTATTTAAGAAAGAAAAAAAAATTTTGCTACTTACCGTTCATGCTATTTAAAATACTTTTAAAAATCCGGGTCGTGACATATAATGTTTGCCCTTAGTAGGCAATGTATCACTCTTAGTTAACACTGTATAGCCCCATAGAGTAGGCATTTGCTTGCTCATATAAATAGTATCAATGAGGATGAAAAGGTATATGTAGGGAAAACAAAAAGACTCGACAGTTGGGGTTAAAAGAGAAGTCTTTCTCTGTTTAGTAATGGGGTAAGAATTGAAATACCAATCTCATAAAGAACTGCATAGATCCTCTAACCTTTTACAAGAAAAATATGTTCCTTTGTAGATTTCTACCGGACATGCAAATATGAGAGTAAGGACTACATAGGCCAGACCTATATGCTATTGTTTGGTATGCTTTGTAATGGGTTATAAGGTGGGTTATATGAAGGCAAAGTATAGGCGTGGTCCGGATGGATGCCTCAATGTCTGCGACTAGATTTTACACAATCATAAATGGGACGGAGTACCCAAAATGCATGATGCCTAGGGTTGTTTGGGTGTAAAAATAATTTAGGTACGATTGGGAATTTTTTGAAATTAATTCATCCAATTTAATATAGACTCGGAATTAGGTTTGGAAGCAAATTTTTTTTATGAAATGACATTTAGGTAGCCAATTGTGTCGGTTGAAATCTTTAAAATTTTTAGGTAAATTAACAAGCATATCTTTGAATTGGAATTATTTTCCTCTAAGATCAAAGGGTTATACCATGACAATTCCTTGGAGATCAAAGACTTCCTCTCCCCATTGATGATCAATGGTCCATCCTTCCCAATGACATGCACATCGACACTCCATGCCAGGAGCCCACATAGATTCCCATAGCGCACCAACCTCCGATGGCCGAGGGTTGGCAACATCTAAATCAGGAGCCCAGCAAGAAAGTAGTGACCCACCCCAAATCGCTTGATTCATTACAATGTCTTAGTAGATACAAACCATGGGAGAGGAGGCGACTACCGGGAGAAAGGCTATTTGGAGCGAACCCACAAGATTTGCCACCGTTGGCAAGCTCTGTTGTACCACCACGATGACTCTTGATCAAAGAGGTGATGCAGGTGACTGGGGGAAAATATTAAGTACAGATGGGGTACCAACGTGGCATGCCTATCACAAATCAGAACGTGATATATCACCGTGTTTCCTATAACGTCTGCTATTTTTAACGAGTCAATAAAAAAGACCATGAACAAATTACTTCATGATCGGTGATAAGCACCACTTGAGCATGCCACGTTTGTACCCTATTTTGTACCTTCGGTTCCATACTTTTAACGCTCACTAGACAAGTGATCAATGACGTGGAACTAACCCATCTCCTCCTAGCCACGGGCGAGCAGGTTAGATCAGTACAACCGAACTAGTGCTTCACGCCTACTGGGACTACTTGGCTTCCATCGTGGGTA
Source organism: Saururus chinensis (assembly GCA_035235625.1). Lineage (NCBI taxonomy): Eukaryota > Viridiplantae > Streptophyta > Magnoliopsida > Piperales > Saururaceae > Saururus > Saururus chinensis. The sequence continues at coordinate 3,600,961 of CP141141.1, forward strand.
ACCCCTTCCAGTGGGTCGTCCACCATTTTGCTAGTGCCATGTGGGAGAGAGTTATGATGGAAGGTCGCAACGGAGTATTTGGGCTCGTAGTGGAGCAAACGGGCAAGCATCGGTTCACATCAGTTTCGACTGTTTGGTTTGGGAAGGGAGACGAAAGAAACTAGGGCATGGGAAGGGAGACAAGAGAAGCAACATTTGCGAGGAAGCATTTTCTATGCTCCTTAAAAAGCGTGAGCCGAGCTTAAGGAACACCTGGGAGCCGTCGATTTTAAAAATTGATGACGCACATGGTAGCGCACGTTAACGCATGTATTACTTGTGTTATTATGTGCGCCGTCAATTTTTAAAATCGATAGCTCCCGGGCGTTCCTTACCCTCGGCTCACACTCAGCGTGGAGCATAAAAAATGCTTCCCATTTACGAGGGGTAGAATCATTTATGTTCACATTTTCAACCTAATCCAAATTCCGATAATTCCTAACGAAATTTGGACAAAATCACCGGAATCCTGGCGAGATTTAAAACCTAAACAGAGTTTCAACATCCAAATAGCCCCTTCCTGATACGTGAATTTGGAGATAAGAATTATATTTGATTTAGGCAAGTTCGATACATGGAAAGGTGGAAGCTTTTGATCACAAATATATACTGTTTGATATAATACAAGATGTATCACTGGAAGGAAATGAGCTTCAACCGAGTGAACTAACGAAGGCGGACGGATTAGGAGGGATAGCCACTTCCACCGTGCCTTCCAACATCTGGCTTACCTTCTTCATTTGTGGCCTCAGAGATGGATCCTCCTGGATATACCACATTGCCACTTTTACCAGCCTTTCTACGGTCTTCACACCGTTCATGGCCTCTTCATCGTCCTCCACCAACAAGTCTAATCTCCTTTCACTGTAACAGTCATATGCCCAGTCAGTCAGAACCGTCCTCTCTTCCTCTTCTATCTCCATGTCCACATTCTTTCTGCAACAAATGATCTCCAACAGCATCACGCCGTAGCTGTACACGTCCACTTTGGCGGTGATGGCCATTCGCTTGAACCACACCGGCGCAACGTACCCTCTGGTTCCCCTGATTCCGGTGATGGTCCGGCTTTGACCAGTTTGCAGCAGCTTTGCCAGCCCAAAATCTGAAATTCTAGCAGTTTAATGTTCGTTGAGAAGGATGTTCTCCGGCTTGATGTCACAATGGATGATCTGGGTGCTGCACTCTTCGTGCAAGTACACGAGCGCCCTCGCAATGCCGAATGCTATCTGCATCCTGGTGTCCCAGCTGGGTCTTACGGGATTTGAGAAGAGGAAACTGGCTAATGAGCCATTGCTCATGAACTCATAAACTAGCATCCGGTGAACGCCTTCATCACAAAATCCCAACAAAGGGGCCAGATTCTTGTGATGGATTCTGCTGATTGTTCTCAGCTCAGTCTGGAACTCCTTCTGTCCTTCCTGCATCACTTTGTCCAGCCTCTTCACGGCTACGCAAGTACTGGAGTCCCCTGGCAATGATCCTTTGTACACAGACCCAAATGCACCCCTCCCCAGCTCTTCCATGAAACCATTCGTAGCTTGTACTATCTCCTTGTAGGAAAACAAAATCAGATTGCTCTGCTGGTTGACTGAACATGGCTGAGGCTTGAGAAGTCTCTTGCGGGATGGAAACAATATTAAAGCAACAGCTGCCAAGCAGATAATGTTAGCGAAGGCGGAGCTGCCTAGGAGCACTGAAATGGCTAAAATGAGGCCATCCCTGTTTTTGCTTCTTGGGTCACGAGGAAGGGGTGGTGACAATGGCGATGACAAATTAGCTTTCGCCACTTTGATGAAAGCCTTTCTGTCTACACTAGAGTCCATCACCCCATTGGAGAGAGGTAACTTCTTCTTCCAGCAGCTACTTCCTCCGGATATGGCAGCAGCACAAAAGCAGTCAGTTAAACATGCCCACCTGCACGCATCTTCATCCATTGGATCGAAGTGTTCATAATCAGCAAGAGGCCAATCTATCCCTTGCAAATAATGCAGCTCAAATAAATTGCTTGCATTTGATTCATCTGCCCCACAATCTTGCGGCAGTACAACATCTTGCTTGCATCCTTGGAACTTATTGTTTGGATCCAACGGGGTATACCCAGGTGGGCATTCACAAACGGGTCTTTTGTTTGTGTCTAGTCTGCAGTAGCTGTTAAAGCCACAAGCTCCACTACCAACATCGCCTCTAATGGCCGTGCAAGGATTCCCAGGCTCCGACCAAACATCAGACCAGGACTGACGCCGGCCCCCATTTGATCCATTCTTTGGGTAAACATATTTCCTAAAAACCCCATCAAAATCAAGTGTGGCTCTGTGGTAGAAATTAGGTCCTGTAGGAGTGTTCACTGTCAGTTGTCGGACCCTGACAGAGCTGTCATTTGTGACCAATGTAAGAGAAAGCATGCCGGACCTATTGAAGACTAATTCAGAACCAGTCCCTGCATCGTTGTTCCAAGTGTTCGTGGCCCAATAAGCAAAATAAGTGAATCCAGTAGGAAGGGCTACAGTATAAAGTACCAGATTTCCATCCTTTTGCATTCGAAGTTGGAACCTCCCAGTTGAGAAATCGGTCTGGGTCTGGCGGGCTGAAAGGCTGGAGCCCTTGTTTAATACCTGAGTCGGCAAGATTGTGTCAGTGGGTGAATCAAAGCTTTGCCATCTGATATCTGTCGAGTTTCGGCTGGTGAGCACAAAGTTCCCTGTGTCAAGCATGGCGGCAGAGGTGAAATCTTGGGCGCTGGGCCCTGCGCTCCATATCTCCTGTCCGAGCTGGTTCTGGACGAGGAGCCGGCCATCTTCTGCAATCCTGACTGTAGATCCCAGCTGGACTTGAAGTGGGTTCCCACTCCCAGCTCTTGCCGTCCAGACCACGGTCCTATCTGGTATCTTGTCGTACCAGATGGCAACCATGAAGAGATTTGAGGCGGGGATGGGATAGAACCCGAAGGCAAAGTCTCCAGATGGGGAGACCCATGAGCGGTTCTGATCGCGGGTGGAGAGGGAAGATCCCAAGGTTATGTTCCTGTTAAAGACCTGCCCTGTGGATAGGCAGGAGAGGAGGAAGAAGAAGAGGAAGCTGATGAGGAGGGAAGAAGGAGAAGCCATTGGCTCTGTGTGCTTGGCTGATCAAGTTCTGCTCTTGTATGTACGAAAGGCTTTCCGATTCGAGCTTGTGCATGTTACATGGCTATCTATATAAACTTGATTGTAGCCCATATGTACCATGTTAAAGACTTTATTTATGATGAAAATAGGCTCCGGTCATAGAGCCTGGTCTAGACGTGTCGAAACTTGTGTCCACCAAAGTCAAGCGTAAAAATTTCCTTTATTCAATGAAGGAACTGACATCAGAGCTTGACTGGTCACAGTAATAGTTTTCTCTTGGAAATTCTCCCATTAGCCGTTGCAGTCACCGTCAATTAGCCTTTCACCGTCGAATCTGTTCATCGACAGCTCCGGTAAATAGAGAATCCGTGAGGGTGACCAAACAATCTTCCGTCGACCAAATTAACGAGTCCTTTTTGACACGCATCTGCCAAGATGGTTGAGCAGATGGATGCTCATTAAAAAGGGTCCATCGCTTTAAATGCTTGCTTTACTTGTAAACTTCTTGCGAGGGTCTTTGGTCTGGTAGTCTCTTGAAAAAGGAGGATTTCAGGGCAGCTCAGCGTCCATGAGAACAGAAACGTGAATTGAACTTGTATAAGACGTTAGTACAGAGATTTTCATTTAGTATAGCGGTCGAACAGACTTTTCTTTTTTGGCACTCGGTCTAACAGACTTGAGAAATGTTGAAATCTGACACTGCAATTTGCAAGTCATTTGGCCGCGAGAGAACTATACGAGGCAGCTGTGACCAAGAAGATTTAAACCGCGTTGTTTGTGTGGCTGTCCTTTCGTGTATGAAATATGAATCTGTCTATAGCAAGTCACCAAGACAGAGTTTTTGGTACGGCCATCAGCATGCAACTTAATATTGAGGGAGAAGGAAAATGGTTGTAATACACTAATACTCCACTAAGTCGCTATTATGTTGGAGTACGATTACTCATTGTAGATAGGAGTACGACTACACATTGTAAATATGGCTCCCAATAAAATGATTCGGTTATAATATAATTTATTCTATTATATTATAATTATCTCCTTAATCTTTAATTATATCTATTAAGTACCAATATATGTCTTTCACATCTAACTATAAAAATAACTAATGTTTTTGAAATGGCAGTTCCAAAGAAATGTACTTCTATATCAAAAAAATATATTCGTAGAAATATTTGGAAAAAAAAGGATATTGGGCGGCAAAAAAAGCTTTCTCCTTAGCTAAATCTATATCTACCGGACATTCAAAAAGTTTTTTTGTGCTACAAACAAGTAAGAAAACCTTGAACTAATCGCAATTGACATGACTCAAAAAATTGGATGACTTATAAAATGAATAATTTACATTAACGAATGTTTTGAATTCATCTAGACGAGATTGAACTGGATGTTGTACTATATAGAATAATAAGTTATCTGGCTAACAACATAAATATTTCTATAATAATTCTTTTCACTAATAATCAGCTAGTTAATTAGATAACCATTATCTATCATATCTTTTAAATGTACTAAAAAAACTAAAATAAATATTTGTTATTCACTTAATCAAATATTATTGTGGTAAAAGACTAACATCATTCCTATTGTTATTTATAGTTGTTTTAAATAAATTGTGAGGATTAAACATAAATAGACACATATTAGGCAAATATATAATAAAACTCTTTATTTTCTAATAATTATTTCTTATCATATAAGTCCAACTCCAAAAGATCCCTCCTCTGCCTATTTCATAAGAATCTCAAGTATTACAAAAATGACAATTGCCTTCTCACAGCCAATTGTCTTTGAAGGTGTCTTGCAGGCAAAAATGAGACTACATGCACTAATGCACATTATCCATTAGTATATCTTTGAAACAATATTTTCAAACCTGGCTCGGACCTTTACCCGAATTAGTGGCTAGGCTATATCAACCCGAGTTGATCCATATAATGACATCACCACCTAAATTGTTTTAAAGAATCCCCTCATATTTAAAAAAAAATCAGTTAAACATGTTCAAAAGTACTTGTTCAAATTTTCACTTAAATTTGTTGACCATTCAAAACTTGTTCATTCCAACCTATTTCAATAAGTAAATCATCATTCCAAATTTTGCGATCTAACATATACAAACATGATTTGTAACATAATCATGATTTTAATCAACATATATCAAATCTCAAAATGAACCACATACACCACTCATTCAAAGTTAATCCACCTAACACAAAAACTAAGCTAGTTCGAGTTGGGTCAATGAATAATTTCTAAGTTCGAACTTTGATTTGAACTAACTTGAATCTTGCCTTGATCAAAATAGAGCTAGCTCAGTAATCCTATTCCAAACCTACCAATTATTTCCTTGCACACACATACTCTAATAGTTTAATTATCAAAAATTAAAAAAATACTCATGAGTTTTAGTTATCATAACATAATCTAAACTAACTTGAGAGTTGCACAAGCAGTTTGCACAAAGTGTCTGTATAACTAATTAAGATTTCAGCACATATGATTAAAGATGAACTTTGACCTAATGAGACCAAATAAATTAGACAAAACAACCAAATGGGAAACATCGAAGCGAAATAAGTTTAAGAGAATATATAATATAAATTACAAATAGATAATTTTTTATTAAAGAATTGTAGATAGATATGAAATGTCAAAAAGAGAAAATCATCTTTCAAGTAGCAGCTTGTAATAACTATAATGAATGGTTGTAAGTAGTTAAATTGATTTAATAAATGTTTGACATTAGAATGACATCTTCCATTGAGTAAATCACAGTGGTGCAATGTGACATGAAAATTATTGTAATAGATCATAAGTCATTCTCTTTCGAAATTAAACAACTTAAGACAAATGGGTATAATATATTTATAATTTTTAAATATGACAAATGGATAATATATTTATAATTTTTAAATATGAAAAATGGATAATAAATAAACGGGTATGGAAGAACTTTTTTTGTTACCTTCTATACAAATAATGGCAAGATAAAATTATCCTCTTATTTACCTTTCGATTAAATTTAACTATATCATTTAACTTCTTAGTGATATGGTACGAATAGTAGAACGGGTACAATTGACAGCCCTACTTAGGGCTAAAACTACCACTACAACAAAAAAAGATTTCATCGACACTTTTATTAGTGGTGTACATAAAAGCGTCTCTAAAAGTAAGTAATAATGATGTGTAATGAGCATCATTGAAAATAGAACTTTTAGCGACACTTTTTACAAGTGTTGCTATTAATATTAGCATTTGCAAAGCTTATTAATAAAGTGTCGTAAATACTATTCATGCCCCATCAAAAAAATATATTTGCAACGTATATATATATGCAAATGTTGCAATGTTTAACACTATACATCATATATGGTTCTATAGGTCGCAATTAATATATATTATTTAGATTACAAAATTTATTATTGAATATATGAATATATAACTATATTAAATATATTTAGAAATATAAAATATATTTATTTTCTAATATATATTATTTGTGACGTATATAACATACATCATAAATAACCTCTTATTTGTTACTTATAGATCTAAACATCACAAATAACATAGATTATTTGCGACATTTAGATATATACATCATAAAAATATATATGTATTTCTAACATTTAGTTATATACGTAGTAAATAAATAGTGTTATTTGCGAGTTATAGATCTATATATTGTAAATAATATATATTTTATTTATATTAATATCTAAATACATGATATATAATCATGAAAAAAATTAAACTAATTTCATTACCATTTTTGTGAGCCCAGCTTCACTCATATGGGACTAAAAACATTAAACTAATTTTTTTTGTAATTATTTATTAGATATTTATATATTAAATAATATATAAATATTAATAATAAAATTTATGTTATTTGTGACATATAATTATATATGTCACAAATAATTAGAGTAGTTGCGATGTATATTCTTAAATGTCACAAATAACATAAGTTATTTAATTTGTAATGTTTAGAAATATATGTCATAAATAACCTTGAGTATTTGCAATGTACATCACTAAACATCATAAATAATCTATGTTATTTGTGATGCTTAGCATTTTTATTTTATATATTTAATTTAAATTAAATAATATATATTTAATATAAAAATACATGATGTATAATCAAGGGAAAAAAATTAAACTAATTTCATTAGTCCCGTTTTTGTGTGTCCGGGCTTTGAGAGTGATTGGATCGAGTGGTCCAAGGCAGCATGCAACCTGTCTGCCCCATGAGATATGTACGTCCTTAGATTGAAATTCGATGACCCACAATGACGGGGCTCATGTTGATGTGCGTAAGAAAGTCACATTCAAACGAGACTAAAAAAATTAATTTAACTTTTTGAGATCCGACAATGAAAGGGAGCATGCAACCTGCTTGCCCCTTGGATATGTGCATTATCATATAGAATTTTAACGTACACGTATGAGCCCAGTTTCACTGAAACGAGACTAAAGAAACTAAAATTAGTATTTTTTTGTAATTATTCATTATATATTTATATATTAAATAATATATTTTATAATTTAAATAATAAATTTTATTTTATTTGTGATGTATAATTATATACATCATAAATAATTAGAGTGATCGCGATGTATATTCTTAAACATTGCAAACAACATAAGTTATTTGGTTTGTGATGTTGAGGAATATGCATCACAAATAACCTTAAATATTTACGATGTATTAACTAAATGTCGCAAATAACCTATGTTATTTGCGACATTTAATAATATACATAAAAAATACTAAGACTTTCTATTTTATATATTTATTTTATTTAAATTAAATAATTTATTATTTAATATATAAATACATGATATATAATCACAAAAAAAATAAATTAATTTCATTAGTCCTATTTTTGTGAGCCCGGGTTTGAGAGCCGTTGAATAAGGATGTGATAGTAAAAGGTAGTATGCAACCCATCTACTCCATGAGAAATTTCGTCGTTGAATTGAAATTCGACAGCCTATATGGATGGGGTTCACAGTGACGAACGTGAGCCCAATTGTACTCAAACAGGACTCAAAAAATTAATTGAAACTTTTTAAGATCCGACGGCGAAAGGGGGCATCCAACTTGCATGTCCCCTGAGATATGTGCATTATTAGATCGGAATTCGACGGACGTGCTTGAGCTCAATCTTACTTAAACGGGACTAAAGAAATTAAATTATTTTTTTAATTAATTATATATTAAATAATATATTTTGTAATTTTAACTATATTTATGTTTTTGCTACATATAATTATATACATCACAAATAATTAAAGTAGTTGTGATGTATATTCCTAAATGTCGCAAATAATATAGGTTATTTAATTTGCGATGTTTAGATATATACTTCGCAAATAACCTTGAGTATTTGTGACGTATATGACTAAATGTCCCAAATAACATAGGTTTTATATTTTATTTGCGATGTATATTCTTAAACATCGCAAATACTGAAGTTTTCTATTTTATATAATTTATTTAAATTAAATAATATATTATTTAATATATAAATATGTGACATATAATCATGGAAAAAATTCAATTAATTTCATTAGTCTTGTTTTTGTGAACCAAGGTTTTTAGAACCTTCAAGATGAATTGACAGCTAACAACGTAAGGGAGCACGCAACCTACCTATCCCTTGAGTTGTGCATCGTCAGATGAAAATCTAACATCACACTGGGATAGAGCACACACTGATGAATGTGCCCCCATTCTCATGCAAATGATACTAAAGAAATGAATATTGTATTTTAGATTTGACAGCGAAAGGGGGCATGTAACCTGCATTCCCCTCGAGTTATGTGAGATCATATCAAAATTCGACTACCCATAGGGCTGGGGCTCACACCGACTTGCGTTAGTCAAGTCTCACATAAAAGGGACAAAAGAAATTAATTTATTTTTTACTAAAGTATTTATTTATTATATATTTATATAGTAAACAATATATTTTGTAATTATTTGAATTAAATAAAATATATAAAATAAAAAATCTTAAGTGTTGCAAATAACATAGGTTATTTGTTACGTTTAGTCATATACGTCGCAAATACTCAAGGTTATTTACCACGTATATTTCTAAACATTGCAAATTAAATAACCTATGTTATTTACGACATTTAAGAATATATGTCGCAACTACTTTAATTATTTGAGACGTACAAACTTATATTATTTAATATATTATTATAAAATATATTATTTAATATAAAAATATATAATTAATAATTATAAAAAAAAGTAATTTAATATCTTTAGTTTTATTTGAGTAAAACTGGGCTCACGTGCATTTATCGAATTTTAATTCGACAATGCACATGTAACACCCGAGATTTTGCATAGATTTTCCTTAAAATTCACAAAAAAGGTTTGCAAAATAACGGCTGCAAATCGGGAAAAATGATGAATAGAAAACCTGTGAAAGCAGTTCAAAATTTTAAAACATCATATATCAATTTCTCATCCAATTTTTTACTCATTCGATCAAACATCGTACGACCAAACCAATCATCCTCAGGCGCTACTCGGAAACAAACGTATTAATAAATTGCTATGATCATAGACTTTAAATACAAATATATCCCAGGAATCCCTAAGTGCAAGTCCCATAATAGTCCACAGTCTAATCCAAATTAAAAGTCTAGAATACATAAACATCTTAATTCTCGTCTCACCCAATACATCAGATCGTGGCACAAATAATACTCGCAGAGAGTTAAGGATATACCTGAGTCCAAGGGAATCAATCCACCGTGGAAACGAGCATCCATCTCCAAGATCTCTCCTTTACAAACTTGCAAAAGTCTCCCGAACATCGGGGCTAAAAATAAGGTAATGAGTATTTTCATACTCAATAGAAAAATACCCAGTAGGGGGGTTCTAAACACTGAACTCAGTAAGTCCATACATAGATGCGTTCATGCAACTCAAACATGAAGCAGACAGGAATATCATAATCATGCTTATACGCATACAATCACACATACCATCATGCCAAATACATATAATCAAAGTAATCTTACACATACACTCTTAATTAGAGTCATACAAACTTACTCGTATAATCGTATGCTTACTCAAACAACTTACACATACTTGTACGACTTTACTCGTACAATCATACGCTTAGTCATATGACTTACACATACTTGTATGACCTTACTCGTACAATCTTACACTTACTCATATGACCTTACTCATATAGTCATACGCTTACTCATATAACTTACACATACATGTATGACCTTACTCGTACAATCGTACTCAAAATCATACTCTTACAGTCTTACTCATACTCTTACTGTAACGACCCGTTTTTCGGTTATGCTTAACCCGGGAGGGTTAAGGGTAATTCGGTAATTTGAGATTAATGTTAAGGGGTTTCATTAGATGAAATACTCATAGCCAGGTAGAGCTTGGCATAACGAGCGTAACGATTCGAAGAACGTGCAAAACGGAGGTCGGGACCGGAAGTTATGAACTCGACGAGCGTAGAAAATAGGCGGGACCCACTTAAAAATAGTGTGATTTGCTACTTTAAGTGGGTTTATATCGAAGGGCTCGTCGATACGAGTCCATCGGTACCAAGAATGCACGAATCCGAATCCGGGGTAGGAAGTTGCGCACGTTTGAAATTTTATAATAAAAAAATAAAAGAAAATGGCGCGCGGCGAGCGACTGGCGCGCGCAGCAGCGCGGATCGGCGCGAGCCGGTGCGCGGTCGCGAAACCACACGCGCCCGCGGTAACATGGGCGCGGCATTTCCGCAGAGCGGGCACGACCCGCGTAACGTGCGGGCGCGACCCGCACGTTACCGTGGGCGCCGCCGTTCGAAAACTGCGGCGCCGCTGGATTTGGTGGCGCGGCGCCGTGGTTTCGGTGGCTCAGGGTTATTTAAACCCCATTTCCTTTCATTTTTGAAGCAGATTTTCTCTCACCCCCTTTCTGACCGTTCTGAAGCCGATTAAGGCCGTTCAAGACCCATTCCCTTCTAAATCAAGCGTGCTCTACGCGATGGAGGGGTCCTTTCTTCGATTCGGAGACCGTATAAGGAAGAAATGTCTCGAGACAAGGAGAGGTTCTGCCCGAGCACCGACAAACTTCTTTCTCCCCGTTCTTAAGCATCCTAACTCCGATTTAGTCCATCCAAGAGGCGTTCTTGACTAAATCGAGTATGTTCTACACGATGGAGAGGTCCGTTCTTTGATTCGGCAACCGTATAAGGAGGAAATGCCCCGAGACAAGGAGAGGCCCCGCCCGTTATCCTCGAGCACCGAACAAGAAATAAGGGCCCAGAGCAAGACAAGGTTCTGTCCAAAGTTGTTGATCTACATCAAGAGAAGTAATCCAAAGTATGGGAGGTTCTGTCTGCCGCTCACGGGCACAGAAAACGAGAAGAGTCTCCGGTAAGGAGAACGTTATACGTAGTCTTTCGACATAAGACGAAGAACGTATGGAGGCTAGAGGAAGCTCCGTCTATATCTTCGGATCTGAGGGGGAGGATGCTCATACGAGCAACTCCGTATATCGCTACCTTACGAGACATGAGGGCAGTAAGCTTTTCTAATCTTCCGTATAGAACGACGTGTGTGTTATGCTTTGATCCGTATGCTTGATATGTGATTATATGCTATGATATGTACTTTTATGATGTGTATGGTCTCGCTCTAGGGTAGAGCGAGACAAATGATGTGTGTGTTCGGTCTCGGCTCAGTGATAGAGCGAGCCGGTTGATGTGCTCAGTCTCGATTCAGTAATGGAGCGAGATATGTGTATGTTATTTTCAATCCCGCTCTGTGGTAGAGCGAGATGTACGATTTCGTTAACTTCCGCTTGACTCCGATTTATGACGAGTTTTTGTATACTCCGATTAAATATTCGGAGATACGTATGTTATACGTATATGATTTTGTGATGCTTGTTGTATGTAGTAGCCATTTGGCATAACTACGTTCGGATCCGATCGTATTGGAATAATATCCAATACGTACGTAGGCAACCAACGGCAATGCAACGTTGGCCCGATCCAAATCATTATAATAATATGTTTTATTCTATTTTACACGCGACGAACTATGAAGCTTCGTTGTGTGTAAATGGTCGTTACAACCTAAGTCTACGTACGAGGAAGCCTTAAGCTCCGTAGTGCGTAGGCGAACGTTGTACCTCTCGCACTCAGACGATGATTCCTGGCTTAAGGAAAATTTCAAATTTCCTATTAGTGATTTTGTGGGCCCGGCTTGGGTCGGGTCGTTACACTTACAGTCATGCTCATACTCATACTCTTATAGTCGTGCTCATATACTCTTACAATCATACTCATACACATACTTTTACAGTCGTACTCATACTCATACTCTTACAGTCGTGCTCATACTATTGACCACTGAAGCTCATTACAACTAATAAGCTACAGCGTCGAAATGGAAAAGAATGTCACTGGGGCATCACCTTAACCTCCGGGGAGTAACTAGACGCCATGGACTTTTCTGAAGGCAAGGCACACCAATGCTCATGGGGCATAGGATCAAACAGGTAAGAGTAGGTCCATGATACTACTTACTTGAGCGCGCAAACATAAACATCCACACATAATGGGTCATACAATTGCCCACCATAATGAGTCTTAGAGTGCCATAGGATTGCCTACCATTATGGGTCTTATAGTGCCAGTGCCACTCTTGGGCAAAAATCATATTGTCACTCTTAGGTAGAATCATAAAGTGCCACTCTTGGGCAGAATCATACAGTGCCACTCTTGGGCGGAATCATACAATGCCACTCTTGGGCAGAAATAATACAACGCTCTCAATAGAGCATCAAACGTATGGGCTTAATATAGCACACAGACCAAATTGAAAACATTCATCGCTCTCAACATAACATCAGATGTTTGAGCTTCATATAGCACACAGACTAAATCGGAAACATACATCGCTCTCAATAGAGCATCAGACGTCTGGTGCTCTATATAGCACACAAACAACATCCCGCAGGATAAACACCATGGCAAGACATGAGAAATGCTCAGCCGACTCATTATCGGCTAGCTCAAACATGGAACTTAATCCGTCGAACCCTCATGTCTCAAACTTTCAACGCTATCATTAGTTGTGATTATAATTTTGAATTAAGTAAGTTATGCGGTACAATTATGCCACACAAACTCTCAAACATACTATACTCCACTGATTAAACCGAAGCTGAGCCAGATCCGAAACCCTAGTTCGTTAGGGCAGCAGACTTCACTTAACCCATCCATCTCACAACATAACTCATCATACCACAAATCCTTACTGTCTTACATACTCCGCCATCCACCTTATGGCCAAAACAACTTACACATGCGTCATCAAACTAAACTCCTCAATGCCAACCCCAGTTATCACCCTCTTACTAATACCTTACTTGTTGAGCTTACTTTTCACTTCATAATTTGTATGTTATGCTTGTACAATTATGCACACTCTTATTGTCTGACAATCCCCCAACATACACTCTGATCCAAAACAATCCACTATAATCCTCGCCCGTCATACTCATATCCTCTGTCATCCGTCATATTCTTACACATCCATATCCAAATCCATACCAAACACTGCCACTTCTTACCGTCCATCACCCATACCTCTGCCCACATACACATACACATATCCATAGCATAGGCAATTAGTCATCATACATATATATGTTCATCACACATATGCATAACATACACATACTATTCCATACATAGCTTGCTAACTTACTCGCTAGCCATCACTAGCACACACATAATCCATACATACTTCAAACATACATGCTAGTCATCACTAGCACGTGCATACACATCCATACATACTTCAAACATACACACTAGCCATCACTAGCACGTGCATACACATCCATACATACTTTAAACATACACACTAGTGTGACGCCCCGGCCCGCGAACCGACCCGGGCCGGGGGGTTCGAAAGTGACGAAAACCAAACCCAGAACCGGGAGCGGCCGTCTCTAAGTGAGAGAGTCTTCTCGTTCCTCTACTCGCTACAGAACTTTAGCGCTCAGTTGCGTGTAGGCAAAAACTGGCCTAATTATATAACTAATTCGGACCGGGCCAACGTTGCATTGCCGTTGGTTGCCTACGTACATAACGGATAACATCCACGATGTTACTCCGATACGATCGGATCCGGACATAGTTCTGCCTATTGGCTACTACATGCATCAGGCACACCAAAAACACATCGTATAAAGTACGTATCTCCGAATATTTAATTGGAGGTATACGAAAACCCGATAAAACACCGGCAACACATATCTCGCTCTATCATAGAGATGAGCACCACACGACCACCACAACATGCCTCGCTCTATTCCAGAGCGGATACATCACATTCACACGTCTCGCTCCATCACTGAGCTGAGACCGAACACACACCACACATCTCGCTCTACCGTAGAGCGAGACAACACACATCATAGCATAAAAGCACACATCATGGCATATAAGCACATATCATGGCATATAAGCCGACATACACACGCAACACGTCTCGCTCTAAGCTAGAGCGAGACGGCACACATCATGATATATAAGCATAGCATATCGGAACATAAAGGATCATAGCACATCATGGCATATAAGCATAGCAAGCATATGGATCATAGCATAGCACACATCATAACTAGCACATGTCATTCTATAATTAAAATAGGAGGTAAGAAAATTCTTACGCCCCTGATGTCTCACGAGGTAGCATTCGGGATTGCTCATTTCTGGGTGTCCTCCCCATCGGATTCGGAGATAGCAGACAGAGCCTCCTTTAGCCTCAATACGTTCATCGCCTTGCGCCGAAAGACGACCGATCGACCGACTCTCCCCTTTCCCGGAGACTTCTCGTTTTCTGCGCCCATAGCGGCGGACAGAACCTCCCCTACATCGGGGTGTTCTTCACACACCGTGGCCCTTCAGTGGAGAACGGAGTCTCCCCTACATCGGGCCACCTCTCTTAGTCCAGCCTAGTAACGGAGGACGGAGCAGGCTCTCTCTCCGGGCCGTCTCTCTCTCTCTCTCTAGGGGCAGGAGGGTGGCAAACAAAGCCTCCTCTTGTCCCGGGTCGTTCCTCCCTTCTAGGAGCGCCAACTCGAGGAATGGACCATGCCATTGCGTAGATCACCCTCGAATTAGCTAGGAACGCCTCAAGAACGGAAGAAAACGGACTCCGAACGAGTCCGAAAACTCCTCCGGAAAATGAACAGAGATCGGTATTTATAGAGGAGAAGCCGAGGGCGTATGAAACGCCCCCGGAGATGCGCGCGCCATGTGTCGCGCAACTGTGCAGCGTGCAACGCGCTGGCCGCATGCTGCGCTCACGCTGAACATCGCGTGGGGCCCGGCCCCACGCCGCGCAGGCGCGACGCGCGGCTCCAGCACGTCGCACGGGAGCCGGACCGCGACGCGGGCCCCGTCCCACGGACGGGTGGGCCGTCGTGGGCCCCCTGCCACACGGTGCTGCACTGTGATCCGGGCGGCGTGGCTGCTGGCGTCAGCGCTGATGCCAGCTATTCTGTCCTTTTCTGATTAAAATAATATTTTTCTATATTATTTTAATCCAAAAATATCTAAACTTCAATACGCGATATCTTCTTACCCCGAAGTCGAAATCACGCGTTCTTCATACCGATGGACTCGTATAGACGAGCCCTTCGAAACAAGACCACACATGGGTAGGTTGTCCCGCACTTTCATGTGGGTCCCGCCCATGCGGCACACTTCTTGAGGCCGTAGCTTTCGCTCTCGGCCTCCGTTTTGCGTGTTTTTAAAATCGTTACGCTCATTACTCCGAGCTCTACCCATCTACAGGGGTTTCATCCCTTAAAACCCTCCGACACTTAATCAGAAATTACCGAATTACCCTTAACCCACCCGGGTTAAGCGTGACCGGAAAATGGGTCGTTACAGCTAGCCATTACTAGCACATGCATAATCTAGATTCGTAGAAACATCCTTGCTAGCCATCACTAGCGCACACGTAATCCACATATGTAGAAACATACTCGCTAGCCAGCACTAGCACATACATAATCCACATACGTAACATACCAACATACACGCTAGCCATCACTGGCACATACACGTATTCCTCATACATCAAACATACTTACAGCTCACATGCATGTCATCTGCATTTCAACATGGCATAATGTATCCTCTTACATCATGCAAACATATCATAATTTAGCATCCAAAGCATTACATCATACAATCCTAACATGCTGCTACTCATTCAAATCATGCTATCATGAAATTACGAGTTCAAAGCCCCCTACCTCGTAATCATGACATTTGCTAGCAAGCACACAACGGTGGCGGTGTTGGCTGCGGAGTTGGCGGCCAAAAGCATTGCCAATTAGAAAGAGGTGATGTCCCAAGGTTTTAGGAAGTGCCGAAAGTACTCACGGCCAAACGGGGTGTCAGATGTCAATGCAGAAAATCCGCGATTTAAGACGGCACACTAGGGGCGGCCGGGAGAAAGGTCGTGCCAACACAAGTAGCAGTTCGACCAGAAGTCGAGGGTGTACTCACTGAAGGTCGGCCAGCAGCTAAGAAGTACCTAGTCGACCGTAAGACATCGAAATCGGTCGTGGACAGCACCCAACGGCGTCGATTTTGCATGCACAAGGGTCCACATAAGGGCGGAGGGCATGGGGTGAAGCTCAAGGACAGAAGAGATGTGGAGGAGGCTCTAGTGGTCAACTCAAATGGTGATGGAGCCATTCGATGGTCAAGCGGCGCGATTGCGGCACCTAAACCCTAAACTGCACACACAACTACGTACACACGCGGCCCAAATGGGAGGAGGAGAGGGCTGAACGGAGATGGCTCAAGGCCCACCGATAGGGCTAAGGCCCTAGTGGTGACAAATCAAAGCGGCAACATCGCTGATCACCACCCACAACCAAAACATTTAGCGCGGGCAGTTGTGCATCTTACACGGTATAGGGAACGGGCAAGCGGCCCATTCCGAGCAGAGGTGTAATTGGCCAAGTGGGACTGGCCCTCAATGTCGCCGAGCCGGGGCAGAGCCCACGATAGCCAAATGGCCCACGGCTCGCCGATGGCAACGACCCGAGACGCACCCAAAGCGTCTAATCGGGCGGAACAAGACAATAGAGGCGAAGCGGGGACAGAAACGGCAACCCCCTACCGACACTGGGTCGAGGTAGGCTGGACCGAGTCCATCCAGTGGCCGAACGACAACCAAAAACACCGGCGTCTCAAAAAAATGTCACAGACAGTGAGATGAAAATATAAACAAAACCCAATCAAAGAAAGCATGGTGGCGGCTCTAACCAGTGCCTATGGGTTCCTAGCGTCCAAACAAACATAAGTCTAGTTGAGGGCGGCCACAAACGACATCAAAATCTCACCCCCACAGCTCAAAAACGAGAATAAGAGGGGAGAAAAACCGAAGAGGCCATGGCAGCGATCATAGCCAGTACCTACGGACTCATAGTGGTAAGGCGAAGTGGATCCTGACAAGAATTGGCGGAATCCGACGATGGAGGAGGAAGAACGGAGTGACCGGAATCGAACTCGGGTTTTCACTTCAACTCTCTGGACGTTCTGTACGTCTGGGAAGAAACTTACTGGACACGGCTTTTTGAGCCATGATCCACTATTCACTCTCTTTTTTCCATCTATGTCCCCAACACACGTTCACTTATTGTTTTCGCGTTGTACCTCCAAAATTCGTGCCGTAAGCGCGCAATGATGCCCGCAACCAGCGACTAAGCCCCACATCCGATTCTATGGGTATAAATATGGGGTAAATACACAAATATGAATATGCCTAAGCATCACATTTCCCGCCGAAAATGACTAGAAAAATAGCAGGAAAATCACATAAAATCGTAGAAAAATCAGGGACATTACAACACATATCTCAGGTGGCAAGCAGGTTGCATGCCTCCTTTCATCGTTGGATCTCAAAAAAAATTAAGTTAATTTTTTTAGTCCCATTTGAGTAAGACTGAGCTCATGTGCATCATTGTGAGCGCCATACATGTGGGTCGTCAAATTGCAATCTAACAAAGCATATATCTCATAGGGTAGATAGGTTGCATGTTGCCTTGCACCTTCGAATCGAGACTGACGGCTCTAAAAGCCGAGGCTCTAAAAAATGGGATGAATGAAATTTAAAATTTTTCCCATGATTATATATCACATATTCATATATTAAATAATATATAATTTATTTTAAATTAAATATATTAAATAGAAAATCTGAGTATTTGTGACATACATTATTAAACGTCACAAAGAACATAGGTTATTTGAGATGTTTAGTCATATACATAGCAAACACTCAAGGTTATTTGCGACGTATATGCCTAAATGTCACAAATAACCTATTTTATTTGTGACGTTTAAGAATATGCATCGTAAATACTCTAATTATTTGCGAGGTATATAATTATATGTTGCAAAAAATAAATTTTATTATTTTAATTATTAAACTTATTATATAATATATTATTAAGTTTAAATAAAATATAACATAAACTATAATAATATAATTTATAATTATTTGCGACGTATAGGTGTACACGTTGTTGTCATTTACGCCATTTTTATTTAAATTGTTACTTGTGGCATATAAATATATACGTCACAAATACACTTATCAATTGCGATGTATATTCATATACATCACAAATAACATTATTTTTATTTAATATAGTTATCTATATTATAAGAATATATTATTAAATATATAATAATTAATTTATTGAGTCATGTGTGGAAAATATTAAATTAATTTCTTGAGTCGTGTGTGAGTGAGACTGGGCTCATGCACCTCAGCATGAGCCTTAGCCCTTTAGGCCATAGAATTTTAATCTAACAATGCGCAAATCTCATGGGGCAGGCATGTTGTATGTCCTCGATCTGATGGCTCTTAAAGCCCGGGCTCACACATACGAAAAAAATTCAATGACGTATATATAATTAATAACTACAGTTGAAATTGATTTCTTCATTCATATTTGTGTGAGACTAGGCTCACGTATGTCAGTGGGAGCATCGGTTTTGTGGGTTGTCAAAATTTAAATTTTTTTGGCCACTATATATTTATTAAATAATATATTATTAAATATAAATAGAATATAATACATGTATCAAATTTATTTTTTATATGGGGAGTAAGATTATGCTTGTGGAAGTAGGTGAGCAAGTTGAGACTATAGTAATCAATAAGACGAATATAGTCCCAAGTCAGATGAAATAGTGAATGAGGCAAGAAAGCAGTTGCTTGAAAAGGCTGCAAACAAGAGAGGAACATCATATTCACAAGCATTATTTCAATCAAGTGAACTATTAAATGACTTTGATAGAACTTTGGCCGTGGAAATGGGTAAAGGTAAACAAAAACATGTGGCACTTTGTATGCAAATTCAGGTAAGAGCATCAAGTGAGACTCAGTTACCACAATTGAATGTCAAAAGTTAACTAGTAGCCAATTTAGTGAGAAATGCGGGAACAAGCTGTAGACAATTATAAATTGCTTCGATTAAAATTGAAGTTGAAGTCTTCAACTGAACTGTTTGATGATGATATAATAACTCCAAAGGTAAAAGTTTCATATTTGCAAAAGAACTTCAGTGAGTAGAACAATATTCATAATTGGATAAAAATCTATTTCGAGCAAAAAAGCACAATTTAAAAAAATCACTAATTTTGAGGGTGAAGTTGAAACCAAAACACCAAAAATGTGAAAACTTACAAACCAACATTTCAAATCACTTAAAACTTTGGATAAGCATAGATTAGACAATTCTAAACATTCCTATTGGATTAAAATTATTGAAATCAACGTTAAAATCTTTAGAAATAAAAAAGAAAGTTTGGGTCATGTCGTGACTTGCAGTGGATTAAGAAATTGAGGTAAAAATCCAATGTAATCTCATGCTAAACTAATCCTAATAGTCTTCTCCCTAACTTCCGCACATCTCTAGAGAGTTTGGAGTGAAATGATAAGGTTTAAGGGTGTTGGTTATTTTTTAAAAAAATAATGCTTCATCGTGAAAATACGGCCAACATTCGATCGCTCCTAGGAATGATCAATCTTAAAATAAATCTCACTTTTTATTTTTGAAAAATAATTTTTTTTAAAAATACCTAAAAATGGAAATAATTTTGATAAATTATTTTAAGACATTATCTATCGAAATAAGATTTTTCTAAAGGTCAGAACTATAAAAAAAACACTGAAACAAGCAAAGTTGAGCTCCTTTTTTATGAATTTTTCATTAATTTTCCTTTAATCTAAGTGCACCCTCAAATTATGTTCATTCATACCTTACCTTTGATTAGTCAAGTCAATTGGTATGTGATTGTTAATTTTTATTTCCTCTTTTTGATACTTTAATCTTCTTTTGTTAATTTGTTGAAGAAACCACCAATGTTTTCAACTATTATCTCTTTTAATATTGAATCTTGCAAGATCACTATTATTCAAACTAAGACAAAAAAATTTAGACCGTAATAAAGAAAAAATTCTCTTTTTTTACTCACTTTAGCAAAAATTGATGTACATTTTTCTCTTAAAAAAATAAAGAATTGAAGTTAAAAAAATATGCCTATGTTTTATTCTAAGTCATATTATTTTTCCTTAATTCATTTTTTTAGGGCTTGACTTTTTCTAGATTCCTCTCAACTTGAATCATAATATTTTTTAATTCATTTTTCTTGATGTCGAGAGCATGAGAGCTTTACACTAAGCCTAGGCTGCCCTAAGTAGGTAGCCCTTCTCCATCATCTTTACGAGGATAATTACTAAAAGATATTGAAGTAAAAACTTACAATCATTTAATCACATTACATGTAATTTATTTTCTAACATTAAATTTTAAATAGAAATCTAGCTTTAGTTCCTCTAATTGATCATTAAGACTCTACTAGAATTCAAATGTCTTTTGGTCACGGGAGGACTCTATCCTTTAATCATATCTTTCCTGACATTGCTGTCAAGAGCTTGAATAAAGGCTCTCATCCTATTCTTTCAATAGGAGAAACTTTGACCATCAAACAATAGTGGACGATTCATGGGATTACCCAAGTCTCTATGTTCACCCATTGAATTATTTGATGCATCCATTTATCATTTCACTACATAATATAGTAATCCAAAATAAGCCTCATAAATATAACCACACCAAATCAATCATAATTTCTACACTAAGCATGCATTTAGAGTTTAAAACCCCTACTTCGCTTTCGGTACGTGAACAAAGATGCGCCAGACACCACAAACTTGAACATCACATTTCTGGACCTTAGAGGTCTCGAACTAGAAAAATAACCACGCCATGACGTCTGACACACATGATTTAAGTAAGAACGCCTCTTGAACAACTTAAATTAGACTCAAAATGACTTAGAACGGAGGAAAAGAAGTGTGAAGAATGTAGGAGAGAAAAAAACTAGAAAATGGGCGACAACAGAAACCCATGCGCCCTTTTTATAGGCATGGGAGGCAGCTCGGGATGCCACGCATCACGCATAGTGCGTGACATGCATCCTGGGCTGCGTTGTGTGCTGGGGTTGTGCCTCCTAGGACCCAGCGGCCAGATGCCGCTGGACTTGTGTGTCGCTGCGCATCCGATGTGTGGCACAGGCCTGCACGCATTGCGCAGTATCAAGCCACACGTTGCGGCTGGCATTAGCACTGATGGAGCTAGCCTAATGCAATAAATATTTATTTATTAAAAAAAATCTAAAAAAATAATACACACGTAAGTTTCTCTCCCGAACTCCGATTCATGCATTCTTAGTAACGTTGGGCTCGTATCGAATAGCCCTACAAAACTAAATCCCACAAGGGGGTTTTCTTACACTTTTCAAGTAGGTCCCATCCATGTAGCACATTTCTCGAGGCCATAACTTTAGGCACTAGTGTCCGATTTGAGCGGTTCAAAGCCTGTTACACTCGTCTTTCAACACTCTAACACATAATTATCAACAATCATTGAATAAAAAAAATTAATTAATTATAACTAGATAAAAACTCGAATTTAAGCATTATTAGAGTCATAAAATCACATCAAAAAATCAAGGTCGTTACATATGTATTATGAAACTGTTGATGTTATCAGATACATGATGGACATGATGTATTTATGGATTATTATCTAATCATGTCTTTTAATGCTTACTTGATTTGGAAGTGCTACAATTCTAGGATAAGCCAGAATTTCATTTTGGATTTGATTTTTTGCTCTAGATTTTTCTTATTTAGGATCTCTTTCTTTAATAGGATTCTTAATTCTATATGTGCATAATTATTTAGGCTCTTTATCTAGTCTAGTTTCTCTAATTTTGATTGGTTAGTCATTATTTGATATTAGATTGAATTCTTTTCTTTACATATTATGCCACTAGAGCCTATATAAGAGTTTGACACTTTAATGGAAGTCATTAGTATGTAATTTTCTCTGAAATACTATCGAAGATTAAGAAAGCTTCTTTCCTTATTCTTTTCCATCTTTTTGTGAGTTTACTTGTGTAATTTGTGACAGAGGAAGGTTGTGCACGCTTGTAGCTAGAGTCATCAAGTGGAGTGCTTCCCATCAATATCTACCCTGCATCATTACTCCTTGGATGGTGGGTTGTCAGAAGAGGAATGCATAGGGAAGAAGGCAAAATATGATCACTTACGCATGTTTGAGCATACAACTTGTGTCTATGTTGAGCCAAAGAACTTGGGAAACTTGATCTCAAATATTTCAATTGTTATCTCATAGGCTATGGTGGTGATAGCCATGAGCATATGCTTTGGGATCCTAACAAAAGAAGGTGGTGAGGAGCATTGATGTCATATTCAATGAGTCATATCTATACAAAGATTGACAAGTCCTACAAAATGGGAATAATGTTGATAAGTAGTTTGTATAACTTGAGGAAAATAATGGAAATGGTCAAACTTCTGAGGTTTACAATGAAGAAACTTAGGTTTCAAATGAAGATTGTCATTCAGGTTGCAAATGAAGAGAATTGGTCCTCTACCTTTCAAATAAGGCTTTAGACACCCCTTTGATGGACATCCATGAGATAGCATAAGCAGAAAACATCATGGTCTCCTACTATGAATTATCTATTATTGACAAATAATGGTGAGGCTAAAAGTTTTGAGTAGGCATCTCATGTGAGCACTCATCATGGTCTCCTACTATGTAGTTATTGAACTCAAACAAGACTTAGTAACTAGTTGAGTTGCCCAAAGAGAAAAAAGTTCTAAACAACAAGTGGATCTATAGGTTGAACGAAGAAGCAAATAGTAGCATGCGGTTCAAGACAAGGCTTTTATGAATGGTTTTAAGCAATGACATGGAGTGGACTTCACAAAGATATTTACTCTAATTTTCAAATTTTGTACCATAAGGACTATTCTTAGCTTAGTTGCAGTTGAAGACTTGCACCTAGAATAATTAGATGTGAAATAAGTATTCCTTCGCGGGGATTTGGAGGAAGAGATTTACATGCATTAGCCATAAGGTTATGTTGTGCAAGGAAAGGAGAATCTGGAAGATTGAATATAAGCTTGTATGGCTTCAAACATGTTATTAATTAGTGGTATAACAAGTTTGATGATTTCATGAAAGATGTTAGCTTTTTTAGATGTCATTCAAACTATTGTTGCTATTATAGGAAGTTAACCTCCTCATATCATATATTGTTGTTGTCTATTGGTGACATGCTTATTACAAAGTCAAATATGAAAGAGATTGAAAATCTAAAGAAAAGTATGTCCAAGGAGTCCATCATGAAGGATTTGGGTGTTGCAAAGCAAATCATGGGCATGTACATAACGAAGGATAGGAAATGGACTAATGTAGCATGACCAGTTTTCATGAAGAAAGATGATATTTATACTCCATTTTCTCTACACATAGGCCCTACACCACCTTTGATTGAATAGGAAAGGTGGAACCCACCTAACAACATGAGATTCACTTTTTCCTATCCAATCATAAGCGGTGTAAGGCTTATTGTGTAGAGAAAGTGTTCATGACCAAGGCTTATTAACCAACAAACAATAGGAGGTTGCCACATCACTAAGGAAGTGGTGATAGAAAAACTTGGCAATTAGATGCAATGGTTCTCAATGTTTCCTCCTCCGCATATCCATTGATAATGCATTGTGGTCATGAAAACAATTTTCATAGAAAAATAGAGGAAATTATGATTATCCTAGGTGGAGTATATGGAAAAAGTCTTGAAAGGTACAACATAGTTATAACCAAGGTTGTGGGTACTTCATTGACGGGGCACTTCAAACTTTATAAAAATTAGGCTTCATCCACTTTAGAGGAGAGAAAACACATGACAAATGTGCCTTAAGTCTTAGTTGTATAAAGCCTCATGTATGCTACAACATGTACAAGGCTAGACATTGTTTATACAGTGGGAGTAATTGTTAGATACGTAAGTGATCTAGGTAAAGAGCATTGGAAGGCAGCAAAGTGGATCATGATGTATTTTAAGGGTACTTTAGGGATGTCTCTCTATTTTGGTGGGACAAAGATCAAGTTTCAAGGTTATGTGGATTCATATCTTTTATTGATTTAGAAAACATGAAGAGCACTATAGGGTATGTGTTTACATTGGTTGGTGGTGTTGTCCATTGGCAATCTCATCTTCAAAATATGGTGACTTTATCTTCCATAGAAGCAGAGTATATCGCAGATATGGAGGCACGAAAAATTACGATTAGGTTGGAGGCTTTTTGAAAGAATTGGGCAAAGTGCAGGGTGAA
Organism: Saururus chinensis; assembly: GCA_035235625.1. Lineage (NCBI taxonomy): Eukaryota > Viridiplantae > Streptophyta > Magnoliopsida > Piperales > Saururaceae > Saururus > Saururus chinensis. Next base: position 3,625,941 of record CP141141.1, read on the forward strand.
TATTTGTTGTATTCATATAACAAAGTGTCATTTATATTGCCAATAATGTAGCATTTCATTCTAGGACGAAGCACATTCATCTAATCACTGGTAGAAAAGGGAACACTTCAATTAGAGAAGATTCTTACCAATGAGAATTCTAACAATATGTTGACCAAAGTAGTTACCATTGAGAAGTTAAGAACTTGTTCAACTTTGGTCCATCTTCACTAATGGAAAATTGATATTTATCACACAACTTTGTTTTTATTTTGTAGGAGGATGACTTGAAGACTACTGAGTTTAAGTGGTAGATTATTTGGAGAATGGTTAACTTGGATCAGTTTTCCAAGTAGAAGATTATTGGAGTGATGGAAAATGATCCAGAAGAGGGCAACCGATCGTGGGCACAATATGATAAATCACTTAGATGCAACACTATCTAGAACTGTGTGATTGATTGCAGGCACAATGCAATTGAATATAGGTTATTGAAATCAAAACCAAGAAGGACCGATCGATCGTTAGAAGAGACCATTCAAATCATCCATGGTTCTAGGATGCAGCAAGAAAGCCACAATTTTGCTCAAAAATCGACTCTTCCTTATTACTACTCCAAGATTTCCTTCTCTACATAGACTTGTATTACCATATATGACTCAAGAGGTATATAAGGGACTCTAAGAACCCCAGGGGTGAGAGAAAAACATTGTAAAATTTTTATCCTTTGTGAGTTGATAGGATTTGAGAGCTATATTTCTCCTCTCTAATTATATTGAAGTAATAGTGGATTTGTATGACAAATGGAGGTTAATATATTACTAGACTGCCTTAAATCTTGTGTTTTTTCTTGTTACATTTATTTCCAAAGTTGAATATCATTGTTGTGCACCTCTAGAGCGGGATTCGTTATCTCAACATGTTAGGATGCAAAAGCGAGATGAAGAGTTGTACATCTTGACACACTTGTATTTTTAGCACTACAAAAAAAACTAGCAACAACAACGGCTTGAATAGCCGTTTGCTAATAGTGATTATCTGCAACGACTAAATAAGGTGGTCGTCGCTATTACCATTTATTTGCGACGGCTAATTTAAGTTGTTGTTGATGATACACAAAAACCACTTTCAAGGATTTTGTGGTTGAGCAAGAGCGACGGCTAAGCTATTAAAAATTTGAGGAATTGACCAAAGTAGACTCCTACTTAAGTGAAATAACCAAAGTGTGAGCAACTATCTTCTATTTACCAAAGTAGACTTACTTACGTGGGACCTTGCAAACGTGTGAAGGCTTTTGACTGAACTACCCTCTCCTTCATCATATGACTACCCGATGGGAAAAACACGATTGCTCAGTCCAGGAACATGTCTTATTCTTCTCCCGTACGACTTCATCTCGCGGTGGTTTTATCTCCCGTATGGCTTCCTACTCCTGGGTATGTTCATCTTCCTTGTGTTTTCGTTTGCCCAGTTGCTCCCTCTTCTCTGGTACGTCACAACTTCCAGCTCCGAATATTCCCTTCCACTAAGTAGATTGGTTCATGTTATTTGGGATGATAAGAAAGGTGTTACCTAATGAAAAATGTTATTTTCAGTTGGTTATATATTGGGTATTACGTAGTTTCTGCTAGTAAGATTTTTTGGGTAACTAGAAAACTAGAAATTGAAAAATTGGAAGATTCGATCACTGAAAAACTGGAAAAGTAGAAAATTGGATTACTAATATGATAGGTTTACAAGTGCGTCATATACCATGTTCTACATAAAGGTCAATGGGATACACCGAATTTTGTAAGGGTTGAAGCCTCCACATTCAAGGATTCCTGTAGGACGACCAAAGAAGAAGTGATTACTCTCGCACAATGAAAAAAAGAGAACGGTAAAGTGCAGTAAATGTAAGGGGCATGGACATAATAGAGCTACTTGTAAGTTCCAAGTTAGGCATCATATTGACAATGATAATGAAGACAAAAGTAGAATGCATATAGGAGAACCTCCAGCAGTCAGAAATCATAAACAAAAGAGACAAGTGACAAGTAAGAAAAAAATAAGTACACCTAGAAAGTCCGAGTCTACACCTAAACAAGCGAAGTTGATTAACTCAGGCAGTCATAGAGCAGAAGATATGTGACAACCTTCCAACATGGATGTTGGAGGTGATAGTTTCCAATATTTCACTTTAGAGTTTGAAATATGATACATGTTTGAAGACAAATGTAATTTTGTGGATATAAAAGGTATACATAAACGATTTTTTTGTTGATATTACTTGTATGTAGTGATTCATAGTTCCTTCTTTGTGTATCTCACATACACAAATGGTTTTTGAGACCTCAATTATATATAAATCCCAAGTTCTCTGTCAATGATATTTATATTTGCAATATTACATGAGTTTTTGTTATAGTATGAACATTAGTTTATCATATTTGACAGTTTTTCAAGTTTTCCAATTTTCGCGTTTCCAGTTTTCTAGTTTCCCATTTTCCAGTTTCCAGTTTTTCAGTTTCTAGTTATTCAATTTCCATTGCCAATGCAGACATATATATAGGGTGCAACCCATTTTGTTTATATGTTGTTTTCGAAATTGCTCATTTGTGTGATAGAAAAAAACAAAACAAGAAATAAATTTGTATTTGTATTTCAACTAGAACAAAAAAGAACATTCTGAATCCACATATCTACCCAAAGTCGGGTCTATAGAGCATAAACTCAAAACAATGCACTAAGTTCGATGACAAAGAAGGAAATGTCCATTCCTAAAATAAATATCAGAATTCTTCCTTTTAGGAAGAATGCACAAAAAAAACTTGGGAGCTGAGCTCAGCTATCATGCGATCAACCCTCACAATAGGTGGGCCACGTCTCAACTGGGGATCTTTCAGCGCAAACTAAAAGGAATTGTCATAGACTAAACTACATGTAGTCTCCATGGGCAGTTCTCATTAACACATCTGACTATATACCTTGTTTTATTTGAATATATAACCTTAAACTAAAACTTGGTCTACATAGCCATGTTGTGAAGGTAAAATTGAAGCGTGGCTTTGTCCTTGAATTGTTGACCAATTTCTATCACTTGTCAATCATAAACCTTCCCTAATTGCACCCCAAAATTATTGTTTACATAGGGATCCTCCCCAGTAATGTCCATTTTGTGAGTCAAACTTGGGGGTTCTTCATCATGTCTCAATTTCTTTTTCTTACCACCACCTTCATTCTTCCTAGAAATTAAAAGTGTTAATTATTGAAATAGAAACTACCAAACTAAAACACTGCCAAATTGAAAAACTGCCAAACTGATAAACTACCAAACTGAAAAATAAAATTACTTATATCATTTTAATTGATGTATCTGGAATGGATATTTTTGGACTATCCATAGTTTTCACTTTTTCATCAAAAGGCGTTGGCTGACTACAATTGCTTCCATTTGATCTACATAATCTAACACAATATATTTTGTATCAATAGTCTCATACATCTACATAATAATACAAAATTATAAACTATATTCACAATATTTACTATACCTTTCATCATTAGGACAAGGTTGATCTTGGAGTTTTGGAGAACTCATAACATGTTCTTCTTCACCATGATTTACCTCTCCTATAAGATTGTCTTCATTTGCTGATGATGATACATAATAAGGATCTTTTCCAAATTCAAAGTCATTTATAATCGTGTTTGGGACACACTCATTAATGCTTAAATCGATATCACACTCTTGCTTTACACTTGCTAGGTCATCATGTGTTACTTTTGAATCAAAGTCAATGCATGATGTATGCATTTTCTTCATCCTCCTCTAAATGAAATAACTCATCTAATTGGAGTTTATCTTCTTCACAAGTGAGATTGACAATTGTGTTGTATGGAACACTAAAAAATATGCCCTTCTCCTCCCACATTGCTCATGTTCTTCCTTTTTTTATCCTCCCACTTTGCACTTTTTCTTCTCATCTCCTCTTGCCACTTCAACACTAATATTCCCATGAGTAATATTCTCTTTTCTTGCTTTAGTTATCATTAATGATATTTCATTCAATCTTAACTTATTCTCTCAAAAAAAGCAATGGAGAGTTCCAGTATAATATATTTCAGAAGAAGGTAGAAGGTCAATAAAAACTGCAATCGGATATATAAAACTTAACTTTAATGAGTACTCTTTGTTCGACCATTTACAAACTTCATACAACATATCCAAGAGAGTATCATAAGTCATATTACATGGAACTTCAATTAGTTTTGTTTTTACACTATCGCGATTATATTTCCTACCACTTGCATCCCAATGGATGTCCCAAACACACAACAAACCTTGTGTGTCCCTTTCCATGCTCTTCTCATATCATATTAGTAATCCAATTTTCTACTTTTCCAATTTTTAGTGATCTAGTCTTCCAATTTTCCAGTTTCCCATTTTCAGTTTTCGAGTTACCCAGAAAATCTTACTAGCATAAACTATATAATACCCAATATATAACCAACCAAAAATAACATTTTTTATCGGGTAACACCTTTCTCATCATCCCAAATAACATGAACCAATCTACTTGGTGGAAGGGAATATTTGGAGCTGGAAGTTGTGACGTACCAGAGAAAAGAAGCAGAGAAGAGGGAGTGGGCAAATGAAAACACGAGGAAGATGAACATACTCAGGAGTAGGAAGCCATACGGGAGATAAAACCATCGCGAGATGAAGTCGTACAGGAGAAGAAGAAGACATCTTCCTGGACTGAGTGACCGTGTTTTTCCCGTCGGGTTATCATATGATGAAGGAGAGGGTAGTTCAATCAAAAGCCTTCACATATTTACAAGTTCCCACGTGAGTAAGTCTACTTTGGTAAATAGAAGATAGTTGCTCATACTTTATTTATTTCACTTAAGTAGGAGTCTATTTTTGTCAATTCCTCTAAACATTTTGGTGCGACTTCTAGCCATTGCAGAAATTTAATTGTGACGACCCTTCTGATTGGTCGTCGCTCATTATTTATTATCAGTGACAGCCATTTAAGGTTGGCCATCGTTGTCACTGTTGATCCCCATACCCACCTAAAGGCCCTAAACTCGCCCGCCCTTACATTCCCCCCCCACCCCCCAACCTCTCTCCTCCATGCTTCTGCGTCGGACCGGTCCTGGTGGCGAAGCAGAGAAGAATATACTCCGAGTGGTGAAGCAGAGAAACCCAGTCTCTCATTTGGGTAGTCGCCATTTTCGTCATCCTTGCTTCAGCCACTTGCGTCAATGACAAATGTGCCGCCTGCATTTGATAAACATATTCTTATGTCAATACTCAGGAGTAGGGGCTGAATCGTTGGCCCTCTGGATTTCTGAAAGCGTTTTTTTTTTTTGCAATTTTTGGTGCGGAGTAGATCCAGGAAGGCAATAACAGCTCCCAAGTGTGAATTAAGCTTTCTGAGCATTTTTTACTTTTATTTCTACTTAAATTTATGTACAAGTTGTGAGACGTTCCCTTGTTGCTTCCTTGTTGATATCTCTTTGTCCATTTCTCTGTTTTACTTCAGCTTTGCTCTTCTTAATTGCGCCATGCTTTTCTTGCATATGTGGATCCTATCGCCTTAGTTCATGAGCAGTCAGTGATGCCATATCTATAATTTCTTTTTATTATATTTGTTAAATATGGCATAAATTTTTATTATCTTGAGAATTAGGTTATTTTATAAATGAAGTATATAAATCTTTGTTATCAGGTTCAAATCATTTGTATAATATATGTTTTTTTTTATTATGATCAACATCGATAGCTTCAGCAACAGCTAAAAATATAAAGGATTTTAAAAAAAATGATAATATCAGCGACGGCGTAGACGTCACTACAAATTTGATTAATTTGTTTTTTAATTATTATTAGCAACGGTCATAGATGTTGTTAGTGATACACCACGCTTTAGTTAAAAATTGAGCCTTAGTGACGGCTTTTGTGGCTATCACTAAAAATTGAGCATTAGCAATGGCTTTTACGACAGTCTTTGATAATTGAGAATCAGTGGCTGCTATAGCCGTCTCTAAAGACACAAAAACTGTCACTAATGCCTCAAGGGCGACAGGTATGAAAGATTTGTAGTGAAGGTTGCAACCATCGCTATAGACTATACTGGCTGTCGCTATTGCTTTCAGCAACGGACCTCTAATAGTCAAAAGTATTTTTAGTGACAATTTGCTCCCGTCGCTAAAACTTTTTTTTTTTTTTAGTGTAGGTTTCTCCCTTCATCAAGCCTTTCCTTTAGTGGTTGAGGGAAGCATTCCCTTATTACAGCTTAGAGAGCATTATTCACTACATAGGATGAAGAGGGGTTAGAAGGAGAAAACCCAAGCTACTTAGGAGGCAATCACAACTTCTAGAAAGCAATAAAAAAAAACATTTCCTCTGTCTTACAATAATAACTCTATTGGGCAAAAAAGTTTATTTCTTATTAATATCTTCACTTTGTTTAATTTAAGCGACTGTGTACTTAAAAAAATATCATAAGCTTATTTTTCCCGTTTTTTAGATGTGAGCTTCATCGTTCGGTAAAAACAATTATTTTCTTAAATGTAACCATTAATTTTAGTCGAATGGAGTATTAATTAAAATTTGGGGAAAGTGAGACATTTTCGGGTTGAATAGAAGCATTCTTTTGATATACAATACATAGCACTTTGCATGGAAATAAGCTTCAATCGAGTGAACTAATGAAGGTGGATGGGTTAGGAGGGACAGCCACTTCCACCGTGCCTTCCAACATCTGGCTTACCTTCTTCATTTGAGGCCTCAGAGATGGATCCTCCTGGATACACCACATTGCCACTTTTACCAGCCTTTCTACGATCCTCACACCATTCATAGCCTCTTCGTCGTTCTCTAGCAACATGTCTAATCTCCCTCCAATGTAGCAGTCATATGCCCAGTCAGTCAGCACCATCCTTTCATCTTCCGCTATCTCCATGTCCACATTCTTTCTGCAACAAATGATTTCCAACAGCATCACGCCATAGCTGTACACGTCTACTTTGGTGGTGATGGCCATTCTCTTGAACCACTCTGGGGCAACATACCCTCTTGTTCCCCTGATTCCTGTGATAGTCCGGCTTTGATCAGTTTTCAGCAGCTTTGCTAGCCCAAAATCTGCAATTCTTGCAGTTAAGTGCTCGTCCAGGAGGATGTTCCCCGGCTTGATGTCACAGTGGATGATCTGGGTGCTGCACTCTTCGTGCAAGTACACGAGCCCCCTCGCAATGCCGAATGCAATCCGCATCCTAATGTCCCAGCTGGGTCTTATGGGATTTGAGAAGAGGAAACTGGCCAAGGAGCCATTGCTCATGAACTCATAAACCAACATCCTGTGAAGCCCTTCATCACAAAATCCTAACAAGGGGACCATATTCTTGTGATGAATCTTGCTGATTGTTCTCAGCTCAGTCTGGAACTCCTTCAGTCCTTCCTGTATCACTTTGTCCAGCCTCTTTACGGCTATGATAGTACTGGAGTCCCCTGGCACTGACCCTTTGTACACAGATCCAAATGCACCCCTCCCCAGCTCTTCCATAAAACCGTTCGTAGCTTGCACTATCTCCTTGTAGGAGAACAAGTGCAGATTGCTCAGCAGGTTGACCGAAGCCGGCTGAGGCTTGAGGAGTCTCTTGTGGGTTGGAAATAATATGAGCGCAACGGCTGTCAAGCATACAAGGTTAACAAAGGCAGAGCTGCCTAAGAGCACTGAAATAGCTACAATGAGGCCATCCTTGTTTTTGCTTCTCGGGTTTTGAGGAAGGAGAGGTGGGAAAGGTGATGACGAATTAGGTTTCGCCAATTTGATGAAAGCCTTTTTGTTTACACTGGAGTCCATCACCCCATTGGAGAGAGGCAACTTCTTTTTCGAGCAGCTTCCATCTCCGGATGTGGCAGCAGCACAAAAACAATCAGCTAAGCATGCCCGTCTGCACTCATCTTCATCCATTGGATTGAAGCGTTCGTAATCACCAAGAGGCCAATCTATCCCTTGCATTTCATACAGGTCAAATAAATTGTTAGCATTTGATTCGTCCCCCCCACAATCTTGCGGCAGTACAACATCTTGCTTGCATCCTTGGAACATATTGTTTGGATTCAAGGGGGAATACCCGGGTGGGCATTCACAGACAGTTTTTTTGCTTGTGTCTAGTCTGCAGTAGCTGTTAAAGCCACAAGCTCCACTACCAACATCCCCTTTAATGGCCGTGCAGAGATTCTCAGGCATCGACCAAACATCAGACCAGGACTGATCCGTGTTCCCATTTGATCCATTCTTTGGGTAAACATATTTTCTAAAAACCCCATCAAAATCAAGTGTGGCCCTGTGGTAGAAATTGGGTCCAGTGGGAGAGTTAACTGTCAGTTGTAGGACCCTGCCAAAGCTCTCATTTTTTTCCATTGTAAGAGAAAGCATGCCGGACGCATCGAAGACTAATTCAGAGGCACGGCCTGTGTTGCTGCTCCAAGTGTCCCAATAAGGAGCATAAGTGGATCCAGTAGGAAGGGCTACAGTGTAAAGTACCAGATTTCCATCGTCTTGCATGCGAAGTTGGAACCTCCCAATTGAGAAATTGGTCTGGGTCACGCGGGCTGAAAGGCTGGAGCCCTTGTGGAATGCCTGAGTCGGCAAGATTGTGTCAGTGGGCCTATCAAAGCTTTGCCATCTGATATCTGTCGAGTTTCGGCTGATGAGCACAAAGTTCCCTGTGTCAAGCATGGCGGCAGAGGTGACATCTTGGACGCTGGGCACTGCGCTCCATATCTGCTGTCCCAGCTGGTTCTGGACGAGGAGTCGTCCATCTTCCGCAAGCCTGACTGTAGATCTCGGTTGAACTTGAAGTGGGTTCCCACTCCCAGCTCTTGCCGTCCAGACCACGGTCTTCTCTGGTATCTTCTCGAACCAGATGGCAAGCATGAAGAGATTTGAGGCGGGGGCAGGATAGAACCCGAAGGCAAAGTCTCCAGATGGGGAGACCCATGAGCGGTTCTGACCGCGGGTGGAGAGGGAAGATCCCAAGGTTATGTTCCTGTTAAAGACCTGCCCTGTTGATAGGCAGGGGAGGAGGAGGAAGAAGAAGCTGATGAGGAGGGAAGAAGTAGAAGACATTGGCTCTGTGTGCTTGGCTGATCAAGTTCTGCTCTTGTATGTATGATGAATAAAATCCATATACATTTACCTGACTTTATATGTAAAGTCTAGGCTCTGCGATTCGCGCTTGTGACATGTTACATGCCATCTAATATAGTACATAAAGGGGATTGCAGCCCATATGTACCATGTTAAAGTTGAACTTAATTTTTATGATGCCGTGTTAAAGACTTCTTGAAGAATGATCATAGGCACCTCAGCCTGGTCAAGCTAGACGCGTCGAAGCTTGTGTCTACCAAAGTCAAGCGTAAAATTATTTTTTTTCCAATAAAGGACCGACATCAGAGCTTGACTCCTGCCATTTGCAGTCTCATTAAAAAGGGTCCATCGCTTTGAATGCTTGCTTTACTTGTAAACTTCTTGCGAGAGTCTTTGGAAAAAGGAGGATTTCAGGGCAGCTCAGCGTCCATGAGAACAGAAACGTGAATTCAACTTGTATAAGATGTTTAGTACAGAGATTTCCATTTAGTATAGAGGTCGAACAGACTTTTCTTTTTTGGCACTCGGTCTAAGAGTCTTGAGAAATGTTGAAATCTGACATTGCAACTTGCAAGTCATTTGACCGCGAGGTCTGAGGCAGCTGTGACCAAGAAGATTTAAACCGCGTTGTTTGTGTGGCAGCTGTTCTTTCGTGTATGAATCTGTCTATACCTTAGATTGCAAGTTGACTTAGTAAAACGTTGTGATTATCGTATTGACGCAATAGGGTTTTAAGGCACTCTAGTAAAATATTAAAATATTTTTAAGTGTGGGTCAGCACTTACTTGGACACAAACAAATCTGAAAATTTTACTTAACGAATGACATTCGACTTGTTGATGGTAAATAAATTTCCCATACTTAAGTAAATGACATTTGACTTGTTGACGGTAAATAAATTATCCCATACTTGTGGTGGTTAATTAGTTTTAAAATATTTATGTTGTCATTTTTTTATATTGATCTTTGATATGACTCCATGATGCTTGTGTTTAAATTCTTCACTGAAGTAAGCATGCTTATTGTGTTTCCTTTACTTGGGTTTAGAGGTCACCTTTTTTTTAGCATGCCAATGTGTAGGTTTAAATATTATTTGAGAAAGCTACATTTGCCCACGATAGGTCCTGCATAACCAAGGAGATGTACCCCCATTGCCAACATCCCAAGAGGATTGTCGCATTTGTGTGTTATGGGTTATGGGATTTTCTTGGGTGTGACAGAAAGTGGCAGCTGAGGGGGTAAGGTTTTGGGTTGAGCTGCATAAACTAATACTCCCTCCGTCCTATATTAATAGCTCTCTTTTTTTAATTTTTGTTATTTTTATCAAACTTACGATCACATCTCTCTTTTGCATCTATCAATAAGACCCCGTACCATTTGGGATATGAAACTTACAGGGCATTAGTCGTTCTGTATTTTAGATTGGAGCATTTCAGATGCTCGATTTGAAAATACAAATCAAAATCCTGTATTTTAAAATAAATGCCATAATTTTATTTTTAAAATACATGACAAAATACACGATAAAATTTGTAACATTTAATTTTCATTTAAACACAAGATATAACATATTAATCCCTCAAATTTTAGTTAAATAAGTGAAAATAAATGATTAATCTATAATAAAATAAAATAAAAATCCATAGTACATTGATAACTATAATTTATAATGCATAGTTAAACAACTAAAAATAAAATCTCCAAATCATACTATATAACCCAATTATGACAATGCAATTTTAACATCAAACTCATACACCCATCATCATGTGGATCACATCACTCCACATCTGATCAGCTATTTCATCTTGTCAAGCATTTGCGATTGCCCTTTGTTCAACTTGAGTCTCCAAATCATTATCTGGATTAGAATCTTCTTCTCCATCATCTGGAATATTACGTGGTGCTTCCTCTTCTTCATTATTGGCTTCAAACAAATCTTCACGATTTTCCCTATGAAGAAAATTATGCAATGCACAACATGCAAAAACCATTTTTACTTGAGTATCATAAGGAAAAGAGGGTGAATGATCTTTAAAAAACTTAAAACGTGACCTCAAACACCCAAAAATTCGCTCAATGACATTCCACAAGGACGCATGCCGATGATTAAAAACTTCATGAGAATTGAGTGGTCGACTTCTTGCTTGCGTACTATATTCTTTGAGGTGATAGCGAGTTCCACGATATGGTGCTAATTTTTTTTCCGATTAGGATAGCTGCAATCAACCAAATAGAACTTCCCTATTTAATAAAATAATTACAACCATTAATATGTATATAAATATGAAACTATAAAGATAAATATTATATATGAGATATGTATCACTATCATACCTGATGGTGTAGGAAGACCATTAACTCTCTTTATAGCATCCTTCAATATCCTTGCATCATTTGCAAAACCTTCCCATCCCGCAAGGATATATATAAATTTCATATTAAAATTTTAAGCTGCCAATACATTTTGTGATAACCAACCATGCCTATTACGGTAACTCGTCTTGATAGGCCCATAAGGAGTTGCCTTTATGTGAGTTCCATCAATAGCACCAATACAATCCTATACATCATAACTCAAATGTCATATGAATGGACAAGTCAACTATCATAACATATAAATATACATGTCAACCTTCATGAACCAATTATTCAAATAAATTCTAACCTTAAAATATGGGTAGAACCTTGGATTAGACATCACTACTTGTGGTTTGCTACAAGAAGGACTTGTCATTAATGATGGTGCATATGAGAAAAGTGCATTCAAAACCTTATTAAAATTCTTACTACTTTGATCGAGTCAAAAGATCTTGACAAATTGAATATCACCGATCATGTCCTCCTACTAGTAAGAAAGTAGTCATCATTTCTTCTACTGTGACATACCTAGTATCACATAATTCATTTTGGCGTAATATCCTACACAACCTTAAAAATGAGTCAAGATGCAGTCTATACATATCTCGAAATTCATTTGATAGCCCTTCCAACTTTCTTGTCAAGTATTGATAACCTTCTGTTGAAATAGAACGATGTGGGAGAGGTCTATATGTATGTAGCATGTCTGGTTCATCAATTGCAGACAATATAGTTATCATAGAGATATACACGGGGTCCTCCAATATTTTTTTCATATTCATTGTTATTGCAAAATTCAAGAGTCATCAAATCAATACATTCACATTAACACATTTCCTATAAAATTCAATTCACAAAAACACATTCATATAACCAAATTTTCACATACCATGACACAAAACTCATCACCATAAGACCATTCACATAAAGTCATTCTCATATACCATTCAAATAAACCATTCACTTATTAAGTCATCATTATAAAACTGTAAACATATTTAATTTAAATAAAAAAAGACTGTCATCTTTAACTCCTTAGTGAGGTCAGGAATTTCTCCAATGGTCTCAAACCAGCCTTGAGCTATTTCATGAGATCGGACAAGGATATGAAATTTAGATGCTATATGAGCTATAGAATCTCTTGACTCATAGGTGGAATTAACATTTCCTCTCATTCGAGATGAAGGTAGTTGATTCTCCAAGGGTGGGCGCTCATGGGAAGATGGTGGATGCATAGGATTGCATGATTCACCTATATGTGAATAATCTTGTGTAAATGAAGGCAAAGTGTCATCATCCTCATATAAATTGGTGCACAAAGATGTCCTCTCCAAAGAATCTATAGCCTTGGATGATAAAGCGGCTGCCCCAGCTCCTACTGCAGTGGTGTTACCAAATATGAGCATTAAATCTTCATAATCTTCCACTATATCATGACAATATTAAGATGCTTCTGGATGAGCCTAAAACAAATCATACAAATAAATTTATAAGTTACACATTATATGATATAATATAAATAATTTACTTTAATTTAAAAAAAAACTTACTTGAAGGTACTCAAGTCATACTTCTTCTAGAGCAGTTACCTTTTATGCATGTCTATCCCACCCAAAACCAGAATTACATGCCATCAATTCCTTAATAGGTATTGTCTTTTGCTTTAGAACTCTCAACTTGTTCTTAAGGTGGGTTTCTGTCAACACCTCCTTCCTAAATGTCCCATTATCCAATTGATTGCCATTGTTCACTTCCTCAACCAGAAGTTTAATGACTTCTTTTGTTTCAGTAGTGGACCATTGTTCATAGTTGGATTTCACTTTCCCTTTTCTTTTCCTACCTTGTGTTGCCATGTTTATGATAAATAACAAATCAAAATCTGCAGTTGGTGGGCATTTCAGTGTAGATGGAGTTGGCAACTTGAAACTAACATAAAAAAATATAAAGAAAAATTAAGTACCTAGACCTTCAAGCTACTCACCATGAAATCCATATCATAATTCCAACGTTAAAAAATTACAAAAATATCAAATTCTAGAACTACATAAATTAACTTTTAGTAGTAAAATCAAGGTCTAGAACTATATAAAAAAAAGGAAGTACATAACCCCATTTAAACAAAAGCAATAATCACAATTACATTCTAGAAAATAATAAAACAACTAGGCTCTCATCACATAAGAGTACAATCTGGCTTCAATGTGAGAAAATCATTTCTAATTCAAAAGTCAGTTTCATGTTCCAACAGAAAATTTTTGTTCTAAATATTTTGCTAGACCTTGATCATAATGACCTACAGATACTTCCCTTTTAAAGTTCTAACCCAACAAGAATGCTTGTATAATCCATCACTCTAAGATATAAATGCAACCGAAACAAACATAGTACTAATGGTGCAGGATAATTTCATTGTAGAAGCATTGCAACATTTCTTGTTTTTAGTTTTCACATTAACCAAAGCCCACGTGTTTACAAACAACATGAGATTGCACTAGCCTGATAAATCAACTGATCACAAAATAGGAAAAATCAACCAGCTCATACGAATATGAAATAATGCATTTGCACCCCATAAAAGTAAAACTTTAAAGATGAATTAGAAAGGTAGTTCGTCCCCAAAAACTTCATCTGATAAAGCCATCAGTTTTCGCAAGGAAAACACTCTCTCATATGTAAGTACAACCAAACAAGGGGAAAAAAGAAAAAGAAAAAAAAAAAATTGTCATAGGAAACACAACCATAGCGTAATTCCATCTAAACAAGTAAAACCACTTTTTTAAAAGAGTAAAAAAAAGTAACATGAAAGAAATGGCAAACTAAGACCATCATCCACAACAACATAATAAGGAAGCAGCATATCACATGCATGTGAGAGCCACATAGTATAATAAGACTGTCATCAAGCATGGATCCTTATTTTTGGAAGAAATAGATCAATAAAATTAAACAGCAAGCACAATCCAAATATTAATTGCAGCAGCTAACATTAGTAAATTAAATCTTTTGCACTAGTTTTGGGCGGAAAGAAGGAGCATTCCTACAATGCTCATTTGAAAGTAAAAGGCTTAAAGTTGACTATTTATTATGGAAGAAAATATAGGTCTCACCTTTATAATCAGTCCCCAAAGCAACCCATCATCCCATAAAAAAATTAACCAAAATGAAACCAAGCATTTCTCATTATATAACCAAAGTATAAAAAAGTCTTAATCGCCAACTATCAATCAAATTTCCATTAAATGTGGAACTAAATAATCTGATCAAAGCAAGTTGGCATTGCCCATAGGCCTCTTATCAATTAATACCTTGTCCGTAATTAAAAAAACAAATTAATACCTTGTTTGAATAGTTTATGTAACCTTTAATTTTAAAAAAGGGTAAAAAAGGACAACCAATCCCTTTAATATTTTATTCAAAGAGTCTTTTCATTCGCAAGAAGCAATTAACTTAGTGGTTCAACATGTTAATTTTTGTACCTTAGTAAGTGTTGCAATGAAAAAAATTCACTGTAAGAAGTTGATAGAATCAAGCGTATACGCTTTCTCCTTAAGACATAATTCACCTTCTCTAGTAGTGCTTAGGAATCACTTAGGCATCTCTTTCTCTCTCAGGATAAGACGATCCACCGCACGTTGTAGAAGCACTTTTACACGGTGTATGTAGTGAACCAATGTTATGCACATGCTCTCACAGAAAACGGTGACGAAATCCAGCAAAGGATTGTATAGAAAAATATTTTTTAGTGTTTTATAAGGAATCCCGTTGAAGACAACCCGCCCCATTCAAACGGATGCGTTCGCCTGTTAACATACACATTTTGGTGAAAAGAAAATCGGACCCATTTTGGGTTAAGAGAAAACTAAATAAATTTGTCTCCAAAATAATTATCTTGTTGACCCAACCCAATCCAACCCAACCCAGCCGATTGGATAGCAGCGACGGTGTGCACGCGTGTGGGTTAGCCCGCATAGGTGCATAGGTCCAACATTCATCTCCCCCATAAAAGTGAGGTGGCCCAAGGGCCTAACTTGAAAGGACAAACTTATGCTTTATATATGAACATCACCATTTTCTAGGTGATGTGGAACAATTCACAACCTTCAACCAATTCACATGTGTGATACTTATCTATTTGAAAGTGGGTTTGGACTCTCAATACCCAAATGAGCTTAGCCCATATATCCACTTTCTGACAATCCTCCACATGAATGAGAATTGGTTGAATAACTATACAACACAATACAAATAAAATGTGAGAACAAATATTGAAAAGTTTGTGCATGGGGGAAATATGTTTTTTGTCTTTGAACCTTCCATTGTGAAAACTATTGAGTCTACTGGCTAATTAGTGAACGTGATATCTTAAATTTTCAGTCATTTGCGTAAACCAAGACAATAGAATTCACACAGTCACTTCTTAGACACAACGTGGTTTTTATGATTGTGTTTATTTCGGCCCTAAACAAACCTGGTTTTCATGAATGCTCTAGAGGATTTAGCCTTAAAATCCTCATAGAAGTGGCTCTTTCACACTCATATAGGCGATTCTTATTAGGAGCATCCTTTTATGCCCCACTTGAATTAATTCAAGCTATAAGAATCATTGAAAAAAAACTTATCCTAATTAACACTACAAGCATCACTATCTCATCATAAGAATGATGATGGGATGTAATATCAATAGTAATTCTCCTTGAATCCCCCACAATTTGGTTGTCCTTTTGAACCTAGATCTTGGGATATCTAATCAATTAAGTTGGGTTGCCATGATAGTGACTCTTAATGCATAGGCTTCAATCTCATTTCCCTCGATGAACTGCTCACTTGTTCTTTGGTCAAATCCTTAGTAAGCGGATTCACAATATTTTTTTACCTAACATACTCAATGGAAATTATTTTAGTAGAGAGCAATTATTTTATGGTATTATGCCTCCGACGTATATGTCGAGACTTACTATTATATAAGTTACTTTGTGCCTTTCCTATAGCCTATTTGCTATTACAATGGATGCAAATAGGTGGCACATGTTTTCTCTACATTGGAATGTTCTCTAAAAAATGACGAAGTCACTCAACCTCTTCGTCTGCTCTATCAAGTGCAAGAAATTCAGATTTCATCATGGATCTTGCTATGCACGTTTGTTTATAGGACTTCAAAGACACTGTTACACCTCCAAGAGTAAAGACATACCCACTCTTGGATTTTGAGTCTTTTGTATAAGATATCCAGTTTACATCACAGTAAACACTCTAGTACTACTATACAATCTATATTTCTAGGTACATCTTTGATATCTAAGAACCCTAACTAAAGTCTTCTAGTGGTCTGCCCCTGGGTTGATATTATATCTACTCAGTTTACTTATTGAGTATGCTATATCCGGTCTCATATAATTCATTATGTAATTAAGATTGCTAATAATTTGGGAGTATTGAAATTGTGATATACTCTCACTAGTGTTTTGGATTAAGTGTAATGTCACATCCACGGGTGTTCTCACTAGATTATTATCATTCTTATTAAATTTTTCTAGGATTTTCTTAATATAATGAGATTGAAATAATGTATATCCATCAGTTGTTCTAGTGATTTTCATCCTTAGTATAACATCTGCAACACTCGTATCATTCATATCAAACTGTTTATTTATCATCCTCTTAGTAGCTTTAACGATATCATCATTGCTACTTATAATGAGCATATCATCTACATATAGATATACAATGACATAGTCATTAAGTCTTTCTTTGACATAAACACATTTGTTATATTCATTGATTTTGAATCCATTTGACATCATCATTTTGTCAAATTTTTTATGCCACTGCTTTGGTACTTGTGAAGCCCACAAAGAAATTTAACAAGTCTACATTTAGGTTGTTGCATATATATTTCCTCATACAAGTCACCATTCAAGAATGCAATTTTTACATCCATTTGATGTATTTAAAGATTATACAAAACAACAACAACGATTAACATCCTAATAGAAGTTTTCTTTGCAACTGGTGAATATGTTTCAAAGTAATCTTGGCCCTCCTTCTGCTTGTATCCTTTAATAACAAATTTGGCTTTATATTTTTTAATTGATCTATCATCCTTCATCTTTCTCTGGAATATCCACTTGTATCCTAGAGGTTTACTTCCTGGTAGAAGGTCCACCAACTCCTAAGCATGATTTTGCATAATGTTCAATTGTACTATTTACAACCTCTTTTCAATATTGCGCTTCAGGAGAGGACATGACTTCTTTAAAGCTTTAAGGCTCATTTTATAACAAATAAGTAAAAAATGGATGGACCAAAGGATTTTGATGTTCTAGCACATTTGCTACGTATAGGTTCATAATCTTCTCCATCTTGATCTTCATTATTGTCATGTGCAACATCCAAATTTATTTTAAGATAACTTTCCTCTTGTGTAGAATTCCATGGAAAAATATGTTAGAACAATTAAGCATTCTTGGATTCAATCACAGTATTGATATTTACATTAAGAATCTCCGATTTATGAATAAGAAAGTGAAATGCACTACTATTATTAGCATAACCAATGAATACACAATCAATGGTCTTTGCTCTAATCTTAATCCTTTTAGGATTAAGGACTACCACTTTTGCCAAACACTCCACACCTTTAAGAATTTATAAGAAGGATTTCGACATTTCTATAATTCATATGGTGTCTTAAAGGTTTTCTTATTTGGTATTTTATTGAGAATATAAGTTGCTGAAAGCAAAGCTTCTGTAACGTCCCACTTTTCTTATTACGTCTAACCTAAGGGGTTAGAAGTAATTAGATATTTTTTTGATAGATTTTAGAGGGTTTTAGAGGTTGAAATCTTCATATATGAGTAGTGCTCAATGAAATTAGCATAACAAATCAAAGAACGCACAAAACTGAGGTTGTGACCGAAAGTTACGACCTCAGGAAGTGTGCAATATAGACGGGACCTGCTTAAAAATGGCGCGATATACTACTTTAAGTGGTCTAGTATCTAAGAGCTTATTGTTACGAGTCCAACAATACCAAGAACGCGCGGATCCGAGTCTGGGGTAGAAAGTTATGCATGCTTGAAGATAAATATTTTAAAAAAAATGCGCCATGCGCGATGAATGCGTGCGCGGCATGCGTTAATGCGATGTGCGGATGCCATGCACATTACGCATGGGCATCACACAGCACCAAAACAGCTGGTGTCGCCAAAATTGGCGGTGCAACGCCACAGTTTCGGCGCGTTGGTGCCTATATATAGCCTATTTCTACTGTTTTTTTAGACACAAACTTTGTTTTCTCCGTTTCTGAGCGTTCTGAGTCCGATTTAGCCCATTCAAGAGGCGTTCTTAACTAAATTGAGTGTGCTCTATGCAATGGAGGTGTCCATTCTTTGATTTGATGATCGTATAAGGGAGGCACATCCCGAATGAAGACGAGACTTTCCACGTCGTTCTCGAGTACCAGAGAACTTCATTTTCTTTGTTTCTGATAATTCTGAGTCAAATTTAGCCTATTTAAGAGGCGTTGATACCTAAATTGAGCATGCACTACGCAACTGAAGGGTCATTTCTTTGAGTTGGAGACTGTATAAGGAGGATATATCCCTAGACAAGAAGAGGTCATGCCCATCGTCCTCGAGCATCAGAGAAAAAAAAGGGGCCCGGAACAAGAGGGGATTATGTCCGCAGTTGCCGGGCCACAACGTGAGAAGTGACCCAGAGTAGGGGAGGCTATGTCCTCCACCAAAGAGCAACCCAGTACGAGAGGCATCCCCAAGCTAAGGGGAGGCTCCGTCCACAATTCATAAGCGCGTAAGGTGAAAAACATCTTCGAAAAGGGGATGCTATGTCCGTCACCTCCAAGCACGAAAAGTAATGAGCATCTCTAGGTGAAGGGATGCTACGTTCGCCTATTTCAAAGGAAATTCTACCCACCATCTCCGGACCTGAAAGGAGGATGCTCTAAAGAAATGAATAGCTCTAAACACTGCCACTTTCGGTGTCTCCTATAAGTAAGTATTTCTGACCTTCTATTTTAATATTGGTTTAAGAATACATATGCATCCTAAGTAGATGTTAAATGGCTTATATGCTTTGCACATCTTAATTAGTGATAATAATATATTAATTAAGATGTATGATTTGTTATGATTTAATATGTTCTGATTTGAATTATTTTGTTATGCTTTATTCGATATGATCTGAAGTATCCTTATATGCTTTGATCTATTGTGTTCTGATATGCTGTGTTTAGATGTGACTAAATATAACATGTCTCGCTCTGGGATGGAACGAGACGTGTGATGTGTTTGGTCTCGCTCTGGGGTAGAGCGAGACATGTAAATGTGTTATGTTCCGCTTTGTAGTAGAGCGAGATGTGTGATTTCGTTGATTTATTAACTTCCACTTGACTTCAATAGATTACGAGTTTCAGTATGACTCTGATTGAATATCAGTATATACGTATTTTAACATATATAATTTTTTGATGCTTGATGTATGTAATAGCCGTTAGGCAGAACTACGTTAGGATCCGATCGTATTGGAATAATATTGTGAATGTTATCAAATACGTACGTAAGCAACCAATGGCAAGGAAACGTTGACCTGATCCAAATTAATTATAATTATAAGTTTTATTCTGATTTGCACACGACGAACTTTGAAGCTTCATTGTGTGTATATAATTGTTACAATTTGAGTTTACGTACGAGGAAGCTTTGAAGCTCCGTAGTGTGTAGATGAACGTTATACCTCTCGCACATAGATGATGATTCCTTATTTAAGGAAGAATTTTTTTTTGGAGATTTCTGGACCCCGGCTCGGGTCGGGGCGTTACAAATGGTATCTAACATCTTCGAAGACATCTTCTTGCATGGGACTGCCCTCTTCTTGGGTTGGATTGGCATTTGCATGGGTGGGATTGACCTCTTCTTGGGTGTGACTCACATTTCTACCCATCCATAAGATGAGCTGACACCACACCTTTCCGCCTTGCCAGAGATTGAAGGGTCTAGCCCATCTCCATGATCAAACTACATGAACCCTTTGACTTCAGCAGCCACGTTCACGAACCTAGGCACAATACTTGCAAATGTTGTCCCAATCAATTCACATGTTAACTTTGCCTCAATCAAGGCACCCCAAGAAGTGTCCAAATGGTTCAACACCATTTGGGTTGAACCCAAACCTATTTCCTCTTGTGCTTCCACAAGATGCATGGTCCTATTGACTATCCTAATGAGGGTTCCACACTCTCAACAAGTATAAGATCCCAAAGAATTTGATATGTAAGGAACAAAAGTGTAAATTTACTATCCAATGTTTCATGTCACTGGTGGCTTCAAAATGTTTTAACAACTATGTAAAAATATTTTAATACCATTATCAAATTGTTTTTGCAATTGTGATAAAACATTTTGACACAATTGTTAAAATGTTTTGTCATAGTTGGTAAAACATTTTGTCATGATTGCAAAATTAATTTGACAACATGTTAAAGCATTTTCACAATCCAAATTTGAAAATCCAAAACAAAAGATGTAACTTGTTACAAAGACATTGAATCAAGAATATTCTTATAAAAATACTATCTATGATTGTTGTGGGTCACCCCTTCCCCCACCATTCCCATCTCCTCCTCCCCCTTCGTCTACTTGAGTAACCTCAGGAGCACAAAAACAACTACATGCTTGAACAACCATGGCTACCACAAACTAGTGTAAATCAAATGATTTAGCAAATCTAAAGAGTTGACAATAACAATATTTACATACAATACAAGAGAGTATTTACTTGGAGCAAAATTACGACCCAAATCAGTGAGCCACGAGAAGTTCCTTTTCCATCTAACCTCTTCTTGAGTGTGAGATGTTAGTCGGTAATGGAGTCCTATAGGGATTCATATACTACTTCTGCCCACTTGTATTCATTGAGAGGGGAGAGGTCATCAATATAGCAACACAAATCCTTCCCCACTGCATTGCTACCATGGGAAAGGGTATGGTGTAGAACGTGTGGAGGTTAATTAATTGAATAATGTTGTCTACATCGATCTCTTCATCTTCCTTTGTTAGGTCCTCTAAGAGGGTTTCCACCTCTTCATCTTCAGCTTCTCTTTCCCCACAAAGGAATAACTCTCAAAGAGAGAACTCTTTGCAGTGTGTTTCCCTTTCGAGAAACACACCGGCTTCCCTGCTAACCGTAGTCCCATGATGAGGGCCAGAACTAACTCCATAAATGGCACTAGCTTCCCTTTCAACATAAAAGAACTATACTCTTAATACTAGGTTAAGACCAAGTGCTCCAGCAATTGCCTGCAACACGTTAACCTCGTGGATGCGTATAATTTGTACAATGGCTCAGCCTCCATCTTCTCGGTTGTTCGACCATTGCTCATTAAAATTGGCCTTGTCTTCTCTAGCCTATGCAGCACACATGACACTACCATCATCTTTGGTCTTTTTGTTTGTTGTTTTCTCATGTTTAAATTTGCAAGAGATCCAAATATAGTTACAAGATTTATACTAACAAACCAAAATATTTTCACTACAAGTGTGCTAAAATATTTTAATAACATTGTTAAATAGTTTGACAATTGTGACAAATTGTTTTGACACTTGTGTTAAAATATTTTAACACAAGGGTCAAAACATTTAGACATTGAGATTCCATCTCTTAGAATTAAAAATACCTTTTAATAGACAATTAAAACACCCTATTGTTCAAAAGTTTTGATACCAACTTAAAAATTAACCGAGGAGGTTTTATCTCAATAGTTTACTTCTTGTGAACATTTTTTTTTAAAATTAACTTTGCCTAAACATATTAACCCTTCTATTCAAATGTTTTGAAAATAGTTCAAAAAATTCTAATGCATTTGTCAAAACTTTTAATAGAACAATCAAAACATTTAACCTACCTACCTAAATAGGCATCGTCACCATTTCCTTTAAAACAATAGAAGTGATGAAGGAGAGGAAGAAGAATATCGGTGGACAAGTTGAGCAAACAACTGGTAAGCATGAGGAAGAACCCTCGAGTGCAGCATGCCCATCAAATATCTATCACGCCGTACATCTTTTCCATTTTTGAAATAAAAAATAATATTTTTATTCTACTTTTTCTATATTAAAAGCCAATTATACCTTTAATTTAACTTATTTTAAGTAAATATTAATGTTGTCAAGTGTAATTCAACTTCGATCCATTGAGAGTTTGAAGGACTTTCAATATAGAAAAAGTTGAGCTTTTAAAATAAAGCGTTAAACGTACAAAGACTTGAAGGGGTAAAAACACAAAAAAGATTTGAATTTCTTCAGCACTCTTTTTGTTTGTAGAAGAAAAAATTAGCGCTCGTGGTGTGGTTGGGCCTTTTCTACTCCGCCTCATACCATCCTCGTCGACTTAGCTCCAGGCGGCGGCACGCTCCTCCTCCTTGGCATTGCGTCGACGCTCCTCCTTCTTGGCGGCCTGGCGTGCGCGGTGGTCGAAGTACCTCGTCCACACTTTCTCCAGGCGCCGCCGCCTGTCCTCCTCGGCCTTTCGATGCTCCTCCTCTCTGGCCTTCTGGGCGGCCTGGTTTGCGCGGAGGGACACCTCGACGCGGCGGCCGAACTCCACCGGCCTCGCCCTCTCTTCCTCCACGCGACGGGGCACGTTCTCCTCGGCCTTGTGGCTCTCCTCCTCTTCGGCCTTGCGGCGGGGAACCTCGTCGTTGGCCTTTTGGAGGGCCTGGCGGGCGCGGCAGTTGAGATCCACCCACCTTTTCCTTTCCGCTGCCCACTCGCGCCACCACCGCCGCTGCGCTTCTACCTCGATCTCATCAGCGCTTCGGCGGCGCTTCCGCGGGCGGTCGAGCTTTGCCCGGGTGCAGGCGTCGTGGGCCAGGAAGCTGGCTTCGTCCTCGAGGACCTTGAAGGCCGACTGCATCCTCTGGAACGCCATTGATGCAAGAGAAGACAATTGAAAAATCAACTAAAGAAGATGGATGGAAATTGACTCAAATCTTTTCCTTTATATAAACTCCTCATCCAAACTTCAATTCGGGAAAGCCAATGCCAAAGCATTGTGAAATTAGGAAACCATCCCGATTTCTTGTATCAGTGAAGTTTCCTCATACTGATTTAAGAACAGGTTCTGCGTTAAAAATAGGAAACTCCCGTAGTTTGTGATGGGTGTTGGGTGGAGGCCGGCGGGGAACTATGTTGAAGGATATTTT
The DNA here is from genome assembly GCA_035235625.1 of Saururus chinensis. Taxonomy (NCBI): domain Eukaryota; kingdom Viridiplantae; phylum Streptophyta; class Magnoliopsida; order Piperales; family Saururaceae; genus Saururus; species Saururus chinensis. Next base: position 3,649,644 of record CP141141.1, read on the forward strand.
CTTACAGTGATTTAAATTTGGAAAGCTCTTTGCTTGGGATGTTTCTAACATCAGGAGACAGTGTCTTGAGGCTTATATGAAGGATTTTGGAATGTTCTCTAAATTCAGGAAAGTTGCTAAATCGGGAAAGTGAATCATAATTAGGAAAGTTCCAGCCATGATTGCTGGTTTTACTGGAAGGCACTTGGTTGAAGTCTGTTCTGGCTGTCTCCAAACTGCATTATTTGAAATATATGGTTCATCTTACAATCTGTTCTGTTACAAGAAGCGGGTATTGAAGAATTTGGCTTCATTGAACTCATGGTTATGTCGTCCCTGTATTTCAAATACTAGAATTTGATCATTATGGAGGGCAAGAAGGAAGTCGCAAATCATACTCCAGGATCCAGGATCCATTGTGTCCATATTTTTCAAGAGGTGTAGAATCCAGGATCCATTGTGTTTGATTCCCAATTCCAGGCTCTTTATTTTCTTGGAAACCTCCACAAGAGGGTCTATTTAAAGTAAACTTCGACGCAGCATTTGATGATCCTGAGGGAAAGGCTGGTTTTGGATTGCAGGAATTAGGTCTGACCAGGAAGAGTTATGATTTGCTCATGTCAGTTTATTCAATTGGTCCAGGATGCTCGGGAGGTAGAGTTCATGGCAGCACCGAAAGCAGTTTTGTTGGCAGCGGAGCTGGAGCTTCAGGAGATAGATAGTCGTCGAAGGAATTGCTCTTAGTGTGATCCAATTTCTTCAAGGAAGGGCCAGCTTCAATTTGGAGTGCTGGGCAGGGCTGGGATCGTGTTTAGTTTCTTGGGATATAATCCGTTTTTGTTAAGCCCCTATGTCCATTATAAAATAAAATGAAAAATTTCTTGGCGGTTCAGATTCTACTGCTTAGAGAAGGATCTGAATGAATTTGTCATCAGTGATTTCTCAATCTCATTGATGTTTCAAGCATTTCTTCATTCAAAACTGTCCAACTATTGCGGCAGGAGGTGGCCTTGGATTTTTTTGGCGCAATTGTTTGAAAAAATGCTGCTGAACTGATCCTTCAAATAATTGAATGCAAATTAGCGCTAACTGCTTAATTACATCTGTGCAATTCTTCGCTTCAAATGTTTTCACTTTGCCGTTTCTCGACTCCCAGGAGCGTATTGTAAACTGAGGGATACAATTGCATCAAGAGGCTCTGACGGATTTGAGAGCATCTGGGAAATCAGGATGTGGAATTTTGATTTTGGAGTTATGAAATCATACTCTAGTGTTGCTGATGAAGTGAAATTGATGCTAGTATTGGTCTTGAAATATATCTGGTTTTGATCACGTTCTTCTTATCTGACAGGTACTATAGGCACTCTTTTTACCCATCCCTTATGGTTTTGATTCAACAAAAGCTAGCCGTTGAAAGCGATTGAAGCACAACCCACAACTCAGTATGTCCTTATAATGAATTTAGAAGACATTTAAGAAGAGGTGGCAAAAACCATAACCTAAAATTATGACGGTCATTATCAAATTGCTATGGATATATTATACCATGTGAAGAGATGAATTTTTCTTTGATTCATTAGGCTATGCATTTTATAATGCAAAACACAAGTAAAAAGGTTTGGCACTAGAGACATTATCTTATTTTTCTTAAAAAGCTATTGATCCTTTTTAGGTATTCCTCTATGAAAAAACGTAGGCTCTTTAGAGACATCCTGTTCTTGGATCTGTGATACCAGGCAGGCCAAGTCCAAGGCTCCAAGCTTGAGTTGTTCTATGGTAAATCACGCCCATCCCGGCCAGACCACGAGATGCGTCCCCACTGGAGGAAGTTATACAACTTCTGTATCGTAAAAATTGCAAACTTACACTAACATCTGCATATGAAAATGAAGTTCACACATAATTAAATCATAGAACACATGTTAAACGCATTGTTAATAGAGAAGCAAGGTACTTAACATACAAAGGAGCAGGATCTAACGTATAATGGCCAATTCTGCCTGTCCTATAGAGATCCAGCAACTTTTTGGCTATTCTCTTGTTCCCGCCTGATTCCTTGGGAGTTCTGAAGGCTTCGTGCAAGGCCATGAATTGAGTTTCAATCAGTTCGACCATATGGTTTTCATGCTCTACATTCCCCTTAAAAGAAGAAATTGTGTTGAAAAGGATTCGTCGCACATCTTTCACTACGAAGTCCTGCATATAGAAGAAATCTGAAGAAGACCAAAATATAAAATTGAAAAAAGAAAACAGAGAAAAAAAACAGTTCATGCACACATAAAGCTCTATTTACAATCTTTTATGGATCAGATGGATGCCATCAATGGCTTGTGACATTTTGCAAAAGATGTACTGCTTACCTGCGTGTGATCTGTTGCAAATTGCCTTTTTCTTTGCTTATCCGTCTGGACTTTCTCTACCATTACTTTGTCTTCTTCCTCCTTGATTAACTTTTCCCACTGCTTGTACTTCTCATCGGAATTGAGAATGGCCAGCAAATATTCCGCAAGCTCAACTTGTCCAACCAGACTATCGTTGATAGCACCTGTTTTATGCGAACCAGATTCTAAACATAATTTATAGAAATGACGTACTGTGCAAGCGCAATGAAAATATTTTTCAAAAACTTGAAAGCAAATAATATACAAAATGAAGTGGAAGAGAACAGAGAGAAATCAGAAGGCGTAAAATACCTGTCAAAACTAGTTTAGAGGCTGTCCGATCATCAAGAATTTTAGGGGGTAGAATGCCGGGAGTATCCATAACGTATATGTTTGGATGGCTTGCAATCTGCAATGAAAGTAGCCATTAAAAATTCTTGAAGTAGGGATAAGGGAAAGGAAACTGCATATTACTCAGCATTAGACAATGAGCAGATTTTGAGCTTCAAACCTTGTAGCTGTTTATATCCTTTGTCTCTCCAGGTGAAGGACTCACGATAGCATGCTTCAGCTTTCCCTTCTCTTGGGACATATAAAAAATTAGCAGATGGAGCCTTACAAGAGAAAAGCCAACTCAGAAGTAGTCAATAATCACAAAAATGGCTTAGCAACCTGCAGCACTAATACGCCCGATGTGATGCAGAGACTTTGCAATAGCAGACTTGCCTACGTTGGGAATTCCAACCAGCATTACTGTTGCCGTATAATTAGAATGACCCATCTTCAATGCACGAATTCGAGCTCGCAAAAAGTTTATAAACTGGTTTAAGAAAAAAGGAATGCATCAAATAGCTGCAACCATAAATCACAGAAGCAGAATTGCTTAATAATACAAATGCAGAATTTCAAAAGGTAATACTGTAGCTAACCTCCCTGATATTATCCTTGTTGTGGGAATTTACCCGGTAACATGGAAAGTTCTGTTCTTCAAAATATTTCATCCACTTCTGCACGTAAGAAATGAGCAATCAAAGAGCAAACAAAAAAAAAACACTTTTTGGTCATAAAATGCAAAATGATCCTCCTATTGTATGCTAAACTTTGTACCTTAGTTTGTGAAGGGTCTGCAAGGTCTGCTTTATTCAAAACCACTAAGCGTCTGGAGGAGGGAAGGCTGCAAGAGTCTAAACACTGACATGCAGACGACACGGGTATCTACCATTTTTCAACACAGAAAGAAGATTCACTCAATAAAATGAAAAAAATACTCCCTAATGGAGATTCACTGCCTCAGCTAGCTAAGTGAAGCATTCAAGCGAGCAGAGAGTGGGTTACACTGGAGATACCCGACAGTCCCTGACTTCCAAAGTGAGGTCTGCCAGTGGGATGCGCTCCAGAATGGCGTGAGTAGCAGCTGCCATGTGAGGCCCAAACCACCCGAATCCTTTCCCCGTTGCTGCCGTCTCCCTTATGACGGCGCCAACGCGGTTTGCAAATTCCTCCCTTGCTTTGAACTGATTCTCTAGCAATTTTTGCATCTTCAGCTTGTATTCCTCTCTCATTTGGGGGATGGTTTGTACAACCTGTATTCATATATTCCTCAAAATCATCACGAGATCGAATAGAACCATTTGGGGGAGGGGCAAGGAAGGGGAGGATCAGCGGAGGGGAGAGCTCTGGCGGATATATCGACAAGGGTTATTCTCAGAGGGAAGATCTACCCTGTTTGGGAGAGTTTTCATTTTTGAAGCGTTTTCATCCCCAAAACATAGTGCATTTAAATTTTTGTCCCAAATTTTGAAAATGATGTGTTATGGGTTTTGACCTATTTGGCAAGACTACTAATTTTCAGAAAATATAGAAAACCTGTTTGGAAGAGTACTCAATATTTTAGGAGGACCAAGTAATTTTATGGAGGGATGTAAATAAGGGTGCCACGAAAGTAACTTTGCTCTCCTCTTCCACTTCTATCTGTAACAATAACAATATACAAACTAGTAAAAAAAGTAACATACACGCCAAAATCTCTACTGCACATGTAAATGTCCAGGTTGCTAGAGGTTTCTGAAATCTCTCCTGCAATCACATTGAAGTTTCTTGAAACTTAATTGGTGAAACAAATGACCGGAAGAGGAAATACTTTGGGGAGGTATTTCATCAAATACCTGGTAGGTGCCTTTAGTTCACAGTCCGTTCACCTACAGTTTGGGGGCTCCTGCACAACAGAACTTTCGTCAACAGTACATGTGTGCAAGAGAGGAGCTCAGACGCCGGAATAATTCTTTAATTTGGCAAAAAGTTCAAAATTTGAATCTGAGGTGATCTTTGGGTGACTGGGGATAATATCGGTGCAATAGGTCCAAGGGTTGCCCGGTCAGGAAGCAGGTAGAGCACAACCACGTAGACCCAACCATGCTCATCGTCATCTATGCCCTCAACCACAACCACCCCTGGCCCATCTCCCGCTCCTCCTCAGCACCCGATGCTACTGCAGCCAATGCCCCCTCCGTCGTACACTTTTGCCGCTTCCACTGAGCCGGCATCGGCCACTACCTTCTTGAGTCCATCCACCCGCGACTATGGAAAATTTTCTGCCGACCCCGGCGGCATCGCCACCGACGATGTGCTCCTAACCGACGAGTTCAGTTTGTTCTTCGATGTCTCCGCCCCATCCTCCATCTCTTGTGGCTGTTGGACCATGGTATGGGCTCGGGCCCGGTTTGGTCCAGGGAGTCGCTGTCAGAGTGAACTAGTATGGGCCACTGGGTCCAAGGATGGTAGGGGCGGTCGCGCCGACCCACATGTACCCTCGTTACACATAATTCGAATGTGACATGCATATGTCACACACATATACTAGATATACATCTAGGTGTGCATTTACACATTGTGGGGCCCATATGAGTGAATTAGGTGTCAAAGGTGGGACCCGTGGTTAGTAAGGGGTCAACCCTGTCGCGGGCTTGGCCTTGTGCAGGGGGTCCAAGCCTCCGCGGGCTCTATGAGTATATAGCCCGCTCCCGTTGTGTTAGACCCTCTAGGGAAACCGGAAGGATAAAATCAGTTTGGCCCATTTAAATCAGCCCACATACTAAAGCCCATAAGAAATAGCCTAATTATGACCCGCCTTTATATGGAAGGTAGGGAGAGTGATTAAGGGAGAGAATAAAAAAGATTATTCTCTCTTATTCCTTATGAATGGGTCCCCCCCCCCCCTCTCTTTGGTGGATCTAGATCATTCTTCCCAATCGGACGCCCCTCTCCTCTCTCTCCCTTGTTCTCCCTTGGTGCGGCCTGCTCCTTCATTGGGAGAAGTTGTTGGCCGCCCCTTCTCTCCTCTCTCCAAGGAGCTCTAGGCGGGCTGAAAGAAAGGAGGACACTCCTCTCCATTGCTAGGTCGTTTTGGAGCTTGAGCAGGTTGATTCATTGCTGAGTTTCATCAATCCAAGCAAGGTGTCGAGGGATGTGCACATTAGAAAGGTAAACTCTAATCCCCTCCTCTAGATCTTGTGTTTGGCATATAAGATCTGATTTGTGGAGGACGTGCAAGGGCTGGAACGCCCAGGTCAATCTGTCATCTCTCCTATATATTATATCTCCCTTTGTTAGATTGAATGAGGTGCATGTTTATTGCTAATTGATGTTATATATTGCATGTGTTTGGTGTAGATTGTTAAAGATTGGATTTTTATTGGTGCGCCAACCCCCTCCCGCCACGCTTCCGCTGGTCCGGCCACTCTACAGTGGCAATGCGATCATCCACAGATCAATTTGTGCCATGGCAATGGCATGCAAGGCTGACACAGTCATATTCCCCTTCTCCCTCGCCGGTCTCGAGACCAGTAATGGCTGGGAGACAAAATTCATGGGTTTTGATCTTTTAATGGTTGAAAGCCTCCTTCGATTTGGAGATCTGGTCGTTGATGAGCTCTCTTTGGAATTGGAACTGGAATTGGAATTGGAACTGGATGTGTGTGTGGAATGACTGACGGGGATGAGAGGAAGAGACGACGAGCCTGATGTTCACCTTGACGCTTTTGGAAGAAAAAAAACAACAACTCAGGAGGTGTTTTTTTTCTCCGGGGAAGATTGGCAAAGCAGTCTGGGCCACACTTTATTTTCGGAAACTGAGTGCGAAATGGGTTTTTGGCTCGTCCCTGTCCTCATATTTAAAATTTGGGAAGAAAATGTTAAGAAAGTGTTCCCACCAAGAAAATTAAAAGTAGTAGAAAAAATCCAATAGATTAATAACATGAAATGTAGGGAAAACTCTAACACCCTCGGACTGGACCGGGGGATTTACAAAACAAAATTGTAATAAATTTATTTTTATTAAAATCAGAATCAGGCCAATCAGTAAACTTTATATGCGAGAGTTATAATGTTCCTCTATACACTACAGACTATAAAGTTTTAGCATTTTATTGTGCGTAGACCAGAATAAACCTAATTTTATAACTAATTTAGATTAGGTCAATATTACCATATCATTAGTTGCCTACATATATATTAGATATCATCTAGTTATTCTAATATGATCGGATCCTAATATAGTTCTGCCTAATGGCTATTACATGCCTCAAGCATTATAAAATTATATACGTTAAAACATATATACCTATTACATGTATCAAGCATTACAAAATCATATGTGTTAAATATACGTATATGAACAAATCATTCAGAGTCAGATGGAAATCTCATAAATTATTGGAGTCGAACAGAAGCCAATAAATTAGCGAAATTACATATCAGAGCAGATTAGATCATATCAGATGAAATTTGACCACATAAGATCATATCGAAGAATATCAGTTCAAAACAGAGTATTTCAGAACAGATCGAATCAAAGCAGAGTATATTATAGCACATCATATTAGAGCAAATCATATATCTTAATTGGTATAATAAATCACTAATTAAGATGCGTATTTATATAAGTCATATTAAATTAGAAAGTCAGAAACACTTACTTCCTTATAGTTTCGGAAGTAATGGCGTTTGGAGTTGCTCATTTCCTCAGGGTGTCTTCCCCTACAGGTCTGAAGGCAACGGGCAGAGCCTTCTCTTGCTTTGAAATGTTTCTCTCATTGCATCCAAAGGTAACAGACATAACTTCCCCTTTCCCGAAGACTCTTTTCTGCCACTGTAAACTGCAGACAGAATCTCCCCTTTCCTGGGGATGTTTCTATCACTACATGGCCCTTCAGTGGAGGATAAAGCCTCACCTACTCATGGCCACTGCTCTCATTGTGGCCCGACGATGGAAGACGGAGCCTCCTCTTGCTCCGAGATATTCCCCCTTATATGGTCGGCAACTCGAGGAATAGACACATCTATTGCATAGAACACCCACAAATTAGTTAAGAACGCCTCTTAAATGGATGAAAATGGACTTAGAACGAACGAGAAAACTCCTCCAAAAGATTATACGGAGTTTCACATTTATAGTGGAGAAACCCACAAGCGGTCGGAGTGGCACGCGCACATAGGGCTGGGAATCGGGTCGGGTCGGGTTGGCCTTGACCCTCACTTGAATCGGGTCGGGTCATGACCCGACCCTATTTTTAAATCGGGTCGAAAATTCAAACCCTAACCCTACTTGAGTCGGGGCGGGTCGGGTATGCGGGTAACCCTACTTTTTTCCACAATTTTTTTGTTAGACTCGTATTATATATCTTCTCTCTTTGCAAAGGGTAAACACAAATAAAATTAAATACATTACAACATTAATTTGAAATATTTGGTTCTTTGGCTAATTTGCAAATATTTTTTTTGTAGTAACCATCAATGAAGACCTTAGAGGTATAATGTTGCATTTCCTCCATTCTAAGAAAATGATAACAAAACAGACCTTCAACGTTTATTTACTCATGATCGGCCTACTTAGCTTTCGTTAACTCACATACCAATGCAAAACAGAATAAACATTATTTCTTTGATGGCTAGAGAGGATCATGAGTTTCAACATGCCTTAATTTTAAAATTCTAGTGATATGTGACACTTAATTACAATTTTCCTTATCCGAAAAATGTCCATCATCGAGCTCTATTATCCGCCTATCTGATTACATGTTCTTAACCTGCTCCCTATTATAAATGTCAAACCTTCAACAGAGAGCTAAATCTAGTGTGTGATGTGTCATTCTGAAGGAGAGATGATGAGTAATAAAAATAACAAAATATGACATATTTTCATTTCATTCACCACACCTAAAAGAATAACAGAAAAGAAATTAAACTATTTATAAATTAACCACACTTTGAAGATACAATCCTCTGTTATCCCAAAATGAATGTCTACAACAAAGTAAAATATATGTGATCACGCCTATGCTCTAAACATCTTATTCATGCCTAAATTTATGTTTAAGCACCTCTAGTTTGACATAGTATGCACTAAACAAACACTATAATAATAGTATAAATAAGTCCAATACACCAATACTATAATAACATGGTTATTTATTATTTGTAGTTGGGTAAAAGTCGGGTTGGTCGGGTTGTGCGGGTCGGGTATGACCCGACCCTAAATTCAAAACGGGTCAAGAGCCTAAACCCTGACCCTGACCCTACCTGTAGTCGGGTTGGGTGCAGGGTTAAGCAGATCGGGTTTGGGTCGGGTAAATGGGTCGGGTTGGATTTTCCCAGCCCTACGCGCACAAGCCACGCATCGTACATCTAGGACACGCTAACGTGACATTTGCGCACACGATGCACGCGCCTGCATGTGGCAACATCGTGCATATGCCATGTGGTGCTCGGGTCCGCATGGAAGCACGGCACGGCTCAAGCCGCTGGTGTCATCGATCATGTCAGCTAATTCATCCTTTTCTCATTTTTTTTTATTTTTAATGAAATATTATTCAAACTTCAACACGTGATATCTTCTTACCCCGATGTCGGAATTGCGCGTTCTTGGTACCAATGGATTCATATGATGAGACATTTGAATCTGAATCACATATGGGTAGGTTATCCTACACTTTTCAAGTGGGTCACACCCATATGACACACTTTTTGAGGTCATAACTTTTACTCCCGACCTCCGTTTAGCACATTTTTTGATTCGTTATACTTGTTACTTCAAGCTCTAACCAAATACTGGGTTCAAGGGATTGAAACCCCTTAAAACTTATTTAAAAATTATATAATTACCCCTAGTCTCTCAAGTTAGGCATAATAAAAAAAAATGGGTCGTTACAAGAACAGAAGTATGGACTAAAGATTACATGAAAAAGAACCATATTCTCACAAACTTCATCCAAAATAACACTCAACAGTTATACTAACAGAAACAAGACAACTACGAATTGCAGAAAACTCCATTAACATGAAAAGGCTAGAAAAAAAAACACTTGGACATGCTTGGCCAAGACATAGGAGCTATGCCAGAACGGGCATTGTGAACCACATGGAAATGCTTCTTCTTGTCCCATTCCTTTGACAACATCTCCTACGCCACAAACATAAGATGAGAAGAAGCGAAAACAACAACCAGCCTCGTCCCTCTTTATCTTCTGCTGCAAATTCTGTATTATGTTATGCTCTTCCTCTGTAGATCTGGCTTCAAGCACAAGATTGCCCACAGTCTTTCAAAGTAGGGATTCAAAGCTACATATTTAAATGTATTTCGAGGGTGTAGCGGTAGGTGAGGGGAGGAGAGGCATCTCAAAGAGAAATAATGCGGGAGGAGAGCTGCTAGAGTTCCGGGAGAAGCTCTACAACGGATGGCAGAAGTGAGAGGAGCCCATTGGGAGATGGATCGGAGTGCGGCTGGACTGGAGCATTGTCCGTTAGAGAAGGTATCCAGTGCAACCATTTTACAGCATGGTCGTGCATATGTCCATTTATGTTTTAATACGTGAATTCAAACTCATACCTCAATTTACTCACTTTCAAACATATATAATTTATGTAAACATGTCAAATATTTAATGGGCGTATCTACCATATGGCCCATAAAGCCGTTCCACTGGATAATTTTTCCGTCGGGAAGGCTGCGGATACCCGCGAACATGGGGAGGCAGGATGTGCAATTGCAGACCACATGTTTATGCATAAGTTCTTTCATGTCAAGTCCAAACCTAAATTTGCTCATGTTTTTTAAAATCAGTGAATTGTAATTTGAAATACAAAATGACTAATGCCCTGTTAGAGAAAAACCATAGGAGGGATTTGGGTCTTACGCCTTATGCCACACCCCCTTACTCCAAACCGGCTAGAAGAAGCAACAATTCCTAACCCAACCCTAAATTAGATTGAAATTGCACAGTTACACTATTGCTTTACTTAAAAATAATATAGGAATAATATAAAAAGAAAATATAACTATTTTTATCATAACTATGATTAAACATCTATCTACTAGAGTCACAATACAATAACATAAACATATACCTCAAACTAAAGAAAAGTAGCATCAACTAGAAATAAAAAACTATCAAGTAATATGAAGTTTCATAATGTTTCTTCATTTATTCTCTACTAATTATCCCTTAGTAAATCGTAATCTCTCTCTCAGTTGTTCCTCAATTATCATTCTGCTTGCAAAACAAACTATTCTGAGCACCTACATAACACTATCATACAAGGGATCCCGAAAGATTCCCAAAAACAAAAAAGAATGAGTATAAACTCAGCAATGCTTTGAAAACACTTCCATTAACACCCTAACACATAAGTCAATTCAAAGCAAAATTTTTACACAAAACTTGTGCAAATAAATATCAACATTTCCATCACAAAAGTCTTACATGACAATCTGGTGTAAATGAATATCAAAAGTCATGACAAGACAATAAAATAGTGCAACAAAGCAAAATCTTTTATGTATCGCTTGTTGCTTGTTACCTATCACTTGTCACCTTACATCTCAAATACCAAAAAATACCAGAAGTCCCTAGTCACACTAGTGCACAACGGCCATAATCAGCTTGGAGCAAACTCCAGAAGCCTCAATAAATAAATAGTCTAAATCATCTTAGCCCGGGGGGAGAGACTGTCTATTGGATGTAAATCCCCACCCTTTCGAATGTCAAACTCATTTGATAAACCTCCAATATGACTAATTCAGCAATCATAGAAACCTCGATTAAATACGATTAATCCATAGTTTACAAATCATTTTCATGATGCATGAAATATAAGTATACTTATTGGTGCAACCCTAAGTAATCATACTATCTTATGTAAGACATATTAGTAGATAAGATTATATGTACTAAGACATGAATGAAACATTGATTTGCTAAATCAACCTTAGATGTATGGATGCATATTTTTAATAAAGTTAAATATACTGAAAGTACCAAAGTATCACAATCAACAATACAATATCTCATTTATTTCTCATACTAGCTTAAGTAGATGTTTTAGCATAATATAACATGTAACTCGTATATTTTAAGAAAAATGGCAAATAAACTCCAATCAACATAAAAATTTGTAGAGACCTACATCATAGTCTTAATTACATATAAATAAATATTATATAAAAATAAGTATAAAAAATATTTTTTACTTTTTAATTAATGGGACTGTGCAGTTTTGTCATAATTGTGAACCTACAAATTTATGACTATGTCATTGACTTATCGTGCTCCAAACGAGATGAAATTTTTACAACATGCTCATAACACTTGTATTAACCCATCAAAAAGGGACCAAAAATCATACGTTTTCAACCTTAAACACACTTCTAACACATGGAAGTAGAGAGCTATTTTATTATACAACATGTATTCTAAAAAATATAATAAATACATATTTTTCTAAAAAATATGAAAAATTGAGAATACTATCTAGACATGACAATTTACTCCCAGAAAAAATTTTAAAGTAAAAATCAAATTAAAAGTATCTAAAACATAGTCGTAAATCTAAAACAAAGACTAAAAATGATTCAAGTCATATTCATTCTTAAAGAATATGTTTTCGCCCTTAAGCATTATGTTAAAGCAAGTAAAACACCATAAAAAAAAAACCTCTTACCTCTACAACAAAGAAACTTGTTAAATCTTCTTAAATCCAAATATCCCTATTCAACAAAATTAGGGTTTTTTATTAGATCTAAGTATGAAACATAATCTCTACCAATTAGAGGCTTATAACTACAATCACCATCTAATTTCAAGTGCTTCCTTGAGTCTAATGAGTTATAACCATGAAGAACAAGGTTTTACATCAAAACAAGGTTTTTAGGGTCAATGAAATACGAAAAATTTAGGGGTTTTCATAGAAGAATACATAAAATCTTATAATTAAGTATTTAATTCCCCATTAAGTATCAAAAGATTAAGAAAAAAATAATCAAATTACTCAACTTAAGGGAGGCTAGTGCACCACAAATTCTTAGCCAAATACAAAAAGCTTTAAAACTCTCTAACTAAAGCTCCTATGACATATTTATAGAGGGTAGGGGTTATGGTTCTTAATCCCTCTAGGGTTTAGGCTACTAAACTAATCTTAGGCCACCCAAATTGGCTCTTAAACTATTATTCTCGTAACTCACTTTAAATGGGCCCAAAAGGCTAAGTAAAATGCCAAATTTTAGGTTTAAAATCGGGCAATAAGTCACAATACATCTAGTTCAACTTCAACTAGCCATATTTCACTCATCCAAACTCCGATTTGCTAATTTTTGGTGCCGTTTAGAAACTTTTCTTAGATAGTTTCTAACCATACTAATTTTAGCCCTAGACTTAACTTATTCAGAGAGTTATCTAACTTGTAAGGCTAAAGGGTTAAACTCTTTAAATTTCTACAAGTCAACTACAAATAAGATAATTGAAAAATAATAATTACCAGATCTTACACTTTAGGTTGGACCCCTATCCTTTTGAACATTGTCAGGTCATTGAAAATGTGATCTTCACCAAAAATCAAATTCCATTTTTTTATGCAATACCACAATCAAATTCCTTGGATTATTAGTTAATTGTCATTGGTTGTTACACTTTATTCATGTGATCCTATTAAGTATATTTGGAGTTTCCTGTGCTCGATAAAAAAATTGTACTAATTAAGTGTTTACCTTTTCTAGGCAACTCAAGTCAGCAACAGTGGCCTAACTGATATGACTTCTCCTAGAAATATTGTGAGCCAGAACCCATTAGCTAGTGCAGCTAGTGCATCAAGTCCTCACTCAACATGAACAAATGTCTGCCATCGGGGTGACATGAGCACTTGAAGTGAACAACTTTATCACCGTCAAGAGGTAGACTAATGTTGACTTCATATATGTACCATAGCATTATTCTTATGTGCAAGTCTATTATATCAAAACATATAATTCTTCTAAAGGTTTTCATGCAATATGTAATCGTTAACCATGTTCTTAGCAACCAAATCACACAACACACGTTCATTTATAGAAAAGTAACTATATATTTGTACATATGTATATATGCACCTATGTATATAGTTTAATAGCATATGCATACCTATGTACATGTCGAGAAGATAATGCAAAATGAAAGATAATGAAAAACAGGTATTCCGAAGTTAAACCAACTTTATTTAAGCAATTTCCAAAAAATTGTTCTTAATTCCATAAAATTGTTATAATAATGTGCCTTTAGAGATTAAATTCTATAAAATCATATGATTTGAGAAAATTCATGAAACATTTTCTTCATGATATTAGATTAAGAAGGGCACTGTAGAAATTATGGTACCTCGAAAATCATTTATGTGAACAATACATAAATTCATTAATTCCGAGGGCTAATATAGTCTTTTGACCCATTCAACAGTCTTTGGGAATTTAAAGAAAAGAAAAGGAGATAAAAAAATACATAATAGTTTCACGGTTAAAATTTTATGAATTTTTGAACTATACATAATTAATTACACTTTATACAAATATTATTGGTTTTATGCAAATTATTCCAAATTTCCGAAATTCATTAGACATTAACTAAAATAAAAATTAATGCCTCAAAAATATTATGAAAAATTGAAATATTTCCAAAATCACTTATTAATTGATTGTCTACCAAAATCACTAACAAAATATCAAATTTAGTACTTAATTAGGCAATGATGTTTCTTAAGGGGCATATATTATGAAATATTTTAAAATTAAAAATGTCGTACCTCAAAATCCGTGGAGGAAGCTTAGACTATTAATTTAAAATTTCCTAACAAGGATATACATCCACTAAGTTAATTTCCATAAAAAAGAACTTATAAATGAAATAAAGAGAGAGAATCTAGAAAGAGAATGAGGGCGGGAAAATGGGCAAAAAGAACGTGAGGAATCTACTGAAATAGAACTAAAGATATCTAGAAGCAATAAGTCATTAATTGGTATGGCCATAGCATGCAACTTAATATTGAGGGTGAAGTAAAATGGTTGTAGTACTCCACTAAGTGGCTATCATGTTGGAGGAGTATAATTACACATTGTAGATAATGCTCCCAATGAAACCATACAATTATAATATAATTTATTTTATTATAATAATTTTATTAAATCTTTATCCATAATCGTTTTGTTAAGTGAATAATATAGATACTTCTATAAATGTTCCTTTCACTAATAATCTGCCAATTAATCAGATAATTATTATCCATTATATTTTTTTAAATATGCTCAAAAAGGCTAAAATAAATAGTTATTATTCACTTAATTAGATATAACTGAGGTAATAGACTAACATTATTACTACTGTTGTTTATAGTTGTTGCAAATAAATTATGAGGATCAAAATATGAAAAATAAATGGACACATATATTAGGCAAATACATAATAAAAATCCATATTTTCTAATAATTTTTTCCTATTTTATAAGTCTAACTCCAAAACATCCCTTTACTGCCTATTTCAGAAGAATATCAAGTGTTAGAAGAATGACAATTGCTTTCTCACAGCCAGCTGTCTTCAAAGGTGTCCTACGGGTAGCAATGAGATCACATGTACTAATGCACATTATCCATCAGTGTCTCTTTGAAATAATGTTTTAAAAGCTGGCTCGGACCCTAACTCAAATTAGTGGTTGGCTGGGTCAACCCATGTTAACTCGTATGATGACATCATCACCTAAAAATAAATTTTAAGATTCTCCTCGTATTTAAAAAAAAATTTACTTAAACCTGTTCAAATTTTCACTTAAACTTGTTTAGTCATTCAAAACTTGTTCATTCTAACCTATTTCAATAAGTAAATCATCATTCCAAATTTTACAATCTAACATATACAAACATGATTTGTAACATAATTATGATTCTAGTCAAATAATATCAAATCTCAAAATGAACCACATACACTACTCATTCAAAGTTAAGCCAGCTAACACTCAAACCAAGCAAATTCTTGATGGGCCAAGTAAGTGTTTAGTTCTATTAGCCCAAGTTCGAGCTTTAACTTGAACTAACTTGAGTCTAGCCTATAGTAGAATAGAGCTCACTCAGTAATCCCACTCCAAACCCACTAATTATTTCCTTGCACAAACAAATACTCCATGAGTTTAATTATCAAAAAAAAAATGCTCATGGATTTGAGTTGCAATAACATAATCTAAATAAACCTGAGAGCTGCAAAAGCAGTTTGCACAAAGTGTCTAGGTAGCTAGTTAAGATTTCAGCATATATAATTAAAGATGAACCTTGACCTAATGATACCAGAGAAATTAGACAAAATGACCAAATGGGAAATATCGAAACAAAGTGATTTAATGGATAATTTTTATCAAAAAATTGCAGATAGATGTGAAATGTTAAAAAGAGCTAATCATCTTTCAAGTAGCGGCTTGTAATAACTATAATGAACAGTTATAAGTAGTTAAATTAATTCAATAAATATTTGAGATTGGAATGATATCTTCCATTTAGTAAATCACAGTGGTGAATCATGACATGAAAATTATTGTAATAGACCATAAGTCATTCTCTTTTGAAATTAAACCACTCAAGACTAATGGGCATAATATATTTATAATTTTTACATATAACAAACGGGTAACAAATAAACTGGTATAGAAGAACTTTTTCCATTACCTTCTATTTAGATAATGATTGGATAAAATTATTCTCTTATTTACCCCTTGAATAAATTTAATCATATAATTTAACTTCTTAGCGGTATGGTACGGACAATAAAATGGGTATTGTTGGCAGCCTACTATAGCGTTCATGAATTTTTTAAATTGTTGAAGTTGACTACATGGAAAATAGGGTATTTTACCCCTTAAGTTTCTTGTAAGAATGACTTGCTTAATAGAAAGAATTTAGAGCTGTGATATATGGATAGAAAGGTGACAGAAAGAGCTTCGAAACACCACTAAGAACGCATGAATTGGAGTTTGGATGAGGGAGATAGACCGTTTAAAAGGTAAACATAGTGCACAAGGCTCATTTACCCGAATTAGATATGCAAATTGTTTGTTTAAGTCACTATATGGGCCCGATTAATTAAAGTGACAAAAATTAATTTTTAAGGGCCCAATTAGGTTGCCCAAGTGAAGAAGTTTTGGCTAAACTTCTAATGGGATTAGGGTTCCTAATCTCCATGCTTAGAAAATGGCTAATTAGTGCTTCTACTTGGGGGAGTTTTTGCCCTTTAAGGGAGACATGAAGTTGGCGAAGGCAAAGTTTTTCGGTGACCAGAGCAAGAAGATGGCCAATGACGAAGGCGGGGGAGGTAAGCACAAAGATCAGAGGGCGGCGAGGTAGGATGCTTTAATCTCTAGTTAAGATAGTAATTTCTATGCTCAATAATATATGTTAGATATGAAATCATTTTGAATGTTTTGGCTGGGGGCAGCGGGCAGTGGCACCATTAAGGGCATGACCTCAACAGAGGCCTTGACAATTGGGCCTAGCAAGCAGCCTCAACAGAGACCTTGACCTCCTTCGCTACATTCACATCTAATAGGATGAGAGGAGGTGAGGCTCCGGGTAGGCTGCAACTATGGGCATCAAGTGTTTAAGAAGAGGGGAAAAGAGAGACTTTGGGCTCCAGGAAGATTTTGTACTGTATCAATCATATCACAAATGGGCATGGACCTTGAGTCCCCCAAAAAGTTATTCCATGATTCAGTGAAATTGTTAGTTATGGCATTACAATTGACATTATTTTCAAAAAAAACTTGTGAGCAACAATGAGGAGGAATCTTTTCTAGCCTACTATGAGCATCTCAAAATAATTCTTGAATCATTTGCAATGCTTCATTTACTTAGGTTTTGTGTATGATTTTGCCGCTATCCAAAAGAATTTCATCAACTCATGGTCCTATGTAGACACTTGAAATTTTTATACATGTGTCTTACACAAAACCGATGAGTGGCATAAGGGAAAACCTTTTTCACTTCCACAACCAATCCTTTTTGTCTATTAGAAATAAAAGTGACTTTTGTATGTCTCATTAAACACAATTTGTAAGAACTCCAAGAAAAACTCCCAAATACTATAAATTTCCGCTTAACATGACATTACTCTCATATGAGCTAATTCTTTTTTCTTTGTTTCCAATTTTACTGTTAAAAGCCAAGATATTACAATTACTAATGTAACATCCATATTGACTCCCATCCTCATAATCCTAGTTAGTAGATTTATAAAGACTTATAAGTATGCAAGGTTAAACTTTAACTAGCATAACAAGAACAATATTATATTGAAATATAAAAGACCTAGAGTTGGAGTAGTGGCCAATATGCATAGTCATTGTCATTTATGCAACGACAGAATTGAACATAAGGCTACCAATGGTACCCTTTTTACCATTTGTACCTTACCGCTAAGAAGTTAATTGGTATGATTAAATTTATTCGATGGGTAAATAAGAGGATAATTTTATCTTACCATTATCTAAATGGAAGGTAACAGAAAAGGTTCTATCATGCCATTTTATCTGTTACCCATTTGACATATTTAAAAAATGTAAATATATTATATTTAGTAGTCTTAAGTGGTTTAATTTCAAAAGAGATTGACTTATATATCTTTTACAATAATTTTCATGTCATTATTCACCACTATGATTTACTCAACGGAAGATGTCATTCAAATTTCAAACATTTATTGAATTAATTTAACTACTTACAACTATTCATTATAGTTGTTACAAGCTGCTACTTGGAAGATAAGTTGTTCTTTCTAGCATTTCGTATCCATTTGCAATTTATTGATAAAAAATATTCATACACAATTTACATTGTACATTCTACACTGTATATTCTCTTAAACTCACTTATCTTCAATGTTTCCCATTTGGTTGCTTTGTCTGATTTATTTGGTCTAATTAGGTTAGGGTTCATCTTTAATCATATGTGTTGGAATCTTAACTGGTTACACAAACACTTTATACAAAATGTTTTTGCAGCTATGAGGTTAGTTTAGACTCCGTTATGATAACTCAAGCCCATGAATGCTTTTTCATTTTTAATAATTAAACCCGTGGAGTGTTTGTTTGTGCAAGGAAATGATTAGTAGGTTAGGAGTAAAATTATTAAGCTAACCCTATTCTACTCGAGGCTAAACTCAAATTAGCTCAAATCAAAACTCGAACTTAGGCTAATGGAACAAAAATCTTGTTTGACCCATCTTGAACTAGCTTGGTTTGACTGTTAGATGGCTTAACTTTAAATGAGTGGTATATGTGGTTTATTTTGATATATGATATATGTTGCTTGTAATCATGTTTTTATATGTTAGATTGAAATTTTGGAATGATGATTTACTTATTGAAATAGGTTGGAATGAATAAGTTTTGAATGGCCAAACAAGTGTAAGTGAAATTTTGAACAAATTTAAGTAAAATTTATTCTGAAATATGGGAATACTCTTTTTAAAAATTTTAGGTGGTGATGACATCATTCGGGTCAACCCGGGTTGACCTAGCCCAACTACTAATTTAGTTCAAGGTCTAGGCCAGGTTTTAAAACATTGCTTCAAAGAGACACTAATGGATGATATACATCAATGCATGTAGTCTTATTGTTGCCTACAAGACACCTTCAAAGACAACTGGATGCGAGAAGACAAATATCATTCTTCTAACACTTAAGATTCTTCTAAACCAGATAGTGGAGGGATGTTTTGGAGTCGGACTAATATGATAAGAAAGAATTATTAGAATATAAGGAGTTTTATTAGGTATTTGCCTAATGTATGTGTCAATTTATGTTTCATGTTTGATCCTCATAATTTATTTGCAACAACTATAAACAACAAAAATAATGATGTGTCTTTTACCTTAGTAATATTTGATTCAGTGAATAACAAAATGTTTATTTTGACCTTTTTAGCACATTTAAAAAAGTGTAATGGATAATGGTTATCCGATTAACCGGCTGATTATTAGTAGATGAAACGGTTATGGAAGTACCTATGTTGTTTACTTCATGAAGTGGTTATGGATAAAGATTTGAAAAATAGTTATGATAATAAAATAGGTTATATTGTAAATGTGTCATTCTATTGATAATCTTAATTGAACCCCTCACTGCAATGGCAAAAATAAAACCTTTTTCAGAGCATATATGTTTCACTTAATAGGCATCAATAAATGAGACAAGACAAAAAATGTAAGGACTCTCATTTCTAAACCGGTTTTTGTTTCTTTTTAATTATCGGTTATTGTATGGTTAACTCATTTTCTTATTAATTCGGTGGTTTCGTAAATAAATGATATTTATGATGGTTTTAATCAAAATCAACTTTTCAATTAGTGGTTTTAAGTGATTTTGAATCAAATGTGAATTTTTAGGATTTTTTTTGAATTTTTACTATTTTTTCAAAAATTAGGGTTTATGGAGACCCCACTTTATGGGCTTACCGTCGAAATTTGGGTTTTTGGACCAAATTAACCCAGACATCAACACAAGCACTTATAAAAATTTTCATAATTTTTCCAGGTTTTATTAGTGCTCAAATAACTAAATTACCTATTTTTCTATTCATACCTCATAATTTACCCATACACACCCCAAAAACTTACTATAAAAGGCCAGACCTGAGCCATTTCCATTTTAGGAATAGGCTAAGAAGGAGAGGTTAGGCCTAATCCCCAATTAGGCCCAGATTAGAAGGTGTTTAAGGTAAGTCCATTCTAATTAAGCACCAAATCTTAGCTTTTCTCTTAATCCCTTCTAGATCTACCATTTCCCCTTTGTTTTTATTCGTTTTTAAACATCAAAACTACTGATAATCTTTACTTCAAACCCTAGCTCTAAAAATCAGATTTTTATGTTCAACAAGCCCTAGATCTAAGTTTTTAATTAGGGTTTTCTATGTTAAATCGGTTTTAATGGAGTTTAATTCAAACTCTATGTCTTTGTAAGGTTTTCAAGAAGGGTGACCATCAAATCCAAGCCTAATCAAGGGATAAGGTAATGGACTCAAAATTTCAGTCTTCCAATGGTAAAACTCTTGATTTTGTGGTTTGTTTTGAATGGATTTACTTCATTTAGTGCTTTAATGGCATAATTAGTAAATGATAATCTTTAATCCCGATTTCATAGGGTTTCATCTTGTTATGATGTAGATTAGCTTTCTGGAAGTTATGGTGGAATTTTATTGGCATTTAGGTTGTTAGATGAAAATTTTAAGGTTTATCAATGGAGTTTCAGTTTGAAAATTTGAAATGAAGAAGAAGGTCGATTTTGCCTTGTTGGCATTCGAACGGCCCTCCTAGGCGTTCGAACAACAACACTGTCAGTTCAAGAGATTTCCAGTTTAGCCGATTGAACGGCCCTCCTGGGCGTTCAAACGGCAATACTGTAAATTCAAAGTTTTCTTGTTTAGCCGATCGAACGGCCTACTGGGCGTTCGAACGACTACACAACAGATTTTTGTATTAGGTGCATGATGTTTATTTCGGTGATTCTACTTTAATATGCTGATTTCATATGAATGGGGAGTGTTTTGAGCTATAGTATGCTACTAGAACGACATACCATTGAGGTTATGAAGTTGAGGTATATATTTAGAGTTATGTGGAATGACTTATGGTTGGAGGTATGATGTTGGTATTGCCATCTTGAAGTTATGAATGATTGATTCTCTATGGTTAAGTATATTTTCAGTAGAGCTACAGCCTACTAATGGATTGATATGTCATGATAGGATGTGGTTAATTGATGTGTGAATGTTAGTGAACGTCATGGCTTAAGGATGAAGTGAATGATCTTATATGTGTTTAGCTTGTGGTTGAGCTTTGATTTGAATTATGTTTTCAATGATTCTTCTCCTATTATTTTCGCTGGAATTAATGATTAGATGTTAATTCACATGTGTAGTGTGGTAGTAAGTTAAGTTCAAGCATGTTGATATGCATTGAGTAAAGTGCTTCTACTAGGTACACACACATGTGGGGTTTAATGATGATGTTGAAGCTTGATATTATAATTATGAACGATGCATTAGGGGCTGATGAGAGCACTTATTATGAATTAGGATTCATGTATGCCTTGCCCACGTATGTACCATGTTACATGCATCATGAAAATGGATTTCCAATTGAGGCTTTATCGAGGTTAATCAAATTTGATCGATTGGATGCAATGTGGTAAAATTGCGTGCCGGATTGATCGGTTGTGGCTTAATCGAAACTTGATTGGTCCTAAAGGACATGTTTTGATTTGAGTTCCTGTGTGGAACGAGTGCACTCCTTGGGTTGAGTCTAGTTAAATGGAGTTATGTAGGGACGAGTTGTGTACTTGTCTTGTGGATTGAGATTATTATGATTATCTAGACCCTTGAGAATCCAACTGGTTTGTCTGAGTGTACTAGCTTACCAGGTATTGTTGCTTGGGACTTTAGTCTTGACAAGTAGGGTTGCCTGGGAGTTTAGACTTGATGGGCAGGAGTTGCTCGAAGGCATTGGCCTTGAGGAGCAGGAGTTGCTCGAATTCGTTGGCCTTGAGGAGCAGGAGTTGCTCGAAGGCGTTGGCCTTGAGGAGCAGGAGTTGCTTGAAGGCTTTGTCCTTGAGGAGCAGGTTTATTCTCTATGTGCATGGACTTGCATGTTAGACTAGTATGTGTGTGACACTTATACATGCATGATGTAAGGACCCTCATCTTTAAACCGGTTTTGGTTTTCTTTAATTATGGGTTATCGTGAGATTTACGTGTTTTCTGATCTTATTCGATGATTTTGTAAATAAATAGAGTTTGTGATGGTTTTAACCAAAATTAACTTCAATATTAGTGGTTTTAAGTGATTTTAAACCAAATGTGAATTTTTGAGATTTTTCGGAATTTTCACTATTTTCCCAAAAATTAGGGTTTTGGCGGGACCCCTGTGGGCCCCACGGTCGAAAATTTTATTTTTGTGTCAAATGAACCTAGACATATACTTAAGGTCACACAAAAATTTTCAGAATTTTATTAGGCTTAATTCGTGCTTAAATTTGCAAAATAACCACTTTTAGCCTACTTTTCATATGTACACCCCAAAACTTACCTATGCCTACCCCAACCCTTACTATAAAAGGGCAAACCAGAGCCATTTCCATTTTTGGGAATAGGCTAAGGAAGGAGGTCTGGCCTAATCCCCACTTAGGCCCGAATTAGAAGCCGATTAAGGTAAGCTTGCTCTAATTAAGCACTAATCCATGGCTTTTCTCTTAATTTCTTCTAAATCTACTATTTTCCCCTTGATTCAATTCGTTTTGACCATCAAAAGCTACTGATTTATGTTTTACTACAAACCCTAACATTCAAAATTCGATTTTTACTACCAACAAGCCCTAGATCTAAGATTTAATTAGGGATTTCTTAAGTAAATCGATTTCTATTGGTGTTTGATTCAAACTCATTGTGTTTTCAAGGATTTCAAGAAGGGTGACTCTTCAATCCGAGCTTAATCAAGTGCTGAGGTAATGGGTCTTCGAAATCTCTGTTTATCCATGGTAAAACTCTTCATTTTTGGCTTATTTCGAAATGGTTTGCTTGATTTAGTGTGTTAATGGTAAGATTAGAAAATGGAATTATTTAATCCCGATTTCTTAGGGTTTTGCATTATTATGGTTTGGTTTGATATTCTGGAAGTCAAGGAGGACTTTTGATGATGATTAGGGTGCTAGATGTGGATTTGAAGTGTTATCTATGGTGTTTCGGTTTGATTTTGCGAAAGGAAGAAGA
Organism: Saururus chinensis; assembly: GCA_035235625.1. Taxonomy (NCBI): domain Eukaryota; kingdom Viridiplantae; phylum Streptophyta; class Magnoliopsida; order Piperales; family Saururaceae; genus Saururus; species Saururus chinensis. The sequence goes on from CP141141.1 coordinate 3,673,096, forward strand.
TGATTGTTCTGCCGTGTTGGCGATCGATCGGCCTTACAGGCGTCGATCGGCTGAGCTGAAAATTTCAAAATTTTGCGTGTAACCGATCGAACGGCCTGAAGAGCGTCGATCGGCTTCTGAGAAATTTGCATGTTGTGTGTATGATGCCTATTTTGATGATTCCACTTTGGCTTGCCAATTTTATATGAATGTGGAGTGTTTTGAGCTATGTTAGGCTACTGGAAATGCATGCTATTGAGTTTATGGAGTTGAGATATATGCTTAGTGATGGTGGAATGACTTATGTTTTGTGGCATGATGTTGGAATCGTTATTTTGAAATTATGAATAGTTGTTTCCCTTTGGTTAAGCATATTTGTTAGGACTACAATCATTGTTGGACAGATTTGTCATGATAAATTGTGATTAATGGTGTGTGAATGTTGGTGAATACCATGACTCAATGATGGAATGAGTGATGTTATAGGTGTTTAGCCTTTGTGGTTGAGTTTTGAATCTAGCGAAGATTTCAACGATTCTTCTACTATGATTTCATTTGGAATTCATGTTTAGGTAGAAATTCACATGTGTAGTGTGGTAGTGAGTTGATTTTCAAGCATGTTAATATGCATCATGTGAAAGGCTTCTACTAGTTACACACACATGTGGGGGTTAAATGATGATGTTTGAAGCTTAATATCGTGATTATGAATGATGCATTAGGGGCTGGTGAGAGCACTTATCATGATTAGGGTTCATGTATGCTTTGCCCACGCATGTACCATGTTGCACGCATCATGAAAATGGATTTCCAATTGAGGCTTCATCGTGATTAATCGAATTTGACCGATTGGATGCAATGTGATGGAATTGCGTGCCGGGTTTATCGGTCGTGGATTAATCGCAAGTTGATTGGTCCAAAAGGACATATTTTGATTTGAAGTTCCTGTGTGGAACGATTTGAAGTTCCTGTGTGGAACGATTTGAAGTTCCTGTGTGGAACGAGTGCACTCCCTGGGTTGAGTCTTGTTTAATGGAATGATGTGGGGACGAGTTGTGTACTTGTCTTGCGGATACGTGAGAATATTTTTATGTGTGTCATCACGGACCACGAGAATCCGGTGTGGTATGCCGTGTGCACCCGCTACCACGTGTTCTAGGGTTCTCTGTGTGAGAACTCGGGCTCTTCCCTCCGCGGGGAGATGTCCACTGAGGCGAACACCCTGCTCTAGATTCTGCGTGTGAGAATGGGACATCCTTGGCCAGGATCGTCAGGCGAAGCGGTATTAGGGATTGACAACCCCGATCTTTCTTGAATTCTTGTGTAAATTTTGTACCATGACACGCCTTCGTGGCCTTGCCTATGCTCCCGTCTGTGTGACGTCAATGTGTGATTACTCCTTGATGGAGGTTGATTGTGATAACATTATGCATGTGGGAATATGTATGTTAGAGATACATCCATGCATGTTGATTTTGATGTTATGCATGTGGATTAGGTATGTTAGAGATACATCCATGCATGCTGATTTTGATGTTATGCATGTGGAATATGAATGTTAGAGATACATCCATGCATGTTGATTTTGATGTTATGCATGTGGAATATGTATGTTAGAGATACATCCATGCGGGATTGGTTATGATGTGAATGCATGTGGGAATATGTATGCTAGAGATACATCCATGCGAGGTTGAATTATGCATTTTTATGCGGTGTTAAAGTGATATGAATGTGTGATCGAGAAAGTGATGCACCATGTAAATCTTTGATCTGAAACGATCTCATTTCTAAGCTATCGTATTTTCTACGTTGACAGTGATATTAAAACCATTGCTGAGTGTTAAAACTCACCCCTCTTTTGTGTTTTGATTTGGGGCTGCGTGGTGCGACACTTGTAGAGACGGGATTGCCTTTTTGAGGAAAGGTCAAAGGTAGCTTGGGTGTGATGATGGAGATCGTTGCGTGACTTATCATCGTTTCTTTCATGCTTTATGTTCGAACCTTTGTGTAGGGTTCTTGTTGTGGTTTTATGTCACATGTTACAGTTATGTTTGCTTATGACTTATTTTGAGCCGGTGTGGGCTTTACTTAACTAAGTTTGTGGGTTTGAGATTGTTGTTTACTTTGTGTTAAGCAACACCTTTTCTTCCCCTTTTATTTACTCTTGCTCAAAGGATTGTGCGCACTCCGTGTTGCTGTTAATCGCCCGTGGTTAGGGATTAAGTCTTCCGCTAGAATCGTTTCTCAATTTCACTTCGTCGCCCCCGCGCGCTTGACCGGCCCTTGGACCGGGTTCGGCTCGGGTCGGGCATCGCTGGGGCGTGACACATGATGAATGAGAATGTTGATGCATGATCTAAAATGTATGTTAGAATGAGAATGTTGATGCATGATCTGGAATGTATGTTAGAGATACGTCTCATGCAGGTTTATATGATGATGATGCATGATCTGGAATGTATGTTAGAGATACATCTCATGCAGGTTTATATGATGTTGATGCATGATCGAAAATGTATGTTAGAGATACATATTATGTAAGTTTATGAAGTATGAATGTATGATCATGGATGGTGTGATTAAGATACTATTATGCATGTTTGTGTGATATGAATGTAAGATTAGAAAGTGGTATAGCATGTTAATCTTAGATTTGATTTGCTTCATTATCATACCGTTTTGTTTTCTGGTGATTATAGTTATATTCAAAATAATTGCTCAGTTGTTTAACTCACCCCTCTTTATTGTGTTTTGCTTTGGGCTGCGTGGTGCGACACGCAGACGAACAGGATCTCCTCTTTGAGGAAAGATCGGAGACGACTTGGATGTGATCGTGGACGACTTGGATTTTCCTTGGTTTATGCCTTATGTTTAGAACCTTTGTGTATGGTTCTCTATTGGATTTATGTTACTTTATACAGTTGTGTTGTCTAAGACCTATTTTAGAGCCAGAGTGGGCTACGGTTGACTAAGCATGTGGGTTTGAGACTAGTCGTTTATTTTAAGTTAAGCAACTCTCTTTCTTTTCTACTTATTTACTCTTACTCAAAGTGGTGTGCATACTCTGTAATTCTGTTAGGTCGCCCGTATTTAGGGTTAAGTCTTCCGCTAAACCGTATCTCAATTTCCCCTCGTCGCCCCCATGCACTTGATCGGCCCCTGGACTAGGTTCGGCTCGGGTCGGGCAACACTGGGGCGTGACAAAAAGTACCCACCAAAGATGGGAAAAAACAACACATGGTTGTTATCCCATCTTTGGTGGGTCGACATCTTCTGTTAAATGCTAAAAGATGTTGTATGTTGCTAAAACGAAAATGTGGTACATTGATGCATATAATATTTACACCCCCTCATGTAAGAGGAAGCATTTTCTATGCTCCACTCTCACTATGCGCCGAGGTAAGGAACGCCAGGGAGTCGTTGGATTTCAAGATGGGTGGCGCACACGCTAGCGCACGTTAGTGTAAGTATTACTTACGCTAACGTGCGCTGGCGTGTGCGCCACCCATCTTGAAATCCAACGGATCCCATGCATTCCTTACGCTCGGCGCATATTGAACAGGGAGCATAAAAAACGCTTCCCATGTAAGAATAGTGGGTCTTTTACCCAAATAATTTGATTGACCAAGAAAAGATAGGACATTTTCAAAGAATATCGATCTCCATAAGCCTGGCTAATGGACTTCATCACCCATGTGGTTTATTGGCCACTATCTTTTGGGTGCTTGGTCGCCATTGTTAGATGGCTAGTTTCTTGCCAGGGCCAGGTTAATAAAATTTGAGGCCTAAGGCAAATTCTTGGATGATTTTTTTTATATTTAATTTGATAGATTAATATAATAAAATCATTATTAAAATTGGTTGTTTAATTACTAACTTTAGTTAAGCTTATCAAATATCTCCTTTATTACTTCAATAAATTTATCAAGGGCTCATTTTTTTATGAAAATAATACATTTATTCAACTAAGCACATATTAAATCGTACACATAAGTTGTTTTAACAAAATGAGGAAGGCCTTCCAAGGTCCTCCCAATTCTTAGAAACCTCCATATGCTTCAATTGGTGTGCCAATTAATAAGAGATTGGCTTTCCTTTCCTACATATCTTAGAAACTATTTGTTTGCTCCATTATACTCAAACTTTCCTATATTAATAGTTACATTTAGAAAAATAATGACATTTATTGAATGGTAAAATCCACATCTAAGAGAAGAGAAAATAAGCTTATAGTACTCTTTCTTAAGTACCCAACTTCTTAAATTAAATAAAATAGAGCTATTAATATAAAGGTGAGAAAATTCTATTGTATTTGAAAAATGAGAGAGATATCAATGCCGTTGTAAGGAATTTGGGGTCTTGATGAAATAGTAAGATCTATAAAAAGATGTAAAAGAGTTGGGGCTTGGGTTTTGTAAATTTCAAGGCTAAAATGACAACCATATGTTAAGTGGATATTTTAATTTCAATGAAAGCAATCAATATGGTGATTGATAATTTATATCTATATCTATTATCAAGGCTAAAATGACAACCCATATGTTTCTTTAGTTTTGTAAAAAAATTACATTTAATGAATCGCACATTACAAAATATGTTTTGGTGTTTATTAGGGCCTAATATTTTTTTGTAGTATTTGGTAGGGCTTTTGTGTTTGGTGGGGCCTTAGGCAACTCCCTAACTTGCCTAGGGCTCAAGCTGGCCTGTTTCTTGCTTTTCTATGTAAGAATGGGTGAGTCTCCAAAAGCAGAATGAATGAGAGGAGATGGTAAAGCAGGAGGAAGATAATAATTTTTTGCCTGATCCATGCGTAGGGTACTTGAATTTATGATCAAAATGCTTGTCTTCTTATGTTTAAAAATTTTAAATTAATGTTTGATTGGTAAACTGGTTTCCAAGTATAAGCTCCTATATGAATTGCAATTTTTCGTCCAAAAAATTGTAATATATATTTTTTAAATTAAGAAAGTAATTCCATTTTTATCGTCATTAAGTACCTTAATTATTTTGAAATTAGACAAACTATTTATAAACTTGTGAACATGCTTCAAAATTTTGTAGTTTTTTAGTTGGGCAAATTTTCAAAATTTTATGCTTGAGAGCACGCATTGCCACATTGGTAATACGTCGCCAACGGTTCAAGGGCCCATAGGCCGGTCCGAACACTTCAAAAAAACCAATCCGGACCGGGAGGCAGGGGCGCCTTTTTCTCCTTTTTCGCTCTGTTCTGCTTTCGCGTCCTTCTCCACCCGCCCACCCCCTTCTCAGTTGTTTTCCGTCTCAGCGTTAGCAATGTCCGGCGACGGAGACAAGCTCGCCGGCTCCGACGAAGAGGACGAGAAGAGCCTCAAGTCTCTCATGGAAGCCAGAAAGAAGACCCACGTCAATGGCGCTCAAATGGGTGGTGCAAAACCAGTTAAGATCAAGAAGGAAGAACCCCAATGCAAAGAAGAGGGAGAGGAGGAGGATGAGAAGCCATTGAGAGATCGTTCTAATGGTTGGAGAGTTAAGAAGGAGGATCCTTTGAGCGAGGATGAAGTGGAGAAATCGGCATTGGCTCGTAAGAAGCGAGCCGGGGTGAAGAAGCAGGAGTCTGTGGAAGAGGAGTCGGAAGAGTCAGAAGAAGTAATGGTGAACAGGAATGGTCGTAACGCGGGTTCCAAGAAGAGGGAGAAGGTTTCTCTATCCGTTTTTCCATCTGGGTCGTTTTCTCTTTGTTTTAGAATTCTTTGTTTTTGTTAGTTTTTACTATGGCTGGTTTTGGTTCGACGAATAGGAAAAGAAGAACACGATGAGGAAGAGGAAGAGGGCGGAAGTGGGCAAAGAGTTGAAGGATGGTGGCGACCAGAAGAAGAAGGAGAAGAAGGTTTATGATTTGCCAGGGCAAAAACATGATCCTCCGGAAGAAGTATGGAGTGTCGATTTTACCTTTGTTTCTACCAGTGTTAATTTGTAGTTTTCATTATACAAGTTCACATTTTTATCTGGGTTGGTACTTGTGTTGCAGAGGGACCCTTTAAGGATTTTCTATGAGTCTCTGTATAAGCAAGTTCCCGGCAGCGATTTGGCGGCAGTCTGGTAAGGTTTATTTTTTACTCTGTTTCATTATGTTCTTTTAATTACGGAAGGTTTTAAAGTTTCTCGTGATGTTTCCTTTATCTCAATTTTCCCTTTGTTACCTCCTGTAAATGGCATGCTCGCAAATTTGTTGTTATGATTGTTGACAAGTTTTGATATTGTTCACGCTTTCAGTGTGAGCTAATGGATAGCTTATAATCATACCTATTGAAATTCCAGTTTGTTGAAAATTCAGAGTTGCTTTTAATGTACTGCATTTAAAGTGTCCTAAGAAGTGTAAGACTAGCAAGTCATGAAACTTGATGATTATCTGTGTATGTAAGTGATGCTTCAAAGGTTTGAAGTATAATTTTTGTCTGTTATATTTTTTATGGTTTTTTATTATGACTTGGATGGAAACTATTTATGGAAATAAAAAAATTGGAGTCTTAACTCATTTTTAGCTGCAATGCAATTGGGAGAAAAATGAAGAAGGTGAGAAACTAAATCCAGGGAGTTTGATGTTGTTACTTCCCTAATGATATCAATGTGTGCAGTTCTACGGGTGGTAGCATCTGCCGCCACTATAGATGGCTTGCTTTGGATGAAAGTGAGATGCGAGTATGCTTCTCTTTGTTATCTTTTTGCAAAATGACTAAATGATTTCTGCATCCAGATTAACTATTTTTTATTTGTAGTAAAAGGGAAAAAATGATGCTTAGGTTAGTTGCTTGTGTGCCTTTTTCCTTCTCCCTTCTGTACTAATTTTTTGTAGTCTTGTGATTGCCAACTGAGTGAAACTTGGAGCCTGTGTTATTTCCTTCTCTTGTTTTCCCTTTTGCCTACTTTTTTCTGCTAATCTTAGCATTACATCTGAAAACATGTGCATTTTCTACGAGTTTCTGGAATTGAAAAAAATGAAAATGGGTAAAGAATAAGAGCTGTAAAGTAGCAAATGTGATGATAAACTTGCAAGTTGGTTCATTCTTGATTTTCTGCATGAGCAAGTATGTGTTAGGGGCAAGGTTCGTAATCTCGGATTTTGGTCTTGTCTCAGTTGACCAAAGAGAAGAGATCTCAGTGAGAACTTGGAGAGATCTCGAAGAGATCATGTAATATGTTCTTGCCATCTCATTTATTTCAAGAAAGGTTTTTCACATATAATTTTAACAATTAACATGCATATCTTACTCCTAGTCATGCATGATCATTAACTTATGTACAACACAATTTTCTAAATGTCATGCAATTTAGTTCACTAAATGTAGGGGTCCATAAGACAATAAAATTGGGCAGCTACACAAACATCAATGTAAGGGGCTTTGAAACTAAGGGGCTCTGAAACTGCTGCACCAGGTTCATGCAGCCAGCAGTTTTATACCTGCTGCTGGCAGCAAGTCTAAAATTGCCGACACCTTGAACCACCTAGCTGTCTGCAGTTTCAGTCGGGAGTTTCAGATCGAAACTGCTGGCAACAACTCTGAAGGAAAAAATGTATATCTTTCAGAAGAAGAAGAATCATTGTTTTTATTTTTACACTTTTGGAAGTGAGAAATTGAATAGAAATGTTGAGTTTGGTCAAGAAATTGGCAAGAAACCCCCGACATTAGCGAGCAACTACTGAGATCTCACCAAGACCGTGTAAAATGGCAATATAGCCTAGTTACATTGTCTCTTGTCTTGGTATCTCTACCGAGATCTCACGAGATTGCAAACCTTGGTTAAGGGTTGTGTAACTTAAGAAAAAATTACTCATGAAGAAGTGCAATATTTTGATGGCAAAATTTTCCAGTCACGATGTCACTCATCATGATTATCATCATTATACACCTAATTAGAAACCGTAATTAAAATTACGTTACTATGTCATTGCTTAGTTAAAAATTGTAATTTAGTTAAGTCTCTTGTGGAGAATAATATGCTGTGAACTCTAGGGATCACAGGGATGAACGATGGAAAAGTGGCGTTAATGGACAATGGAAGTTAGTAGGAAATTGGATGAAAAGGGAGAAACAAGGAAGAGGGGTGAACAGAGAAACTAAGTGGAGAAGGGACAGGGTCAAGGGATAACTCACTAGTCCCTACTCATTACGCACTACATCCTACTCTCTACTCACTACTCACTACTCATTACTCACTACATACTACTCACTACTCATTACTCACTACATACTACTCTCTACTCTGTCTACTCACTACTCTCTACTCAGTAACTGTAAGATTCTCATTTACTTCATAATGAACAAGGGCTAAGCCATTACACTCGATAGAGAGCTGAAATGGTCCTGCTAACATAAACCTAAAGCTTACTGAAATTAGCTAAAGATAAATGACAAAAAAGTCCTAATTACACATATGATTAGCATTAAGTCCCTAGTTAAGAACTTAAACAAATACTAAAGAAATAACTTTATCAGCTGGACTAATTGGTCCTCCCTATTGGAGGTCCAGACCCCTCTAGGGTGGGTCACAACAGAATAGCTTGCATGAACAATAAGAGGGAGAAGCTTTAACACTTTTATCATTTAAACTTGTTAATTGCTTATATTGCTTGGTTTGGAGCTTTCTTATTAACAGTTAAGAAATGAGATTTTTTTTGAATCTAAATGTTGTGAACCTTGAAATAAATTGTCAAACTTCAAACCTCGAAAGTCGTCCTAGGGTGACAATATCTAATACAAGTTCAAAATGTTTCAATGTAGCCATTTGCAGTTAATCTCTGCTCCATCTTCTTTATATAGTTCTTTGGAAACTTCATACTAAATATTATATGAAGACATGCTCTTGTCATCATCATCCATTCTGCATTCTAATTATTTGGAAGTGGCAGCATAAAATCCCATTTAACCGTTCAGCTGTTCTATACCATGTTTCTAGACAACGAGTTCATCTTCATGCCTCTTTTGCTGACTCTGTACGCATGATCTCTTCTTTTGCTTTCTTTTTAGGACCACTAGGAAGAACTGGTGTATTTTGTTTGTGGTATTTTTGCATTTGCATGTCATTTTTTCTTGTAATAAAACCACTTCATGAAGGAATGTGCTCATTCTAATCTAATCATCCTATGGATGCGGACAGTTTTACAGCCATACATTTGTAGCAGTCTGGCACTATTGTGACTGAAATTGCTCAGTTTCTCTGTTGCTTTTTTAGAGGGAAACATGAGGAAGGTTTCTATCTTTAATCTGACTTCTCAATAAATAATTTACTGAAGTCCTATTGAACCTTTTTTTGGTCATATAACGAAATAGTTGATGTGTAAGGCATGCTTGGCTTTGCTCTTAACTCAAACTATCCCTCTTCTATGTCAGCTCCATGTATGGCATGCTGTTTTCAGGCTCATAGAACAAATTTAAGATGAAAGATTTACTTTACTTTGTCAACTTCAATTTCATATTGCTCAAAACGTAACTATTACGTTTTAATTAGATTCATGTTCCACAATTGAAAATAAGTGGGCTATTTCATCGACTAAAATGAATGGGCTTTGAAAGTGTAGGGTATTCAAAGGTCCCACAACAAAAACACCCACAAAAACTCACACAAGAGTTTTGATTGGACTTCACAAGTGGGTCCCACACAAAGTTCACATGAGCTCACTTGTCTAGACCAATCGAAACTCATGTGTTCACTTGTCTAGACCAATCGAAACTCATGTGTGAGCTTTTGATGTGTGCTTTTTATGTGAAAATATTATTTTCTATATTTCAAACCCTTCCAGCACAGAAGCTCATGTTTTCTTACTAGAGGCTTCAATGCTAGTCATTGTATACGATATAGCATTAGGTCTAAGTGACTTCATCTTTACAGTTTGGTGCCTAAATATGTTTGTTTAGTGTCATGTGGTAGACATAGTTTACATATTTCTAGAAGATTGGTGAATGATGATTTTGCCTTTTTCATGATGCAATAATTTTTATTAGGATATATATGAAATTTCACCAAAGTGCGATTCCAGTAATTTTGGAATGGCTTTACTTCATTCTTATGAGTGGAGGAATTGATCCTTCTTAAATGTTACTCTCTAATTGACTGTTTCAATGTAGCTAGGATATATGTAAAGCAGTGTTTTTAAAATCCGACTGACTTGAGTGGTTGAACCGGGTGCTGTTGGAGCTGGCTTCCTTATCAGGCCAGATTGTCTAGGTTTTTGAAAATTTAGGCTCGCTGGATGAAAACGACTCAGCTGGTTGGACTGCCAACATGGGACGGTGAGGTTGACCAGGTCAAATGCCATAAAGAGGAGGAAGAGGTAGAGGCAGAGGAGGCTGAGGTAAAGGAAGAGGAAGAAGAAAAGGAGGAGGGAAAGATGAGGAAGAAGGTATGATGATGAATGCAGGTCAATTAACCCAGCTTCCAAAATGGGGTGGCTGATTGGTTTTAAAACACTAAGTGAAGAGGACATTAGAAGTGTTAAAAAAAACTAAGCAACATGAATGTTATAAAGAAGAATGATGATTCTTGAAGAATGCGAGATTGCACCAGAATACGTATTTGTTATAGTTTCAAGTTTTGGTTGGCTAATGTGAAGTTAAGACGTGGTCAAGACGTCATTGTGGTCAGTGGCTTATTTGTGGGGTTCTTGTGTTTGTAACAGTGGGCAACAACTTGTGTGATTGCTCTTGTTGTGGTCCACCTGAAACCACTTTATTAGTGGTTGGATACTCTCACGTTCTTGAAAGTGACAGCATAAATTGCCAATTAGCACTGCTAGCTCCTAACAAAATCACAGTTTCACCACAAAGTCATCTGCATTACATCTCTCTACCTTATCTGTGACTACCTGATGGTGGGGCTTACGAGGACTTTTTTGTTCTTTCACACTGATACGTTTCGGCTTTCCGGTTTGATAATCTAAAAGAACTGGATAAAAAAAGTTTCACAAATAAGAGTGACGTCGTGCTTGTTTACATTTTATGATATTCATCGCTCTTTTTAATGTTATTTGCTGGTTAGGTATGATTTTTTAGATGTAGTAGTATTTGGCCTTTTGAGACACAGGATACACCATACGCATGTGTTATCTAGGGATGCCACCGGGTCGAGTTTGGGTCAGGTTTTGCTAAACCCAAACCCCATATCAATTAAGAAATGGTAAACCCGAATCTGAGTTATTCAGGTTGAATTAGGAAACCTAAACTCGGCCTATTAGGGTCGGGTCGAATTTTATTAAAATACAAAAAAATATATAAAAAATTTATATTTATAACCTTATTCGGGTCGGGTTTTGCCAAACCCAAACCTGATACCATTTAAAAAATAGTAAAATCGAATCTGACCTAAATAGCTATACGGGTTGAATTTGAAAGCCCAAACCCTGCCTATTAGGATCGGGTCGGGTCGGATTTTACCATACCCAACCTGAGTGGCATCCCTAGGCATATCCACCAGAGGAATGGGAATATGGGAACTGCTGATTGTGATTTCTGCTGATCAATTTCTTTTAACCATTTAGGATGAACCTTGGGAGCTCCCCACCATAATTATAAACAGAACATAAGGATTCTTACATTTAAAGAGATGTATTGTTGATTGAGATTGTTGCAGGATGATGGAGAGAGGTCTGCTACCAAGGGAAGCAGCACAGAAAGTCTACTCTAGGAAGCTCCAGAAAAACCAGCAGCAGAAGGTGAGCTTGTCCGTAAAATCAGTGAAGTCAGTGACGTCTGAGGAAACATTGTCAAGGGGTTCTCATTCGAAAATGGTACTTTTGAGAAAAACGGTATTAAAATCCCACAAGAAGAAACGCAAATCAGATGATAGCTCTGAGGAGGAGGATGAAGATGATTTTGTTCCCCAGAAGAAAAGCATTAGAAAGAAGACTTCTAGTTAGCATTTAAAACTACATGAATTGCCTCTATTCTTGTTGATCATTTTAGTGTTACAATTCCCATTTGGAGTAGGAAAATCAACGTGAAATGTACTTAGAAAAGGAGGAGGAATACTTGGAATTTGGTGACTTTAAGGGCTCTTGGTGGTGATTCTGAACTATTTTGTGGTCCAGGTATAATTAATGTTTTTCTTTATCATACGTACAGTGTCACTAAATGTCTGTTACATAAGTGGGTCCTTTGGAAAAGATTGCTTGCATAAGAAGGTTGTTTAAAAAGTCTAAAGGCATCGCCCTTTAGACTGGTAAGGGACATTTACCCGATTGTTGACAAAGTCATGACGGCGAAATTGATAAAAGTGTAGCAGCGTTAGAAAAGTAACGAGAGGTGGCAGTTTTTGCAAATGGAGTAAACCAAAAAAATTCTGCAAGAAAAGTTCTTCGTTGTATTATTATTAGGAAATGGTTGAGATGCACCTTGATTCACGCGCTTAGATGTGGCAGGTATATATATCTTAACAAGTCTCTTATATTATAAAAATAAGATACCCTTGAAGTCTCGTTTCGATGAGCCTGGGCTCACGCTCCGTGGAACCGTGGGCATCATCAGCTATTGGATTAAAATTTGACGATAGACAATATTCAAAGGGCAGATTAGTTTTTTGCTCCCTCCGTTGTCAGATTGACTCATAATGCTCGGGCTCATGTAAAGCGCATATGCCTCGGCTCATACAAACTTTTCCCATACCCTTTTCATTGTGCAATCCCTCCGCTTGAGATGGCTTTGCCAGTAGATGGGGAGGGTGAGTGCACTTGGCATTTTCATTCTAAATTGAACAAAGAGTGTTTGTTTGTGCAGGTTTGAAAATTGTAACATTAATAAAATAGGTTTGATATTATAATTAGAATGTACCAAATACATTAATATATAAAAATATCTTAATCAAGAAAAATGTAGCTCTTCGATGAAGCCATGATGTTAACGTAAAGAGTTAAGATTAAGGTGGCCTTCTTATGAAAGATTCTTCTCATAATGACCTACCAGCTTCCTTTCATTAATTAACATATTTAATCACATCCTTGTACATCAAAAGAAAAGTCACAACTTATGGTTGTTTCCAAATTATATTCTCTGTTCTCCATTAACTGTTCTATTTGATTTTTAAAATAAATTAAATTTAATTCTTTTAAAAAATTAAATAAGATATTTGATATAGAACAAAGGGAGTGAAAAAAAGAGCTGGTCATGCAAGCCAATGAACCAAGTATGACTGCATTTATCGGACACAAAAAAATATTGCATTGGTTCATTACGGCCCAAAATGGTAATAAGGATGAAGTTTTTCAAAATGTTAGAAGCAACAAGGTCGTTTGGGGCAGATATGTTCAAATTTTTTTATAGACTCCTGTTCTCACAAAAAAAGTGTTTGAATTTTGCAGAACTATTTTCTCATGTACGACTTAATACAGTAGTATGGGTAGTATGTGCATCTGGTTGGGCTTGTGTGAGTGCATCAGGGGCGTCGGATAGAGGAGGCAGGCAGTTCTGAATTACTCACCAATCTCGTAGAGTAACATGCACCATCAGATGTGGAACAAGCTCGCTTTTGCCCATATGCATAGTGGTTCGATATGTCAGGCATAGCCTAACTTTTTCTGAATTAGAAAACCAAAAGTAAATAAAATTAGTTTATTTTAGTTTTAACCTGATTATGGAAGTAAGATGAAAGGAGTACTTTTTTCCTTTTTTTCTGCTATTTGAAAATAAAGGTCCACATGTATGGGAGAGAGGCCGCCAATTTTGGGCAGGTTTCTACAAATGTCCTTGGGTGTTGTGTTAATTCTAAGAAGCTTGTTAGAAGTTTGCGCATGGTGTTTATGGACAAATCACACACTTTTCAGGGCAATTTTTTTAGATATGTTTGAATGCAAGATTAATGGGACAACTCTAATATGATTTGACATACAATCTAACAATCCTGTTTGGATTGTAATGGGGGAGAAAATGGTCAAAGAAGCTAAATTGTTTAAACAAGCTTAATTGATAGTCAATTTAATTAAATTTACTAGAATATGGATATATGTCTTATAATTTGCTTTATATATGAGTTTAAATCTTAAAAGTTTGACTAGGCTTATGATGTATCAAGTCATATTTAAAATTGATTGACGGGAAAAATAAGTACCATAGAGTTTTGAAATTTAAGGAGGAAGACTTAATTAGAGTTGATAAGCTATAAGGTAAAGTTTCACACACTTACATACACAAAAACATAGACTTTTCATAGAAATATCTTAACTGAGAGTGTTTTAGAGAGATTTGGACATTAAGGACAAAAATCACATTAAGTGTTCAAAAAGTGATTAATTGGGCTTGAATGTTTTATAAGATTTTTTTACAGAAGATCTATTGATCAATTGTTTGGTAGATAGATCGATTGGTAGTCAGATTCATTAGGTTGAAAAGAGCAAATTATTAATCACACTTTCAAATAATCAATCACACACATGGGGTTGAGTTAATAGACAGGGAACGATCGATCGCCCTGTGGAACATATTAAGTGTTCACAAAGTGATTAGCAGGGCTTGAATGTTTATAACATTCATTGATCAATCATTTGGTAGATAAATCAATTGGTAGCCAGATTCATTAGGTTGAAAAGAGTGAACTATTAATCACACTTTGAAATAATCAATCACACACGAGGTTGAGTTATATACTATGAAATAATTAATAGCATATATGAGGTTGAGTTAGCAAAATAAGGAATTATCGATCGTCCTATGGAACGATCAATCGTTTTATGTCACAGTTACCTATTTTAAGTAAAACCGAGAATAATTTTTTTTCCAATTAAAACACTAAAACCCTAACTAATTTAGATGGCTATTTAAAGGCTTTATTGTAACAAATTGGGATTGAGTGAAGAAGAATTTTTGAGAGAAAAAAGTGAAGGCAATCTTACTTAATACCTTCCTACACAATTGATGAAATTGAGAGAAAACAATTGAAATGTAAGAGCTTTGGTTCATAAGCATATTATGAATTAAAGAGAGAGTTTTGTGATATACACATTACAACATAGATATGATTTGTTGGAAGCTTATCAAGAAGATACTTTTAAGAGCATTAACAACACAATAAAAAAAAGGTTTTGATTGGTAGTTGTACTATTAAAGAAGACAAAGATTAAGCTTGAAAGGTGAAACACCGAGAAGGACTTTGGTGGCCAACAATCCTCTAAAAAATGGATTTCTAGTTTAGGTAAAGGTTGGTAATTTGAATCTTATAAGATTTAAGCCTCATATTGTTTTGAATTTAGCTGAAGGGATAGGCTAACTGTGATTTTTCTCTAGTCTGGGTTTCCACGTAAAAACTATTTGCGTTACTTTTTGTAGTTTCATGCATAGTTATTTGTGCTAGTTTTTAGCTTTAATTTCCTCCGCATCGAAGCCACATCTATAGTTCTTTACGTTGGCTAGGTATTTGGCAGAAGACATTTTGGTTACCCTCAAAAGTTGAAGGGTATTTAACTCATAAAATCAACTTTAAAATAATGCACAATTATTTTTTTCTAGTAAATAAATAGCGAATCTAACATTGGGCAATCCAGGTTCTTTATCAAATCTCCTCATGAGATGAGGATATGTTTAAAATAATCCAGATAATAAACTAT
The DNA here is from genome assembly GCA_035235625.1 of Saururus chinensis. NCBI lineage: Eukaryota > Viridiplantae > Streptophyta > Magnoliopsida > Piperales > Saururaceae > Saururus > Saururus chinensis. The sequence goes on from CP141141.1 coordinate 3,688,643, forward strand.
TAATCGGGGATGGGGCACTATTTCAAAGCTTCATCTACAATTGTTTGCTAATATATTTAGAGGCGGACAACGGAGAAATGAAAGAACATGATAAAAATAGGGGTCCATAAGTTTTATGCCCATTTGGATTGTGACCCCCTTCATTGCGGCATTTCAGTCTTTCCTTTAAATCAACAATCAAGCTTGCATTTTCTCTTTGGGTAGCTAAAGGTGTAAGGTTTGGGACCAAGCGAGATTTAAAGATACCCTATGATTTTGGGAATCTAATAAATTTGCGGTTATTCTAAATGTGTGGGGCTTATCCATTGAATGCCGTCAAACTTGAAACATTGATTTGAGGTTGAATTTTTGACTAATTTTGGCAAGTGGGCTTCATTTATCAAAATAGGCCCAAAGTTCACAAGGACCTTATCCTCGTGATTTTTCAAGCCCCATACCCGTTCTGGTGGTAATCTTACAAAAGTGGGCCCTTTAAAAATCAATTTGAGAAGCTGCCCCAAAGATTAACCTCATACTCATGCCTCTTGGAAAAGAATAATTATATTAAGGGCGATTTACATATTACCTAGAAGAATACCACATAAGTTCACATTACTTAGGTTTTTCAGATTTATTATACATTGACTGGTTTTATCTTATTTTCAAACAAAATTACCCTCTTCTTTATTCCCAAAACCACCCATGTCCTCCCTTCTTATTACTTCAAGCCTTCTCCTTCTACCTTTGTTTCACAATGGTTAAACACTAGGGCTAAACTCTCTGCCGCTTGTCCCTCTCTGCCAATATTCCCTCTCCGACTCTCTACCCTCTCCGACAACGCCTCTCTTTCCCTCTCCTCTCCTCTCCTCAACTAACCCCAGCCCCTCCCTTGACTCACTCCTCATTTCAATAGATTTTGGCCCTACCCCACACCTTTAGTGCCTCTAACATCTCACTACAACTCCGCCTCTTTCGTCGGGCTGCTGAACCACCAAGGTTGAGAGAGGGGGCAGAAGTAGTAAAAAAGTGAGCCCTTTCTCTTCTCTCTCTTGGTTTTGGCTTGAGAAGAGATTTCATATTTTGCTTTTTTCATGAACCAAGCTAGAGAGCAAGTTCTTTTATCTTTTTTGTTGTTTTAGTAATAGTTGAGGTTAGATCTATCATGATTTGAGATATATTCTTATTTGTATGGTTTTGGTGTTCATAAAATAGAGTTCAACATGAACTTTTATCTAGATATTTTCTTCTTTGTTTGGTTTTGGTGTTCATAAAATAGAGCTATGGAGGAACTTGTATATGGAGCTAAAATGTTGTGCTTTTTGTATTTTGTATGCATGGTGTTTGAAGATTTATATACTATTGTACTTACTTTCTGTACTTACTTTGTGAAGGTTTGAAGAACCAGCTTTCAATTACATGATGTGCATTTGTATTTTTTAAAAAATAATAGGTTATAATGTTTGAAAATTACAGTGACTTCCTCTTCTCTGAGATTGCCTAATGTTGTGATCCTATTAGTTGTTTATTTTCTATATTATTTATTCTGTTAAGGGTGTAAATAAAAATTTGATACCCCTCATCTTTCAAGGATCATTTTGGTCAATGCTCCTTGGATTGAATGTTGAAACCTGGAGCCTTTTTTAGCCTGATTTGGATCTCCATATGTGCATAGCTTACTATAGACAACAGACAACAAAATGATAATCTTTCTATATTTCTCATGGCCTTAATTAAGAGCATAAATAATCATGTTGTTGTAAGTGGCTTTATTAGCTGATAAGCAAAATGATAACATAACTATACATGAGTAGTAAGGAGAGAAGGTTGTGGCATTCTCTCTCGCCTACAAAAGGCATTAGTGACCTGGCCAAGCTATGAGTGAGATGCAACCACGGTCCCCTAAAGTTCCTTCACCATAACCAAAAACTTGTCGATGTTACATGTTTTATTTTTAAGGGGTTTTCGTCACCACACTACCAAAAAGAAGAGGAAGTTCTATCACCATGGATGGTGATGTACCAATCTCACATTTAATTCTCAGTGTTCGGCTCTCTTTTGCACATCTTGTGTCATGTGAATGCCTTGCCCTTTTAGCTTTTGTGATTGAGAGGTATCTGACATGTGTGACTTAGGTTGGATGCATATATATAATTATTTTTAGATAGCATTGGATTTTTGCTTTATCTTATGGATGTTGTTTATTGATTTCTTGAATTTATGCATTGTTTCAGAACCTTTTTCCTTTTCCTTGAACAGTTGGTATATCCTCCACATTAGGAATCTATTCCTTCGAAGTCAGATAGAAGATGGCAAGGAAATCAAATAGGTTTTTTTTAAATCCCTAAGGTTACCCAATTTTGCTTCATTTTGAAAGAATCCTAAGTGTTTCGAATTATTTAAGCTCCACTTATAAATGTTGTTGTAAAACCTCAGCAATAATGCTACAACATTTTAGTGACAATGTTTTAATATTGCTAAAACATTTTTGCATTATTGTTGATGTTTGATTACCACTATTTTAATTATTTGCTTCATTTTAAAAGAATCCTAATTTGAAATGGCACTCATAAATTTGAAGTTGTAAGACAATAACACTAATGCTAAAACGTTTTAACGCAATTGCTATAACGTTTTAGCAATAATGCTAAAATATTTTAGCAATATTGGTAAAATATTTTAGCATTATTCTTGAAGTTTGATTCATCAACTATTTTATTTATCTGCTTCATTATAGAGGAATCCTAAGTTGAAATGATTATTTACTTAAAATTATTTAAGCTGCACTCATAAATTTAAAGTTTTAAGGCTTCAACAATTTGAAGTCGTAAGACTTCAATAATAATGCTAAAACCTTTTAGCAATATTGTTGAAACATTTTTCTAAAATGTTTAGTATTATTGCTAAAATATTTTAGCCTAATTGTTTCTATACCTTTTTTCTTATTTGTCTATATCTATTGATGTAGATAAATATGAATTGAAGAAGAGGGGTCATGAAGAATTTTCTTCTTTTCCATCAGTGGATGGTATATTCATTGCATGGACTTAGGTCAAATGTTCCACATCTACCGTGTTGATAGCTCGTGTATAGGCTAGGGACATGCTCAATATGGAGAACTAGGATATGGGCCTAGTCAGAAAAAGTATGGATATTTGATATTTGCTCAAATTTGATCAATTCTTTGGGGAAATACTTGGTAATAAGTTTTTTGGTTTTTTGTATTGGAGATCTTCTGTCAATCCAAAAAAGGTAGACATACTTGAGGTATGCATGTTATTAGGTATAGATTCTCTTCTAAATGATTGTTTGAGATTTGTTTCTTTGCATTTTTGTCTGTGTCGAGGATGTTGTGTGTGTCTCTCATCAAATTAACCGAGTACCTCTTTGTATAACAATTGAGGATGATCTTTTTAAATTATGTCGTTATTAACTCCCCCCCTCTTTATGACAATATTTGGATGAATGTTGATGATTATGAGTTAGTATACAGAAAAAAGGAGTTTGGTGATATTGTTTCCTTGCAGCTTGCTGTGTATGATGGTAAAACTAAGGTTGAGGGTATGTTTTTGAATTTTTGTTTATTATCTGGCCACGTTAGGTATTAATCGCACGAGTTGAAGGATTTATTGAGACACTCTAGAGTGAAAAAAAATTCATTTTACTTGGTTATTTGATGCTTCCAGTCAATTAAAAAGCATAAATTCATTTTTGCTATGTATCGTGTTAGTTCATAATCATTGTGCAGGTGTTTCCTATTTTCATTACGAAGTTGTTTCTAAATACCAAGAACTATAGTTACTACAACCTTGTGATCTGGATAAGTCTCTAAGCTTGATGTCAATTTTTGGAATTCATGGAAGGGGTGGTGAAGAAGAGAAGGTTTGAATTCCAGTGAAGATAATTCGCTAAGCTTGATATTAATTTTTATGAGTGTACCTCTTTTCCTCCTTTGTAATGTCCACTTTAGGATATTGATATGTTCTTTGAAACAAATGTTTCCTATTATTTGAATGGATTGGCTCACTAATGAGCATGGGCCGTTTTCCCCTCCACTAGACTTGCATAGGGGAATTCCCCTCTTCTAGCTTGGCATGGCGAGGGCCAGTCCCGCCATCCCCTATTCTGTCTGGCTTTGCCTCAATTCTTGTGTGATCCATGTGATGCATAACACCATTACCTCTACCCTTTTCCATCTTTCAACCGCTGACCACCAATTGGCCTTTGCTTAGCCAACATCGGCTCGACGATGGCTAGGATTGCCACCGGAAACCCCTTTGGCCTTACATGTAGGTTGTCATGTGCACGTTTCAAGGTATGTGCTTTATGTTTGTGCTACCTGACCATCAACTGTCACCGTTATAGACTACATTTGACCATTTGAAACCTCCTCCACCTCTCCTCCATCCTTGAGCACATACTCACATCCTCTACCCCTTTTGTGGGACATCAATGACGCGAAATAACAGCCTTTGGGTGTTGTCTGCGGCCGATTTTGGCATATTGCGGTTGATCAAGTGCTTCTCAGCCCCCAACTTACCTCCATTTAATCTACCCTTGATTTTCGGTCACACCTGCCACTCCGTTTGGCACAACCTTGCTCCTGACGGGTCTAGTGCGCCATTGTCATTCAAAAATTTTGCTACATAGATTTCTGTCACCCCCTATCTTGTCAAGATTCCCCTCGGCGTTCTCTAAATCCTCACGACTTCAAAATCGTAATTTCATGATAGCATGCTTTGAATGTTTAGCAGCATACTAGGATTATGTGATTTAACACTTTGGATGTTAAATATGGATCCAATTGCATGATATAAGAGGGAAAGATAATGAATTATGGTTTATTTGATTATGCATATGACATGCATGTAAGCTATGAGTATGTTTTATGTATGTGAACCATGTGTATGCTAGTGTATATGACTAAGGAATAAGCTGGTAAGCTATTTGATGAATTACTATATGTGATGCTTATGTGTGATGAACATAAGTATGTGTGTTGGACATGCTTGTGTAATAGCTATACGTATGTGTGATGCGTATGTGTAGGTGTGTTAGACTGTAAGTTGTGATGAAGGGGTTTTACATGAATTTTGAGATGGATCTGTATCAATATGCCAGATTTTGGAGGGTGTATCTTTGAGAGCATTGTATGTCAATAATGTATCGGTGTTGTATTTAAGCTCATACATTTGATCCTCTATTGAGAGAATTGTATATTTCTACCCTTCGTCAGCATTATATGATTTTTTACCTCAAGATGGCACTGTATGATTTTATACATATGGCAGTGTAAAAGTTTTGCCCAAAAGTGACAATGTATGATTTTTGCCCTTAGTGGGCAATGTATGGCCCATAGTTGGCACTATATGGATCCTTGAGTGTAGGCGTTTGCCAGCTCAAGTGAGTAGTATCATGTACCTGCTCTTACATGTTTGATCCTATGCTCCATGAGCATAGGTATTCCTTGCCTTCAGAAAAATCTATGACATATAGATGCTCCCCGAAGGTTAAGGTGATGCCCTAGTGGCATTCATTCCCATCAACAGTTGAGCTGAATAAATTGTAATTAGCTTCAATTGTCGATAACATGTGTCACACCTCGGCACTGCCCGACCCGATCCGAACCCGGTCCAGGGGCCGGTCAAGCGCACGGGGGCGACAAGGAGATTGAAAACGATTAGCGGAAGACTTATGCCCTAATCACGGGTGATCTAAAATTTACGGAGTAAACGCACCACTTTAAGCAAGAGTAAATAGGTAGAATCAAAAAGAGTTACTTTAACTCTAAAATAAACCACAATCTCAAACCTACATAATAAATTAATCCATAGCCCACACTAGGCTCCAAAACTATGTCTCAATCAATCTAAATGTATAATGTAGCACAATCCAACATGAGAACTACACTACATAGGTTCTAACATCATAACAAAAATCAACGAAACATGCCACAAAAGAGATCTCCACGTCTACTCCCAAGTCCTCTCCGACCTTTTCTCATAGAAAGGATCTTGTCCATCTGCGTGTCACGCCACGCATCCCCAAAGCAAAAGCACAAGAAAAAGGGGTGAGTATGACAGCTCAATAATGGTTTTTAATATAACTATAATCATCGGAAACACGACAGTATAGTAATATAACGTTTCAGATCAATGATTGACAAGATGTATCATTTTCTGATCACACATGCACAACACCAAAACCTGCATCATAGTGTCTACATCGCATAGTGCAATTTAGCATAATATAAACCCGCATGAGATATATCTCTAACATACATTTCATATCATGCATCAACATCATATAAACCTGCATGAGATGTATCTCTAACATACATTTCAGATCATGCAACCATGAATATAGTATCTCAATCCCAATCTTCAAATCAGGCATTTATAACATATCTCATTCATTCTGCACGACAAACGTGTCCAATTACATGTTACACAAACATGCATAACATACATCATATACATAAATAGAGAATGCCTCCGTCAAGGAGTAAACACAATCATTGCCGCAAGGCTGGACATGGTCCAAATTTCCTAATTGGAAACTTGGGGCATTGCCCGCTTAGGACACAGTCCGAATTCTATAAGAGAAACCAAGATGTATGGGTAGTCAGCCCCTCTGCTCGCTAAGGATAATCCGCATGGGAAATCCAAATTCTCCAAAGGGAACCTAGAGCAGGTCTGTTCGCTAAAGACAATTCTGGCCAAGAATGTCCAAATTCCATGTAGGGAACCTAGAGCAGGGTGTTCGCTAAGGACATCTCTGCGGTGGGGAGAGTCCAAATTCTCGCATAGGGAACCTAGAACACGTGGTAGCCGGTGCACGAAGGCATACCACTCTGGGTGCTCAGTGTCCAGATGTGACTATTCTCAATAAGTAAATCTCAACCGCAACAAGCATACAACTCGTCCTCATATAATCTCATTTTGACGCGACTCAACCCGGGGAGTATTCATGTTCCACATAGGAATTCAAATCGAAAACATGTCCTTTCGGACCAATTAAGTTCCGATTAAGCCAACAACCGATTAATCTGGCACGCAATTTCACAACATTGCATCCAATCGATTAAACTCGGCTAACATTGATAAAGTCTCAATTGGAAATCCGTTTCATGATTCATGCAACATGGTACATACGTGGGCAAGGCATACATGAATCCTAATTCATGATAAGTGCTCTCATCAGCTCCTCATGCATCATTCATAATCATAATACCAAGCCTCATCATAATCATTAACCCCACATGTGTGTGTGTACATGGTAGAAGCACCTCATTCGATGTATATCAACATGCTTTGTAATTAACTCGTCACCACACTACACATGAGCATTAACCTCTAATCATGGATTCTAGCGGAAATCATAGGAGAAGAACCATTAAAATCATAACTCAAGTCAAAACATAACTACATGCTAAACATATGTAAGCTCATTCACCTCATACTTGAGTCAAGGCATAACACTAACATTCACACATAATTTAACCACCTCCTATAATGACATATCAGTCCATTAGTATGTTGTAACTCTACTGAAAACATGCTTAAACCATAGGGAATCAAACACTCATATCTTCAAGATAGCAATTCCAACAATTATATCCAACTACAAGCCATTTCACATAACTTTAAATATACACCACAACTTCTAACCATCAATAGTATGCTCTTCCAGTAGCTTACTTTGGCTCAAAACACTTCACATAAATATAAAAATGATATTTCAGAGTAGAGACATCGAAATAAACAACATACATACAATGGCCAATTTCTGTAGTGTAGCCGTTCGAACGCCAACAAGGCAGATTCGACCTTCTTCTTCCTTTCACATTTTCAAACCGAAACTCCATTGATACAACTTAAAATCTCCATTTAACAACTCAAACGCCATTAAAATTCTATCAAACTTTCCAGAAAGCTAATCTACATCATATTAAGACAAAACCCTAAGAAATCGGGACAAGAAATTAAGATTTACTAATCCCACCATTAGAGCACTAAATCAAGTAAACCCATTCCAAATAAACCATAAAATCGAAATTTTTACCATAGGAAAACTGAGATTTTGAAGACCCATTACCTTATCACTTGATTAGGTTCGGATTTGACATTCACCCTTCTTTAAAACCTTCCAAAAACATAGAGTTTAAGTTAAACTCCATTAAAAATCGATTTAACATTAAAAACCTTAATGAAATCTTAGATCTAGGGTTTGTTAAACATAAAAAACAAATTTTTAGATGTAGGGTTTTAAGTAAAGAAGCAAATCAGTGATTTTAATGCTTGAAATCAAATCAAATCAAAGGGAAAATGATGGATTAAGAATGGATTAGAAGAAAACCTAGGATTTATGCTTGATTAAAGAAAACATACCTTAATCTTCTTCTAATTCGGACCTAATTGGGGAACTAGGCCTTAATCACCCTCTCCCAGCCTATTCCTAAAATGGAAATGGCTCAGCTCTTTCTATTTATAGTAGGGCTTGGGGTATACATAATTAACTAGTGGGGTATGAATAGAACTTTGGGCTAAAAATGGGTATTTTAACCATTTGAGCACTAATTAAACCTGTCAAAATTATAAATTTTTTTATAAAAGCTTGTGTTGATGTCTGGGTTAATTTGGTCAAAAAACCTCAATTTCGCCGGTGGGGCCCACAGGGGGTCCCGCCAAACCCTAATTTTCGGAAAATTAGTGAAAAATTAAAAAAATCCCAAAAATTCAGATTTGACCTAAAAACACTTAAAACTAATAATTATAAAGTTGATTTTAATTAAAACCATAAGAAACACCATTTATTTCTGAAAACCATTGAATTAATCAGAAAAAGTTTAAACTGCACGATAACCGATAAATAATCATTAAAATAAACCGGTTTAAGATTAGGGATCTTACAGCATGTGTATGACTAAATTTGTAAGTTTTTGAGTAAGTTTGTAAGGTTCTGAGTAAGACTATAAATTAAGTTTCCAAGTAAGACTGTAAGTGTAAATTTTTGAGCAAGTTGTAAGTGTAGATTTCTAAGCAAGATTGTAAGTATAAGTTTCTGAGCAAGATTATAAGTGTAAGAATTTGAGAAAGATGGTGTGAGTAAGGCTATAAATGTAAGTGTAAGAATGTTTGGATATGTTTGAACCTAGAATCATAGAATTGTGAAATCTATCCCGTGTGTCATCCAAAATTAGAATTCAATATATTTAGTCACAATCATCATGGGGAACATAAATCAACCAATCATACAACCCTAATTCATTGAAACAAAAAGTGAAAGTCCGGAACTTTTCATGTAGACAAAAACCATAACTACATGAAATCAATATAAATCATCAAAATAAACACGAGCATGCAAATCAGAGAGTGTGCATTACTTACCTCTCAAGTGAATGCTCAAAGACATGAAATCAAAGCAAAAAGGCTCCTTCTTGCACAAATCTTTCGTCAAGACACAAAAACCCTAAGGCACCAACTATCAATATTAGAGAAGAACTAATTCCTCTTACCTTGATTCAAGTTGTTCCTATAACAACTCGGGTTTTTTTAAATTTTGAAAAAAATATTATGTTGGGGCCCATAAGTGAGTGTTGGGCCTAATAGCCATTTTTCATCAATTTAAGTCATTTTGAGCTTGATTCGTTTGATGAAGCTTCAAGTTATTTGTTAGCGTTTAGAGAGACTAACACGTCAAGCTCAAGAACAGGTAAATCGGACATTGGGATAGTAGGCTATGACCTCAAGAAGCGTATCATGGGCATACCCCACTTTATTTTTGAGAGATAAAATACCCTTATGTGGTCTCATCGATACTTATCCAAAGGTACCAAGAATGCGCAAAATCGAGTTTGGGGTGAGGAGATAATGAGGTTTGAAATTTGAGGTTTAAAAAAAATTATTTATTGCATCAGCGCGTTGACGCCACTTGCTAACCTGCTACTGTAGGCCAAACCATGGCTTGCGCAATAGCATGCTAGGCTAGGCTAGGCTGGGCCATGGCTTGCACAATGCAAGCCACCTACGCAATGTGCAAGCCAACCCATGGGTTAGCAATGCTGATGCACCTACTCAGCGATTTTCAACCCTTAGATGTGCATCATGGTTTGCTATATATGGGAAGGGGGGGTTCAATTTGCCCCACACCCCTTCTCCTCTCCTCTCTTCTAATTTTCTCTTGTACTTGTAACTTCAATTTTCCGTTTTAAAGCATTTTTTCGCCCGATTTTGACAATTCAAAAACCAATCCTAGCTAATTCAAGGACACTCTACATCGCGGAGGGTTCCATTTTTTGAGTTAGTCACTCAAGAGGGGGAAAACAATCTGGGGCAAGAGGAGGCTCCATCCGCCACTCACAGGCTAAAAGCGGAAATCTTTCTAGCGCTATGGGAGGCCCCGCCCATCACACATTCGAATAGGAAGTAGAGACTATCCCAGCGCGAGGGGAGGTTCCACACACCGCTCTTAAGTCGGGAACAAGTGAAGGCTTCACCACTGTCCTCTTTTTGGAAGAAATCTAAAGAACGAGGGTAGGTGACTTTAAACTCTAATTCCATGTAATGACTAGAATGTACAATTTCGTAATTCTTTCATAAACGATTATTTCAAAGAAGGCTATTTAGGGACAGGCAAATGCTAAAATAATTGTGTCTTGTACACCTCTTAGTGGGATTTCATCATGATATGAACTTTAATATATTATTATTATTATTATTATTATTATTATTATTATTATTATTATTATTATTATTATTATTATTATTATTATTATTATTATTATTATTATTATTATTTGAATTACATTACAAATGATTTTGATTGGATTTAAATGTAGTTATTTGGTATGAGGCCCAACAACTACTGTCAATTTTAAAGGATCATTATTTGGTATAAACCTATAAACTATCGAAGTTATGACTCATAGATACTGCCTATTGAGGTATGGCGTGCCCATAAAATAGGATATCACTAGAAGTTCTCTTTCATTCTGATCTCGTTGCCCCACGAGCATGGGTATATGTCGCTTCAATATCGGCGGCATTCTATGAATGATGTTTATCCAACTTTGAATTATTTATCCAATTTTGTAAATGATGGTTTATCCAATTTTAAATTCTTTATCGGATTCTACTTACAAACAATTTATCCAATTTTATCGGTTTCTATGAAGGACTATTTTATCTGACTCTTTGTAAAAGAAGTATGTTCGGATATCGTCGACAAGGATACTTTGAGTTATTTTAGGTCGACTTTCTAATATTAATTATATAAATTATTAGAATAATAGTTTATCTATCTTTTTTTATATTTTATATTATAGCATGTTATTAGAATTTAATTCTACTTACTGAGTATAGATATATTCACTCACCCCCAAACGCTGCAGGCATGAACGAAGAAGATGAAGTTTAATGAAGATAGCCCGTATAACTTCAAATGATCTACGTTTTGAATTTATATTGTCAAATTCTTTTGATATGTTTTAAGGGAAAATTATTTAAATAATAATTTAAAAAATAATTACCAAACTAACCCTCTTTGGGAAATATTTCCCAAAGTGGTGTTGGTTTTTGCCATGTAGGCGTCAGCCAAGCGCTGGCACCTGCGTGGCTTTTTTAAAAAAAAAATTAACTAATTTTGTCCTTTGGCACCCATGAATGGAGCTGTTCCTCATCCTCCGACCCCCTGAAGTCCTCTTCTCCTTCCTTCTCCCCTATGGGGCTCACCTCGTGCTGGTCGGCCTCTGCAACGCCACCCGCGGGAGCAGTTTCAACCTCTGGAAGGTCGATGACTGGACCATGGAGTTCAGCCAGATCGTTGTCATGCCCCAGGAGCTGCTCCACTACCTCTGACGAGAAATTCACCAGAGAAGATGTCGAAGACGAAGAACTTGTCCCAGAAGAGGGCGGGGGAGAGCCACCGGGAGGAGTTCCCCTGGCAGAAGTCAGCAGGAAGCAACGGCGCGAGCTCCCAGGAGTCCAATACCGGATTGTAGATCTCCACCGTGAGCCGATCCTCAATGTCGATCAGGCCCCCGTTGAACCGAACCCCGCCCACCACTATGAACTTGAACCCGGCACCATCACCCCCGAAGACACCCACGAGCAGGTTGCAGTAGGAGAAGCGGAGGGGTGGGGTCTTGCGCTAGGAGCACGTGAGAACGGGGGCATAGCTGAAGTGGGAGGTGATGGTGAAGAAGAACCCGCCGGAGCCAGAGAAGGACTGCTCCTGGGTGGGTGAGTGGAAGAGGACCGGGGGGATGTGTGGAAGAGGTCCAACTAACAGCCTCCTCTCCGTTGTTAGTTGCTGGAGACATCTATCCTGCAGAGCATCGACAGCTCCATGAACTTTTAAAAAAAAAATTATGTGATTTCGTCCTTTACGTCCTTTAGAGGACGAAATCAACTTAACGTTTAAAAAAAAGCCACGTAGGCGCCAGCGCTTGTCTAGCGCCTATGTGGCAAAAACCAACACCACTTTGGGAAATATTTTCCAAAGCGGGTTAGTTTGGTAATTATTATTATTTAATTATTACTTAAATAGTTTCCCCTTGTTTTAATTATGTACAATTGAGCTGCTTTGATTTTGTTAGGGCACGTTAAGCCTTGTTCTGTTTGTAAATTTTGTAATTATATAAATTAATGAAAAGTTATTCTCATGTACACAGTTGATCTTCGCCCTTTTTTTTATGAATTGAAGGGATTCTGACTTTTAAGTTATTTTAAAATCAGATCGGTACAATTGGTATCAAAGCCAAGGTTCCACTGCCACAGATAAGTAATTGAGTCTTTTAGCCTAAATAATAATAATAATAATAATATATATATATATATATATATATATATAATTATGATATCTATGTTCAGTTTGGAAGTATAAATATTCTCTTTTGAAATCATGTTTAAATGTCGCCTACTAGTGGTAAGGATGTGTTACCATCTGATAGCTCTACTCGCGTGTTGATACCACACCTCATGGTATTTTAGCAACCAAGGATTCTACATCGATTTTTCTTGATCTGATGATGCAAAAGATGGCTAAGTAGCTCTAAGTATAAGGATATCAAGTAAGTTAGCCCAAGAAAGTAGGAGAAAGCAACTCGAGCAAAAAAGATAACATGTCGAAGCGATTTAAGATGATGAGAATACAAGAAGATCGAAAGGTGTCTAGAACTACTTTTGCCATGATGGGAGAGGCTACTTTCTAGTAGCCTACCATTGAGAGAAACTTCTTTCTAGATAGTGTTAACATCAAGTGGGAGGACTTTCGAGAAGTTTTGTACAATAAGTATTTTCCTCATCATGTCCAGTAGAATAAGGAAAAGGAATTTCATGATCTTCAGCAGGGAGGAATGACGGTTGGCCAATACGAGAACAAGTTCATCCAACTTCAATATTTTGCTCTTCACTCTCATCCTACAGAGTTGAAAAGGCACAAAAATTCATAAGGGATTAAACAATGGTCTACAAAGCATAGTTATAGACTTCCAACCTGCCACTTCTCCTAAAGCGGTGGAATTGGCCTCTATTTTGGAACAAAAACCCAAGGAATTCTTTGCGGAGCGAAGGAACCAAGGCTAGAATAACGACATGAAGCTTGACTATGGTAAACAAAAGTCTTTGTTTAACAATAGTAATGGTAATCACATGTTCCAAAACTGACTAGAGCACAACCTCTAGCTAAGGAAGAGAAGAAATCAGAGAAATGTCTTCTATGTAATCTTTCACCCTAATGAACCTTGCTACTTTTCCAAAGGATACTGGTTTTCATGTGGAGGCTAGGGCATAAAGCTAGGGATCGCTTGAAGTAGAAAAGTCAAGAGGAGTCTAAGCATGAGTAGAAACCCAGGGCTAAGGGTCAAGTTTTTGCAATCGTCGTTAAGGGAGCTCAATCATCAAATGCGTTCATTGAAGGTACTTTCTTTTCAAAATAAGATGATAGTATAAAATTAACTCTCTCATTTTCTATTTCAACTGAGAAAATAAAGTATAATTTAGAGGATTTTACCATTTATTTAATTATTTTTTTGCTCAAAGGTTTTCGCTAAGAAATATTAAAACACTATTTTTTTACGACTAGTGTGATTTTAAGAATAAATTATTCTTATCATTTTTGTAGAAATTTCAAGAATGGAATTTTTTGTAAGGGGAGTAGATTGTGACAAGCCAAAATTTTTTGGAAAAAAATATTACATTTGGGACAATAATCCAATTTTGGGCCCAATAACTATTTTTCTTGAATTTGAGTCATTTTGAGATCGATTTGTTCAATGAAGCTTAAAGGTATTCATTAGGGTTCTAAGAGACTAATGTGTCGAGCTCAAGAACAGGTAAATCAGACATAGGACCATAGGCGATGGCCTTGAGAAGTTTCATGGGGCTCGTCAATACAAGTCCAACGATACCAAAAATGCGCAAAATTGAGTCTGGGGTGAGGAGATATCACAATTTGAAATTTGAGGTTTAAAAAAGATTTATGTATTGCATCAGATATCACTTACTTGCCCACTACTGTGGGCTAGGCAATGCCCTGCACAAGGCATGCCAGGTTATGGCCTACGTAGTTCGCACGCTAGCCCATGGCTTGCATATGGCCTATTGCACAGGCCTACGTCAGCAACACTAACACACCTACTCAACAATTTTCAATGCTTAGATGTGCTCCATGTGGTGCACATCCAACGACCTGGGTTTGTTATAAAAGGAGAAGAGGGGGTTTCAATTCGACTCACACCTTCTCTCCTCTCTTCTGATTTTTGCTCGTCCTCATAACTTAATTCTCCTGTTTTAAAGTCTTTTCTCGCCCGATTTTGACTGTTCAAAAACCGATCCTAGCTAAATCAAGGATGCTTTATGTTGTGGAGGGGTCCATTTTTTGAATTAGTTGCTCTAGAGGGAGGAAACAACCCATGGCAAGAGGAGGCTCCGTTCACCACTCATGGGTCGAAAGCAAAATCGTCTCAGTGCTAGGGGAGGATCAGACCATATTGCATTCAAGCTGGAAGTAGAGAATATCCCAACGTGAGGGGAGGTTCCGCCTTCCGCTCTTAAGCCAGGAACGAGTGAAGGCTTCGCCGTCATCTACTTTTTGGAAGAAATCTAAAGAACGAGGTAGGTGACTTTAAACTCTAATTCCATGCTATGACTTGACCGTACAATTTTGTAATTCTTTCATAAAGGATTATTTCGAAAAAGGTTATTTATTATGGGTTGGACGAATGCTAATATAATAGCTTCTTATACACCTCTTGGTGGGATTTCATCGTGATACAAACTTTAAGATATTATTGTCATTGAAAAACCCACATATGGTACTTCAATGTTAGGGCTTTTTCAAAAGAAAAATGGAGAATTTCGAAGAAACAAGGGAGAAAAAAAAAGTAGCATTAAGAAGAAGAAGAAGAGAGGAGAAGGGGAAGGGGGAGGGTCGGCCAAACAACAGAGAGGGGAGAAGGGCATGCCAAGTGAGGAGAAAGAGGGGGTGAATGGCTAAGTAAGGGAGAGTCCCATGGTGGGCAATCTCCCTCTAATTTGGGACTCTTTCCATCCTTATCCCAAATCCAATAAAATCCACCATATAGAGTCCAAATAAAATCAAAACAAATCCAAATTAAATTAGGCCTTTTCTTTAGCTTGGCACCAAAGCAGGCTGCTGAGCAGGCCGGCGGACCTATTCGGCGTGAGCTGTGCCTAACTTAGGTTCGTGTACACATGTACCTATTTACCAATTCTACCCTAATTAGTTTGAAATAATCTTAAAAAATCGTAGAAAAATCAAGGTTGTTACATTCCTCCTCCTATTTAATGGTTCCTTCCCATCCTAAACTCAAATCCTAATAGGGTGTTTGGTTCTAACTTTTGTTTTGTAGCAACTTCTACAAATTTGATGACATTTTAAATTTCTACTACAATTTTGTAGGTGGCAATTTGACGTTCTTACTTATTTGGCTACTCCTACACTTTCATATGTGTACGGATAGCCAAACACCCCATAAAAGTGAAGCACATTTAGCCATAAATGAACCCAAGGAATGGAACGATTTTTTGTAGCTAACTAAGGATAGCAAAATGGGCTGCTTGATCCTTATCCAAGGTGTTGATCAGTTTTTTTCTTTTAATGAAGTGCTCAACTATTTAGCATCTTTTGGTTTGAAAATATTTTACCAAAACTTCATGCTACCAACAAATAGAAAATGGTTTCTAATGTCAACGATTGGAGCTTGTGCAGCTATCTTAACTGAAAATTGGGACATGGTCCCACTATCAAACATATTAAGAAGTAAGAAAGTTTTATAATTTGTGTACTTTACATTGATTTTTGCTTCTTCCTCTTACAAAGAAACATGTAATATAAGGGGTGAACTAATTTTTAACAAAGTATCATCAACTCAAACATCTCACGTCCAGTCCAGGAACTGATCAGAAAAATTTGAACTCATTCCAAAGCAAGTAACAACACAATAAATAAATAGTTTGATCTATTTCACCAGAATAGCACATTATTTTGAAATAGGTTATTTATTAGGGGTCGAACAAATGCTAAAATAATAGCTTCTTATGCACCTCTTAGTGGGATTTCATCGTGATACAAACTTTAAGATATTATTATATCATTAAAAAACCCACATATGGTACTTCAATGATAGGGCTTTCAAAGATATAGGGTTTTTCAAGGGCTTTCTCAAAAGAAAAATGGAGAATTTCAAAGAAACAAGGGAGAGAAAAAAAGAAGTAGCATGAAGATGAAGATGAAGAAGAAGAAAGGAGAAGGAGAAGGAGAAGGGAGAGGGTCGGCCAAACAAGAGAGAGGGGAGAAGGGCATGCCAAGTGAGGAGAGAGAGGGGAGAAGGGCAATCTCCCTCTGATTTGGGACTCTTTCCATCCTTATCCCAAATCCAATAAAATCCACCGTATAGAGTCCAAATAAAATCAAAACAAATCCAAATTAAATTGGGCCTTTTCTTTAGCTTGGCACCAAAGCAGGCTGCTAAGCATGCCAGCGAACCTATTCGACGTGAGTTGTGCCTAACTCAGGTTTGCATACACATGTACCTATTTACCAAATCTACCCTAATTAGTTTGAAATAATTTCAAAAAATTATAGAAAAATCAAGGTTGTTACATTCCTCTTCCTATTTAATGGTTCCTTCTCATCCTAAATTCAAATCCTAATAGGGTGTTTGGTTCTAACTTTTGTTTTGTAGCAACTTCTACAAATTTGATGACATTTTAAATTTCTACTACAATTTTGTAGGTGGCAATTTGACATTCTTACTTGTTTGGCTACTCCTACACTTTCATGTGTGTACGAATAGCCAAACACCCTATAAAAGTGAAACACATTTAACCATAAATGAACCCAAGGAATGGAATGATTTTTTGTAGCTAACTAAGGATGTTAGCAAAATGGGTTGCTTGATCCATATCCAAGGTGTTGATGAGTTTTTTCTTTTAATGAAGTGCTCAACTATTCAGCATCTTTGGTTTGAAAATATTTCAGAAAACTTCATTCTACCAATGAATAGAAAATGTTTCTTATGTCAACGACTGGAACTTGTGCAGCTGTCTTAACTCAAAATTGGGATATACACATGTACCTATGCCGAGGGACATGGTCCCACCATCAAACATATTAAGAAGTAAGAAAGTTTTATAATTTTTGTACTTTACGTTGATTTTTGCCTCTTCCTCTTACAATGAAACATGTAATACAAGGGGTGAACAAATTTTTTAACAAAGTACCATCAACTCAAACATCTCATGTCCAGTCCAAGAACTGATATGATAATTTTGAACTCATTCCAAAGCAAGTAACAACACAATAAATAAATAGTTTGATCTATTTCACCATAATAGCAGTTTCAAGTGATGGACGTCCTAGTCCCCCTAATTACACATGTTGACATAAGGCATTTGTCCAGCTTGTAGATGAGGTTCCCCTTCTCCACCTCTTATGTCATCTCAAGGTACTTGATCACGCATTGGACTGAAACAATGTTGAAGGCGCTGACAGTGATGGTGATTACATAGGAAAACTTGGCGCATGATTCAAATGCCTCAATTTCACCCGAGAAGTCTAGAAACCTGATCAGGGTCTCCGACTCAGAGGACTCAGAACAGAGCTTCTGTAAGCGGGCACGCTTGCAGAGCAAGGGAAACTGTTCAATGCAGAAGCAAGAACATTATCGTCAAACAGTATTTGATGGGAATCAAGCACAAGACAACAAATTTCAAATCTTTTTTTTAACCTTATGGACTAGATACTTGCTTCCTTTTCAATTGGGTTATGAGGTCGCTTGAGACTTCAGAGGAAACAGGCCTATAATTTAGAAAGCAAAGAAAAATCTATGTTGGCACATACTACGTGAAATTAAAACATGGATATTTTATTTCGCCATTCTCCCATTCTTCATCATATAAACCTCCTTTCGTTTTTACTTTTTACCTGGGTCTGTAAGCAGCCGTTTTGATGAGAATTATAGAGCTTTCTCAAACTAAAATTAGCCCTCGGATACTGAATGTTACATTTCTACAGTTTATTCTCTAAGAACAGTGTTAATGTAGGTAGTCTAATGAGTTAATTCGAACTTTAAGCCCACCCATTGTTTTCCATGCTATTCATGTGTTTGTTTGCAGGCAACTGATTTGGCATCGTTCTTTCAGTTTTTGCACCGCGTCAATATAATTTAAACCTCTACTTATGTCCATATGATTCAATGTGAATTTTAATTAACAAGGATTAAGAATAAATGTTGTTATTGTGGATTTCACCATGTTTACAGCCGCAAAAAATAGAGTAAAGGATACTAACATGGATATGACATGGATCAGACATGTACTACATCAACTTGATCATATGGTTTTATAGACCAAAGGCACAATAGCAATCTAAACTATACTGAACGATGACCATTTTACTTTGATCGTATCAATGAGAGAACTACAAACATAAAAGCACTACACAGATAGAATGTTTGTCAAGAGAAAAGAATGCAGGAACTTAGGATTCAACCTCTTGGATCTTTGGGGAGGCAAACTCATTGTTGTGATCTTGCCATTTCTAGTCAATTACAAGTGATTCAGCATCATCAAAGTCCTTAACCGGATCACCAATTTTTTCTTCTTAGGTTGAAGCACATTGACAAATTTAGGACAAGTTCTCTTACTAGTGGCATCTAATGACCTGCCAAGCTGGGAACAACTGAAACAACATATACATAAAATTAACATACAAAAAGAAAGGTAATCTAATAAATGTATGTCTTATATAAGAACCATACACTGAACTCACAATTTCATCGGCTATGCTGCTCCTCACCTAAAGATAGAAACTACAGCCAGTCAGGACAAGAAAATAGCAATTGCAATTCCAAAAATGCCTTCAAAGACATGCCCACAAATGCATAGGTAATGCCCCTTTGTCATAGATAACAATTGGCAATATCTGAAATTCAGCAAATCAGAATGACTTTATGGCTACCAATATTAAGGAAAATTATGGGAAGACACAGCAAACTACTTCATCAAAAATATGTGTACGTTTTTTATAGAGAAAAAAAAGTTGTGAGCAGGAGATATAAAATAAAGAAAAGGCAGGCACATTTAAGTAAAATTTAAACAAAGGAAGCCAACACCACCTGCTCCTCGAGACCGCATATTGCCTTGTCAAGCCAATGGCTTGATAAGCATTTCTTTTCGTATGTCAAGGAATTGCTTGAAGTGTCAAATCATGATATGCTACCAACATCTTCACCTTGACCTGTATATCTTAATAATTGTCTGCTATAAGAACAATTTGCAGAGGATCCTCGACGTTTTTCTGCGAATTTTTCAACAGAAACTGTACCAGGTCTTGGCAATCCTTCAAAAGTTCCAGTTTTCTCTGAAAGATTGCTCACCAAGAAACATTTCCATAATGTCTGTTTTAGATTTCTGTTGTTCATCTGAAGATCAAATGGCGCCATTACCCACAATAGTATCATTTCCATTCAACGCATTCCCAGACCATGAGCACCTCATCACTCCATTCAGCCACACCTTCGCAGCCCGTGGACCGTGCATCCTGCAGTCCCACAGAGCCCAAAGGGGCTACTCCAGCCATGTATGTTGGAGCCATCAACTTCGGTCCGAAAAGGGTGACGAACCAAAGTACGGTCAGAAATATGAGAAGAAAACTGAAGGAAGTGGAAAGGGAGATACTATTTAGCCACCATCAACATAATCCAATGCCTTAAAGGGAAAGGGTTGAAGCTAATTTAAGCCTGAGAATAATGATTTAAGGATTGAACAACTCGAAGTAATTCATAATGCATCACATTTTGTGATAATGACAAGAGAAGCTCAGGTATTTAAGTGGAACGCAACAGAGACCAAGCCTACAACACTGAAAATGAGAGCAGCAGCGACTGAGTGGAGCCCAACTAGCATTTCAATCCAAACATATGAAAAAGCGTAATTTCCCGTTACATAACTCAAAAAATGAAAAACAACAAAAACAATTAGCCCAAATTTCTCAACACGGGCATTAACATTGAAAATGCAGAAACATGCATGAAATTTCTTCCCCATATCCTGTATACACGCCCCGGACACTACTCTATATAAAAAACCAGGCACAAGATAGCAATAATATTCCTAAGGGGGCCATGCTCTAAGAAGAGAAAGAACACAATTTTGGAGGGGGAAAAGTCATGGGAGGAAGATTGAGAGCAAGAAGACTGAAGGAAACAAAAGTACATCAACGCCTATTAATAATCCCTGACTCGTTATGCTCTTAAGAATGTGTTAAAGCTACAACAAATTAGCTTCAATAAGATTTATGCTTGATTAATGGAAAAGATAGTGGGTTTTTATGATTTAGGCCAGCTAAGCTAATTATATTTGTGCAAGTAAGTTTTAATGGCTTAAGAACCTTTTTGAGACCCAATAAAAGCAAGGGGGGAGAGTTGGTTAAGGTTTGAATACATAGGATGAGAAATCAGCTAAAAAGGAATACATTGGAGGTTATGCCAGCATGCTAGTTAGGGTTGGGAATCAGGTTGGGTCAGGTCAAATTGGGTTGGGTTGGCCTTGACTCGCATTAAAATCGGGTCATGACCTGACCCTATTTTTAAATCGGGTCAAAATTTCAAACTCTAACCCTACTTGAATTGGGTCGGGTCAGGTATGTGGATAACCCTATTTTTTTTCCTCAATTTTTTTATTAGACTTATATTATATACCTTCTTTTTGCAAATGCCAAACATAAAAAAAATTAAATATATTACAACATTAATTTATAATGTTTGGTTCTTTGGCTGATTTGTGGCTGACACATTTTTTTAGTAGCCATTAACAAAGACCTT
Organism: Saururus chinensis; assembly: GCA_035235625.1. Classification (NCBI taxonomy): domain Eukaryota; kingdom Viridiplantae; phylum Streptophyta; class Magnoliopsida; order Piperales; family Saururaceae; genus Saururus; species Saururus chinensis. The sequence goes on from CP141141.1 coordinate 3,709,968, forward strand.
AGAGGTGTAGTGTTATTTTTCTTCCATTATGAGAGAAAGATAACACAACAAACCTTCAACGTTTATTTATTCATGATCAACTCAATTGACTTTCAAAAACTCACATACAAATGCAAAATAGATTAAACATTATTTCTTTGATGGTCAGAGAGGATCATGCAATTTAGCATGTCTTAATTCTAAAATTCTAGTAACTACTTTTCTATGGCTACTCGTAGCCCTACCCTCCTCAGCAACCAGTGACACTTGGTTACAATTTTCTTCCTCCAAAAACTATCCCTCGTCAAATTTTATTATCCACCTATCTGGTTGCATGTTCCTAACATGCTCCCTATTATAATTATCAAGCCTTTTCACAGAGCTGATTCTAGTGTGTGATATGTCCTTCTGAAGGAGAGATGATGATTAATGAATACAACAAAATATGATATATTTTTATTCCATTCACCACACCCAAAAGAACAACAAAAAAGAAATTAAACTATATAGAAATTAACCACACTTTAAAGATACCATCTTTTGTTATCCTAAAATAAATGTTTATCACAAAGCAAAAATATATGTGATCACACCTATGCTCCAAATATCTTATTTATGCTCAAATTTGTGTTTAAACACCTCTAGTTCAACATAATATGACTAAACAAACACCCTAATAATAGTATAAATAAGTCCAATAGACCAACACCATAATAATAGGTTTTTATTATTATTTATAGTCGGGTTGGCTGGGTTATATAGGTCGGGTTCAACCTAACCCTAAATTCAAAATGGGTCAAGAGCCTAAACTCTGACCCTGACCTTACTTGTAGTTGGATCGGATGCCGGGTTAGGCGGGTTAGTCTCAGGTCAGGTAAACGGGTCGGGTTAGATTTTCCCAGCCCTAATACTAGTTGACCTGTGGATTGAGTTATTGATAGAGACCAAAACATAAAATAAAAAAGAGATGGAAGTGAAAATGATAGAGAACTTCTTGGAGTTGATTCCAAGGGATGAATAAAGACTAAGAAAATACGGTGGATAATGAGGATTGTGGACCTAGTTGACAACCACCCATTGGCGAATCAACGACAAGGTGGCAATGCAGGCCAACATGCCCATCGACCTATCGACGGATGAGTCGATAGTGAACAGTGGACTGAATTAACGGCTAAGCTTGTGCATATGATAAAGTGCAATAACCTAATATATTTTAGAGAATGGAGAATGTGTAAATGTGTGTAAATAGAGAGAGAGACACACACACGGTAATTAAATGACTAAATAACCTTGGAGAAAAAGGGGAAGATGGGTTTCCTAGATAAAAGGGGACTCATGTCATAGGGGTGATTTGTGACTAAAATAAATGTGACAAAAACTTTGGTGATGAGAACCAAGGTTTCCTCCAATTATTATGAGGATCAAGGATGAAACAATGGTACGAAGTATTCACCAAAAGTGGTCTTTGCTTACGGTAATGGGGGAGTGCTTTCTGCTTTTGGTTGTCCATGAAAACCATCCATGTTTAAAGGATCATTAGCCATGGTGCTGCGACTCTTACCAAGGGGTCAAATGGACAGTGTAGTCCACGGCCAAGAGCTGCCAGCCTTCAAAGGGCCATAGTGGGCATGAAAGAGGAAGTCTTAGGCACATCATGGGGGCTTGTGATTCCTAGTACCAATGTCCAACACAGTAGCGTCATTACCTTTATTTTTGGCATAAATATTTGGCTGATAGTCAAGAGGGTATGTGGGACTCTTGAGACAAGAGTTCGATGATATTGAGAGGATAGTTATGTGAGGCTCTCATTGGAGAGTTGTAGTATCTTTTTGGAGAAGACAAAACAAGTAATGATATTGCTTAATAAACTGTAAAAAGAGATCATCCTAGCATGACGGACTGATACTATATTTATAATTTTTTTCTTATTTATAGTTTCTTATATATTTTTATATTTTTATATATATAAATATACTTAGACATCCTAGTAGAGCAAGTTCTTCTACATAAGGGTAGAAATGGACTAACCACCGTTCGTGTGAGGATAACACAACATCGTAGGTTATTACTTTTTATTGTTCTAGACTATGTAATAACACGCATATGGTGCCAATTTATGTTATACTATACTATTGTAGATAATTGTGTAATTTGCACTTGGCTCATTCATGCCCTAGTTTATGCTCTATTTCACCGACATTACTAAGGAGAATAAGTAGTTTACTATTTATTTATTTTTTATAAAATGATGATCATGACCTAGGATTTAGTATAATTGATGTTTTGGTTTCTGATTTAAAGAAAGATAATTGTTTATACAATTTTTTGCACTCCATCAGACTGGTAACTAAAATCATAAATCCTGAATTGTGACATGTCGAGTGTGTGTTTTCAAATAGAAAGGGTCTACCGTGATTTGACGGCTTCCAACTTAAATCAAGCATTAAGCACGTATTTTAGGGCACAAGGCAATTGACTTGTCCCAATACAATTTCACACGGAAACTGAAATGGAGGACCTAAATGCAATGGGTTGAACAGCCCCATGGTCCAAGCATTCAATTTGCTTCTTCCTATAGGAGCCAACAGATATCTAGGGCAGTGAACTGGCACATGGGAAGTTTTTTTCATATTCCTTTTAACAATGAGCCTAGTCACGTAAAATATGCATAGGAGCCGTTGATATTTTAAGTTAATAGCGCATATGCTAATGCATATTAGTGTAAGTGATACATACGCATGTTCACTTACACTAACTTGTGTTAGCATAAGCGCCGTCGATTTGTTGGATGAACGGCTCCTATACATACCTTAAGGTGGGCTCATGATCAAATTAGAAACATAAAAAACTCTTCCTAAATTCTAATGGTAAACTAGGCATCCCTTTCAAACAGTAGACTGACTTCAAATGTTGGTTGAATGACCTTTACATTTTTTTGCATTCCGTAAGTGGTCGATTTTTGTCATGGCCCCACTACCCTATTGGGCTGGCCCCGATCGAGCCCTAATGGGAGTGGACCCGACCAGGCCAGCTCTCTCCAGAGGCTAGGCCGGGCAAGGCCCGTTCATCCAACAGATGATGCTGGCCCGTGGATAGCTTGCACAAATGCCATCTTTATGCGCCAACCGCTATGGGGTAACGCAAGCAACCATGGATCTGCCCACCTGCCATTAAATCTCTGTCTTTCTAACACAGGTATATTAATTTTTTCTTTATATAGAGCGAGATTTCTAACCATAAAATGAAATTTGTAACTTGCCTCACACACACAAACACACATATATATACGTGTATAATACATATATATATATATATGAGTTTACACATTTATTTTAGTTTTATACTGATTTAATAGAAACTGATAATTATGGTCCAATATCTTTAGGTTACTTGCCGTTATTCATCATTTGCAAATGTTAAAAAATTTACAGAAATTTCTACCAAGGGACAAATTTGCTAACATCAACCATCTTATAAAATGATGGCGTGATTGCTTGCTCCTATCAAATAATGAATAAAACCTAAAAAATATAAACAAAGAAGATGCATAGGTGCAAGTTTTTCGGAGGGTTCAAGTGCAAGGTTGCTGATACCGGAGACATGGTCAGCCTATCTTCTTCTAGAGATGGGAAAAACATGCAATACATTCACATTGCAGCTATCCAAGAAAAACGTCTTATGGAGATATTCATTATACTTGTTTTTTAGTTAATGAGAAGTTTTTAAGTCCTTAGGACTCCGCTAAAGGGACACATCACCGAGCAACCGTCTCTTGGAGGGAAGTATTTTTTTATGTTATTTACTGACAATAAGTCTAGTGTAAGTTACGCATGGAAACCCTTTATTCATGAGATCGACTTAGCACGTACTAGACATATTATTGTTAGCGTTACTGACTCTCAAGTATACTGGTACATGTGTGGTTGATCTTAAATATAAAGAGCTATTATTTGCAGCTTACGCTAGGCTCATTGTCAGTAGAAGAGTATGAAAATCGCTTCCCTCTTGGATAGCATGATGTCTAATTACTAATTTCTTCATGCATGTACATTAGTACCCATTTATTATAGACATGGGGACACATTGGTTATGCTGGATAAAATCATGTAGTTGACCAAAGTCTAGGTTATAATCCGTTGGCTAACAAAGTAGAATTTCAAACTTAGTACCTTCCATCTTAAGGTGTTGTCATAAGAAGAGTTTTTTATGCTCCCTTCTAACAACGAGCCCCGTCTAATGAATACATGAGAACCCTTGATAATTGAGATCAGCGGCTCACACATTAGCACCAAAATCGTGCTAATGTGTACGTTGTTGATCTCATAGATGAAAGGCTCCCATGTATGCTTTACGTTGGGCTCATTGTCAAAGTAAGGCATTAAAAATGCTTATAAGTTAATTTTTAAACCTTGCATTGGACCTTGGGCATTACCTAAGCTCACTAGGCTGGAGAGATCAAGGGGTTGGGGATATTCAAAGACTCGGTCTCCTCCCCAACCACGGTGGCCTAAATTAGTTGCCAATTGGGATAGGTTTATATGCTGAACACCCTTTTTAAATTTGTGATAGTGATATACATTGAAAAAACTTTCCCTAGTGGCAAGTGGGCCGTCAAATCATGGTTATGTAGCTAAGGCATCCTTTCTTATTTACATTTAGCAAATTTGTCGAGCAAAACCGTTCAATTATACTTTGTTTGGATGAAACATATAGATCTTACACAAGAATTTGGACTTGTAAATTCTGCCCAATCAGTAGTACCATGTTAAGGGTTTTGTTAGACAAATTCCTTAGTTTTCCTTCTAAATCATGGTTTATATCTACTTAAAATTAGCAAATTTCACAATCTTCCTTTTATCGTCCCACCCAACCGTTAGACACAACAGCTTTTCAGTTTAAAAACTACAAAAAGGCTAGTGGCCAAGTCCCATTCAGATTCCAAGCAGTGAAGTCGAGTTCATGCAATGTATCTGGATCAGAGATATCTTGTACGAAAACTGGCACCTGGATTGACAGTCAATGCAATCTCACCACCCTGCCAAATTAAAACAACAAGAAAGCAGAGGAAGAAGAGAATAACAACAATAGGAGAAGAAGATTGAGCCTTTTTTTCATTAAAAAAAAAAGTGGGAAAACAATGAAAAGTCAGACCGAGGCAGGCCCCGATGGGGTCAGGAGCTTCCTCCCCGTAGACCCAGTTGCAGCCATGATGGACCGACCCAGCCTCCATGCATGGATGCATACATCCCCCCGCCTACCTTATACGCGGTTGGTTATAAATTTGATTAATCGATAACCATCTCAACATCCGTTCTCCTGCCCAAATTAAACATAATGTAAAAAAAAAGTCATTTTATTGATCAACCCGTAATTCTACTGCAAAAATCTGCATAAAAATGGATCCTTTTATGGGTCAATCAGATCCATCATCTTGGATTCATTCTTAGTTGTATCAGGGGAGAGACGAGAGAGAGAGAGAGAGAGAGAGAGAGAGAGAGAGAGAGAGAGAGAGAGAGAGAGAGAGAAGGAGAGAGGGAGGGAAGGCAGGGCCAGGGGAGAGGGAGACATTTACCATCTTTCTCACCTTTTGGAGAAAGACTTCACCTTTGACCACTCTCTCCTCCTCCTACTTTCCTACCCATCAAGGCCCATGTCTTGATTTCAATCCAATTTTATGATTCTCGTCTTCCCGGATCCGTATCTTGCTTCTTCCCAATATGGGTATCTGTCTCTCCACCACCAAGGTCAGTGGTTCTTCCAGCAGGTGCAAGGAACCAGTCAAGGGGGAGCAGCATCAGCACAAGAGACCCAATGAGGGTGGCCGCAAGAATCGGGCCAATCAGGTTGATACCAAGCAGCAGAAGCGCGACGGGAAGGAGAAGGGGCGGGCTCGGCGGGCCGGTGGGGTGGTGCCTTGTGGGAAGAGGACGAATTTTGGATATGACAAGGATTTCGGCGACAAGTATACGCTTGGAAAGCTGCTTGGGCATGGGCAGTTCGGCTACACCTACGTTGCTACCGACAGGAACACCGGCGGCCGCGTTGCTGTGAAAAGGATAGACAAGAGTAAGGTATTTCAGTTTTTTCCTCTTTAACGTTTCACAGTTGGGAATTGGGTACAGTTTCTGGTGTGCTTGTGGGGTTGAATAAATGAGCAATCCAACCCATCTTTATTAGTTGATGCTATTACGGCAATGACTTTTTTTATTTTATTTTAGTTAAGTTTATAGGTAAATTGGGCTTATGGGTGGGTTAGGGTGCAGTTTGAGCGCTCGTTTTGCTAATTTCATTTAATGCGGTTTATGATTTTTTTTTAATCTAGAAATGTGGACGTTTATTCAAGTTGATATCATCACGCTGGATTTTTGCTTTCTCAAATTTGGAAACCTTTTTGTTGATCATTTTGTATTTTTATGCAATGGTGGCCATTAATGGGAATCCTCTGTTTCTGCATTTATGTTTTGATTGAAATTTGTCTGATTGCGTTTCTTAAAATTGTGGAGTTCACTTGCTTAATTCCTCCTTTGGTACCTTACTTTTCTGTCTCTAAATTGTAGCTATCCTTCTATCTGTTTGGTATCATTTTCCATTTCTTCTCCAATTTCTCTTAATATTGAGAATTTTTTTTCCATTTAGCAATTTTATTGGATTCTACCAGTTAGCTTTCTTTTGCTAATTGTAAACTTTAACTCCTATCCTTGGCCAGATTTAAGAGTTTCAATATCTACTGTTTTGTTATCTATTATTAGTTTAGTGTTGTATTTATTATCAGTCTGATTTGGCCGCTATAAGTATTCTTGTTCTTCGTAAGGAGGTTGTCTCAGTGATGCAGTGTTCGTCCTTATTTTAGAATGATATTTATAAAATGCCTTGCTTTCCAACTGTCTGCAATTGAATTTTTTCATGTGAAAGCCATCTATGTTCCTCGATCTACTTAATGGAATAAAAAAAATGCACGAAACTCCATCTTTGAATCAGCCTACTATTTGGCCCATATGAGGGCCATGATTACGGTGAATAGATTTGTTTTTCACCTTTATATTGGCTTCATGAAAATGACATTTTTTTTTTATATCGCCTAACATTGCATCAAATATATTAATCAATTTTACTTTTAGTTAATAATTGCTCAGCGAGCTAAGACTGCCTTTTCTACTGAAAGTTAAAGTTACAATTTGTATGATATTGAAGAAGTTAAAATATATTTTGCATTATATTGGTCAAGCAAATAAAATCTCAGACTTTCAGTTTATTTTTTAACTAAATAGCATCAGTTGCTTTCAATAGTCTTAATTTTATTATTCATTATGTGGAATTTATCTGATAATTTTGTATTTTTTTTTCTTCTCTGCTGGGAAGGTCACCTTCTTTTCATTAGGAAAATTTTTGGATAACGAGAATTAGCAGTTGCTCTTAACTGACCTCTTCAAATACTGAGTTTTGTCTTATAATAAATGTGAACAAGTTGATACTTATTCATTCATGCTTTCATTTCACAATGTCGTTAGACATATAGAAGCATGTCGTAAATTATTCACCAGAGCAAAGATATTTCCACTCACCAAGTACAGTTTGGCTGTTGTCTGAAGATGTTAATCATTGTATGTGTCAAATTAATGGATTCAAGGTATGTACCATCAAGCAATATTGTTAAGGAGAGGAAGCAATACCAGGTGCTTTGCTCTTTTATAGCACTTGAGGATTTATGCCCACCTTGGAGAACACCTGAGCTAGTAACATATATAAACAAAAATATGTATATTTTTTCACTGTTGGAGTGTGTTTCTCATGCTTAGGCAGCCTATTGGAGCTGCAACTAAGCAAGTCCCTTTACCATTTGGAAACTTGGTTTGCTGAAGAGTCATGGAAAGCTTTTTCTTTCTAATTTTGCATGGTCATGCATTGAGGATGTGTGAGGCATCGCCTTAACAACACTGCTGTCAACAGATAACCTTTTACTTAATAATTCTTATCCTTGTTTTTCCTTGAAAACATAACTTACAGTTGCTCCTTTAACAAATTGTTATTTGATTATGGCAGATGATTCTTCCCATTGCAGTTGATGATGTTAAGCGAGAAGTCAAGATACTTAAAGCTCTGACAGGCCACGAAAATGTGGTTCAGTTTCATAATGCCTTTGAGGATGAATCTTACGTATTTATAGTTATGGAGTAAGATCTGTTTATTTAAGCTGTTTGGTTTACTTTCTTAGTTTTATAATTTTTTAATTAAAAATTTGATATATTATTCGGAAGTTTTATTTACAAATTGAATTATGGGATCTTGATTTTTGGTTTATACTTTATATATTTGGGCTACTGTTGATCTTGAAACACATGATGAAATTGTTAAAGTTTTGTCTGGTCTTATTTGTTTTTCCCCTTCCACTGCAGGTTATGTGAGGGTGGGGAACTCCTTGATCGGATTCTGTCCAAGTAAGTGCCATAGAATTAAATTTCTTCTTTATTTCAGCCTGGGATGTTGCCTTTATGCACTTAAACGTCACATTATTTCATGGTTTGATAGTTCAACTGCATAAAGCCTTAAAAAGAATACTTTTGGCAAACTCTTTTCTTCATTATCAGAAGTCGAACCATACATGTGGCTTACCTGTCTCTATGATTTGCTTGCTGGGTAAAACTAGATGGTGTTATATGGTGTCTTTAGGGCATAGGTTTTGTCTAAATGCTTTGCAAGTGTTCTGTTCACGAATTATAGCTTAAGGCATATGACTCATGCAATGTTCCCACTGTGAGGTGCATGCACCACGTGAGTTTATCTTATCACTATGGTCATTGTCATTATCACCATCACTACATGATATTTAACTGGAGTCAGCAACATGGATCCTACTTTGCCGCCTTCTTTATTAGGGGTGTTGATTAGCTGTATCACATTATGTTTAGCAAAAGTCTCTTGTATAAACATTTGAAGCAGGGTTGTAAACTGGTGAACATGTACAAGGGCATCATTACTGTCTGTGTCCATCTGCTGAGCAGTGGACAATTCTTAACTCTATCAGCCTCAGGCTGTCCAGGCAGGCAGATGCATAGACAAAGTAATTCAATGTAAAATTAGATTTAAATTTAAAAAGGTTCTTATCTAATTTTTAAACCCAAAATTAATTAAAATCATTAAAAAAGGCAAGATATATTAGAAAAGTATCAGTAGACTAAAGTACAGGTGAAAATTCTTTTTAACTGTAAAGGTTACCATGAATAGTTAGTAGTATTATAAAAAAATATTAAAAAGTGGAGGACATGGCTTAGTGGATGGATGGAATCATGTCCACAGCTGTCCACTAAGGAAAGGGGACAGAAATGTGTGTTTCTGGTAAAAGGACATGAATGTGGAGGTCAAGGGGACAAACAGTGTCACCTTACACCCTTAATTTCAAATGCTTTATGTTTTTTTTTGTTACATTGTCTCACTTATCTCTGACCCTATATAACCTTATATTACATCTTTCTCTTTTTCATGAGTATTCTTACCTTAATTTTATATTTAAATCATCAGTATCGTTTAGCTCTCACATTTTATAGCATTTTCTTAGTCACAGTTTACTAGAAAAGATACTATATATGTTCGTGTGTTTGTGTTTATATTATTAAAAAAAGGGATGTAAGCTTAAGCTTCGTATTCAATCTATCTTTCTAAAATTTCCCCCTTGACACCTCATTCTTCTCTTTTATTAATTTTTTTAGTTTTTTTTTCTGTTCTGAGGAGCACCTTAATCCTTCAAATAGTGCCTATATGAGCTAGAAAATTCTGGATCAAAACTTCTATTATTTCTAATCAAAACTTCAAGCTTGTCGGTTAATTTGTATCTTTTCTGTTTTTGAGCCCATTGATGCCAGGGTCTTCTGTTGATGCCTTTGCATGTAAGCAATCTGTTATATCTACGTTAATTTTGTGCAGTATTTACTGGGAGGATGGTGACAGAATAAACTATTTAGTCATGCTTTTGATCTACAATTATTGTTGGATGCCACTTTTTCATAGCTTGAAAATATAGTGAGTTAATCTCCTCTGCCTTTCTGTATATTTAGAAAAGATAGTCGTTATACTGAGAAAGATGCTGCAGTAGTGGTTCGGCAAATGCTTAAAGTGGCTGCTCAGTGTCATCTACATGGTTTGGTGCACCGTGATATGAAACCTGAGGTAGATTTTTTATCACCCAATGTACATAAGTTTATTTTATCCCCATCATATTTCTCATTTTAAATGATGATGAATTCTTTATAACATTGCTCAGAATTTTCTTTTCAAGTCAACAAAAGAGGACTCCCCTCTTAAGGCCACAGATTTTGGCCTATCAGATTTTATAAGGCCAGGTTAGCAAATAAATTTGTTCTTTTTTCTGTTGTTTCCAATTTGTATAAATACTATGTATTAAAAATACAGTTTTTAGTTAATCAAGTATATGTGTGAAGGTGCATTGGTGCTAAAATCGATAGTATGTGTAATATTGACCAACAAGTCTAATAGTGCTCTTGTCCTGCTATACGTTAACCATTGCATACCTAAACCTAGTTAAACATTATATTTTTTCCAGAAAATAGATATTAAGATAATCAAGTATCTGTGTGAAGGTGCATTGGCGCTAAAATCCATAGTATGTGTAGTATTGACCAACAAGTCTAATATTGCTCTAGTCCTGCTATACATTAACCATTGCATACCTAAACCTAGTTAAACGTTATATTTTTCCCAGACAATAGATATTGAGATAAACTATGATGCAGGGAAAAGGTTTCCAGATATTGTTGGCAGTGCATACTATGTTGCACCAGAGGTGCTTAAACGCAAATCTGGGCCCGAATCAGATGTTTGGAGCATAGGTGTGATCACATATATTTTGCTTTGTGGTAGGCGTCCATTTTGGGATAAAACAGAGGATGGTATCTTCAGGGAGGTATAATTTCTAGTAGTTTACTTTCTTTTTTGTTCTTCTTTTGGGTGTGGTTATCGAAATGAAAATACGTCATGTTCTGTTGTATCCTTTGCATCATTTACTTTTCCAAAGGGATTTTGAGTTATTTTTCTTTGATGTATGTATGTATGCATGTATGTATATATATATATACATATATATGAAGTTAATATGTGTAGTGCATCGGCGTGTGTACGACTCATCATGCACAGTTGGATTGAGATCCAAGTCCAACAGCATGTGTTTATCACGGGGCAGGCGAGCAGATCCAGACCTGCCTGCCCCATGAGTAACATTCGTTAGTGCAGCCCGAAAGCGCTCGGTACACAACACATATAAGAGGGACTCTTTACACACACACACACGAACGCGCATGCACACACACACTTGTGTTTTGTATCATTCAGTATTAAAAGGTGTAATGTATTACTAGATGATGAAATTTATGTTTATTGGAGAGAGAATTATCTCCTTTTTATATTCACTTGGCAGGTACTAAGGAAGAAGCCAGATTTTCATCGGAAACCATGGCCAAGCATCAGTAATAGTGGCAAGGACTTTGTTACAAAGTTACTGGTGAAAGATCCTCGTGCAAGACTTACTGCAGCTCAAGCCCTCTGTATGTACCTTTTTTTTCTTGGCAGAATATCATGTCTTTAACCTGCTTTTCGTTTAGTAGAAGCTATTATGACTTTAATACTTGCATTTTAGTTAAAAAATCTTATTATTGTCGTTCCCTATCTGTGAATTTTTGTTTTTGGAAATTTGCTAAGTGCTTTATATGATTTATAAATACTGGTTCATAAAATGTAGCCCTATATTTGGGCATCTTTTGTACATCTTTCTTTAAATTATCACTGTTCTTCGAATTCCTTTATAGTTTCAGGAAAGTGTGAGTCTTAGCTCTTTTGCCTAGAACAATAACAGCTCTTATTACTGAATGCTAAGTACTGTGACAAAGGTCTTGCAAAAAAAAAAAGAATACTGTGATGTAGGTCCTATCAAAGTTTAGGAAATTATCTAATAAAAGTGTGAGTTGAGCTATAAACTTACCTGATAATCATTACTGAATAAGTACTTGAAAATTACTCATAGCTTGAAGCTCTCTTTTGAAGCTGGTGCATGCAACTGAAATACAATAATGCCCATGTGCAGGGTAACAACAAGAATGACCAACAAAACTAGTATTTGATTTCAGGATATTTTCTATCTTCTTCCATATGGTGGCCTTCATCCTCAGTGCATTTGGAAGTAGTTAATGTTTTTTTTCTGAGAATTGTTTATTTCTCGTTCCCATTTCCAGCACATCCATGGGTTAGAGAAGGTGGAGATGCATCAGAAATTCCATTGGATATATCTGTTCTATCAAACATGCGTCAGTTTGTGAAGTATAGCCGGATGAAGCAATTTGCACTCAGGGTAAAAAAGGGAACTTGTTTTGGTTGAAAACATTTTTGTTCTCAACTTTATATGTGAGTTCCACTTAAAATTTTTCCAAGTTATACAAGATTGTCATGTGTTATGCAGGCATTGGCGAGCACCTTGAATAAAGAAGAATTATCAGATATACGTGACCAGTTTGATGCAATTGACACGGACGGAAATGGTGTTATAAGCCTGGAAGAAATGAGACAAGTATGCCTTTTCTGATTAAAATGTCCCAACATTCTTTCACTGTTGTAGTTACTATCTTTAAAATGTTGAATTTGGCCTAGTCATATCTGTAGATAATACCTTTAAGATGTTGAATTTGGCCTTTCAAGTTTGAATTTAACTAGGTCATGTTTTTTATACGTATATTTCTTTCTTTTTTTTTTGGTCATTGAATTTTTGTATTCATTTTGGTATGCTTGTGCTTGTTATGTGCAGGCTCTTGAGAAAGATCTTCCATGGAAATTAAAGGAATCACGTGTTATGGAAATTCTACAAGCGGTATGATATGTTTCTTGAATTTAATTTCCGTTGCATGAACATCATTTTGTTCATGGTGCCTGCCCTACTTAACTTGTTGCCATGAGAAGGGTATGCTTAAAATGTATTTTGGTGACACCCACTTACTACTATTCTCCTTTGATAAGAAAATAGAAGTAACAGCCATCAAAAGTTGGAGGGCTTTCTGCAAATGAAAAAGGGTCCATAATTTTTTACAAAGCTGTTTCTTCCCGATTTACATGTTTAGTATGTACTTTGGCAGATGGACAGCAACACGGATGGACTTGTAGACTTCTCTGAGTTTGTTGCTGCAACTTTTCATGTGCATCAGCTGGAAGAACATGATTCAAATAAGTGGCAGTTACTCTCTCAGGCTGCTTTTGAAACATTTGATGTGGATAGAGATGGATTTATCACACCAGAGGAACTCAGAATGGTACTTTTTCTTTGCTGACAACTAAGAATGGTGCTTTTATTTTGCTGACAACTTAGAATGGTACTTTTTTTGCTGACAACTCAGAATGGTACTTCCTAGATCAAATAATCCTCCCTCCATCCATATTAAGTATCCATTTTGGTTTTTTAAAATGAACTTAGAGTAATTATCTAGTCAAGCTGTCCAATTTTTTTTTGGTTCCAAGAAACTATGCCCAACCATCGTTGAGTTGGTTGTATCTCTTTTGCCTAATTAAGTTTGAAAACAAGGCTACTTGAGATTACTAATTTGACAAGGTGGTGTCCCTTGGTAATTTATGTGATCATAAAATTATGTAAAGAAATTGAATTTTTTTAATTGCCTTTTTCTTCCAGCAAACTGGTTTGAAGGGCTCTGTTGAACCACTTCTTGAGGAAGCTGATATTGACAAAGATGGACGGATAAGCTTGATCGAGTTCCGCAGACTGTTGAGAACTGCCAGCATGGGCTCTCGAAATCTTCCAAGCCCCTCTGGTGTTCAACATGCTCGCAAGTTGTGAACTGAGTATTAGGAAATGGTATGGAGAAAAGATAATAATGTTTAGTTGGCAAACAAGCGTATCAACAAGTTCGGCTAGAAGTTGATCCAATGAGCCTCCTGGTTGTTTGCTTGTTTGAATGAAAAGCTTTCCTCAAATTTTTGAGCTTTTTACCATTAAACACATTGATGTACACTCTGCATCACTGTGCAATAGAGAAATTGTCAATATGTTTAGATGTATCGTATTTATCGGTTTTTTCTGTTCCACATTGTTGTATCATTTGTGCTGTGTTGTCGCAAAAAACAGACACAACATACTGGAACGTTTTATGGAGGGGATGCCCAAATATGTATTCCTAGTTGTGTATTACCAAAAGTGTGAATAAGTGCACTTACAGTCTTTTGCTTGAGCACTTTCAAATGTGACAATCTGCATGTACAACCATACTAACACTCTCCTGTATGCGCAAGCATTGACCAAGCGAGGTGAAGACGCATATTGAAGGCACGCACCCGCCACATTCAGTTGGACTAGAACCTAGAACCTTAGGGTATTTTTGGCACAAATGGAACTGTCGCTTTGATACCGTGTTAATCACTTCTTCTAAACGTAAAATTTGTTGAGGAAGGGAGGGACTTGTTTATATTAACAAATATGCTTGTGAATGGATCCTCCCCATTTGCCAAAAAGAAAAGAAAAAATGGTTTGTGATTGTCAACTTTTCTTGTTAAAAGCATTTATGCAAATTCCATCTACTGCACGCGTAGAACGTAACTTTGCCATCGGGTTGGGTTTAGGTTTGGTAAAAGCCCCAAATCAAATACCATTTAGAAGCCCTAGCCATACCCTAATCGAACACGTCTCAGTATCGGTTTGAGTTTGATTTAGATTAGGTTGGGTCAAATCAGATCACGTTTATGTTATTTTCAACTCAGTTTTTTCACTCTAAAAATGAACTATATCTTGTAATCATAATATTATATAAAACAAATTTGTGTATTATAGAACTTTCAAATTTTAACTATTTGGCCCATATTTTATATCATTAATCCTATTTTGCCCTTAATTGACTTATCTTAATCCACATAAAGCCAAAGATATTATAATCTTAGTACATATTTTTTAGGTTATGTTGATTTTAACTTTATAATATTATATTTTGTACTCCCAAACTCAGATCAATGCATTCTTAGTATCATTAAAAAAAAAAATCGACGAGCTCTATCAAATGAGATCCCACATAATTATGTTTTCTCAAATTTTTTTGCAGACCCCATGTATAAAACACACTTCTCAATAATTTTTTTATATTTTTGCATATATTGCACATCTTGGGGTTTGCATATTTTTAATGCTTTTGGAAAATCCTTAAAGAGCTCTATCAAATCAGACCTGCAACTAAACTGGTCCTTAATATAAATAACGTGATTGATGACACAATCTATTGACACCATTGTATTCACTGGCCTATCACATATTATTCAGCCTATGATATTTGAATTCACAATTGCCTACTTCGAGTGTATATGGGATAATATAGAGCTTGTATATATAATTAATTATCATTGTGATCCTCAAAGCAATGTATTGTAAATATAGCATGAAAGGGAGACCAAAGTTCAACATATATTTTATTTTTAATTTATTTCATTTAATATTATCTAATATATAATTACACGAGTAATATGTGTGCATTCTTGCTATGTCTATATCTATACTATTATTAAAGTCAAAAGGAGGGCGGAGAATTTACCACACTATGCCTATATTACCCTTTTTAGATAATAATACATATAGTTATATCATTTGTCATTTCTAAGGTTCAAATACTAATGACCATCCAAATGTCTTTCAAAGTTGTAACAAATATCTAAGGAGGGGGGAAGGGGAGAGAGAGTGTTGGGCTTTTGGGTAGTGGGCTGCACATTATCGTTAATGTATCTTGTTTTCTAATCTCTTTCTATAATAGGGACGATGAGCTTAGTGGCTCAGAAAATTTCAAACTACTATATTATTATTATTTATATATTTTTCTAAGGTAGTTTGTGTGAGTGGGCATTTTTTGTCCTTTCTCTATTTCATCGTAATAATACATAATATTTTCAAGTGAAGTATGTGAAAGAAATTAAAAGATATTTGATCTTACAATTGCCAAAACCTACCAAATAGCTAGAAGTATAAAATGTATTGTCCTTGTCTTTTAGTATTTTTGGTGTAAAACTGTCATTATGCTCTATTGTCTCATTTGTATTGAGCTTAGATAGTTATCACATCACCTCAACTGCATATCAACAATTTTACCATTTATCATTTATAGGTAAAAGTGGGAAAATGGCCATAGCACGCATCCACTTATATGCCAATTGAAAGTCATTACTCTTTGTTAATCACGTGCAAATGCGCATGCATGTTGACTAGTAGAATTTAAATCGTATTACTCTCATATGTTATTATCTCATTTTACTATTGGAATAACCTTAGATTCAGACTTGAGAAAGTATGAGGTTTGTTGAGAATGTCCTTGCTAAGAGAAGGTGAAGAGGAAGGAAGCAAGATAGCATAATGAAAGAGGGAGAGGGGAATTGGGTAGAATCGAAATTTGAAACATTACACACTATCCCGTTAATAAACAAAGGAAAAAAAGTCTAACCCTATCCATATTTGTTGAGTTTGGTCTTGTTTAAGTAAAAACTAAACCCAACCTAACCTAGTCATTTGGATAAGTGTTAAAGCTCAAACTCGAGACATTTAGCATATAATGAAAACCAAACCCACTCTATTAGGATCAGGTTGTGTACCCTAGAAACCGCTTGGGTGCCATCCCTAATGGAGCATCAAATTTTGGCAAACAAACTTGTAGCGATCCAACTTTTTAAATAAACTTAAAAGTTGAAATTGCATCAATTTGTAATCAAAAGGGGGCCAAGATCAATAGTGTATAGAAGAGTAATTTTTTATTAATTTATATAATTACAAAACTTACAAAAATTACTAAACAAGGCTCAACGTGCCTCGACAAAATCAAAGCTATGCAATGCACATAATTAATATATAACAAAAGAACTTGACTTAGTAAATCTAAAGTGTAGATCTTTCAAAGTTTTACAGACTATCTTCATTAAAATCAACTCCTTCGTTTAGACCGGCAGCGTCTAGGGGTGGGTAAGTATATTTATGTTTAGTAGGTAGAGTTAAATTCTACTAACATGCTATAACATAAAATATAATAAAAGATAAATAAAATATTATTTTAATGATTCATATAATTAATACTTGAAATTCAACTAAAAATAATTCAAAACATATTTGTCGACTTAAACGGAATTCGAACGTATTTCTTTTACAAAAAGTCATATAAAATAGCCTTTCAAATAATCCAATAAAATTGGATAAATCGTTTGTAACCATAATCTAATAAATATGTCAAAATCAGATAAATTATATATATATATGTGTGTGTGTGTGTGTGTAGCCTTATACTACACGTTTATTTGAAGTGTTTGCCTTCCCCTCCCCCACGAACCAGACGCATAGGGCCAGCGGCAGCAACCATTTCCTAGAGGCTATTTTCAAGTCCCACTCTCCCACGTACCAGACGCCAGTAATCTCCCGGAGGCCAGTGGCGACGACCATATCCTGGCGACGATTCTGCATAGACTCTTCAATCACCAGTGATAATCTCCGATTCTTCATAGACTCGCCATTTACCATCCAGACGTCCTCCCACCCAGAGCCCCAAATAGGTAAACTATTTCGTGCTCTTGCTTGCCAATTTTGAACCTTTCAATTGTCATGCAATCAATGATGCATAAAAGTAACAATTTGCTTTTGGTGATCGGTGATTCTTAGTGTATGTGCGTTTCTGTTTATAAGTTTTTTTTAAGTGCTCGAAGGGGCGTGTAGGAGAGCGCGCGCGAAGGGGGAGGAACGACAGGAAGAGCAAAGATGACAATGACAGGAGAGGGATGAGAGAGATGAAGAGAGGGAAAGCTAGAAGGAGTGGAGGCCGACGGAAAGCAGAGGCCCAAGTGAGGAGTGAAACTGGCTGATCGAGAGAGGAGACGATGATCGGGTCGTATTTTAGGTTTTCAGAGGCAGTAAGTGAATGAAATATATCTGACCGTCCACTTAAATTTTATAACATATATCTGATTTAATGACTGATTCAGTAACTAAAGTCAATCCTAAACAAACACATTGTAAATCTACTAAAAGCCAACTTATGAGTAACTTATTTAAATTTAGGTCTGAATTAGACCAAACAGATGGACCCTTAGAGTAAAATTAAAATAGTAGGATTTTTATAAATTTGAGTTGACTTTTTATAAACCCTTAAACGAATCAGATCGGGTCTGGAGTATCTGGACAGCCTTTGTCTGCTGTCTATCCGCAGCTGTGTCTGTCCGCAGTAAAATTAGATGAGATTGACTTGTCTCTGCAGACACGTATGCGGCTGCGGACGATAGTTTTAGTCCAGTCATTTTACGGACACGGCGGCGGACAACGCTTGTCCGTGTCCGCGGCTGTCCGCGTCCGCCAGTATATAGTATCTTTTAATCTTTTCCCTTCATTGTGCCCTAGCCCCCCTTTGATCCTTTCTGAAATCTGAATCGAGCTCTCACACACTGGACGCAGCTCTGGCGATTGGAGCCACTGGGATGCAGTGAATCCTCCCCTCCGGCCCTCCGTCCGCCGTGGCCCGCCGGAAATCTCTGCCTTTCACGTAGTGAATGCTCCCCTCCGTCCGTCTTGGCCCGCTGGAAATTTCTCTGGTGCCGTTCTCGATTTTGGTCTGAAGTCGGAGCTCATTAAGGTTAGCCTTCGTCTTCTTGTGCTCTGTCTTGACTGGTTGTTACGCTAGACAAAGCTAGTTTAATTTGAGTCTTGGATTTTTTATGATTCGTGGTGTGTGGCACTTGGTATAAATTACGTGCCTTTGTTCCTCCATCTGTAGTTTATTTTTCCATTTGACGACTGTTTTGTTTCTCTGTAATTTCTTTTCGTGAAGTTTCTTGCGTGCCTTAAAGTTTTTGGCTTGTTAATTACAAGCTAATTTGTGCCTTTTTGTAGAGCTAACTTTGCTGGTTTTCATTCTCTTGATTGAAATATTTTATTTTAAGCTTTGTCATTTCCTTATGCCCTAAATTACTCTGAATTTATTTCGTTTTGTGCCAGTCTTCATTATTTTAAGCATGCTGCTTTCCAAACTTGTTTATATGTCTTATTTTTTGTACTTTTTTCTTTAGCAGAATCGAGATTGGATATGAATATAGAATTGAATGAGCTGCCATTTTGATGTCCCTTTCTTTTTGCTTAAAAATTTATAAGTACTAATCCACAAAGTAAAGTATCTCATGACTGCAAATAAAACTTGAAGTCATTTATATCTCCTTTTTATATGTAATCTTGATTTAGAAGAGCTATTTGAGAAGGTATCCACCTGCTTCCAGGATAGAAAAGGTGAAATTGATGCAAAGATGAATTGAGGGTCCTTACATGGATTTAATTGCTAAGAAGAAAGAGGAAGATGTACTCTCCAATTGAAAGAAATGGCATCTAACTGTAATAGTGTTAGATGCCATGTTATATCTTGACACGAAATTTAAGAATCTAATATGTATTTTGTTATATTGTATATGTTTCTCACTTTCCCTGCTGTTGCAAAACTTGTACTAAAGAAAATATAAGTTGTAAACATGACATTCACAAACAGGAAAAGAAAAAAAAACTCTGATTTTCCTGTTTCTTAGCAAGCTACTCGGAGCTTACTTTACTGGTTATCATTCTCTTTAGAGGATTCTAAAACTCAGCTTATGAATTGATTCTTGATTGAAATATTTTATTTTAGGCTTTGTCATTTCCTTATGCCCTAAATTACTATGAATTTATTCTTGATTGAAATATGTTATTTTAGGCTTTCTTGTGTCTATATTAATATATTATTGCTCTGGAGATGTATTTATCTGAACCATGGATGTCCGTGTCCATCCGTGTCCGTGCGGACAGAAACGGACGGACAATTTACATGTCCGTCACGGACAGCAGACGGACGGACAATATAATTAAGTAAAAACGGACGGACACGGACAGCCCTTGTCATCGATATACGAAGCTCTCTCTTTTCCATCTCGTGCCAGATCCAAAAAAATATGAGTCCTTTTTCCTTCTCGCGAACCACGGGAGCGCCTAGGGGAGCAAAGCTCATTTCCTTTCTGGGGTAAAGTTGCGCATAGAAAAGGGCTGGCCCGTCAAAAGTTGGTAATTTGGTCTTATTTATTTCCGCAGGAGGTATTTATGCAATGCAGTCAATCTTAATTACTCTGTTTTTTTCACAAGTGATGTTTAATTTGGACATAGAACTAAAATGTAGATAAATTTTTTAGATTTGAATCTATGAATATTTGTTTATGTTTTTAATTATGTTAGAACTATGAGTTTGAACCAGGTTTAGATGCGGATAAAATGAACAATATTTTGAATTGTCAAATAGAATTAAGTGAGATTTTGAAATAGGTTTAACTATATTTTTTTAGTATTATGGGGAAAATTTTATAAATTTATTTTTAGGTGATGATGTCATCCCCCGGGTCGACCCACGGTTCAACCGGGTTGACCCAGCCCCGCCACTAATCCGGGTCGGGGTCTGGGACCGGGTTTTAAAACATTGCTTGGCATCACTAAACCCTAAAAGCCGCCTCTTCTCCCCTCTTCCCACTTTCCTCGCGCCAGCCCCTTGAGCTGACCACCACCTCTTCGGCTGGGCGGCTGCACGCAATCAACTCTCATCCAGGCCCCTCGCCGCATTTTTCTCATCTGGGTGAGTCCTCAATCCCCTCTGTCTCTCTTCGTATCTTTGATTCTTCTGCGTCTATTTGAAGTGTTTGCCTTCCCCTTGTGTAAACTTTGTTATATTTTTTTGTGAATTTTTTGACGTGTCAGTTTGCTCTGCTTGTGGAGCCCAATTATGCAAATATTCTACATGTGATTTCATTCATTTATTCAATTTCTTGCTTTTTTCGATCGATGCTTTATTGTGTGTGTGTGTGTGTGCTTTTTTTTAAAATGCAAATAAGGTCCTTTTCTGTAACGGTAGCATGAATATGCTTATACCCTAGGATTTTCGAATATGGGAGTAGTTTGTGTGGGTGGGTTGGGGGCGGGGGTTCTATATGATTAATCTGTAATTTGCTTGTATGTGTTATGATTTGTGGGTTGAATGGAGATTGTTCTTCATTACCACGTAAATACTATCTGGCTACATTACAAAATGTTATGCAGCGTACACTCAAAGCACTTTCGAAATAGATGTTCTTTTGCTTTCCATTTTGTTAATGTTCTTATTTCTACTTACATTTAGAAGCTAACAAACAGGTTTTGGAGCTGCTATACTATCTTGATAACTATCTATAGAAAAGATGGTTCAGTACAATTTCAAAAAGATCACTGTGGTGCCTTCGGGAAAGGACTTCATTGACATAATTCTCTCTCGGACCCAACGGCAGACTCCGACGGTTGTCCATAAGGGCTATGCAATCTCCAGGCTCCGCCAGTTTTATATGAGAAAAGTAAAATTTACCCAGCAGAATTTTCATGAGAAGCTCTCCTTGATTATTGACGACTTTCCCAGGTTGGATGGTATCCATCCGTTCTATGGTGACCTCCTCCATGTACTCTATAACAAGGATCACTACAAGCTTGCCCTTGGCCAGATAAACACTGCAAGGAATATCATTGGAAAAATTGCAAAAGACTATGTAAGGTTGTTGAAGTATGGAGATTCTCTTTATCGTTGCAAGTCTTTAAAGGTTGCTGCTCTTGGGCGAATGTGCACAGTTGTAAAGAGGATTGGACCTAGTTTGGCATATCTGGAGCAGATTCGGCAGCATATGGCAAGGCTTCCATCCATTGACCCGAATACCAGGACAATTCTGATATGTGGGTATCCTAATGTGGGCAAAAGTTCTTTTATAAATAAGATTACAAGGGCTGATGTGGATGTCCAGCCTTATGCATTTACAACAAAGTCTTTGTTTGTGGGCCATACGGATTACAAGTACCTTAGATACCAGGTTATTGACACACCAGGGATCTTGGACCGTCCTTTTGAGGATAGAAATATTATAGAGATGTGTAGTATTACTGCTCTAGCACATTTGAGAGCAGCAATACTTTTCTTTTTGGATGTCTCAGGATCTTGCGGTTACAGCATTTCCCAGCAGGCTGCACTATTCCATAGCATAAAATCGCTGTTCATGAACAAGCCCCTCATTGTAGTGTGCAACAAGATTGATTTGCAACCTTTAGATGGACTGTCAGGAGAAGATTTGAAGTTGATTATGGAGATGAAGGCTGAAGCTGCCAAGACCTTGGTTGGTCAGGCAGGTGAAGCAGATGAAAGTCAAATTCTTCTGCCCATGAGCACTTTGACTGAGGAAGGAGTGATTGCAGTGAAGAATGCAGCTTGCGAGAGGCTATTAGACCAAAGGGTAGAAATTAAAATGAAGTCCAAGAAGATGAGTGACATCCTGAATCGGGTCCATGTTGCCATTCCAAAACCACGTGATGGTAAGGAGCGCCCACCATGTATACCTCAGGCTGTTCTAGAAGCCAGGCAGAATAAGGTGGAAAAGGAGAAGAAGCTTGAAAAAGACTTGGAGGATGAGAACGGTGGTGCTGGTGTCTACTCTGCTAGTCTGAAGAAACACTACCTTTTGGCTAATGATGAGTGGAAGGAAGATATCATGCCAGAAATTTTAGATGGGCACAATGTGTATGATTTTGTGGATCCAGATATATTGCAAAGACTTGAGGAACTGGAGCGAGAAGAGGGACTTCAATTTCAAGGGGAGACTGAAGAGGAAGATATTGCGATGGATGGGCAAGAACTTACTCCAGAAGAGCAGGAGGCACTTGCTGCGATTAGAAAGAAGAAAAGCTTGCTCATCCAGGAGCATAGAATTAAGAAAAGCACTGCTGAAAGCAGGTCAATTGTACCAAGGAAATTTGACAAAGACAGGAAGTTCTCTACAGACAGAATGGGCAGGGAACTATCAAAACTGGGAGTGGATCCGACAGCAGCTCTCAACCGGGTCAGAAGCCGCTCAATTTCACGAGGAAGGAAAAGGGAGAGGTCCCCATCTAGAATGGATAACAAAGGTGATGCTATGGATATTGATGATGCTAATGCTCATAAGAAGCTGAGAACAAGGTCAAGATCACTCTCTATGGCGCGTTCAAGGTCCCAATCTAGGCCTCCAGGTGAAGTTGTTCCTGGTGAGGGTTATAAAGACTCAGCTCAGAAACTGAAGGCTTTGAAGATGGGGAAGAAGGCAGTAAGGAAGAGAAATAGGGATGCAAGAAAGGGAGAGGCGGATAGAGTTATTCCTAATCTTAAACCTAAGCATTTGTTCTCTGGGAAGCGTTCAATTGGAAAGACCGACAGGCGTTAGTTCTCATGCGTTTGAATTTGTTCTCACTCCCTTGATTTCAGTTCTTTTATCTATTATCTGTTTTTTTGTGTTTCTTTACTTAACGTATGTGTTAAGTTTGGCGACTTCAATGCCTTCAAAGATTTTTTACTTTTATGGAATCTGCTAGTATATTGTTCCCTTTGGATAATTTTGATATTTTATGCTTCAGACGCTTTGTTATCTATATTATGGGAGGTGGCTGTTCTATATAGTGTCTATGGATGATTTTTGGTTTGCATTGAACTGGTTCATGTGGCGTCTCTCGGTCTCTCTCTGGTTTTGGTACGTACGGAAAAAACGCATGCGGGTGGTATTAGGGCTTACTTACCTGATTTCCTGTTGTGTAACATGTAGAAAATGGCTACTCAGCATTTTCCAAGAATGTCTTTTGCTCGGGATTTGGATGTAAATTTCAGTTTCTAGTTGCGATGGAAGGCTGTAAAATTAGATCATTCTTAATCTTTGTCATGTTGATAAGAAGTGATTGACTGGGACGGGTGGGTAATGAGAAGCTCTGATCTGTGGTTCCTTATCTGCATGGAGATTGTAGCTCGCTGACTGCAAGCCCAGGATGGCAGGAGCGACAATTCCGTTAGGGCCTGAGCTAGGTGGACATTTGATTTTTAGAACTGCTAAATTAGTCTACGACAACGAGGCTTTGAACAATTAACAATATCTCATGAGCATGCTCTTCTACTGGTTTTAAGTGCAAGGATATTATCAATAATATTTGCTTTTCTGGCCAAACAATTCTCTGAGAGATTCCTAGTCATCATTCTACAGGAATGAGAACACTTAGTAAACTCTCAGCCCATTGTAAATATGTCAGTAGTTGCTTGATTAATGAACCCCCATGCCTCGCCACAAAAATCACTACAAAGCTGGAACTAGGTCTAACAGCAAATGCTGTGCGTATCCAACTACTTTAGAATCAGTCTATATTTCCATTTTTTTTTGTTGAGCTCCATTTTGAGAGTATAGTGCATCATATTTATTGATGGAATTTTATAGCTCACAGACTACTATTGTCAGCGACTCAGCAGAAGGGCGAAAATTCACCTTATTCTTTGATTATTAAAGGGTGTGGCTAACGAACTGTGAATCTGTGATACTTGCAATTTGTATTGACAGTGAATAATGATGTTTTTAATTCTAAAACGGTATTGTGATGGACTATGATAATTAACTTGTTATTTAATTTTTAAGTTCTAATAGTTGTTATTCCTAGTTGTGCGTATATGGCATTTCATATTCAGTGCCGTATGGAATACCCTCGGCTTAATTTTAAAAGTTTATGGTAGCCCGCTCTTCTTCCCCACCTTGTTCCTTTGTATGATGCATACCTTTTCATGTCAATCATTGTCAGTGGCGAAATTGTGGTAAATTTCAAACAAGTTTTTTCTTAATCAGTTGGCCTGAGGGTGGGTAGATCTCATTATTAATTTATAACTAATTCCTAATTTATTCTCTCATTCTTCTGAATGACTTCCCTGCGTTTGCAGTCCGCTGACTGTATGGGCGAGCCTCTCATCTGTCTTAATTTATTCCTAATTTGTGTACTCTTCGATTATATATTGCTTTGGGAGCTATGTTGTTGGTGTGCTTGTTCGGCCCCTCGCAACTAATCATTTGTCGTTTTTTAGTTAATGCCCGAGCCAAGGCGATGACTTTGTTATTAAAAAAATAAAAAAAGAGAGAGGACAAAAGAATCAAGCATTTGACCTTCTGGCTTCTAATTTCCTGTTTATTGTAGTGCGAGTTATTTAGAAAGTGATTCTCTCATAATCTTAATACCACTTCCTTAAAACCACCCAACAACAGTAAAACCTATGTATCATCATCGTGACATCATCACATCCTAGTTTTAGTTTCCTTATGATGTCAGCAAAATTGTGATCATGAACAGTGAAGCATGTTGTTAACTGTTATGTTAAAGGGTTATAATTTGATGGTGATATGTAGATACCTTTTATTAAATCCCCAAAGACTTTCGTTGTATGTATGGTTAGTATTTAACTCGTTGGGGCATAGTTGGTTTGAGAAGGATAATGATGTTCAGATAACAAAAACCCCTACATGAGTTTTAGTTGGACTTAACAAGTGAGCCCACTTGGCTCACTTGTTAAGTCCAACTAAAACTCATGTGCGAGTTATTATTTTGTATTTTTGTTGTGTAAAGATCTTTGAGAAAACCTCACTTCATGTCAATAACGAAAATCTTTTGTATGTTTTGCTATGTAAAATAAACAGCTTGAAAGCCATTCCATCTTGATTATTGATCATGGTCCAATAAATTAGCTGGGATAAATGTAGAACGTGCTTATCCTACTTAGATGATAAATAATTGCAGCTTAAAGAAGAATTATTGTAGTTGAGCTGACAATTGAATTAAACAAATAGTAGCAGTTCTCAGTCACCACCAACTTAGAAAACTCCACTAATAGTCATGCAGATGGAAACGATGTTACCCTACATGGGATCTTAATAGTTAACTATTAAATGAAGGTTTGATCGTCTGAGAATTCTTATTAATTTTAAGGATCTCAATAAACTCATTTGCAAGAACAAATGAACATTAAGCTCAGATAAATCTTCTATACCTAATAATATTTTTTCCATGATAAGACAAAATCATCCCATTTCACTTCTAATTTTCAAATTTATGTCATTTTTAATGTTTTTATTATTTTTGCACTGCCTATCATTGCCAGGCAGTGTGCAGTTGCGCAGCTTGACCCTGCAACGGTGCAACCTCCAACAATGCGGACATATTTTTTTCTAAAAAAATCTAAGCCTAGTAGGGATGGATAACTTTGGGGATTATTTTATTATTTTTTAAATATTAGTGGCAAACTGGTAAATAAAGTAGGCATTTTAAAGACCCTACTTTTGGGAACAGAGTTGACAACTTGCAACATGCTACTGGTTTATACAGGAATAGGCCGGCCAAACTCAGGCTTGTAAAAATAGATTCATCTAATTTTAATAAGAAAATTTTCCGACAAAAAACGCTAAAAGTTCGAGAACTAAGTCCCAATGCCAATGCCATATGTCAAAATGATGAATCCCAAAAGTTTATAAAGTAGTACCCAAGGTGTGATCAAATTCCAAATTTATACATCTTAAAGGGCCTTAGGTAGCTTAAGTTAGGTAACATGCATATATGATAAATAAATAGTAGAGGAAAATGATCCCATGCGAGCACTCTCATAGGGGGACTCATTTCCAAAGGATAGAACAACTACCCGCCCCCAATTTGGTCCCATTTTTCCCATAGAACAATGACATGTTACATAAAACAAAGGAGTGTCTATGCCATATTTACAATCCAACGTAATTATATTAAGATTTAAAATATAATATTTTAAATATCGCATTAGTGGTTAAACAATTGATTCTTGTATTTGAAATACAGTGTTAGTTAAAAATCTTAGGATTGTGATTTGAGAGGATTTTACTAGAAACTTATAACATAAAAGTGAGATTTTTGACAGAAGCACCAGAAAATGGAGGCCGACATGCAATAGAAAATGAAGGCCGGTATGTACTAGAGGTTGATACTAATACGGTACAGGGGGCGATATGCCCCCACACGTATCATCGATATGTACCGGCCATATCAGGTATACAATATCGATACGGCCGATACGTATCGATACTCTAATATTTTAATATATATTTTTATTTTAAAAAAATTAATTTTTTTCTTAAAAACAAAAATATAATTCCAATCTAACCTCTTCTAAGGACTATGTTTTTATTATATTAAAAATATTTTAAAAAAAATTATATGATATCAATATAAGTGGGTCTATATAGTTTACATAATTTTTTTAAAAATATAGTGCTCCACAATTATGCATTTCCTTAAATATCTACCATATGAGTTTCTCAATAATATTCATATGACTCATTAAATATCTTATTTGATTTTAAAATAAATTAATTTTAGAACACTTAATATGGGGCTGAGGGAATAATAGTTTGTAGAGGACAGAGGGAGTAAAGTGTATGGTTCTAAAATGAAATAACTTTAGAGCACTCATATCAGTTTATACGACCTTCTAAAATGAAGTATTATAATGATATATTATTAGTTATAATATTTTTTTATGTATATCAAAGGGTTTACGATTGTTTTGGCCCGTACCAAGCGTATCATCGACGCATATCCGTATTTGTGATTATCGATACTATCATCCATATCGATACCATGGAAGGTTGTATCGATACAGATGAGAGTATCGATGATTATAAAAAAAATTATTTTTTTTAATTAAGAAATAATTTTTTAAATAAAATACAGTATCAATACATATCGGCTGTATCGATTCGGTATGACCGATACAGCCGTTACATATCGATAATTACAGTGGGGGGCGTATCGCCCCCCGTACTGTACCGATATCGGCCGATACGGGTACGTATCGGCCGATATGCACCCGTATCGGCCGATACAGCCTTCCATGATCGATACTGCCTTCCATGGCATGGAGGAGGTTGTCATTTTCATGCGGCGACTAGAGCTTGGCGGAGGCCACCATCCTTGCCAAAGAAACCATCGTGGCTAGGTAACGTCTCATCTCACCCTCCAACTGTTGTTGTCTTCCATTCTCTGTTTTGATTTTTTTCCTCCGCATACCCTATTGCCTACTCCGCTCATGACCACCTCTCGCATTTTTTCAAATTATGGATTAGTCAAATTTTAAAATTGTAGATAAAATTTTTTTAGGAGTTATTTATTTTGAAATCAATAATGCAAATCCCGGGATTCTAGTAATACAAGATTTGGGTATCCAAATATTTTAAAATTTGGCAATTCAAATCTTAGAATTTGGATTATATTCTAAAATCTCATATTTTAAATCTAGTATTTAAAATTTTGATTGAGTAACCCCCTGTTTAGTGGATAATTATTTTTTATAGGTAAGAGTATTATGACAAAATTCTCTGAATTTTGGCTAATATTCTTCACAATTGCCGAATTAGGATTGAAGTGAATAATCTATCTAATATTCATCTAATTTGGCTATTTGCCAAATCTCGATGAATTTTATAATATAATTTTGAATTTTTAAAAAATTACACATAAAGGGAGGTGGAGGAACAAACTTGTGTATTGAATTCACTCCATGGCTGGCCTGATCTCACTCTTGTCCTCCTTGTTACCTATGAGCATGTCAGATGTGGAAAGTTTATTCTTTTTTTTTTTTGAGAGGGCCTGAACTATTTCTGAATTTATCTAATTTTCCAAATCGAACTAAACCAACCTCAACCAATCGAATCTGAATTTGAACTTTATGGCAATGGGTAAGACTCACCTATCCTCATGTTCTATATGTGAGGATCCCCTAAGACCAACACACCAATGGTTTGATCGACTAATAGACTAAATTTTGCCAAATACGGAGGAGGGGATCTAAAGAATGAAATTATGCTTTTGTTTTATATTCCCTCTGTCTTTTATTAATAGTTGCACTTGGCAAAATTTTTTTATTTTATATTAATAACTTCATTTTATTCAATTTAAGTGGTTTTTTACTTAAAAAAAGAGTATCATGACTTTATAAAAAATGATAGTTCTTTCTCTTAGATGTGAGTTTTACTATTTAATAAAAATTATTATTATTTTTAAATATAGCTATTAATATTGGAAGGAAGAAATATTTATTTTTTACTTAAAAAAATGTAAAAATTTGTTATGGTGGAGGTGTGATAAGCTCTAAAATTAGTTTATTTTAAAAAAATAAATGAAGCTATTAATGTGAGATGGAGGGAGTATATTAGAATATGAGTAAAAAGATTTTTATAATAGAGAGCATTGAAATGTATAAAATACTTCTTGTATAAAAAAATTAAATCAAATCTTTTTACTACCTATGAGCCGTTTTACGACCTTACTTTTTCGGAGGGTCGGCACGACATGGGAGCCTCAGCTGCAAATCCCAAAACCACATATTTCAAAATGTCACTTGCAATACCGATCAATATAAAAGGCATGTGAGTTATATGCCTTTGCTCGCCTATCCATGTAACTGAGTTGTTGGATTGCAATTCTTATGATATATATTAATTACTTCTAATTACAAATGCAAATTTTACTAATTTTATCATTTTAATTCTCATGATAAATTTTAAAAATGCCTTTTGCCTCTTATAAAAATTTTAAATTAAAAACTTTATGAAGTACTTCCTCCGTTTAATATTAATAGTTACATTTTAAAAAATAGTAATAATTTTTAATATATATTTTATATACTTAATTATTTAAATTAAATAAAATAAAGATATTAATATAGACTAAATTTATTTTTTTGTCAAATAAAACTATTAATGTAAGTACAATTTTATAAGTATAAGTAAACCGTTAAATGTAAAAAACATAAGCGTATTTAATTAATCAACTAATGCAATTATAGTCCTCCCGGGAGTGTGCTACCCGCGCGGAAAGCGGGGCCGGGAGGGCCTTGACCCGACCCTGTGCCCTGTGGCTGTGGGCGAGGTGGCAGGAACTGGTTTTGGGGAGGGGAGAACCGGAGAAGGAAGTCCTCGTCCAGGTTATTTGATTGAATTCATGGGATTCCAAATGCAAGTCTCCCGTCGGGCCTAGCTGAAATTGTGACCTTGTTTCGTACAGATTTCTTGCGGTTTTTTCTTCATCATGGACCAGTGGAAATCCGAGGGCTTCTGCTGCCAACCGACGCAGCCGGTGCACCAGCCTCCCGGTGCTCCGCCCGTGGCGGCCGCGCGGGTTCAGAATTCCGCCCCGGAGTCGAGGTGAGCCACCTTCTTTTCGGTATTAATTTCCGAAAATTTCTTCTCTTTTGCGCATGGGGAAGATTATTGGGTCTCTTGTTCAAATTAGGCCTCTGGTTTGTTGATTGGGTTAGTTTACACTGGATTTCTGCCGAGTTCTGTTAAATTTGGTGTTGAGAAATTAGTGGCAGTATTTTAGAGGACAAATAAGTTGTATAATTAGCTATTAAGATATAACTACGGAGCAATAAGGCGACCTTGGGCTGTGATTGGTCAAAACTAGCGTAAAGGTGGTACCTTTTTTTTCATATAAAGCTTTATGCACCGAAACTGTGAAAATTTGTCTGCGGAGTGAGTGGTACGGAATGATGGTTTTCTGCATTGGTATATGATATGCAAGATTTGTAGATGGGTGAACTTTCTTATTTGGGCAGAGCAATCGAAGCTTACATTTGTAAAATATGTGAAGTTACCATACATACTATTTAGCAGTTCATAGCACAAATTTTCATCAGGATAAGCTGAGCAACGTGTGGTAATTCTGCATACAACGCACCAGTTTTACAGGTTAAAACCAGAATTAGAAGAAGAGAAGTAAATTCACCTCTCGACCATTCACTGTTACTTATATAATGACTTAGAATGTCATGTTGGTTTTCCAATATACCAAAACAGAAATGAAGAAACCCTATTCAGGCCCTATATTTTAGAAGACCAGATATAAATGGACTCTTAGCATAAAGATAACAGAGTTTACCTAGATGAACATAAGACTCATAGGACGTTAATTCGTTCTTGATAAATCCAAGATTTATAAGGCTGTAGCCTCAGGTTTTTTGAACCTGAAGTCCGCTCTCTCCCCCTGCCCACCCCAACTAAGCAATGCAATCAGAGAACTTTGAAGACCATATGCATTCATCATAAGATTCAGAGGATTATTTGATGGTTTTGGATGTTCATGGGAAGGATTTTTTATATGGCTATAAATTAGTAAACATTGTGGATTTATTCCCTAATTGGTATCTCTTAAACTATGGTTAAACTTGACATTTATATGAAAATTCAAATGCAACAATATTCGATCATGAAACTATACAGAAGTATTTTTTTAAGGGTGTCACACAAATATTCAGGGTTGCAGCTGTGTAGTCCTCCAGAACACTTTACATGATTAGAAAGGTATTAAGGGAAAATTTCCTAAGTACCCAACTTTCAAACTTTCATTTGATTATACCCGAGACATTTTTATTATAATCCAACATGCCCCTAATTTAGAATTTCATATACTTTATGGATAAAGTTAGTATGAGCTTGGGCTCACGTGTGCAAGCGTGAGCCTGGGCATCTTGAGGTGTCAGATCGAGCACAAGGGGGTGGATGGTGATTTACCTAAGTTATGTGCGCCATCAGATTGAAATTCGACGGCCCATAAAGCTCGGACTCACGCTGACACACGTGATCCTAGGCTCATACAAACAAATCTCATCTATTATATCCATTGCATAACTAAAACCCAACATTATTCTTTTATAATGTGTATATGCACCCCCGTGTTATGGGCCCATCATGTCTCACTATATTGTGGGCTCACCCACCACATGGCCCCTTTGTTGTGGGACCCATGTGTTATGGGTCCTGTGTGCTGTGGGTCTATCATGTTGTGGACCCCACATATTGTGTCCTATGAGTCCACCATGTTGTAAGTCTACCATCATGTTGTGTGTGCCTGGCATGCCGTGGACCTACTATGTGGGAACATGTCATGGTCCCACCATGTTCAAGGTTTACAATGTTTTAAGGTTATTTTTGTTTTCACTATAAATAAAAGGGTATTGTTGGGTTTAATGTTTCAATGGGTATCGTGGATAGGAAAATTTAATTTAGGAGTATGTTGGATGTGTCAAAACTGTCTTGGGTCTAATAGAAATAATAGTTTGGAAATTAGGTATTTTAGATATTTTCTCAAGTATTAAAAAATTACAGCAATGAACAATATGTAGCAGTTTTAGCCCACTTTTGTATCTAATAAACTTAGTTGTTTTTTTATATTAACCATACCCAATGTAAGTCTTTAATCATTTTGAGCAGCTTTTGTTTGGTAGATGTTGACTAAGAAAATTTATTTGGCGTTCTATTTTCTTTACATTCCCCTCCTTTAGTGGAGATTTTTATACCTTTATAACTATAGTTGTAGATCTGCTTCCATCATGTATTAATCTTCTGTGCATTTGTATTGTTGATATTAGAATCCTCTTTCTGGATTCTGATCATATGATTATACTTTTTTTTTATAATAGCCCAAAATTGGAAGGCGAGGTCAAAGATTCCATTTGTGCCAGAAAAGTTCAAAAGGCAGACAGGGAGAAACTGAGGAGGGATCGACTAAATGAACAATTTCAGGAGTTGGGTCATGCATTAGGTATAATAAAGCTTCTTGCTGATCCCCTCATGAGTTGCTTTTTTTTGTGCTTCCCACATGTGTAACTTGTTTGTTTAGTTCACAACAATCTTCAACATATACGGTTCTAGCATCACTGCTGGCAATTTTATGTTAATGACTGAACAGACATTTTTCCCTAACATGTTTGACCTAGTCTCTTGCACTGGGGCAAAGTGTATCATTACCTTGCGTGAATTAGGATTAATTTTTTCTAACCCTCTTGGCAAGTTTCTAATGTGCACATGGAGTGGAGGTTGGAAACCCTTGATTTTGTAGGTAGTCATGAATTTTCCATGGGCCGGATTGGTTAGCATGAAAAGTTAAGAAAGTGCAGAAAAGCTTTCCTCTGTGCACCTTTCCTGTATTTGGGTGGCCAAAAAATTTCCTATGATGGTAAGCACATTCTCTGCGTGTGGGTCCTACATTCACTTTTCTCCAAAATTTTTTTTTGTCAAAAAGCAAGAAAAGTTAGAAAATGGAAAGAGAAATTGGATATCTTGTTATTTTTCTTTACTCTTTTGCAAAGAAGTTTTTTTTTCCCATTTTCTTTTGTTTCTTGTGAAAAAAACAGGCCTTATAGATTCAGCTATTCCTGCTTGGAATTTTCTTTTAAGATTATGCTAGGATTAAATATTGAAATTTTTTATCAACTGGAGGGTTATGATTCTGGATAAGGGTCAGATTTGTGCAGTCCTCAAAGTTGCCTGCTAGTTCAAGCAGAGCTTCCCTGGTTGTGTTTGTCAAATAATCTTTCAGATAAAGTTGCATTTAGATTGTGTTGTGCAAACCCGGCTCCAATCATACATCCTGAACTGACTGAGTCCGATTGAGTCCAGGTTTGAATTTTAAAATTTTGATTGTGGCTCTGCCCCTCAAGTTCTATCTCCAATATAGCTGGCTCTCATTCGATGCTTTGGTCTTGCTATCTATTATTACCAAAAAAGTGATGAGATTTTATTGTTATATTAGAAATGTTAACAAGCTAACAAGCTCATCATGGAAGGGGTCCAGAAATATAGAGGAGTTATTAATTAGACAATGTGATTATTGTGATAAATTGGTTGCTATTGTGATGAATTTATTTTACATTTTTGGCATTGTTTGAAACCAACTTTTACATTGAATATCTGAACCTGACTTACCGATTGTTAAAGTACAGACCCTGATAGGCCAAAGAATGACAAGGCAACTATTCTTGCTGATACGATCCAATTGCTGAAGGATTTGACTGCTCAAGTGAACAGGCTAAAATCTGAATATTCATCACTATCAGAAGAATCAAACGAGGTAAAAAATTGCTTGTGAAAGTAACAGCTAATTGTCACCCTGACCATCTATCTCATCATTCACATGTTTTTATGACATATCATTGTGTTCTGTTTTTATCTTAAAAGCAGTTAACTCAAGAAAAGAACGAGCTCAGAGAAGAGAAAGCAGCATTAAAATCTGATATCGATAATTTGAACATTCAGTATCAACAAAGAGTCAGGGTTATGTTCCCTTGGAGTGTGGACCCGTCAGTTGTCATGGCCCCATCTCCATATCCATATCCGATGGCAGTTCCTGTTGCTCCTGGTTCAATCCCTATGCACCCATCTCTTCAAGCATTCCCATTCTTTCCAACTCAAAATCATGGAGCCTATCCCAACCCCATTTCCACTTTTCTTCCATATTCTTCGGCTCCTGGCAATCCACAAATTGAACTAGTATCAGGCCAGTATGTCTCCTCACATCCGCAGACAAGCAGTAGGTCTCATACTGCTAGCAAACAAGATTCGAAAAGCAAGTCATCTGATAGGCAAAGAGGAAGTGATGATGAAAAAGTCGATGATGCAAATGATGTGGCGACAGACTTGGAACTGAAGACACCCGGGTCCTCACATCCTTCTCATTTAGAAGTGGCACGAGATCGGGTACTTAAGTCTGCAACTACACTAATTGCTCCGCCCATTATTGATATGCTGCCTTTGTACCCAAAAAACAAAAAGATATGCTGCCTTGGGGTTGTTCAATGGTAACATTATTAAATGTTAAAGTGGCACAGCCTTAAAGCGGGTTGCTTGTGGAAAACCACCAAGTTTCAGCCTAATCTAAGTTTGATCTCTTTGGTTTTGGCTATTGGAAATTTTGAATAAAGACGTTTCAAAAGTCTGAGAGTGAACTCAGACTGACTTTCTATTCAAGCGGGTTTTTTAATTCATTGCTGTTCTTTTATGTGAAATAATAAGTGGGTTTCAGTATGCCCCACCTTTTATTATGCACATCTTCAGCATTTATAAGGAAATATTATTTCATGAATAATTTACTCTGCTTGATTTTACGTAAATTGGAGGCAGAAAACTGAGTAGTAGATGGCAGAAGTTTAAGTTGAATTTCTGTGGTTGTTATACATGTAAAATCAGTTGTAGCTTTCCAACAGTTTTAAATGCTGTGTTTGTGTGACAAAGTCTACTGTTGTTCTTTTTTTTTCTTCTGAATTTTCTTATTTTCGTTTTTTTCATTTTTGAAATGTAGTTGAACTTAACAAACTAGAACTAGGAATTCTCCTAAATCATTTATACTTATGATTTCTTATTTATAAATTGAGAAAGATGAAGTGTTCATTTAAGTCTTGTGGGCTACTTCTTGCTGGTTTACATGTGTACTTGATAAATGTGTTTTTTATTAGTATAAATTATGTATACATCTCAAATTTATGCCTTGTACATGATATTTTGTAATCTAGATTCTGTAAACCTTAATGCTTCAAACTTCCTGTAGGAGGTATCATCTGAAAAAAGGAAAGGGAAACGGTGGTCTCAAAAAGGAAAAGAAAGTGGCGTTACTGAAGGAAGCTGTTCCAGCAAGTGTTCCTCCTCGCATGTTCATCAAGAGAGCTCCTCGGCTAGTGTGGCAGATGGGTCGATAACTAAGAACTAGGACTAGCTTAAGTTCCTCTTTCTGCATAGAATCTCACATACTGACCAACTAGAGGGTACTCATATTAAAAGAGGAGGATTTACTAATACATGCAATTTGCTTCTTACAGTCAGATGGGTTTCAAATTCAAACTGGCAGAAATTACTTACTGACAAACCAATGAAGAACACGATATGGAAAAAATGTATCTACATTTGAATCGGCTAAAGAGGACTGAATATCATTTTTCTGTTACCTTTGGCTGATTATTTGTCTGTATGGTTATGGTATTGATGTATATTTTCATCATTTTTATGCTTGTCAAAACAATTTCATCGATAGATTACATGGCCATCTTTCAGAACGGGTGCTTATTTAACATTCTTTTTTGTATATGCCCGACTTTCAATGTAGAAGGGCCTATGCCAATTTTATGATGGCGTTTCTAGGTACCATACGCAAGTGGTTTTTTATAATTTCTGCAAGAAGTGCCATCGGTTTTTTCATGTTTGTTGAGCAACCGATATCTTTCTGAGATTTTACTCAAAAAATATTTTACTAGAAATTGGTTTTTGCAATTGTGTATTAAATTGAAGTGCAATGTTTTTTATAGGTTTAGGATCTGTGATGAATTGTCCAATTTAGTGTATGGGCCTTACAAGTTTATTTATTTATATGTATAATTATTTTTTAAAAAATCTTAGAGACTTATGTCAGAGGTGTTCTTGTAAACGGAGATTGGCTTCTAGTA
Source organism: Saururus chinensis (assembly GCA_035235625.1). Taxonomy (NCBI): domain Eukaryota; kingdom Viridiplantae; phylum Streptophyta; class Magnoliopsida; order Piperales; family Saururaceae; genus Saururus; species Saururus chinensis. Next base: position 3,746,084 of record CP141141.1, read on the forward strand.
TCAATATTTGTCTTTGAAAAAATGAAAGCGAAGGAGATGTAAACGCTGAAGTTGGGGGATTGCGCAATACAGTGAAAGTACTCCCTCATAGTTTTTCAAAATGAACAATACACTATTATGGGACAGGCGGACTATATCTAAAATATGAAGGTAATTGCCCTGAAAATAATGAAGATTATTGCTCAGCCATTTGGTACAAGGAGAAAGTAATACGGGCATATGTTCAGCTATTAAACAACATTATAAGCTATGGGTTAAATTATGGATTTTCACGATTAGAAAGTATAGACAGCAATTGGAATCTTAGATTAAGGTTTAATTTGGCAAGTTCATAGAAGGAAGTTGATAATTATACGCTGATTATGGACATTAAATCCTTACACTTATGATGGTGTGTTTTTGCTGGGATGCTGATTTTTACTCCACTTTTCCACACCAAAACGTTAGTCAAGCCTTAAGTGGATCCACTAATCAAAGGCTTGAAAGTAGAGTAGCAATATTATTTTCCTTTTTATTGGACAAAAATGGGCTTCACATAGTTCACTCTTTTATCACGCAATAAAAGCCTACCACCTCAAAGACTGTCTGATTTGCTCTACAAATTTGGTATAGGATTATTGTTATCCTTCGCAGAATGTCATTCCAACGTTGAAATTTGTGTCTAGTCTTTCATATAAGATGTCTATAGTGTCATCTTTTGTTTCATGGGGAATCTGAGATTCTAGTGTGGGCTTTTTCAGTTTAATGGAAGCTTGTTACACGGGTTTATGTGACCAACACCATGATACTCTTCATAATCATGTGATACGTGTTTGTAAATGACAGCTACAAGGAAGTAGAAAAACTTCACAAATTTTATGGGGGTTAGTGTTTGTCACTTGTCACATGTTGCTTACTTGTAGAATATCTATCTGTATTATTTCGTAGCTGACAGAAGCAACAAAAATAGGAGCTTCATTGGAACCAATGGTTCGTTAAAGACTAGGTCTGGTTCTAACCAACAAATAATACATAAAAAGGAAGAGACAGTATATGCAAGATTCATGTGCTTCCTTGACAGCTAAGTTCAAAGGTTTGGTTAAATGCACCTGCCAGTCTTCTCCTTTCAAAACTGCATACGTAAAGCATGTGAGAGTATCCAACAAGAAGTCATGAGTCATTGCTTTCATCTACTTCTTCCCTGACCTGTTGCCCTCTTTGTTTGAGAATCCAGCCAGGCCTAGGGACAAGCCTCCTGTTTGTCCCTTGCACCAGTTACCTCTATAGGGCAGCAAGCTTTCGAGGAAGCTAGGGATTTTGGATCATCAGCGTTCGTCCGACTTGGAAGTATCTTGGTCACAAGTCACAATATGGATTCCGAACGTGTCCCTTCTGTCCGCATGTTAGACGGGACCCCTTATATTACAAATGATTTATGAATTTCCTAGTACAACCTTGAAAGGACAAGGACAGCCGACAAGTATTAACTAATGTGTTAACAAGTTGTGCCAATATGGTTTGGTTTTGATATTGGCTTGATTTAAAATTGGATCAGCTTGGTTCAAGATCGGTTGTGGAATTTAATTTGAACAACCTGAATCAATTCGGTTCGAAAATAGCTCAGATCAACTCAAATCGACTTAAAGCTCAACTCACAATCGACTCAGAAAATTTTAAATAACTTCTAATATAATAATAAAACATGTATTTTTTTGTAATAATAAAGATATATTCACTATAAACTTAATCTCAATCTTTTTTTTTTTTCCCTCTCTCTCTATATAAGACCCGTTAGTATGTGTCGGGCACGTATGTTATGTTCTTGATTCATGCCAGCCACATGATCAAGATCCCATGGCTTAGGTAGTAGTTTCTATCTGAAGCTCATGGCCACCTAGGTGCTAATCAATATATATATATGGAGAGAGAAAAAAGGAATGATACAATGTGCCACTGTATCAATGAACCAGTGAGCCACGTCACTCTGGTTCATTGATCTAAGATCTTGCAATCACAAAAGAAAAATGAAATAAAAACTAAGGCCGAGATTTAAGGCTAGGGTTCATGTGGCTCACCTGGCTCATGTATACAATGGCTCACAATATCATCTCGCGATATAAATCATGAATTAATTATATTATCCCCTTGTATAATAATATATTTGTGGAGTATCATCATTAGCAACATCCTCTAGAGCATCCTCTAGAGCAGCATCACAATGTCTATGACGTCTAGATCTTTCCTCTGGATTTGGAATATGCTCCTTCTCCTCTAAATAAGTAGGCCCATGAAATTGGTCTATGCTATGTGATCTCCATACACTGTTACACACCAGAATCTATAGAACTCAGGCTTGTCATGCGCGACAAGAAGTCCAAGAAAGTCAACATCTCGTGGGTGTGTCCACGAAAATTTGTACTAATCTTTCCAAAGATGATAGATTGAAAAATCTCATAAAATATGTGTCATCATCCTATCAAGCATCTCCTTACTTGCACTTCAGAGTTCATATTGTGCAATGATATGAAGAATCTCGAATGAAGGAGTCATCAAATGTGCAAAAATAGACATATCTAAAGATCTCTCTCTATGAGTCCCATGCAATCTACCTATGATAACACTGTCTTCTGGCATTTGGAAGCCCTCATAATGTGGATAACAGATAGGTGCTCAATCTATCCCAATGGAAGTAGCTATAATGTTAAGTGGCACCTTCACTGTCGTCCCATTGACCTACCCAATGATGGTCAAATCTTTTGAACTCTCCAAGGAATTGAAGAACCGTTGAACTAAACAGGGGTCACTGGAGGGCGGGTAGTAGAAATAGATGAAAAGTAGGCTCTCAATTGTGGATTCACTCCTAACCACCTAATGCAATCTATATGTGTTTCAAAGGCAACAAACCTCTCACCCCATATCGTTTGAAGCTTTTGCTCCTGCTGGGAAGCAGATGATGTGCCGCGACCCCGATTGAGGTCTATCCATCTAAAAAATAAGCAAAAACCAATGTTAAGGCTAAAAACTAGGCAGAGAATATTGAATTATTTTAAAATTTTAAAATAATATTTTTTTGCCCAAATTTTGAAATTTTGAAAATACCCTTGAAAGATTTTCATCTTAGAATGTGCTCAATTTTAATATGTTGTAGAGAGTTAATCTAAACATTTTTCATAACTACAAAATTTGTCAATTATAATTAGACTAGAAGGAATTTCAAAATCCCTAAATTGGGCAAGTTTTAAAATCTTTATTTAAAGAATTTATTGAAATCTTGAGATTTAACAAATGAAATCATTGGAAAATTCAAATGAATGTAAATCTAACTAAATAAAACAATCACTTCAGTTTGAAATATTTTAAAATTATTTAAAATTCAATAAAAATGAAAAAAAAATTAAATTTGAGGACTTATACCTTCAATTCAACAAAAAATGTGAAATTAATACATGAAAACTATTTTAAAACAATCCAAAACACTAGAAATTGCCTAGTGTCTCTCACCCGGAGTTGTTGTGGAAATTTTGAAGCAAATGGGGGTAAAATGAAGGTTGGCTATTTTAGAAATGAACATTTGAGCACAAACTACTAGGCCAACAATTGCACTTCCCGATAGGTGCAAACAATCGCTTATGAGCATTTTTTAAATTTTTTAAAAAATATATAATAAATTCCAGGGCTAAAAAAATTATAGGAAATTGAAAGCACCTCAATCAAAGTTGTAGAACTCAAATTACAAATAAAACAAGCTATTGAAAAATTAGTGTTTAGCTCTTAGAGTAAATTTTCTTTATTTGACAATTAATCTCTATACAACCAATGATTAATGATATGATATACTTCTCCCTTAAGTAGTCAGCTCCCTTAGATTATAAATTTTAATTTTTCTCTTCTTCATTTTTTTATTATCATTCTCTTTATTATATTTTGAAGAAACCAAGGATTTTATCCTTCTCTCTTTTAATCATAAAAACCTTAAGATCTTTCTTATTCAAAATTGACAAAATCATCTAGACTATGGCACATCTTTTAGTTAAAGCACATAGACCATACATCATGGTGTTGTCAACTTAATTGTGAATAAACAATCTTTAATTGTAAGTTGAACATTCAAAAACTACAAAAAAACTATTATTAACTATTTTTGAAATTTTTTTTTATTTTTTTATTAAAAACCTATAAAAAAAAGCATGTAAGAACAAAGTAAAGGAAACAAACCAAACAAAACATAAGCATGCCCAAAGTATTGGTTAAACCGATTTTTAATAGAGTTTAACTTAAACTCTATGTTTTTGGAAGGTTTTCAAGAAGGGTGAAGGTCAAATCCGAACCTAATTAAGTGATAAGGTAATGGGTCTTTGAAATCTCAATTTTTCTATGGTAAAAATCTCGATTTTGATAGTTTATTTGGAATGAGTTTACTTGATTTAGTGCTCTAATGGTGGGATTAGTATATGTTAATTTCTTGTCCCGATTTCTTAGGGTTTTATCTTAAGATAGTGTTGATTAGCTTTTTGGAAGGTTTGATGGAATTTCAATGGCGTTTGGGTTGTTAGATGAAGATTTTAAGTTGCATTAATGGTGTTTCGGTTTGAAACTCGAAATGAAGAAGAAGGTCGAAACTGCCTTGTTGGCGTTCGAACGGCAACACTGCAGTTTTGACATTTTTCCTGTTTAGCTGATTGAACGGCCCTGCAGGGCATTCGAACGGCTACACAGCAAAATTGACCATTGTATGTATGTTGCTTATTTCGATGTCTCTACTTTGAAATATCATTTTTATGTTTATGTGGAGTGTTTTGAGCCAGAGTAAGCTACTAGAAGAGCATACTATTGATGTTTAGAAGTTGTGGTGTATATTTAAAGTTATATGAAATGACTTGTAGTTGTGTATATTTGTTGGAATTACTATCTTGAAGGTATGAGTGGTTGATTCCTATGGTTTAAGCATGTTTTCAGTAAAACTACAGCATGCTAATGGACTGATATGTCATTATAGGATGTGGTTAAATGATGGGTGAATGTTAGTATTATACCTAGACTCAAGTATGAGGCAAATGAGCTTACATATGTTTAGCATGTGGTTATGTTTTGACTTGAGTTATGATTTTAATGGTTCTTCTCTTATGATTTCTGCTGGAATTCATGATTAGATGTTAATGTGCATGTGTAGTGTGATGACAAGTTAAGTACAATGCATGTTGATATATATATATATATATATATATATATATATATATATATATATATATATATATATATATATATATATATATATATATATCGAATGAGGTGTGTCTGCCATGTACACACATATATGGGATTAATGATTATGATGATGCGTAGTATTATGATTATAAATGATGTATGAGGGTTGATGAGAGCACTTATCATGAATTAGGATTCATGTATGCCTTGCCCACGTATGTACCATGTTGCATTCATCATGAAACAGATTTCCGATTGAGACTTTATCGAGGTTAGCCGAGTTTGATCGATTGGATGTAATATTGTGAAATTGTGTGCAGGATTAATCGGTCGTGGGCTTAATCGGAACTTGATTGGTCTCTAAAGGACATGTTTTCGATTTGAGTTTCTATGTAGAACATGGATACTCCCCAGCTTGAGTCGAGTCAAATTGAGTTATTCTGAATTGTTAATGTGGTTGAGATTTATTTATTGAGACAGTTAAACCTGGACCCTGAGAATCCAGTGTGGTATGCCTTTGTGCATTGGCTACCATATGTTCTAGGTTTCCCTGAGGAAATCAGACTCTTCCACCACAGAGATGTCTAGAGTGAACACATTGCTCTAGTTAATTTAGACGTCCCTGGCCCGGATTGTCCAGAGTGAGCAGACCTGCTCTAGTTTTCCTTATGGAATTCGGATTTCCCGTGTGGATAGTCCAGAGTGAGCAGAGGGGCTGACTACCCCTACACCCTAGTTTTCCTTATAGAATTCAGACCGTGTCTAGAGCGGGCAATGCCCTAGGTTTCCAGTTAGGAAATCGAACTACGTCCAGAGCGGGTGATAGGATATGATATGATATGATATGATTGCATTTCTCTCATGGATGGAGATATTTACCCTTTGATGATAATGCATGTATATAATGTATGCCATGCATGATTGTGTAACATGGGATTTGACACGTTTGTCGTGTAGAATGAATGAGATGTGTTATGAATGCGACACATATGGATGCAGGTTATTATGCATGATCTTGATGTGGTGTGGTTTAGACCCTTGTCATGCAGGTGAATAAGCTATAGAATGTATGAGATTGATATGAATGCATGATCTGAATTATGTGTTAGATACACTTCTCATGCAGGTTGATATGATGTGAACGTAAGATTTAGAAAATTATGATTGAGACTCTATATGCAGGGTTATGTGATTTGAAAGTGTGGTTTAGACACTACGATGCAAGTTTAGGTGATGTGTATGTGCGATCAGAAAATGATATATCCTATCAATTATTGATCTGAATTGTTATATTACTATATCGTCGTATTTCTGATGATTATAGTTATATTAAAAACCATTATTGAGTTTATCATACTCACCAACCCCTCTTTCTTGTGCTTTTGCTTTGGGGTTGCGTGGCGTGACATGTAGATGGACATGATCCTCTCTATGAGGAAAGGTCGAAGAGGACTTGGGAGTAGACCTGAAGATTTCTTATGTGGCATGTTTCTTTGATTTTTGCTATGATGTTAGAACCCATGTGGTGTAGTTCTCGTTTTGGATTTGTGCTACATTATACCTTTAGATTGTTTGAGACATAGATTTGGAGCCTAGTGTGGGCTATGGATTAATTAGTATATGGGTTTGAGATTGTGGTTTATTTTAGAGTTAAAGTAACTCTTTTGGTACTACCTATTTACTCTTGCTCAAAGTGGTGCGTTTACTCCGTAAATTTTAGATCGCCCGTGATTAGGGCATAAGTCTTCTGCTAATCGTTTTCAATCTCCTTGTCGCCCCTGTGCACTTGATAGGCCCCTGGACCGGGTTTGGCTTGGGTGGGCAGTGCCGGGGCGTGACAGCATATATGTTGTAATTAGCTATATTTCGGTTATTGAAACTATGTCTATTCTATGTGTGTAATTTAAGTATTTAGAGTCTAACTAAATTCCTAATGTGTCGAGTCAGATTTGAAATTAAATGACTTGAAAAATAGGAGATAATATGTTCTAAAGTTTCAAGGTGGAAGACTTTATTCAAGTGGTTGAGTGGTGAAGAGAAGAAGATAAATATCACGCACACAGAGGCACAAACACTTAAGATTTTCATAAAAAAACATCTTATATGAGTGTCATTGGGATGAGAATGGATAAAAAATGATAAAATTTGCAATAGTATTAAAAAGTGATCAATTGTCCTTGCCTTACAATCAATCAAGCATGAATAGAATTTGAGATTTTTTTTCCAGAAGATTGAACAATCAATTGTCAAGTGGAATAGATTGATCTGAGAACGATTCGTCTGGTATAGAATAGTACTTGATCGATTGCATTGTTGAAATGATCAATCACATATTAGGGTTTTTAGAATAGAATAGGGAACAATCCTATTTTAAGGGGGGAAAGAATATGACACCCCGCGTTTTTATAGAAACAATTACCCATTTTGTTCCTTTAAAAATTTTATTTGCATTAGAAAACCACCGACAAGTCAATGCTCAACTAATGAAAACTGTAATGCTACCATTGGTAAGCATTGGCGTGTTGGTGGTCTACTGATGAAAATTGCATCGGTTATTTAAAAAAAAAGATGGTTTGACAGTTTTGGGCGCTGAAAATAATACCATGGTATTTAAGGTGAGTGGAACTCAGGATAGGGAGATAAGGATGTCTCCAAAGAGTGTTACCACCAATGAGGGTCCGAGAATAGTTTGAGGGAGACTTGCATTGGGAGAGGAGGAACATCACTTTGATTCATATCGGATTGTGATCTTTCCTTGAAATGATGAAAAGTTAATTATAAACATATGATTTTCTTCAAGTTCTTGATGAGATTGAACGTGTGCATGTGATTTTTTAGGTTATGCCATTCATGAAAGCACTACAATGGTCAATTCAATTTAAATTGGTTTTTAATGCTCTATTTAGAAAATAAATGGTTTAGAACTTGGATTTGAGAAGATTTCTGCGAGTTTTTAATGCTCTATTTACAATGGTCTATCAATTTTTTTCTTGAACATTGGTAAGGTGACCAACACATCAATGCTTGCATCAGTGAAAGGAAGAGGACAAATAGTATCTGTACATGCATGCAATAGCATGCACGTTTACCGAACATCGACAATGAGGCCAACGCATCAATGTGACATTAATGAGGTGGGTTTTTCCAGGCAACCCACTATTGGTGGAGGTTCAATACGTTAGTGGGATGCCAATGGTCATTGATGTCCTAGCCAACACGTTGGTTAGGTTACTGATGGTGACTCGAGATAAGGAGTTTTTTTAATGTTTCATATAATGATTATGCTATTTAGTAATTATACAATAACATGGTTTTTGAGGAATTTGGATGCATGAATGGATGATGGTTAAGCATGTATTATGTAAAGGTTAGTAAACCCTAATACATACGCAAAAGATTTTGTGATGTGATGATTGGTTACTTGAACTGATGCATTGGACACTTTAAGGACAAGTGATTCTGGTATTGAATTGACTCCTTAAGTGAGTCCTTTAGCCAAGTAGAACAAAAGGGTATGATATGAAATAAGATCATGGTCTTCTAGCTCTCTAAGTATGAAAGTTATGTAGAGTTGCTCCCCTAGATGATAGTTAGGTTTGAATAGACTAAAGTATTAAAAGATGACTGATCAAAGTAGCGCAATATAGAAGATTTTTTATGATCATGGTAGCAAGGATCTTGACCATTTGGGCCCATGAGCCCTAGTGTGCCCTTGCTTCATGGCAAGGATGGGGCAGGGTAGACTTTTGGTAAAGACTGAAGTTGTGTTTGTAGTAGTCTAGTATCTAGTTGAGTGTTGAACTCCTAGATGAGGCTATCCTATCCAGTAAACCTTGAAGTTGAGTTCCTTATTTGTCAGTATATTTGACTCAGAAAGGTATGTATATTTTGATTTATTTTGGCTAAATTATTTTGTTGGCAATCTTTCTTCTTAGTATGTTTCATCAAAATATTATTATTTTTGTTACAATCCCATTAAGTATACTTGTATACTCAACATCCTTAGTGGTACAAGTTTCTTTAGGTAGAAAAGTTTGATTTGAGGTATCGACAAGGCCATCGTAGTAGAGTGGAGTCTACCATTCTAGCTTCCTGATCCATCTCCTTTACTTACGTTTATTTTTAGGCATGAAAATGTGTCACTTATTATTTTATTAACTAGAGCATATGTGACAGATAAGTGTAAGACTATAGATCCTGTAACTATTTTAATGTATATAGTTACTCAGAAATATAATCATGGTATTATCACAAACAAAGGTTGCGAAATATGTGATTATTATGTCCTCACTTTAGCTTTCAACATTTTTCTAATTTCATGGAATAATTTTTCCAATGCATATTATGAAGGGTAGCATTACATATTTTTCCAATGGGAGAAAAGAAATTATAAAATGGGTGTGTAAATTGGGGACGTGACATCAAACATCCACGAGCAACCCTAGACACATAAGCGATTTATAGTGTAATCTTAGTTTAGGAAGATTCAATGTTCACTCTTCAATTGAATGTTGTTAATTCTCCACGAGGGCTTTCAACTATGATACCATTGTTTTGGATGTGGTGATCCTCACAATCGCTTCTTCCCGCATAACCTTTTCAAGATCAATTGTCATGTAAGTGTGGAACATTTCAAAACACTTTTACTGTCATCAAACAATCATAACCTTATTTGGGTTTTCCACTTAGATTCTTACACTTTATCATAGTTGATTCTTTATTGCATAACAATTAAGTCCGAGGAACATCATAGTTGCATCATTATTGCAAATGCTATCAAGGTTGAGGAACATCTAAGTACAAGTACAACTTACATTAAATCTTGAAGATAGCTTTTAAGATTTATTGTTACTTTCCTTTATGGACCTTTATGTACTAGGGATAATGGCACTGTATTTGTTTCAAGATAGACACAATTTCATATTCTTTTGTTGGATAAGTTCAGAATATTTATTGACCCAAGGATTATTTACTTATTCCGATCATTTCTCTTATTTTAAAGTTTTACTTTATATGAATTTTAAATTGGTTCAATTAAAAAATGCACCCACCCCAATATGCTACAATGCTACAAGAACAACAATTGACTTCTTTCATAGTCATTTTATTTAGAAAATGGCTAGATAAAATTATTTACTTATTTACCTGCAAAATAAATATAATCATAACATTTAAATTCTTAGCGGTACAGCATATGATAGAATGGTAAGACAAGTACCATAGCAGCCCTAGAATTTTTTGTTATGCCAAATAAACCAAGCCACAATGAATACCTCCTCCAAGTCCCATCTTCCTATAATGTCCACGATGAAGTGTATCACATCCATTAGTGAGTTGATCTGTTGCAATTTCATTTTCTTGAACCATTTGTGGGAACTCCAACAAGCCTTGATTTTTTGCAACCCCATATTTTATGAATAAAATCCTCCCTTTTCTGCTGGCACATCTCATGTAAAGGAGTTCTTTCCTTTTATACAGGTTACTATTTGTAGGAAGGGTGTTTCCTCTCTCAGATAATTTTTTGGGCGTGCATCGCACACTATATTTGCTGTGTATTGCACCACTCAAAACAGGACTTATTAGCATATTATAACTGCTTGGTGCCTTGGTGTCTCACAACTATACTGATAAGTCATTTTGTAAGTGGTGAAATACATGGCTAGAATGCATCCAACATATCAGAACAATCCCGGCTGGCCACTCTGTGAATCAACTCCATGGCCATGTAATATGCTGACTTCACCTAAAACTGTCCTTTCTTGTTCCCCACCCATATTAGATCATTCTCTAACAAGTTATCATATATTGGAATACTCAATATCAGCTCAACTTCCATAGACAAAAATGTGTTACTGACGTTGTTTCTTTGCCGATTAGACTGCACACCCTTACAACATCAAACATCTCCATTGGGGTAGAGATAACTTTAAATGTGGTTGGTGGGGGAGCCAATTGTCCTCCCCAACCCTAATCTCCCCATTTCTAACTCTCTAGCATAGGCCCCTTTTGAGAACCTCCATTCCTTCCCATCTACTTTTCCAAACAAAGGAAGCAATGCTTGCCATCTTGAATTTTGTAGTCATTTATGATAAGACTTTCTCTATATTGTAGGCCTTACATCACTCAAAAGTGAATCTCATATATTAGGTGTGACCCACTTTCCTTATCTAATCAAAAGTAGCATAAACCCCTTGTACATTAGTTGATTTGATTATTTTATATAATAAATAACTTAAAATTATTTTATTTTAAAAAATTAGTCATTTCTTAGTCATAGGCTGCATAAGTATATGTAGAAAGAGTTTTTATATTCGTCTCCGACACTGAGCTCAATGTAAGAAACACATATTAACCTTTAATATTTGATATTAACTATACATATATCAGCATATATTAATAGTAATATAATTACCCTAAAATATATTAATATGTATGTCATTAATTTTATAGATAAAAATACTTCCTTACTTAGCTCATTGTCACATTGGACCATTAAAAATACTTCCGTACAGGTACAGCTAGAAACACGCGCGAATGGTGAAGATTTTTTCTTTATATATTTTTTCCGTGGTATACAAGAATGGTGAAGATTTAGGACAACGTCTGACGAGAAAAGTGCGCAATAACTGCGACAAGCCCCCCGGGCGGAACTGGCACACCCAGTCTTCGATCAGTCGTTTATCTCTTTGATATCCTCTCATTGCCCCTGCTCATCTCACACCTCCTCTTCTCTCTCTGTCTAGTGTCTGTTGACGATTCGTTAGTACGGTCATGGCGGCGGCGGCTCCATCGCAACTGTCGTGCACCCAGTTCTCAGGCCTTCGCCCCTCCCGCGTCAACCTCGACCACTCTTCCTCTACTTCCGCTTTCTTCCACCGCGTCCACAACTGCACCCACCTCCGTTTCTCCGCCGCTCGCAGCTCCGCTTCTTCTCCTCCCCCAAGAGGTGTCGTCTCTATGGCCGGATCGGGCAAGGTGTAAAAATCCGCCGATTTTTATTCATTTTTCGGGTTTTTCAGCTGCTATGTGAAATGGGTCCTTGAGATTTCCGTCGTTTGGGCTCTGGGCAGCTGGTTTTGCTGTAAACAGGCGGTTGAGAATAGAAATGTGGGACGATTTGTATGAATATGATGAAGATTACGCATAATTGGGCTTATTTGCGAGAATGTGGATCATTGCCCTTGGTTATTTTGGAGTCTAAGAGTGTACTACATTGTCTACTTGGAGATTTCTGCTTTCAGATTGAAGAAAATCATATGGGTCCTTTGTTTGTGTAGAAAGTTAAAGAAAGTGAATAGATGAATGAAATCTACCATGTTGCAAGGGATTTCTGCAGATCTATTTTGTCTTAAGTCTTAAATCTTATCTGGTCTTAGTGGCATCCTGTGTTTTTATGTTGAAACTTAAAAGAGTGTTTATCATGGGATAGTTCTCCTGTATAGAGAATTGTTAAATTAGTAGTGATATGTGCATATATTATGAGCCCTGTATCTCTGTGTTCTTTGTGATGGGCTGGTCAAAACCGCAGAATCTAAGGTCGGAGGAGGAATGAATTTTTTTTATATAATTTTTGAGCCATAATTGATGAAGCAAGTGGCATAAATGGCAGATTCTTTCTTATAACCACAGCTGAGTTAAATCAGCAATGTGTATTGGGGCTATGGTCCTTTCTTGAATGATCCGATGTAAACGCTTATGCACATTTTATCTTTGCATGATATATGTATTTCCTCTATGAGGTTCCTGGATAAGTATAAAAATTCATATATTTCTCATTCCATGCCATATTTATATTCATAAACCTAGTCTGTTATGAATTTCTTCTCTTGCATGAATTCTGTCTCTTACCACATTTCCTTTTGGTGTATATGAGAAAATTGTAATTTTATTTTAAGCTTGAAAAGGAAATACTCACTGTCATGCTTACATGGAAGAAATTGGGATGATCTCTTTTTATATATTACATTAGTATTCAGATTTTTGAGTAGTATTTTGACTTCTTTTTATCTGTGTGTGCAGTTCTTCGTTGGTGGTAACTGGAAATGTGTAAGTACCTTTGAATATTTTTACTAAAAAACATATTTTAATTTTTGTTCTTTGTTAGTCTGAAGGCTTGCATTTCTTCATTTAAATATATCACTGAACATGTCCAGGATATTATGAACGAAACTAAAGATCATATGATCAAGTGTTCCACGTAGATTTCTTAGGACTGACATATTTGACATAGGTACAACATCCTGCTGCATACTTCTGGTTCTTGTAGACAATAATACCACTTATATTGTCTTGTGCTCATCAATAAGGAGGAAAGTGGTAGATAAATCAATCTTTAGGAGGACGGATTTCTGACAATGGTATGGTCTCAAGGAAATTGCTGCCTCCTCATTTTGGTTTGGATATTTTGAACAATTATTAGCTTCACTTCTGTGCTTTTTTATATGAGTTCCTTGAATCTATAAAGAATTCAAGTTAGTTGATGGTATAATATTGACATTTGGCACGGTTGGTTGTATAATTTGATGACATATTGATCCGATTGATAGTTCAAAAATCTCTAACCAGATATTTATATTGTGAAAAGCTTTTATCAAAGTCTTCATTGGAAGTTACATTTGATCCCCATTTTTTGACGTGCATTGATTGTTGTATATCAATTAGAGAGTGTGCTTATGTTGATTTTTACTTGTTATATCAATTCTTCTATAGTTTTGAACAGGTTAACCAATTTCTTCTTTCGTTTTTTCAATTTATGTTTTTTAATGTAGAATGGGACAAAGGATTTTATTAGCAAGCTTGTCGCTGATCTAAATGGTGCAAAGCTTGAGTCTGATGTTGGTAAGACGACAACTTCAATATAATTTGATTTTTCGTTTTTTTTCTTCAATTTAAATGCTGGGACATTAAAAATTAAATTTTCAATGTGATTGTTGGTCTGAATCTTGGTGGTAAACCGTTGTTTAAAAAAAAAAGGACTTCTACATCTTTAGACAACATTCCGTTGTTGTTATTCAGCCATGCTTTCTCAGTGGGTAGGCTGGCATTTGCACTAGCTAGAAAATAATGTTTCTTTCATACCTTTATATTACATGAGAGCGATCTTCTTTGCTTCATTGATGCTGGAGTTTTACTTTTTGAATGGAAATATATCTGCATTATATCTATTCTAGTTGAACTAAGTTTGAGGTAGACCTGCAAACCTTCTTCATTGATTTGTTTGAAGAGTCAAAAAGTCAAAATTGTTTGCACCACTTCCTTTGCTCCATAGGATGCTCAAGTTCTGCAATGGCATGAAAAGTTATTTTATTTAATAGTGGTTGGATTTCCTGTTGCATAAACAGGTGACTTACCCATTAACATTTTAAAAGTGGGCCCCACAATGTCTGATGGGTGTGAGACCTAGGTCGATTGGTGGGATCACAGGGGTCATGGTCCAGTGAAATTTGTGTCCATTTGGATATGTTTGGCCCACTGATCGCAGCATGTGATTTTAAGCCTGAATTAATGGCTGAAATTTCACAAACTTAGATGGAGGGGGCCTGTCTAATTCCTAATTAATTAACACAGTTATTTGTTATCAACTTGTAAACCTTTTCAATTGTCTGTAATTATAGCTTTCTATTCATGTCCACAAAATTTGATAATTGGGGTGGGAATTAACAAGTCTCGAGGAACTATTCATTCTTTGGAGTATGCACTTATTCATGAGCCCTGTGGACAGATATTGTTGTGGCACCACCATATGTATACATTGATCAGGTGAAGAACTCATTAAATGATCGAATTGAGATATCTGCTCAGAATTCTTGGGTTGGCAAGGGTGGAGCATTCACTGGAGAAATCAGGTCTGTCTTTATGAGAAGACACCTAGGCTTTTGTATGCATATCACCTTATACAATGGATAGTCAGCGTACGAGTTGTCTTCATGACCAAGTTGTGTAATTAGAATCTTTTGCATCATCACTTCTAGCATTTTATTTGAAATCATATATGCCAATTTAACAGTCAACTGGTATGTTTTTTAGGCTGCATTTTGTGATGAAGATGAAGAGTCTAGGACCCATTTCATTATTTGTCTTTAATATCTCTGTATTTGTCACTACAAATTTAATACTTTACTTGTGCAGCGTGGAACAGTTGTTAGATATTGGTTGCAAGTGGGTAATCCTTGGCCATTCAGAAAGGAGGCATATCATTGGCGAGGATGACCAAGTAATGCATTATACACCATTATGATGGTCCAAATATGTGTTAGTTGTAGAGTACTGTATAGGTTAATAAAAAAATTTCCTCCTTTTTAGTTTGTTGGGAAGAAAGCAGCTTATGCCTTGAGCCAGAATCTCAAGGTCATCGCTTGTATTGGAGAAAAATTAGAAGAGAGAGAAGCTGGAAAGACATTTGACGTCTGTTTCCAGCAGTTGAAGGCTTTTGCTGGTAGAGAACAATGTTATTTTTCTTTCCTTTGGAAAAAAGAAGTTTATTTTAACTTCAAATTTTATGCATATGAAGTCAAAGTAAATTGTTACCAATTTCAGATAATGTGCCCGGTTGGGAGGATATAGTGATTGCATATGAACCTGTATGGGCCATTGGCACTGGTAAAGTGGCCACTCCTGAGCAAGCTCAAGAAGTCCATGTGGCTGTTCGTGATTGGCTTAAAAAGAATGTTTCAGAGGAGGTTGCATCTAAGACACGTATTATTTATGGAGGTTATTAATTCTTGAGCCCTATATTATTGCATTCTAAACATCACTGTACTCATTTACAGGATATAAATTACACATACAGATCATAATTCATGGTTTTGCCTTTACAATATGCTTGTGCTTGTGTTTTGTATGTGCGCTTGTGCAAAACATACACCAAATGAATACGTTATCCTTGATCAAACATTTAATAAGCAACTTTTCTTATTAGCTTGGTTGAAATGTTGACTTCTATGGGGGTATTCTAATATGCTTTTCGACTTTTCAGTTATCAATTGAAGTTTTCCGACTGTCAATTGATTGATCACTTGTAAAAATCGAATGCATGATTTTTCTCACAGGTTCTGTAAATGGGGGCAATTGCTCTGAGCTTGCAAAGCAAGAAGATATAGATGGCTTTCTTGTAGGTGGTGCGTCACTGAAGGTAATTCATTCAGTATCCATTTTGATGTGATATAAAAAAACCTATTAGTAATTTGTTAGATGAGAAAAATAATTAATGGCTCATAAGTGACTGAATAGGAGCAAACCAAAATTCAATTCTTGGTATTTTTGTGAGCATGAAAGGAGCGATATTATTGTGGAAAATTATTAAATATTGGCATCAAGAAAACATTTTGGATTCATCGGTCGCAAATGCACGTTTGGTGGTGGAATTAGGTTTTGGCAATATGATTGAATTGTGTAGCAATTTGCCTGAAATTGTATGAATTTCTAATGATGTTTTCATGTATAGGATTTTCTTGTCCATCGAGAGTAAAGTAAAATCCTAAATGTTGTCAGCAGAAAAATAGTTATTGTACATATTTTGTATAGGGATATAAAACATAGAAAAACGCTTTTGAAGTTGTAAGGGATTTTGGATTGTTCTTAGATAGACCTTGGTTTTTAGTGAACTTTGTGTAATTCATGTGACCATTCTATAATGGTTATAGGTATACACCTATTTCTAGTGCTAACTCCTGTTTCTATAAATTTTACTGCAAACATCTTTACTTTCTCAAAGAGAATGTGAATTAATTTTAACTTTAACAAATGTTTTATAATTATGTTGTGTATAATAGTCACGATCTTACTCTTGCCAATTTTTGTAACTTATTGGTTTTTACGCTTAACCATTTTTTGGTGTTGTAGGGCCCAGAGTTTGCAACAATTATCAATTCAGTTACTTCCAAAAAGGTGGCTGCTTAAAGTTTCAATTACTTTTGGCTCCCAAAATTCTGCTGATAAAGATCCAAGGTGGATTCCTATGATGTAGATGTAACATCTGAACAAATGTTTTATAGACCGTGGGGTTTTGCTTTCTCCCTTGGAAAGAGGGACATTTTTGTGCTTGTAGTAATTATATATCTCGTATCTTTTTTTTACCAGACAATAAAAATACATTTGTTCAGATGTTACATCTGAACAAATGTTTTATAAACATTTTTGTGCCTGTAGTAATCATATATCTCGTAATTACGACTGATGCATGTTTCAGGACTTGGAAATTGTTACTGACCCTCAAAACCTGTGTCAGCGGTGCCTCTTATTTCAAGAATCCGTAAAATTCCATGACCACACAAGGGAACTGAGGTTTCCATAATTGATATAAGCGGAAGAAAAGCCACTTGTTTCATTAAATTATTTCAACATCCACACATATTTGAGATCCTGATTATTGAGACCTTCAGGGGCTGCATGGACTTACCAATTTATGGCCATCATCGGTGTATACAACCAAGTGATTGGGCTGGGGACCTTCAGCCAATCCTGGCGGGCGGGCTTGCAAATTTACTAAGTGGGCTCACGGCCACTGCCAATCGAACGAAAGGAGGCTCACCAGCCACTTTCACTCCGTGTTCGAGATGAGCTCTATGTAAACCCTACGGAATACAGGAGAAAAAAACAGAATTTGTCAAAATGCTAAATATAAAATATTTTTATTTTTATGTAATAAAAAAATAATTTTATACACATAGATACCTTCACATATATGACATAAATTATTCAAAATATCTATTTTCTATTTTATTTCTTTTAATTTACCAATTCACAAGCTCTCATTTTTAGTAGCTCTAGCTTCAACTCGCTGTTGGCCTGTCTATCACCAATTTTTTTGCTTCCACTGCCAACTTTGCTGCTTTCACCACTGGCTCCATTTCATCTAATTTCGTCTTCACCTCCTCATCTGTTGTCATATTCTCCTCCTACCCTCTTCTATCACCTCCTCTTCCTTTTCTTTTCTCCTCCCCTTCCTTTTTCCTCCTCTTCCTCCTCTCTCTCTTCTCCTCCTTCTCCCCCCTCTCTATCCTCCTCCCCTTTTTCTATTCGGTCGCCTCCTCTTCCTCTCTCCTAGAATTTAACATGATCAGTCTCAAACTAGCCATCAAAGTTATTAAGAATTAAAATTTTTCTCTACAAACTTAAATTACAAAAAAATAAACTCATAAATATGTTAAATTACTCAAAATCAAGAGTGGGTTTCATTTTTACATGCTTATTAGCTTAATCTAACACTAACCCAAACTGCATATTGACAAGTCAATAGTTGACATACCTAGGCGAGAAATATTTTTCGGACTATATTGCATGATTAGAAAACATGTGGAGGGATGGAATATGAGATCTTAGATCCGATTTCCAAGTTTCTCTCCCACTATTTTTATGTAATGTGACAGCCTCTTATTGTTGGTCACCTAGCTGTAGGCATAAAAACTGGTGAGGATAGGTAAGTTTGTAGCAGGCAAGTTGGGTGGAGATCTTCATTGTGATTTATATACCATCTGAAAAACAAAATGACAACCTCTACGTTTAGAAAAATGTTTACACGACTACTTACTGATTATTGTGACCAACGTGTGACAAGTGAAGTGAGAACTAGGAGCTTGCTCCCCGAGTGGCAAGGTTTATTAGTAAACTAGGGAAGCTGCCACCTTGGAGAACCTGGCCCAGTGTCATTGTTTTAAAGCCTGGCCTGACTGGTTGAATCCTGTTCAACTAGAACCGACACATAAAACGGGACGGTTCATTCAAATTTCTGGGTTAGTTTGACCCAGTTGGGTTACACTGACTCGGCCAGTTGAATTGATAACTTGGGCGGTTGAATCAATAACCCAGCACACCGAACCGGTCCGGTTTAAAATAGATTATACAAAAAAAATTGTTTTGTACAAAGTGGGATTCGAATTCAAGACCTGAGAATAGGTTGTGATAGGTTATTGTGTTTAGGTCTCTTCTCAACTTATACACATGACACACCTTAACCAACTGCGCTATTATTATTATGCAGTATATTGGATATCAGACTATTACTAAATTATAGATTTTTATGAAAAATGTAATTTATTTTACTTAATAATGTCATAAACGGGTCAACCCACCGTTGAACCATGGTCAGACCAGGTTGACCCGACCCGACAACCAATCTAGGTCAGTGGTCGGGCTAGGTTTTAAAACATTGCCCATTGTCGCCATTAGCACTTCTCCCACCCTGGCAACACCACCCACTTACTCAACTTCTCTGCCACCACCACCCCGAACTACCCTCGTGCACCAATAAGGTGCCTAAGATATCTCAACTTCCTCCTCTGCATCACACACTAGCAGGACCACTGTAAGGACTCTCAATTTTTAAACCGATTTTTGTTTTATTTTAATTATCGGTTGTCGTGTGGTTAACACATTTTTTAATTAATTCGGTGGTTTCAAAAATAAATGGTATTTCTTATGGTTTTAATAAAAATCAACTATACAATTATCGGTTTTAAATGATTTTGGGTTAAACCTAATTTTTTGGAATTTTTTACTAATTTTCCAAAAATTAGGGTTTAGCGGGACCCCATGTGGGCCCCACCGGCGAAATTTAGGTTTTTAGACCAAATTAACACATGCATCAACACAAGCTTTTATAAAAAAAATTCATAATTTTCTCAGGTTTAATTAGTACTCAAATAGTCAAAATACCCATTTTTAGCCTAAATTTCTATTCATACCATATTAGTTAATTATGTACCCCAAGCCCTACTATAAATAGAAAGAGCTGAGCCATTTTTATTTTGAGAATAGGCTGGGAGAGGCTGATTAAGGCCTAATTCCCCAATTAGGCCCGAATTAGAAGGAGATTAAGGTATATTTTCTTTAATTAAGCCTAAATCCTAGATTTTCTCCTAATCCGTTCTTAATCCATCATTTCCCCTTTGTTTTGATTCAATTTTAAATATCAAAATCACTGATTTGCTTTTTTACTCCAAACCCTACATCTAAAAATTTATTTTTTATACTTAACAAA
Organism: Saururus chinensis; assembly: GCA_035235625.1. Lineage (NCBI taxonomy): Eukaryota > Viridiplantae > Streptophyta > Magnoliopsida > Piperales > Saururaceae > Saururus > Saururus chinensis. Next base: position 3,766,245 of record CP141141.1, read on the forward strand.
CCCTAGATCTAAGATTTCATTAAGGTTTTCTATGTTAAATCGATTTTAATGGAGTTTAACTTAAAACTCTATGTCTTTGGAAGGTTTTCAAGAAGGGTGACCGTCAAATCTAAACCTAATCAAGGGATAAGGTAATGGATCTTCAAAATTTTAGTCTTCCTATGGTAAAAATCTCGATTTTATGGTTTATTTGGAATGGATTTATTTGATTTAGTGCTTTAATGGTGAGATTAGTAAATGGTAATTTCTTATCCCGATTTCTTGGGGTTTTATCTTAATATGAGGTAGATTAGCTTTCTGGAAGGTATGATGGAATTTTAATGACATTTGAGTGGTTAGATGAAGATTTTAAGTTTCATCAATGGAGTTTCAGTATGAAAATTTGAAATGAAGAAGAAGGTCGAATCTGCCTTATTGGCGTTCGAACGGCAACATTGCATTATCGGCATAATTCTTATTTAGCCAATTGAATGGCCCTCCTGGGCGTTCGAACAGCTACACAACAGAATTTACTATTGTTTGTATGTTATTTATTTCGATGTCTCTACTCTAAAATATCATTTTTATGTTTATGTGGAGTGTTTTGAGCCAAGGTAAGCTACTGGAAGTGCATACTAATGATGTTTAGAAGTTGTGGTGTATACTTAAAGTTATGTGAAATGGCATGTAGTTGGATATATTTGTTGGAATTGCTATATTGAAGATATGAGTGGTTGATTCCCTATAGTTTAAGCATGTTTTCAGTAGAGTTACAACATGCTAATAGATTGATATGTCATTATAGGATGTGTTAAATGATGTGTGAATGTTAGTGTTTTGCTTAGACTCAAGTATGAGGTGAATGATCTTATATATGTTTAGCTTGTGGTTAGGTTTTGACTTGAGTTATGATTTTAATAGTTCTTCTCCTATGATTTCCGCTAGAATCTATGATTAGATGTTAATACGCATGTGTAGTGTGATGGTGGTTTAATTACAAAGCATGTTGATATATATCGAGTGAGGTGCTTCTACCATGTACACACACATGTGAGTTTTATGATTATGATGAGGCTTAATATTATGATTATGAATGATGCATGAGGGGCTTATGAGAGCACTTATCATGAATTAGGATTCATATATGCCTTGCCCACGTATGTACCTTGTTGCATGCATCATGAAAACAGATTTCCAATTGAGGCTTTATCGAGATTAACCAAGTTTGATCGATTAGATGCAATGTGGTGAAATTGCGTGCCAGATTAATCGGTCGTTGGCTTAATAGAAACTTGATTGGTCCGAAAGGACATGTTTTGATTTGAGTTCCTTTGTGGAACATGTACACTCCCCGGGTTGAGTCTAGTTAAATGGAATTGTGTGGAGACGAGTTACGTACTTGTCTTGCGGATTGAGATTATTATGATTGTCTTCTGGACCCTGAGAATCCAGTGTGGTACTGTATGTGCACCAGCTACTACGTGTTCTAGGGTTTCCTGTGTGGAAACTCGGGCTCTCCCCCACCGCAAGAGATGTCCCTAGGCGAACACCCATACTCTAGATTCTCTATGTGAGAATGAGACATCCTTGGTCAGGATCGACCAGGGCGAGCAACTTTAAGGACCGACAACCCCGATATTCTTATATTCTTGTGTAGAATTTGGACCATGACACGCCTTTGTGGCCTTGTTTGTGTTCCCGTCTGTGTGACACTAAAATGTGCTTACTCCTTGATGGAGGCATTCATTATATGATGTTGATGCATGATCTGAAATCTATGTTAGAGATACATCTTATGCAGGTTTATATGATGTTGATGCATGATATGAAATGTATGTTAGAGATATATCTCATGCAGGTTTATATGATGTTGATGCATGATCTGAAATGTATGTTAGAGATACATCCCATGCAGGTTTATATGAGGTTGAATTGCATTATGCAAGTTATACACTATGATGGAGGTTTAGGTGATACGCCTGCGTGATCATAAAATAATATATCTTGTCAATCATTTATCTGAATTGTTATATTACTATGTTGACGTATTTATGATAATTATAGATATAGTAAAATCAATGCTGAGTTTGTTAAACTCACCCATCTTTCTTGTGCTTTTGCTTTGGGGCTGCGTAGCGTGACACGCAGATGAACAGGATCCTCTCTATGAGGAAAGGTCGGAGGTGACTTGGGAGTAGACGTGGAGACCTCTTATGTGGCTTGTTTCTTTGAGTTTTCTATTATGTTAGAACGTATGTGTGTAGTTCTCATTTTGGATTGTGCTACATTATACATTTGGATTGTTTGAGACATATTTTGGAGCCTAGAGTGGGCTATAGATTAATTTAGTATGTGGGTTTGAGATTTTAGTTTATCTTAGAGTTAAAGTAACTCTTTTAATTCTACTTATTTACTCTTGCTCAAAGTGGTGTGTATACTTCGTAATTTTTTTAGATCGCCCGTGCTTAGGGCATACGTCTTCCGCTAAATTGTTTTTCAATCTCCTTGTCGCCCATGTGCGCTTGACTGGCCCCTGGATCGGGTTTGGCTTGGGTCGGGCAGTGCCAGGGTGTGACAACCACCGCCGAAGAGGTTTCTGCCACCTCACCCAACGTCATCATACCATTGGCATGACCGCTTCTTTCACCATTTCACTTTCGGCATCCTGTTCTTTGCTGTTATCGGTGACTAACTTATTGAGATCAGAGGTGATCCGGGTTTGGCGACTTCTATCTCGGCCTCGTCGGTGGAGAACTCTAGCTAGGTCAGTGCATCACTGTAGCCGTATCCCCATTGAGAACAAATAAATATTTTATTTAGAACATCTTCCCTATCAGCTTCTACTAGAACCACAATATGATCCGGAGATATAAATTACTTTTTAAATTGTATGCAAACTTCACATTTGTGCTTTTGAAAATTTTGAAATAAAATCAAACCCAAATTTGGCATATTTCACAAATACCAAAAATTTATATGACCTAATCTATCATGCGACAAATCACATGAATCAAAACATAAGAAAAAAACTAATTTATTGATTTCATCATTGATACAAAGCTTAAATATCCCATTACATGAATATCCCTTGCCCAAATATACCCCATTTTGGGACAACATAATTTTGCCCAATTAAAATATAACTTTGAAGCCTTTTTGTATAAAATGTACATTGATACTAAATTTTTCCTCACGTCGGGAACATAAAGCACATTAGTCAAAGTGAGTTTTTTTCTAAATGTGAAGTTGAGCTCAACAACTCACTTGAAAACGACTTGAGCTCGATTTTGGTTTCCCATTTGAACATCTTGTCCATCGGTCACTTCAACATAATCCTTGTAAAATAATTTTTCATTGAACATATGGACCATGACACCGAAATTAAGACAACAACCTTCATTGGTATTGGCCATGTTTGCCTCCATAATCATAGCCTCATAATCCTCTCTTTCTTTGACATTGTTTGTGGTGTTAGTGCTAGAATTGGTCTTCCCTCTTTGCACTTACAAGCATAATGCACATTTTTACCGCAAATGAAGCAAGTTGCCTTCTTTTTCTTATTATTATTCTTTGTTGGAGTTATTGGCATTGTTGGGATTTCATCATTTAAAATTATGCTAGAATTTCCTCTTGTTGAGATTAAAATTATGGGCCTCCACATGATTGGCCGTTGGATCATAGAAAGATTTCATTTTTTTGTTTCTCAATCTAGATTCTTCTTCAATATGAAGATTTTGTTGAATTTTCTCTAGAAAAAAATTCTCCAATTTGTGAAGGAGCTTTTTTTGAAATTCTTTCTACAAAGGTAGATGTTTTGCTATAATTACTCATACTACTTGAAAACTTTCGGTGAGTTTTATCTCTAGGACACTCAATTGGTTGATAATTTGTTCCAAATCATAACATTGATCAAGTATAGGTTTGTTGTCAACTATTTGATATTTAAATTACTTACAAATTATGTACTTATTTCATACCTTGCTCCTCCACTTTATACTTGAATTCTAACGCAATCCTAATTTTTTTGTTGTCTTCTTCTTTGTATAAGTGTTGAAAAAGCGATCCAATGTGTGTTGAGAATATGACTCTATCAAAGAAGTTCATCTTCCTCCCTCTTCTTCCGCTCCTCAATTAACTTTTCTTAGTCTTTACTTGTGGGAACTAGAATATACATTATATTAGGATCGAGAATGTAAAAACTCTTCAACAGTGTAAGGAGGAATTTTATCTTATCTACGCATTGAACTGTCAAAGCGGTCTAATTTTACCAAATCTTAGTTCATAATCTTCAGCGAAATAAACTCGGTGCCCAATGAATAAGCCACACTATTTCCTTAATATACTTCACATTGAACAATCTAAATTTTAAGAAGAATACACAAAGAGTAGCTCCGAATTACGTAAAGTATAACTTTTCTTAAAGAAATATTTGTCTCTTTAGTAAACCAAATTAATCTCGGGTTCTTAAGCAAACTCTCTTCCTAGTATAATCAAAGCTTTATGAGATTTGATCTTAGTAAAAGTGAAGAATCTCCTTATTTTCTCTTTGAGGCTTTTGTAAAAAAATTAACTAGTATTAGTTTTGAGAAGATACACAAAATTATTATACAAAGACATATACATTTTGTGTATATACACACACACACACACGTAGAAAAGACATCTGACCATTAAATCATGAAGGGTCTATTTGGATTGGTGGAAATTGAGATAAAGTAAATGAATATTTTAAAAATCTCCCGGATTCTATTATTTGGTGTAATGAGGAAATAGAAATTAGAGTGAAAATTGAGAGAAAAGAGAAAAAAAGTTAGCCATAAAACTTTTCACCCATCAACCCATGGATTTTAAGAAAATATCATTGTATCAAAGACTTATATCTTGCCGCCACTACCACCACCACTGCCATCACCCCTACCACCACTACCGTCGCTGTCACCACCACCATTGTTGCCGTCGCTGCCACCACCACCACCGTTGTAGCCGCCACCACCACTGCTGCCATTACCACCGCCGCTACCACCATCAGCACCCCCGCCACTACCAACACCACCACCAATCCTTCCACCACTGCTATCACCACTACTGCTGTTAATACTACCACCACCATCACACTACCTTCACCACCGCTATCTCCGCCACCATCACCATCACCACCATTATCAACACTGTCACCATCACTACCACTACCGCCTCTACTATTATGACTAACTCTACCTTCACTGCCATAATTAGTAGATTCTAAGTTTCGATTTTTTAACATATGCAACCAAATAGTAATTTTTTTTAAAGAATTTCTTAATTTTTCTTTCACTTGGATTCATTTTCTCTTTCTATTTCCCTTTCTCCTGGTTTCCACCAATCCAAACAGACATGAGAAGGGAAGCGTGCAATGATCAATCAGTTGTGAAAATACAAAATGGATTCATCGATCAATTGATCGATCCACGAAACCGTTCAATCATTGGTAAATCAAATCCTTCGCAAAATTAGGCTGAGACTGAGTGATTGCTTTATGATCAAAACTCATCAGTGAGACCTTGGGCCAGAATTTGACTCTTGCCTCTTGATCCCCCACGGTCTCTTCTGCTACTTCAAGACGAAGAATCAAACGCCTGCCGCAAGCTCAAAGAGCTTAATGGGGGGTTCGCTACTTCTACCCATCCCATTTTGTCCTCACAACAACATGCGTGTTCCTGCCACCTTTTGTTAGAAATGGTAAGTTGTCGAGAGGCTTTTGCTCACGCCACAAATCTCCGAGGGGGATTGGGCTGAGGAGCATTTCTATGGCGAAATGGTTGGCTTTGCTGCGGAGGAAATCAGTGGTTTTTTCAGATCCAGCACATCCTCTGTAGCCGGAAGGTCATGATGGGGAAGCGGGCAAGGCAGGGTGCTCCATGAAGCTTCAGATGTGGGCCAAACAGAGGATGGAGTGGGGTAAAAGTGTTTTTATGAGACTTCAATTGGCTTAAGTGGTTGACGTCTCGGCTTATTTTGAGAATAATTTATTTTACCAATGAGATAGATTGACAAATCGGTTTCATATTTTTCACAAGCAATCCGTCTCTATAAGGAGGATCGATCTCTACACGTATCACTTCGCGATTTATCGATAGAAAATCCCTTTGTGAGAGGTTTTGGTATTTTTTATTCTTTGAGACTTTTTTTACATGTTTATAATTAATATGCAAAGAGAGTTATAATAATTTTGTGTATTTTTTAAAAACTGAAATTAGTCAACTCTTTTACAAAAGAGTAAAGGAGAAAATAAGGAGATTCTTCATTTTTGCTAAGTACATATTTTATAAGGCTCTAATTATCTTGGGAGGAGAGTTTGCTTAAGGACCTCATAATAATTTAGTTTACTAAAGAAGATAAATATTTTTTTAAAGAAACCTATACTCTAAGTGATTCGGATTTGTTTTTTATTTATTCTTCTTCAAATTCAGTTTGTTCAATGTGCAACTTTTAACAAAAAAGATCATCAGTGGCGATGAGAAATATGGGAAAACCTCACCCAATTGCATGAGATAACTCAGTTTCTCTTACATGACATGGCAGACTTCTATTGTTGGTCACTATAAGGCAAGTGTTTTTTATGCAATCCGCTGGCAATGAGCTTAGCTAAGCCGCATGTAAGAGCCTCGCATGTAAGAGCCTTTGATATTTAAGAATGACGGCGTACACATTAATGCAACTAAACATGTGCTAGCATATGCACAATCGCTCTAAGAGATGAATGGCTCTTGTGCACATCTTACACTAGGCTCATTGTTTGTAGAGAAAAAAAATGCTTCCCATCATAAGTTCGCTAGAAAGGTTTATCAAGGGAATTAATGCTCCCTACTACAACGAGCCTAGTGTAAGTTGTGCATGAGAACCCTTTATATGTAAGATTGATAGTGCATGTGCTAGTATACATTAACATTAATATTACTAGTGTTAATATGTAGCACATATGTTATCAATTTTATAGATGAAGGGTTCTTATGCACAATTTATGTTAGGCTCATTATCATCCAAGAAGATAAAAAACACTTCCCTGGTCATGCTTGATACACTGTTTTTTTAAAATATAGCTATATCCACCCCACTAAACTCTTACGTCCCCAAAAATTTTACACAAAACGTTATACTCCCTTTGTCTTATATTAATAGCCCCAATAGAGAAAAAAATTGTTTTACATTAATTGCTCCATTTATTTCAATTTAAGCGTAGATGGGTCCTTGTTGCTTCTCACTTGAAATGGTCTAAATGTGGTTCCGTTGCCGCTGCTGCTTCCGATAATGCCTCAGATGCTGCGTAAAAGTTCCAAATTCTGAGTCCTCTTTTGTTTTCTTCATCCATTACAATAAAAACGCAGAGCTTTCTTTCTATTTTTCCTCTAGTTAGCTCGATTTCTATCCAGCCTAGCCACTTTCTTTACGTACCCTCTTTCTTTTGATGCTGATGTAGTGTCTTATTTTTATGACATGGAGTTGTTATGTTTTCCTTTAACATCAGCAGAATCAGAATGTCATGACTTTAGTAAATGGGGGATCATCCCCTCCAATGGGAGAAAGGAGGAATTTAGATTATCAGGGACTTGAAGATGGATGGCCTAGAATAGAAAATTTCCGCAAGATCTCCCTCATACCCCTCGTCTTTCTGATCTTTTACGAAGTCTATGGCGGTCCCTTTGGCATTGAAGATAGTGTCAATGCTGCTGGTCCACTTCTTGCCATCGTCGGCTTTGTGATCTTCCCCTTCAAATGGAGCATACCGAAGCCCTAATTACATCTGAGTTGAACTTCTTCGTCACGATGAACCTAACATGTATCCCAATGGCACCGAGCCGAGCCCCAAAGCCCGAAACCAACTCTGCCCAGCAACTTACAAGAAGCTAATCACCACCACCGGCTACGTTTGAAAGCTTCGTCAATCATCGCCCTTCCGCTTGGACTTGCGGTAGGTCTGCTCCATTTGCTTGATCCTGGAGATGTCGGCGTCGACCATCTTCCTGATGTTGGGCATGCTATATATAGTTATGGGCCACATAAATCCCGCACAACGTTCCCATCAGGAAGGAGAAACTGCTCCTAATGATCCCCACTCTTTTGCATGTGGCATGCTCCAGGAGGTGGAAAGTTTCACCATGCGCATGACGGAGTTGGAGCAGAGGCGGAGGTCCTCAAAATTTGACCGGTAACTGCCCAGTCATCCTGGGACTCAGACAAAGTGGCGTTCATCGGAGGGAGCAGCTCTGATAGCGAACCGTGATCGGCGGATCCAATCAATTTTTCAGAATTTATAACAGAGTGTACAAATTGGGAGATATGCGTGATATCACGTGTTTTAAAAATTTAATTGGCTGGAGTTGCTTTCACCAGCTGATCACGACCACTCCGATAGCTGCAGCCTACCTCCTCCTTCCCTTTTCTCTCTCTTCTTTTTCATCCCAAAAAACGCCTCTGTTTACATTTCGCCTTTTCGAACGTACATCTATTTGAGTTTCTAACGTGCATGATTTCTCTTTCCGATAGGATACGGGGTGGAATGCAGCATCACCATTAAAGGTGAATACCCAGACCAAATCATTAATTTGGAATAGGATTAGAATTACAAAACAGAAATTTGAAGGGTTTGAATTGATCACGTGATTGGAGATGTGTTCTTTTTCTATATGTTTTTCAGCTACTGGAGTCCGGCTTGCTTAGGCTGGTTATGCAGTGTATAGCATTGACCACGTTGGGCATGGCAAATCGTTTGGCTTGCAGGTCTATGTCCCAGATTTTGATGAACTCGTCAATGACTGCTCTGAATCCTTCACCTGCATATGTGGTACAGTGATGGGCAATTCTCTCCATTCTCTTCCTCTGTTTGTTTTGTTTGTCGTTTAATTTCTTCATTCGCATGTTTGCCTTCTTTTATCAGTCTTTAATTCCCCTGTTCTCTCATTTGTTTTTATAACAGAAAGAATGGAGAACAAGAGCAAGGCCCGGTTTTTGCATGGGGAATTCATAGGAGGAGCAATTATTCTTCAGTTAAAATTTTAGAAAAGAAGTGTTTTTAACGCTCCACTTTCATAATAAAATCAACGTAATGATCGGCGCCGCCTTTAAATATATTAGCGTCAAATGTGTGCTAACATGTGCATGGTTGACTACAAATATGAATAGTTTATGTATATTTTTTACGCTGAACATAAAATATGAAATTATTTTTCGTCGGCAACTCCTTCGGTGTCAAGATGGGCGGCCTTCTTCGTCCAACCGGTTTAAATAGACATATTTTTTCGAAACAAGCAGGGATTGTTTTTCCGACTTATGATTTCCGTATTCCGACAAATCTCCAGAAGCGTTCCATCTTCGACTCCTCCAACTCGAACCCAATGGACGCTACCCCTGGAAGCCAGCGCCTGCGGGCTCTGGCCCAGCAGCTCCGCCTCTACAAGGCCCCCGCCTCCGACGACTCGGACGAAGTTGAGAGCTCGGGAAAAGCCATCTCCCCTGTGGGCTTTGCCAAGTCCACGAGCCCCGCCGTTTCCGTCCTCAGATTCAGGCCCAAGCCAGCCGCCGTGCTTGTCTGCCTCTTCACAGGCGATGGCGGCGAGCTCCGCGTCATCCTCACCAAGCGGTCGTCTCGGCTCTCCACGCACTCAGGCGGGTCTCCCTCAGTTGCGTTTGAAAGAAAGATCTTATTGGACTGATTTTGTTGGCGGGTTTTCTCATTGAATTTGGATCTGGGTTGGTTTTGTTTGGTGGTGGATATAGGGGAGGTGTCGCTGCCGGGAGGGAAGGCGGAGGAGGGCGACAAGGACGACGCTGAGACTGCAACAAGAGAGGCCAGAGAGGAAATTGGCCTGGACCCGTCGCACGTCACTGTTGTGACTCGTCTCCAGCCCTTCTTGTCCAAGGTAAGAGTTCCAGCTATAAAGTCTTGGTCTGCAATTTTTTTTTTGCCTGAGTTTTGCTTGCTACAAAATCTGTTTGGGGAACCCTTCCAAAATTTGCAAGAATTTATAATTAGGCAAAAATTAAGTTTTTGCCAAAATTTTTGACGTTGGACCTATTTTTAAATTAAAAAATTACCCAACTAAAACTATTTAAAAATCTTTACCAAACAAAATTTTAAATTTTAAGCTTTGAGATTAATTAATCTTATTAAAATTGGTGTTCTAGTCTAATACGCCTTCTGTCCCACTTTAATAATAATTGCTCTTGAGATTAATTAATCTTATTAAAATTGGTGTTCTAGTCTAATACGCCCTTTGTCCCACTTTAATAATAATAGCTCTTGTACAAAAAAATTTGTTAACATATTAATAGTTTTATTTTGTTCAGGGTACTTAAAAAAGAGTATCATAAGTTTATTTTCCCTTCTCTTAGATGTAAGTTTTACCATTATAAAAACTAATATTTTTCCCAATGTAGTTATTAATATAGGACAAAATGATGTCATTATAAGGATAGCTAGAACGCTCTACCATATAATCTACGTAGCGATTAAAGATTGTTGTGGGGAACAATGGCGTGGAGAAATCAAACAAGAGAGGAACACAAATGCTTTACATGGTTCGGAAATGGATGCCTACGTCTACGGGATCACATTAGTTCACCATTCTAGAGATAATAACAAGGAGAATTATAAGGCTCAAACCCTCACAAGCATATAGCTTCCAAGCCCAAGGGCTATGTCCCTCTCTCAACTTTCTTTTTTTCTCCCATGTGAAGCCCCAATTAAGGTTATGATAAGTTTAACCCAATTCAAGTCTATCTTAGGATTACAAGAGAGACACATGTCTATCTAGGTTAAGAGTCCACAATGCTTAGGAGTAGAGGCTCATGCTCGAGTGAGTCCACATAGAAAGTCTTTACGTCCAACAATCTCCCACTTGAAGATTGCTGAGCATTTCATCTCTAACTAGTAATTTTCCCACTTGAAGTCAGTAGTCTAAAAGTGTTACTTCTATAAAATAGTGCAATTGCGTGATCACCTTTGCTCAACTTCTACACTGTCACCACTTTAGTAAACATGTATGCTAGATTGTCATTATATATTGTGGATCTTTTCTTAGAACATCTTCTTCTCATCCACCAGCTCAATAATGAAATAATATTTGATGTAGATGTACTTTATCTTACCATGGAATGTATTATTTTTAGCCATAACAATAGCATTGCCATTGTCACAATATGTAACACACATTTTTCTTGTGTCTTTCTAAGTTCTTTTATGTTTGTTAGCCTCGGTCACTACAACATACTCATCATATGAAAAAGTATCACAAATTTCTATAACTGCATGTGACTGCCAGAATATTGTGCCACTACCCAAAGTAAAGAAAAATTGTGTAGTACTTTGCATGTTGTTTATGTTACTACCATAATCCACAAAATCAATCAATCTTATGTCATATTGTCTACCAAAATATAGTCACACCTGAAGAACATCTTAGGTATCTGAATATCCACTTCACTACATGCTAGTGAGTCTGATCAGCCATGGACCTCACCACCTAGCTAATTACAAAAGAAATATCTAGCCTGGTACAAGTGGTGGCATACATCAAAGACCAAACTACTGAAGCAGATGGGATTCTGTTCATGTGAGCCTTATTGTCATGAGTTTTAGGAGATTGTTCCTAAGAGAGACTGTAGTGGGATGTCAGGGGTGTACCCATTGGCTTAGCATCTTGTATGTTGAACTTTATCAGCACTTTTTTCACATAATTTGTTTGAGAGAGCTTCAACACGCTCTCTTTCATGTCTCTAAAAATTCTCATGTCAAGAATTTGCTTGGATGTTCTTAGATCCTTTGTGGCAAATTTTTGAGACAATTGTCTTTTGAGATTGTCTCATTTATGTCACCTTTTTCAATAAGCATATTGATCGTTTATAATTAAACCCTTTGCAAGTGTACAAGGTAATTGTACTAGGATGAGTATTTAAGGGTTGTCGAACCTCAGGGACGGATGAATTATTACTAAATATAAAAAAAAATTTACTGATTGAAAACTAAAAAGAACATAAACTTTAATTAAATAAAGGAAAAGAAATCAACTAGTTTAAAGGTAAGAGATTAATGTGATAGATTTTACTTAGGAAATCGAATCCACTATAGAACCATAACAATTCCTTAACTTTTAATCTAAATCTAGTGTGAATATGAATAAGTATTCTCAGCTACAAGCTAGAATTACTTCAGAAAGAATCATTAATTAATTTCCATGGCATGAACTATCTTCGACAATAGCACGAATCATCTACACTAAATAGCTATAGGCATGACCCGTCTAATCTTAGTATAACTTATCCAAGTCCTTAATTATCTAAACATTAAAACTATTGTATGACCATCTCATCTAAATCACAGAAATTAGAATTGATGCAAATATCAAAACCACATCCATCTATCATCTACAAGACAATAAATCAACATAGAATTGAATAAACATTAAAAGCTCTTCCATTAAAAGGAAATCTTTATCATACAATTGTCATAATTCACAACTGAGATCTAAATTAAAAAGAAAAGAAACTGAAACTTATCTATAGCTTCATCAACTCCTAAGTAAAAGAATAATCTAGCCTTCCATGGTAGAAGAAAGCACTTGAATCTCCATTAAAAGCTTTGGGTTTTTCTCCATCTTCTTCTTCCTTCTTCTCTTCAGAAAATCTACTTGTTAACTCCTCAATTTCGAGCCAATTATGTCTTTATATAAGCATTAGATCCGTAGGAAAGAGTTGTATATGAAAAGGACTCAAAATTGGGTGAAATAAGGAATCTGCGCGTTATGCCGATCGATTGCCCTGCATGACCGTTCGAACGCTTGAACTGAATTTTCTTCAAATTTACGTGTACCCGATCGATCGGTAAGTGAGGCCGTTCGAACGCCAATGAAGAATCTGCAAAATAAGCCAATTTAATTCAAAACACCATGGAAGCTTTTTCTAACTTAATTAAATTTAATTTTTAATAATTTAACATATATTAACTCTTAAATGAGACTAGACAGTAAAATAATTAAGGGTAAAATAACGTATAAATTATACTTATCACATATGGTCAACATAATGCAACAATATAATATATGAGGATGTCAACTTAGCAATTGAGTCTTTGATATCTACCACCACTTGTACCATGCCGGATATTTCCTTTGCAATTGGCCAGCTAACGATGTTCATGGCTAATCCAAGGCTAACTCATTGCTAGGCAGTGAAGTGGTATTTAGATACCCGAGAGGTTTTTCAGGTATGACTATGTTTTTGGACACTCTTAACATAAAAATTGATTAGTTTTGTGGATTCAGATTATGATGGTAAGACAAGGTTTGTCTTTACCCTAGGAGTGGCACAATGGCATAACAGTCACAATTACAGAAGTTAGTGACCACTTCTTCATATGATGAGTATGTTGCATTGATAGAGGCTAGCAAAAAGATGTTGTCAGCTGAACTTTTCTAAAAAAACTTAAATTGCATAAGAAAAATGTGTTACATTGCAACAACAATAGTGCTATTGCTATTGTTAAAAATAGTGCATTCTATGCCAAAATAACGCACATCAACATCAAATATCATTTCATCCAAGAACTGGAGGAAAATAAAATATTCATGAAAAGATCTACACTAATGACAATTTAGCATACATGTTCACCAAAGTGGTGAGAATAGAGAAGTTGAGCCTTTGATCAACTTCCATTGGTCTTTTACACTCGAAGACTAATGATGATCACGTAGATATACTATTCACATGAAGCAGCACTTCAAAACTTTTGACTTCAAGTGGAAGAATTACATGTTGGAGATGAAGTGTTCAGCGGTCTTCAAGTGGGAGAATGTTGGACATGAAGACTTTCTCTATGGGCCCACTTAGGCATGGGCCTCTACTCGTAAGCATTGCGGACTCTTAACGTAGATAGACATGTATCTCTCTTGTTTCCTAAGATAGACTTGAATTGGGTTAAGCTTATCGTAACCCTAATTAGGGCTTCACGTGGGAGAAAAAAAGAGGGTTGAGAGAGGGACGTGGCCTTGGGGCTTGGAAGTCATATGCTTGTGAGGGTCTGAGCCTTGTTATTAATTCTAGAATAGTAAATTAGTGTGATCCTATGGACATAGGCATTCATTGCTGAATTACTTAAATCATGTGTTCCTTTCTTGTTTGATTTCTGCATGTCATTGTTCCCCACAAAGGTTTTTAATTGCTCTATAGATTATATGTTGAGCATTCTAGACAGTGGCGAACGCAAGAATTTTAAACAAGGGGGTCAAAAAATATATGTATATATAATAATTTTTATTTCAAATAAATTACTAAAATTTATAATAATGATATTATTGAAAAAATTTAAAACATAAGTATACTTATCTCACAAGCCATGGGGGTCAGCTGGCCCCCTTGGCTTTAATGTAGATCCGCCCCTCATTCTAGAAGTCCTTATAATCACAACACAAAGGGAGTAAGATTTTGTATCCAAACAGCCCCTAAATCGGTTATTTTTGTTTTGCAGGATCTCTCAACAGTAACTCCAGTGATAGGTATCCTCTATGAGAAGGAAAAATTTAATCCTCTTCTAAATAAGGACGAGGTAGAGACGATATTTGACTGTCCGTTGGAGATGTTTCTCAAGGTATTCTTGTACTTTAAGCTTCACCCAAATGATCAACCCCTGGGCTTGGTTTGATATTCTTCTAGCTATCACTGACTCATCTTGCCATTGGTCCAGACTGAAAATTGGAGATCAGAGAAAAGGGAGTGGATGGGCGCTAGTTATATTCTCCACTTCTTCGATGTTGAATTCCAGAACAAGAAGTATGTGATATGGGGTATAACATCTGGAATTTTGATCCGAGCTGCATCAGTAGTGTTCCAGCGGCCACCTTGCTTTGAGGAACAGAAGCCGTATTTCAAAGTTCCTAGTAGACTGTAACATCAAAAGATTTTTGGCCCATTCACCAATTTTTTCGTGGAGGTAAATCGACAACCCTTCTTGTTGGCCTCTGATTATAGGGTTACCCACTGATGGAAATAAATGCAGATTAGGGGTTGTATGTGTCCGTCAACCACAAGCACTTAATTGATTGATCTTTGTCTATAAGTTACGAACAATACTAGACATGGGAGCTACACCAAAATAGGGGTCTGTTTGGTTGGGGGGAAATGGTTCAAAGGGCATTTTTGCCAGAGCCCTCATAGGAGGAAGGTTAAGTTTCTAAGGCTATGTTAAAATGATATGATATATTTAAAAAGTGAGATGATCTAAAATAACTTTTCTGTAAAAATTGAAGAGGTACTTAAACTTGCCCTAGATATTGGCGAAAAGAAAAGGGTAAGATACACCTAAGACATGAGCGCGTACTTAAACTAGGCACATCTAGAGGTGGGCGAGTGATTCAAACTTGCATGACCTCTTAATAATATGTATAGTCGGATCGAGATGTAATCATGTATGATGAGCCTAGTGTATCCCAGCCAGATGGGTGAGCGCATCCTAATCGGACTCTTAACAAAAACATTAAATTTTTAAAAAATAATTATTTTTAATAATTTTTTATATACTTATTTATGGTAGATAGCCTGAGTTTTGCCATCGTCAGAAGAATTTTTTCCACATTACCTGGCCAAGGAAGTCAATATTTCATATTCCATGGTTTTTAAACAAAAATACTACTTAACTCGGACTTAAACGATATAAGAAAAAAATTAGATAGAAATACCTATGTCTTAGGGTTTAGGGTTTTATATCCTGTAAACCCATTATACCATTGCATTTATACTCAAATGACCCATTTGACCGGTGATTTCTAAAGTCTGATCGGTGAGAAGTGAATACGTAGTGGGAGTTCTAATTTTTGACCCATTGGATCAGCGATTTCTAAAAAATGACTAGCGATTTCCAAAATCTGATTAGTGAGACGTGAAAAACTCTGCAATGTTCGATTTTTGTTGTTTTTGATAGGCGATCTTCAAATTTTCGGCAACGAAGCGACTTTCATCCGTGAATTGAGGTTCAGTCCAAGTGTATACTAGCGCGTTCCCAGTAAACCAGTAATCTTTGGCGAAGATAAGTGGCCGATTGAGGGGTTAATCCAGCTTGGATCAATTTTATGGTAATGACCTTCTCTAGCTCTAAATCATATATTCGTATACACGATTGTTCATATATTGTGTTATGGAACGCATGATAGCTAGTACTTTCAATCACTCAATAGGTTGTCGTGTTATCAATTATACGATATTTACTATATCACATTATCAATAATACGATATGAAAATGTCATCCTCTCGTGTATGTGTAGTATACATAATGTGTGATTAATAACACGACATCCGGTAGACAACATTCAATTATTGTGCTATCATGTATGAGAAGGCATCATATCGTGTAATCGATAACACGATATATATGAATTCAGTGTATATTTGTACATTAGTTACATGATGTAAATCAACGTGACTTTGATTTTGGTCACGACCCATTATTGATATATCTATATATATGTATAATATATATATATATATATATATATATATATATATATATATATATATATATATATATATATATATATATATATATATATATATAACATCTTTTACAGACAAAGAGCTACAATAATACAGTCAAATGGCAAAATCAGTAAAGACCTTAGAAGAGAAGAAGAAGAAGAAGAGAATTTATGAGAGGAGTCTCCCGGGTCTAGGAACTAACAATTTCCCTGCTCGACTTAGACTATCAAAAGACCTCGTTGAATCGAGGTCGGGATGTAAGGCAATCTTGGAGGAGACTAGGTTCTACTCAGTATACAATTCTGAGCCAATCATTATCTTCAAGCTGCTTGAACGTTCTAATAGGTAAGTGCTGGGATGACTCACAAGAAGTGTTCGACATTCAGGGAAAAATACTACCCCTTACAGTGGAAGAAGTCGCACTGATCACGGGTTTGAGTGTGAAAAAGAACCTGTTGAAGTTGGACAGTGACGATGGGAAGGTTGTCTAAGGCAAGGGGCAATTCTTTAAAAGGTTCTTCGTAAGGAAGTGGCCGGAGAAGAATCTAATTGAAGAGATTTTGAATGAAGTTGCAGACAACAGGAGTGTTGTCTCTGATGAGGATAGCATGATTGGACATTGTGCATATGGAGGTCCTCGTTGTATTCACACAGAGCAACAAATTCATCTCCCCATCTTTATGTGACTTCATAAATTACCTAACAGTTGTAGGGAGGTATAACTGGACTGAAGTTGTGCATGACATGTTGCTTCAAGGCATATCATCAGCCTATCGAAACATCAGGAGTAGAGAAGATGAGCGCTCCGCTACCGTTGGAATTCTCCTTGGTGCTTTATTTATGCAACAGATAAATTTTGTCTTATCAATAACACAATTACTAATATGAGCGTAGTATTGATACACGACATCATATTAACATTTTAGGTTAACACAATAGTGGAAGTAACATGTTTTAGATAACACGCTATTTTGATATTCATGTTAATGATCACACACTATATACGATATCGTATTATCGATAAGACGATAAAGTACTGTATCATGTATATTCAATTGCACGATGGGAGTATTTCATGTATTCAATGACAAGAATAGTTTAATAAATGTGTTATCAATGTCACGACATACATGACATAAGATCATTATTAACGGGATTATTTTGCCCATGTAGGTGTGGTTTTTTTAGCATAATTTTGTATAGGCTCTAGGTTCTCCTCCATGTAGCCTGAGGTGCAAGAGGTGGCCTGGGTTTACGCAATTGCTGACAGACATGGAGAAGGTTGCTAAACTTGACCTAGCCGATGAAAAGTCGATGAAGAAGTTGTTGGCTCATCACAGGATGAGGAAGTGATACGAGGAGATAGTCATTTGGCTCAAGGTAGATTTAGAAGTGTTTATGCAAATAAATCCAATTGCCGAAGAGGCCCACTTGATCGATGGCCGAAGGCTGATCTCAAAGGTTAAGAAGATGGCCACGCATACCACAATATAGAGGGAAATGATTCTTGGCAATCTTATTTCAGCAAAGACGTCATTTAGAGCTATGTCATGCCACTAAATGTCATGACTGGGATTGTTGATGTAATATTAGAAACTGTCATTTTGTACGGGGAGCGCGGTTGGAGCACCGACAGTGTGCAAGTTGCTCTCTAGAGGGTTAAAAACGCTCTCAACGTGGCAAGGAGCTTAATCGAACAACTACCTAGCCAAGAAGCTTGGTAAGACGACTCGGCCAGCAAGGGAGGATCAAAAGGCAATGTCAGGGATGAAGTTCCCTTGGCAATCGTCCCTACCCTAGAGGCATTTTTTGCAAAGTCTCCTACCCCGAAAATTGGCTCCACAAATGTTACTTCCAGAAGTGCCACTATATCGGATACTCCTGATTCAGTAGATCAGGAACTACGAGAAGTATCAGACATGTGATAGACGTCAAAGAGCATGTTGAGAAGCAAAAGGACGAGGAAATTGTTATGGTGCCACACAACTACCTTGATCTACAGATCGTGTTCCACATGGAAATCTTACGTGGTGAAGATTAGGAGACCGTCAAAGACTTTTTGGCGCAGCCACACAAGGAATGGCCTATGGTGACGCTTCTCCACATAGATTATGTGTCTTTGTTTAGACAAGAATGACGAATGAGGTAATAATTAGTGAATAGTTTGCTTTTGTGTTATTGACCACATGATTCATTATATAGTGTGTTATGAATAACACGATATGTGAAATAAGGCTCCAGTCACATCTGTGTTGCGCGTTATTGATAACACGACATGTCCACAAGTCGTTGTATCAATAACATGAGAATTATAAAATAAAATTATCGTGTGTAATTAGCATATTTGTGTTTACACGACATAGTATATATCGTGTTATCAGTTACACGATAAATGAACATGTGTTTGTATTTACATGACATATCGTATGTCGTATTACCACTAACACTAATATTTTGTTGATTATTTTAAGTCATGGATGTGTTCAGCCAACTTCTGGAGGTGCAACATATTAGATATCCTGGCATTTATCCCAACTATTTTTTCAAGAGATTTTCGATCCAACACTACTACAATGTTGGGACACAGCATGACAAGGAAGAGAGTCATCCCAAAATCGTGGACAACTTGATGAGGAGGCTGAATGTTAACACCAAGAGTGGTTTCATTCTGATCTACGTCACTGGACATTTTCTTTTGCTCATTGCCCAATGCACGGAGAAGAGGTTTAGGTGGTATAACCCACTAAAGGGCGACCACAATCACCACTTTGTAGAGGTCGACCATATTAGAAAATGTGTTGTCGTAGAAATGGAGAGGATCCTTCCCATAAATGGTGCAACAAAGTAGCCAATGACGATAATCTATAAATGCCTATATCAAGAGACGAATGCAGACTATGAGGTGTTCCTGATGTATTATGTTGCGAAGATGGCCGGAGGAGTCATTCAACTAGATTTAACCTAAGCGGATATCACAAATTTGGTCAGGCCTCAAATATGTGCGACAATTCTTCATGGGCGAATCAATCAAGAATTCGATGTAGATTCGAATAAGTTGTGGTAGTTTATTTTTGGGCCTCTTACAATACACAATTTATAAAGTTAAAAAAACTGTTTTAATTTCATTTAAGATCATGTAACCTATGGTAGTTGATTATGTAATGAGCAACATGACTTTACGTCTGTAAGATCTCTAACTTTAGCCCGGTTTAATTTCTATTGAATTGTATATTATTGTGGGGTTTTGCATAAATTTGCTGGTTTGACTTGATTTTGGGGGTTAACAGTTAATAATTATAGTTTTAACAAGGTTTAATAGTATTTTATAAGTTTAAATATCAAAGTTGGTTTATTCTATTTTTAGGAATTTTATGGAATTTTTTTATTAATTAAGGGTGTGGACCCCACCGTGGCCCCCCATCCACGATTGGACGGAATGTGACCTACATGACCTTAAACTTTAATTGTTTTATTTTAATGAGTTTTAGAATTTTTAAACTCATTTTTAGCCCTAAAATGACTTAAATCATAAATCAGCCACTTAGGGCATTGTAATTCATATTTACAGCCCAATAATTTGTACACATAACTCAATAGCTTACTATATAAGAAAAACCATATCCTATTTCCAAATAGGGAAATGGTTGTGTTAGGAGGAAATGTGATGCCCTAACCCCACTGCCCAAAGAGGAAAATCCGATTTAGGTGAGTTTTTAACACTAATCTTCCTTAATCTTTTGAATTTTCTCTTAATCTCTCTTATGTCCACTTTCCCCCAAATGGATTCTTGATTTATTTTATTAAAAAGGTTATTTTTAATTTGAATTTCAAACCATAAAAGGGGTATTTTTGTTTTTAATGAAAGGAAGTCATATATTTACTTGTTTCAAGGTTATTTAAGCTTAATAGTCTATTTTAATTAAGTATTAACTAAAATCTTAATTTTGGGTAGGGTTTCTTGAGGAGTAGAGCTTCATTTTCAATCCAATGACTTCTTTAAGGTAAGGGGTTTTCATCTTATGTGGTTTTATGCTTCGGATTACATGTTTTAAATGTTCTAGTGGGTTTTTGCTTATTTATGTGCTTTAATGATGGATTATTAATAACATGTCATTTATGTTGTTTTTCTTGTGATTAAGCTTAAAAATGGTTAGATCTACCATGCTTTAGGTTTGTATTTTGATATCATAAAGTTTTAGGTGATTTTATAATTTTTCTAGAGTTTTTAGATAATTTCAGTTTGATTTTCATGAGGTTGAAGACGAATAAAAAATGGGCATAAAGTGAACTGTTAAGAGTGTTCGAACGACCAAATGACAGATTTTGCTATTCTTGTATAGTTTGGTCATTTCTTATTTTCTCTCTATAAATCTAATTTCTTATTATTAGAATGAGTTATTATTATCTATAAATGCTATTGTGATTGCATTACTTAGCTCAAACATGATTTAGGCTATGTTTGTTTAATTTTAGCGTGATATTCTACTTATCTTAAATTCATGTTTGATGACTACTTCATGATTTATTGATAATTATAGCAAGTTTCACCATGATGAGGTATACATACATGCTTGCACATGTTATACATATTTTAGGTAAATTATGTCTTCCATGGTCTAGCTTAAGTATGGTGATGTTTATCCTTGCCTAAGTCTAGCATGATGTTATATTTGTCTTCAACTCATATTTCGATGTTTTTACCCCACTTGCTTCATGATTTCAATAGGGAAGGACTATGATAAAATCATAGATGCATGTATATAACATTGATCATGGATGCTCGGGACTATCTTGATGAGCAGTTGTGCTAGAGATTTCGGTCTTGATAAGCAATTGTGCGCGGGGCTTTGACCTTGATGAGCAGTCGTGCTCGGGGTTTTTGACCCTAATGAGCAGGTTTATTTCTTTGAATTTGTGAGACATCTACTATTTATTGTTGCATGTGTATGTAAGATTATGCTCATTTACACAGGTTGTGTAGGTATAATGGAGCTTATGTTACACATGTGGTTATGACTTAATTTGCATGATATGTAGGATAGTGTGATTGAGACACTTGATTTGCATGGTGAATATTTTTCATTGAGAAATCGATATGCGTGATATGTTTATGTTGAGAAGTTAATCATGCAGAATGTGATTTTGTTAGTAAATTTCACTTGTTTACACATGAGGTGTATGTGTGTATGAGCTACATTGAACCCAGATGCGCAGGAGGCATGAGTATGTGATGATGAGATAATATAGGTTATAACATGATATGTAGATAACATGGCTATGTGATGATGAAATATGATAGATATAACATGATATGTAGGTGGCTTGAATATGTGATGATATGATATATCATATAGCATGATATGCAGGTGACATGAAAATGTGTTAATAAGATATATTATATGTAGCATGATATGAAAATTACATGAGAACATGTTGATGAGATATGTTAGAGATAGCATGACATGCATGTGGCATGAGTAGATACTTATGGAGATAATGCCATATTATGACTTGTCCTCCTCCGAGGTGGATGACAAGACCGGTGCAGACGATTAATGGGGTGAATTGGCAAATTCATTTGGCAGTACACGCCATTAATCGTCCGCACCAATCTACTCATCCGTCTCAGAGGGGGACGAGTCATTGTGACTCGTTGGACATTATTTCAATGTCCTGATGGCTCCCGCATTTTGCCAGATGGCTCACCATGTTGTGCTCATGGAGACATATGGTGTGTGATCCGTCCCGGAGATGAATTTCCTTAAGTGACCATTATCCCTGTAGTCTCTAGGTAGTCTCCCAGTAGTGGGCACCAAATGGTTTCCTGATGTAACAGGAGGTGCATATTTATATTTGCCATTTCGGAACTGATCTACATCAAAAATTGGTGATGGCTCCTCATAAATTGATGATTTGGATTTATGTTTGCTACGCTGAAATTGGATCGACTCTTCGGTAAATAGTAATGCTGAAAATCGGAATGACTCTTCGGAAAATGATCATTTATTTATTGCTATGATCATATTATCAATACACGAAGTAAATATATCGTGTAATTGGTGACACGTAGTGCACAAAAAAAGTATACTTCATTGTAAGTCTTTTACTTATCATGTAATTGGTAGCATGTAAACCATTCTATCGTGTTTTCGATTACACGATATGTATACAATATACAATATTAACAAACCAAAGGTCAAAATATCATGTTATCGACATCACGATCTTTAACAAAGTAGTGTTATTGATAACACGATGTGTATACAAAATCATATAATGTAACACAATATTTTCTTAAAATCGTGTTTCCAAGAACACGACTGTACAATGGCATTTCCTCCAATTAGCTAAAGAAAGAGGGTGAAAAAGGCAACCTCGATCGATGTTCCCCTTCTTTACGTCATTTGTATACTCTTTTATTCACACTCTTTTAGCTTGTACTTGGACTAACAACCACATTTGGAGGGCCCTCTTGTGCTCGTGTGCAACGTTTGCGGTTGTGATCCAATTGCACGCATGCTCCACATTTGTGTGGGGCTTTGACCTTTGATTGTGAATGATTCTATTTGGTTTTTTTGTGGATGCCCCCGCTGCTTGATTGAGATAGGTGGGTTGAATGTAGGTAGAACTCTAATCGGTGCCTATCTGGCATTGGGTATAATAGCTCTCTATATGTTATTTTATATGTTTATGTGAAGTACCATTTTTTGCAGTAATCAAACACATACAAGTGTCTGTGATGAATTGTTGCAATTGCATGTTTACACGGTAGCCCTAAATGCTAAAACTTTCTGCATATGTAGCTATGTTCGACCATATTCACTATATCATGTTGAATGAATACCGTGTGAATGAGAACACGATAAGTGATAATATATTGTTATTGAAAAAATGACCCATCAACACTAGCCTTATGCTCACAACTATCATTTTATTTTAATAGATAAACATACACGAGATTGACGATGATGTATGAATATACACATGACATTAATTGCATTTCAAATGAGACTCACTACCAAACTAATCTTGAATATGAATTACATGCTCTAAGGTGCGATCTTTTGAGACCACTATCTTCACAAGCTATGACTTATTAATATTAAACTTATAAAATTTGAACTCACATTTACCTACTACGAGTGTATATGGATTCGTATAGTATTTATAATTTTATGTGTATATAATTTATGATCATTATGATTCTGAAAGCATGTATTATAACTATAACATGCAAGAGTGAAAAACTGTATTTATAATTTTGTGTATAGAATTTATTATCATTATGATCCTGAAAGCATGTATTATAACTATAACATGCAAGAGTGAAAAACTGCCCTTCGTGTTCTGAGTTGATGTTTTGTGATTGTTGTTTACCAAAAAAAATGCTTTGAGATTGTTGTGATCATATTACCTTTTGCTAGAGTGGGAAGTGATAGTGGAACTGTTGCAAGATGAACTTTCATTTATATACGAAATCATATGACATTAACCTTTTCCCCCTTGATACTTTTTTTGGGTGTACGTACTACTCGATACTTAATGCATCATAGTTATTTCTATTTAGGTTTACTATAGCTAAGGGCGTTAACAAGGCGAGCCAAACCGAGTATGGAGCTAGTACTTTGTGTGAGCTCAAAATTTGATTTGATTCGCATTCAAACAAGGTTCAACTAATATACATTGATCATTAGTTATACACAAAAGCTCTATATTAACTAATATACATTCGTAATAGGCAACAATGAATTCAAATTTCATAGGCTAAATATTATATCATATATCGACAACAATGGTATATAAAAACTTTGTGCCATCAAGCACGTTATTCATACTAGTGAAAGTGCATGTGCATAACACATATTCTAATAAGCGTAATAACATATTAATGGCAGTAGGAGCAGTAACTATTGGACGTACAAGCGCTGCTACACAAAAGGCTTAGCAAAATTAATTTTATTTTTATCTCGATATTACCAAAACATACATTTATGTCTGGTATGAAATCAAAGCCCATAAGCTACCAATGCAATTCACCAACACGTTTTCCCTTTCAAGAAATTGATGACAATGTGGGTGAGATATTCACCAGTATGTTATTTTACTTTAGCAAACATATCTAACATTGCACCAAAAAATAAATAAATAAACGTATTTTGAACTTTAACATAAAGAGAATTCCATTGTGGCTGATAACTTTTCTCATGATTTATTTGCTGGATCTTCCTCTCCCACCTTGGGAACGGGTAGAAAACTAAAATAAACAGGTTTCAAACGAGGGGCAATCATTTTGTCTTTTCTCCTCTACTTGCTTCCACACTAAAATAAACAGTTGCGTTTACCTCTCCATACCCTCATTCATCCACGACAAGTTATATAGACTCGTATGCGAAACTTGATTTAACTGTTGTCTATCTTTTACTTTAAAAAAAAATTGTTGCTCTATGAAGTTTCAAACTTGCTCATCCTTTCAAAGATTTCGATCTTCTATGATGTGCTGGGCGGAGCGTGAAGTTTTAGCACACCATCTAAGCATTGTATACTATATTTCCTTGCCACCTTCTGCATTTTTTTCTGCCAACCGTCACTTTTGTGGCTGCTACCATGACCAACAAGCCTGTGGCCTCTTTTATCATATGGAGTGCAAAGGCAAGGCAACGGTGGTAGGACACGGAAGGTAGATACGTATGAAGTGTCAGTTTTATATTCTTATGTAAATTATACTTGGCGGGACCAATAGGCTACTAGAGAACGCTAGGTAAATCTTCTCTACTATGTCAAAGTGAACAAAGAAAAAAACAAAGAATCATAAGGCTTATTGAATAGTTACACTCTCAAAAAAATTTCTTCCTAATAAACTCTTTCTAGCATGAGCCAAAAATAAAATTTTACTTACAGTCCATTCAACAAGGTGGCCCTATGGACTCACTCTCCATTCCAAAACATGTCATCAGTGGAAGAAGACAGGGAGTCCTCAGCTAATTGGAAATTTAAAATATTGGTGTAGAGTCCTCGGCTAATGAGAAATCTAAAATATTGATGCAGATGTTTGTTTGACCAAGTCCATTTTAAGTTATGAAAAAGGTCTTCTCACTAACCAACCTGTATCTATGGCTTCGAAAATCCTAATCATTCACCAATGAGGTCATATAAGCTCACTTGGGCCGAATTTGGGTAGTAGCCCCACGTACTAATATGAGTCCTACCTCAAAATTAATGTAGGCTCAAAATTATACTATACCCTTATCTTCAAATGGTCATAACTCGGCCATCCGAAGTCCATATTAGGTGTTCTTGGGTGAGTTTTCTTCATTTTCAAGTATAGTTTCTAATCAAATGGCTTGAAGGTCAAAATTTTATGTGAAGTGAGAGATATACTACTTTTAATGTATTAAGTCATTAACCTAAAGTCAACGAGGCGGGTCTACTACTGTCTAAGGGTTCAACTAAGTCTCTCACACAACAAAAAGACACACATAATCTAAAATCAATCAAATATATGAATCAAAACATTTGCAGGTCAATTTTTAAAGTAAAAAAATATTTTAAAAAAATTTTAAATTTTTTTTATCATTACAAAAACATCAGGCACTAGGGAGAGAATAAGAGTAAGAGGGGGTCACATAGGAAAGAGAGAGAAAATTAATAAATAAAAAATATCGAAAGGCAGCGAGACATTTTTTTGGGGTGGGTGGGTTTGTGGAGGGGGTGTGTGTTGCTGCGTGCAGATGTCTTCGGCCATTTCATGGATAAGAAGGGAAGATTTAGGGAAGAATTGAGTGAGGACACAAAGGGGATTCTGAGTTTTTATGAAGCTTTATTTCTGGCATTGGAAGGGGAAAGTGTCATAGTCATAACTAGGCATCTCCGCGAGTACACGACGAAAAGCTCCAACTCCAGGCTATACCAACTTGTGGAGCATGCTCTAGCCATTCTGTTTCACTGGATGCCCCAAGACTGGAAGCAAGATGGTTCATGCCAAGTCATATTACAATATGGTTGAAGCCACCGTTCCAGGCAACCTCAAATCCTCCCTCAAATAAATAAGTTCTTAACTCCATGTAGCATGCATAGATATGTGTTAAATTCTGCATGACCATCACATTACGTTGTATTTGTTAAATAATTAAATTTTTCGAAAGCTCAAGTTGCTAGGAAAGAGTTATCATAA
This sequence comes from Saururus chinensis, assembly GCA_035235625.1. Taxonomy (NCBI): domain Eukaryota; kingdom Viridiplantae; phylum Streptophyta; class Magnoliopsida; order Piperales; family Saururaceae; genus Saururus; species Saururus chinensis. The sequence continues at coordinate 3,792,892 of CP141141.1, forward strand.
TATTCAAAGTTTATCAAAAACTGAAGCTGTTAGAAAAGAGTTATAATAATGTTTAGTACTAAACACTCCTCCATACATGCAAGCATTCAACAAAGTATAAAACATGGACATAAGTAGGAAGATAATACACCAGTATCTCTATGAGATTTGAACACAAGTTCTTAGCTTTGATACCATATTAAATAACTAAGTTTCCCAAAAACTTAAGCTAGTAAGAAAGAATTATTATAATACTTAACACTCAACAGTATTTGGCTACATTTTAGGTGGTGGAAAATCTTTGGTATTATAGAGAACTTGAATTTCACTCAAGAGCGGTTGCCCAAGTCATTTATTTTGGCTATGGGTGCGATCTTCCAACGGAAATATAGCTCAGCTAGAGAATCCCTAACTCAGGTTGCTCAGCTTGTGGTGAGCCTTGATGATATGTACGAACACTATGGAACCATTCAGGAACTAGAGTTGTTCAGTCATGCACTAGAGAGGTAGAGTTCTTAAGACATATTTTCTTGTAAAATGATGACTTCTAAATATAGGGTTGCTATGCTTGGCTTTAATTAGGCTCGCTTCATATCAGGCTTGGCTCAAACTTAACTCAAACTCAAACAAGCTTGAATCAAGATCGACATTAGCATGCTAGACTCGGTTGAGCTTGAAGTAAGCTCGAAGTTGACTTGTACTAGCTTGAGCTCGGCTCGAACTCGCTTGTAATTATAAAAATATTGTATTTATGAAATAAATAATATTATAAATGTAATAATTAATTTAAGTATATATTTATAACATATGTATACACATGCATTTATAGCGTTTATAATGTATATACACATATATCTTGTTCTATATATAATATATGATATATATCCTTATTAAATTGTAATAGATGTATAATTTCTATATATTGACCTATATAACACAAGATATTTAAAAGTAAAAAAATTGGATATACTAATACACAAGTATATATATGCATACACTAGGCAAAAAAATTGGATATACTAATACACAAGTTTATATATGCATACACTATGTGTATGATGTGTATTGAAATTCACATATATAATAGAAAATATATAAATATATCTAAATATGTCAATTTCAACGTAATACAACACTAAGATACCCAAGAACTCTTCCTATGTTTGAAGTAATAATTGAGGAGACGACTTAAATCCTAACTCCAAACTAAAAAACAAGATATGTAAAAAAGGATTAAAATTGGTTTACGAATTGTGTCACTTTGTGCATGTCCTTTAAATTTTTTTGGAGGTATACCATGGTTTAGAAACAATTCTTTTATGAGTTTTTACTTTTTGTGTCTTTTTTAGTGATTTGTATACACGTAACAAGAGAAAAATACAGAGAAGTTGATGGTAATGCTGGCTATGTAGGTTTTTATTTTTTGCATATTTTTTATTGAGTATATATTTGTAAAGAAATGAAGATAGTAATGTTGTCTTTTGGAAGATCTATAACTACGGCTCATTTGTCATACTTTTCTTCTTTCTAAGTGACTATGGTTAATTATTCAAAGTGTAATTTTAATACTAATTAAAAAAAATTTATTATTATTTAACACTAAAAGCATCTTAGTGTGTGGAATACTTTGTATACTTTAAATTCAGATGCATTTTACGTTTTTTTTGTTCTAGCCTAGTTCAAGCTTCGGCTTATAATTCACTTATTCAAGTTCAAACTCGAGCAAGCTTTGGATTTCTAGTTCAAGCTTAGCTCGAGCTAGAGGATTTGAGATTGTTCGAGCTTTGAGCCGAGATCGAACTAAGCTTATTTAATAGTTTGAGTTCAAACTGAGCAATGCTCGACTCAGCTCGTTAATACCCCTAATTGAATAGTTCTTTGATTAGATGTTTGATCATTTCCTTTCGTTCTCATCTCTAAATGATCCAAGATAGAATGTTGATACAGTCGAACTCCTCAGTGTATGAGGCTCTGCTACTTAGCCTCCCTTCGACTGGGGAACGCAACATCTTACCATTTCAAAAGAAATATGTACACCTATTCTTTCCCTTGTGATCTTGATATGTTTTTTAAGATGCATATAAGATTAATAATTAGACATGGACAAGCCTTGTCCGCCGACTATTTGGCCGAGGACCAGCCCTATTGGTGTTATCTAAACGGTGATGGATTTACATCACAGTGGAAAAAGACAATGGACAATTTCAAGTTGCTCTTGGTCGACCCCATACCATTGGACATGTAATTTTTTTTTTTTTTGAAGCTGGACAATTGAATGGAGTTAAACATAAATGCATTTTATTTATCTTATAATTATCTTTGAAAAACAGGCTTGAGTTTCGTTTGTGTCGTGCATTGGCTTTGGCCGGCTATCAAGAAATTTTTTTCAAAAATATACTTTACTTTTGGCTTAAATGCAAAAATAGGTAAGAAAAAATGATTTTGTAAGTAGACCTGGGCACGTTTGTATGAGCCACACACATGCAAAAAATGCCAAAAATGCCCCTCCAACGTTATAGAGGTAAAAAAAAATTATCCGGAGTGAAAGTCTATCATTGTTTTCTATGTGATGCTAAGACAAGGGCTAATGGTCTCTCATTGATCATAACAAAAGTGAGAAAAAAAATTAAAATAAATAAATGTCAGCCTAAATTGGATGTGAGGCAGGAGCATAACAAGTCGAATATGGTGAATGTTGTTGTGCAACTCCCTAGTCACAAAAACATTTACTAATCTTAGCTTCCATAAATAAGCATGTATAAGCAAAAATTTCTTAACCTATCTATTACGTGTATCTTTTTCCTTATCCCAGTCAAAAGCATTTGGGTTTCTCTAAACATGGCATAAAAATTGTGTAAAAATAAAAGTAGATATTATGTGGAGCCAATATTGCTCAAGGTAGGTATAGCATTCCTCTTGAATAGTTGACATATCTTCCTCTGAAATTCTATGATGTAAGTGAAGTGACTCTCTACAATTAGTAATCCTTAATAACATTACTTAATAAAACTAATAATCTTATTAATTCTTGTTGATAGGTATTCGCTATACCAGTTAATGGGACAATTAAGTAATCTACTTTTTTAATATTACATAGAGTTAAATAGATAAGAAAAAGAAAATATGTAGTTCTTGGCTGACAGACCATTAGTACAATGTGTGCACTAATTCCTAACTAGTGCAGTAATTTAGTCAGTGTTTCCTGTAATCTGATAATATTAGATAGCAAAATAATTAATAATTGCAAGTAGTATTCAATCAATTATTAGTAAAATGAATCAATAAAAAAAAAGATAAATTGGTTCAGTAATTCTTTAATAGTGCTCGATTAAGGTAAAAAATATTCCTTTAGCAGTAAACAAGCTCATAAGACCCTACTAATGTTACTAATGTCAAATATCAAAGTAATGGATGATTCTACAAAATCTTTCCATTCTCAGTCTCCTTTGAGAGAAAGATGTTTGCAAAATTGAAAAGACATTATAAGAAAAAAGACTATTAGCGACGCTTAAAAAGGGCCATTAATAGTCTCGTCGCAACTTCTCATTAGTGATGCATATGAAAAAGTGTTGTTAACAGTATTGTTACTAGCGACACTTTATTTTTGCATCTCTACATTTTTTTTTATTTGTGACGCTTTATAAAGTGTCGCTAATGTGAGTCACAAATAACATTAGAAAATATAAAAATATATTATAACACTATTAGCAATGCTCCTAATAACATAAGAGTGTGATGCTCTTTAAGAGTGTCGCTAATAACATAAGAATATTTAAAAAATACTTTAACTTAAAGAGCACTGCTAATAACATAAAAAAAATTTTAAAAATATTTTAAGGGGTTCTTCCCAATAAGGACAAACAACCCAATTAATTTACTAATAGAACCATAATAAAATTATATTGTGCACAACAGTATAATTTTACTATTGTCCACTTGCGATGATTCTCTCGTGAAGCCAATCGTGATCAAGAAGATAGCTCAAGGACCTCCCAAAACACCTTGACCAATCATAAAGTAATTCCCTCTCTTTAAAAATATAGAAAAAATAAGTTTATGCATTGATATCTACCATAAAAGGCCTAAGCTATAATAAATGAGAAGCTATACGACTTAATCTCTCTCTAAGACCCATTGGTTATCCATATTTTACTATTGTCGCAAGCAAACAATAGTAGATTATACTATTATGTACAATATGATTTTGTTATGGACCTATTGGTAAATATGGATGACCTCTAGGTCTTAACAGGAATTATCCCATATTTTAATTATATTAGTGACGCTCTTTAATATAAAAAAAATTAAAAAAAAAGAAAGAAACCATGTGGGGGCAGGATAGGCGGAACCCCTACTACTCTAGCCGAAAGGGAGGAAGGGGAAGCAAAGGAAAGGGGGGGGATGACCACAGAGAGGGGGAGGAGGGGAGCCAGATTCATGCACCTGGAGCCCCCTCCTCTAGTAGGATGAAGGGGAGGATGGGACGGAAAACAGAGGAGGGGGTGTGGAAAGGCATAAAATAGGGGGGCGACCCCGGACAACAGTGGCAGGACAAAGGCAAAAGATAGGTGGCCTAGAGACGAGCAGGTGGGGGGGCAAAAGGAGGAATTAATTGTGCCTGGCCAAAAAATTTGTCCGACCGCATGCAAGAAGAAATGCAGGATATTTCGCCCGTGTTTTTTAATTTTTGAGCGACTCTTTAAAAGTGTCACAAATAACTATTTTTACAACATTTAGAAGTAAACATTTCAATAAGGCAAACATTAGTGAAGTTTACTTCTAAACATCGCTAATAATAAAACAAAAAAGAGAGAAGAGAGAAAGAAGGAGAGAGAAGAGAGAGTGATTATTTATAATTAAAACATATTCAAGTGTATAAGGTAATTGTATTAATATAAGTATTTAAGGGTTATCAAACCTTAAGGACGGATAAATTAGTTATTAAATCTAAGGAAAAAGTTTGTTGATTGAAAACTAAAAGAACTTAAACTTAAGTTCAACAAAGAAAGTAATCAAACTAAACTAAAAGGAAAATATCAATATGATGATAATTACTTAGAAAATCGAATTCACTATAGAACCATAACATTTCTTTAACCTTAAATCTAAATCTAAATTAATGGCATGAACTATCTTCGATAATAACATGAATCATCTACACTAAACTAAACTATTTGCATGACTCGTCTAATCTTAGCATAACTCATCTAATTCATTAATCATATGAACATTAAAACTATTGCATGACTATCTCATCTAAATCACAAAAATTAAAATCGATGTAAATCTCAAAACCACATCAATTTATCATCCACAAGACAATAAATCAACATATAATTAGATAAACTTGAAAACTCTTCCATTTAAAAGGATATCTTATCATATAATTGTCATTAATTACAATTGAGATCTAAATTAAAAAGTAAAAGAAACTGAAACTTATCTACAGTTTCATCAACTCCTAAGTAAAAAGAAAAACTTGTCTTGCATGGTAGAAGAAGGCTCTTGAATCTTTATTGAAAATTTTAATTACTCCTTCATCTTCTTTCCCCTTTTTCCCTTCAGAAAATCTATTCAAATTCTTAAATTTCAAGCTCTATATAGCTTTATATAGGAATAAGAGTCAAAACTCGCTTAAAATAGGAAAATGCATGTTAGCCCGTTCAAACACCCTCCATGCCCATTTGGACGACTATACTATTTCTGCAATCTGGATAGTTCTATTCAGTTTCATCTCCAGTTTCAAATCAGAAAGCTAAGTATGTTCACTGGATAATTTATATTCCCTTCCAATATTCTAATTTGTTCATTTAGCTCTTTCGTTCACGTCCATATAAATTTCCAATAAATTTGTAACTCTGAAAAGTTGTCAAAATTATTTTAAAAAAGGTCAAAAGTATTTTCAAATATTTTGTACATTGTCAAAGGACCTCAATAAGAGTACCTTACCTAAAAAACATAAAAAAATTATATTTTAGATGTATAATACATAAATAAAATCTCAACTTGGTTAAAATGCATGCCTAAACTGCTAATAATTCCAAATTAATTAATAATTAAACTAAAATATTAATATCTATTTGAATATAAATAAACCATAATTAATCCTAAATTAACCTAGTACTATACTAACAAATAAGGTAAAAAAACATATAAAACATATGTATTTCACACTTATTAGAGAGAGAGGAAAAGATAAGAGAGAGAAATTAGAGAGATAAAAGAGAGAGAGAAAAGAGAGAGAGAGAAGGGAGAGAGGAGAGAGAAAAAAAGATAAGAGAGGAGACAAAGATGGGAGAGAAGAAAGAGAGAGATAGAGAGAAGAGAGAGAGAGAGAGTGAGAAGAGGGAGAGGATTATTTAAAAAAAATTTCTTTTTCGTCTATTTGCGACTCTCGCAAGAAGCGTCACAAATAGTTCTACCAATTGCGATGCTTAGGAATTAGGGTGACAATTAGTTGTTCTATTTGTGACGCTTCTACTAAGCATTGCAAATAATAAGGAATTTAAAAAAAAAAATACTTTACGACTATTTGTGACGGTCATGGTAACCGTCACAAATATCATTATAGTTGTGCATTTCCTTCATAATGTTGCAACTATTTTGGCCTATTCGTGACATTCCAAGAGAACGTCGTCAATAGTCTAAATGTTTTTTATATAAACCATACTATTTCTGATGCTCATCATAAGCGTCACAAATAGCACTACCATTAGCAACATAAATGCTTAAATGTAAAAAATGTTAATACTATTTGTGATGCTTCTATTGAGCATCGTAAATAGTCAAAAAATATTTTTTTAAAAATAATCCTCTCCCTCGCTCTCTTCACTCCTCTCTCTCTCCTCTCCTCTCCCCTCTCTCCTCACCCCGCTCTCTCCACTCTTCTCTCTCCTCTCTTCTCCTCTCCTCTCTCCTGTCTACTCCCTCTCTCTCCTCTCTACTCCCTCTCTCTCCTCTCTCCTCTCTCTCTCCTCTCTTCTCCTCTCATCTCCTCTCTCTACTCCCTCTCTCTCTCATCTCCCTCCCTCTCTCTCTCATTTCTTCCCTCTCTTCTATCTCACCTCCTCTCTCTCTCACGTGCATCAACATGAGCCCCGGCAACGAGGAGGAGAGGGGAGACAGTAAGGGAATTTAATTTTAATTTTTTAGAATTTTTTTATTATAAATTATATTCTAAAAATAATAAAATAAAATTTATTAGCAACGCATAAGAATATGTGTCACTAATACCTATGGTAGTAGCGACGCATATCTTTTATTTTATTTTATTTTTCTAATATATAATAAAACATTATAAAAAATTTAAAATTTAATTCCCATACTCTATCCTCTTTCCTCCTCCTCCCGCCAGAGTATGGCAACTCTCCCGCTCGCCATAATTTAGTTTGTGCCTATTTTTATATCCATGTCTACCCTGTCTCTTTCTCTCTCCATCTCTCTCCGCTCTCCGTCCCTATCTTCCTCTCTCTCCTCTCTTCTCTCTCTCCTCCTCACTCTATGTAACGACCCGACCCGAGTCGGGCCCACAAAATAACTAATAGGAAAATTTTCTTTTCCTTAAGCCAGGAATCATCGTCTGTGTGCGAGAGGTACAACGTTCGTCTACGCACTACGGAGCTTCAAGGCTTCCCCATACGTAGACTTAGGTTGTAACGAGCATTTACACACAACGAAGCTTCATAGTTCGTCGCGTGTAAAACAGAATAAGATATATTATTTATAATGATTTGGATCGGGCCAACGTTGTCGTGCCGTTGGTTGCCTACGTACGTATTGGATATTATTCCAATAAGATCAGATCCGAACGTAGTTCTGCTTAATGGTTACTACATACAACAAGCATCACAAAATCATATACGAATAACATACGTATCTCCGAATATTTAATCGAAAGTATACAAAAACTCGTCATATATCGGAGTCAAGCGGAAGTTAATAAATTAACAAAATCGTACATCTCGCTCTATTAGAGAACAAGACTAAACATATTTACAGGTCTCGTCTACCACTGAGTCGAGACTGAAAACACACTAAATGTCTCGCTCTATCACTGAGCCGAGACCGAACACACACATCACACGTCTCGCTCTACCCTAGAGCGAGACCACACACATCATGGCATAAAAGCACACATCAAGCATATGGATCAAAGCATAGCACACACGTCATTCTATAATTAAAACGGGAGATCAGAAAAGCTAACTGCCCTCATGCCTCGTAAGGTAGCGGTATTCGGAGTTGCTCGTATGAGCATCCTCCCCTTCTGATCCAAAGATGTAGACGGAGCTTCCTCTAGCCTCCATACGTTCATCGTTTTGTGCTGAAGGACTACGTATAAATGTTCTCCTTGCCGGGGACTCTTCTCGTTTTCTGTACCCGTGAGCAGCGGACAGAACCTCCCTTACTCTGGATTACTTCTCTTGATGTAGCCTGGCAACTTCAGACAGAACCTGGTCTTGCTCTGGGCCCCTCTTTCTTGTTCTGTGCTCGAGGATAAAGAGCAGAGCCTCTACTTGTCTCGGGGTGTTTCCTCCTTATACAGTTGCCGACTCAAAGAACAAACCTCTCCATCGCATAGAACATACTCGATTTAGTTAAGAACGCCTCTTAGATGGACTAAATCGGAGTTAGGATGCTTAAGAACGGGGAAAAAGAAGTTTGTCGGTGCTCGAGGACAACGGGCAGAACCTCTACTTGTCTTGGGGTGTTTCCTCTTTATACGGTTGCCGACTCAAAGAACGGACCTCTCCATCGTGTAGAACATACTCGATTTAGTCAAGAACGCCTCTTTGATGGACTAAATCAGAGTTAGGATGCTTAAGAACGGGGAGAAAGAAGTTTGTCGGTGCTCGATTTAGTAGGAAATGGGTCTTGAACGGCCTTAATCGGCCTCAGAACGGTCAGAGAGGGAGTAGAAGAAGATCTCCCCGAAAAATGAATGGAAATGGGGTTTAAATAGGCCCCGAGCCGCCAAAACCGGCGGCGCAGCGGATTTCGGGTGGCGGTGCCCACGCGTTACGCGGGTCGCGCCCGCGCGCGTGGATTCCATGGGCCGTTTTATTTTTTTATTTTTCTTTTCTTCTTTCTTCAAACACACGTAACTTCTTACCCCGGATTTGGATTCGTGCGTTCTTAGTACCGTTGGACTCGTATTGACGAGCCCTTCGATACTAACCCACTTAAAGTAGCATATCATGCTCTTACCAAGTGGGTCCCACCTAAATTACACACTTGTCGATGTCGTAACTTCCGGTCCCGACCTCCGTTTCACGCATTCTTCAAATTGTTACGCTCGTTTCTTCGAGCTCTACTCATATACAAAGGTTTCAACCTACGAAACCTTCCAAAACTTATTAAAGGTTATCTAATTACCTTTAACCCCGTAGGCTAAACGTAATTAGAAAAGCGGGGTGTTACACTCTATCACGCGCGTCAACTCCCGGCTCTGAGGAGGAGAGGAGAGAGACTAGGGGAATTTAATTTTAATATTTCTTGGGATTTTTTATTATATATTATATTTTTAAAATAATAAAAGTAAAATGAAATAATGTGTTTTAGCGACAGATAGGAATATGCATCACTAATACCTATGTGTCGCTAATATCTTTTACTTTATTTTTATTTTATTTTTAAAATATAACATATTATAATAAAATTTAAATTAAATTTACTTGCTCTCTCCTTCTCTCCCCAGAGTATGACGACCCTCCCGCTTGCCCTATTTTAGTGTGTGTCGGATTTTTTATATCAGCATCTACTGTCTCTTTCTTCTGTCTCTCCCTCTGTCTCTCTCCTCTCCTCTCTCTATCTCTGTCTCTTATCTCCTTTCTCCTCTCTTCTCTCCCTCCCTCCCACTCTCTCCTCTCTTATCTCTCACGCACATCAACGTGAGCCCCAGCTCTGAGGAGGAAATGGGAGAGAGTAGTGGATTTTAATTTTATTTTTTTGAGAATTTTTTATTATATATTGTATTTTAAAAATAATAAATAAAATAAAATATATTAGTGATTCATAGGAATATGTATTAGCGACACATATGAGTTTGCGTTGCTAATACCTATGGTAGTAGCGATGCACATTCCTATGCGTCGTTAATAACTTTTATTTTCTTTTTTTTGTTATTTTTAAAATATTATATATAATAAAATTATTTAAAAATTTTAAATTTAATTTCAATTGCTCTCTCCTCTCTCCTCCTCCTCCCGCAGGAGTATGGGGAACATCTTGCTCGCCCTATTTTTGTCTATGTCAATTTTTTTATATCCGCGTCTACTTTGTCTTTTTCTTCTCCAACTCTTTGTATCTCTCTCCCTCTCTTTCTTCTCTCCTCTCTCTCTCTCCTCCCTCTATATCCTCTCTTCTCTCTCTCCTCTCTTTATTCTCCTGCCGGAGTACAGGGACCCTCCCACACCCTATTTTAGTCTGTGTCAAAAGTTTTAATATCTGAGTCTACTCCGTCTCTTTCTCTCCCTCTCTATTCTTTCATCCCTTTCTTCTCACCTCTCTCTCCTCTCCTCTCTCTCTCCCTCTCTTCACTCTCTATCTCTCTCCTCTCCTCTCTCTCTCCCTCTCTTCACTCTCTATCTCTCTCCATCCCTCTCTCTCCATCCCCCTCTCTCTTCTCTCTTCTCTCTTCTCTCCTCTCTCTTTCCTCCTTCTCCCTCCTCTCCCTCCCTCCCCCTCTCCTGTTCTCTCTCTTAGGCATGTCAACGTGATCCCCGGATCTAAGGAAGAGAGGAGAGAGAGAGTATTTAATTTTTTTATTTTTTATTATATATTAAAATAATAAATATCAAAGAAAATATAATATATTTATGAATCTTTTTAATTTAAATTTTGTAATATTTTTTCTTATATATTATACATTTAAATCATACATATTCAATAAAAAAACAATACAAAAAATTTAAATGAACTTTCTACAACTATTTGTGATGCTAATAACGAAGGGTCATAAACAAAATAAGTTTTTTATAAAAAATAATTTTAGACTATTTGCGATGCTCTTTTACATGCGTCACAAATAGCACTTATAAAAAAGCATCTCAAATAATAGAAGATTTTTAAATAAATTTTTAAGACTAAAAAACATCGCAAATAGTATAAATATTTGCGACACATGTAAAAAAGTGTCGCAAATAAAATAAGGTTTTAAAAAATTATAGGACTATATGCGATGTTCTAAAAAACATCGCAAATAGTATAAATATTTGCGACACATGTAAAAAAGTGTCGCAAATAAAATAAGGTTTTAAAAAATTATAGGAATATATGCGATGTTCTTTTAAAAGTATTGCAAATAATAGCACTATTTCTAATGCATGTAAATAAGCATCGCAAATAGTTCTAATTTTTTTAAAACTTATTTTATTTTTGACACTTTTTATAGGCATTCAAATAGTACCACTATTTGCGATGTTTTAAAAAAGCATCGCATATAGTTGGTTTTTTTTGCTACACATTTATATGCATTACAAATAATAAGTTTTAGCAACACTTGGTATTGTGTCACTAATAGTCATTTTTGTTGTAGTGAGACCTTGTTTACAATGTGTTTTCAACAAGCATACTCTATGTAACATATACTATGTGTGGCATATATGTGAAAGATAGATCTTCACTCGCGATAGACTTTCACTCGGGACAAAAAATTTAACCTTTATTACGTTGGAGAGGCATTTTTAGCATTTCTTGCGTGTGTGTAGCTCATACGAATGTGCACAAGTCTACTTTTGCAAAATTAATTTCCCTTGCCTATTTTTGTATTTTAGTCAAAAGTCAAGCCTATTTTGAAAAAATTTCAGCTGCCAACCATTTGCCCTTGCTAGCCAGACTGGTAACTGTTTGGTTTCTTGGAAAAAAATGGTAAAAGGGCATTACGGGTTTAAATGAGCCGACTAGAGTAAAGTATTAGCTCAGTATGGTTGGAGCACATATTTTGACCAGCTTGCTCAAGCTTTAATAAGGCTTGAATCTTTCAGCTCAAACTGGACTCGACTAGAAAGTGTCAAACACAAGGCCTATATATCCTTAAAGTGTCAAACACAAAGGTCAAGGGATATTTACACATTACAAGGATCAAACATAGGGTTTACTTACCGTATTATCATACATGTGATTCTATCATGCATTTATATACTCATCATGCAAGTAAATCATGCTATTATATATCTCATGAATAATATAAAAAATGCTAGAAACCTTACTTAAAAACCATAACCCGATGCACCATTTGTAGACCCATAAGTGTGTCAATGTAGGTATTGATGTTGATCTCAGATATGTCAGTCTTAGTATTGATGCCCACTATAACATTAACACATATCAAAGTGTCATTGCTATTATTATTCATCTTTCTCCAAACACCGATGTGTTGATGGTCACATTAATGATCGGGATAGAAAAAAAGTTGAGACTGCACTGGTACTCAAAACATTCCCTTTTGTGAAACATGATAACTATTGCATTTAAACCACAAAACCTCCAATTTAAATAATGATTATAGACATTTAATCCACATGATTCATAGTCACCATCATTACTATAAAGCATGGTAAAATTTTACAAACAAACCATAACATACATCACACCAATTTACTAAACATGCTTACGACTATAAACAATTAGTCTAATTAGTATATCGTTTCAAGGTTAGCAGTCTGACCTTCAATCCCACACTTCTTCTCTCTTTTTGCTCATTGTCTCATACACTCCTAGCCGAAAGTCCTCTACTCTTATTTGGAATATTTTTTATACTTCAAATCACTTAAAAGCTGTGATTTTTGACCTTTATAAAGGGAGTAGCATCTTCCAAGGTTATAAGTATGTAACCACCCACATTTCCCATCATAATTGTATCCTGGAGTTTCACCGCCACTCACTAACATATCACTGTCAATAGATCAGATTATATAGATAGGACTTCTAATATATATATATATATATATATATATATATATATATTAGAGAGAGAAATTTGGGGTGTCGCAGAATTTCTCTTCAAGCTCCATTCTTTTCTTACCATTTATGAGAGAATTTCATCTTTCTTTCCCATTGAAAACCTTATTTGATTGATGATCTGATATTATTCCAAGTTTGGGTATTATATCACATTTATCCTATTTTCCTGACTTTTGCAAGAAATTGCACTTCTATTGATTTTCTACAAGCACTAATCTTCATTCCTAAGTCAATGTAGTTTGTCTCAAAGAAATTTCATTCAAATTCACGTTATATCGATCCATACCGACACACAAGCCCTATGCCTTCATCATGACCTCATTTCTACACGCATGTGAGGGGGGAGACATGGTAGTAATTCCTCTGTCCGATAGTAATGGCTTGAATTAGAAAGTGAAAATGAATTAAATTGAGTTCATTCAATCAAACATTTAATATGGGATGGAGGAGTAGTTCACTTCATCCAATCTATTGGACACTTACGGGTTGTTTGGATGTTGAATTTTCATCGATTCCGCCTCAATCCGGTTCAAATTATCGGAATCATATTTGTGTGCAAAAGGTGGGCAGAATTAAAAAATATGCCCATAAGTTGATTCCAAGCTATTTCAAGTCAGAATCGGCTGGAATCATCGAATCACCTCATGAAGTGATTCTGTCAATTCCAGCTCTCAACCCTCATTTTAAAATTAGTAACAATAGAGTTTAGGAGTGCAATAGTAACAAGAATGGATATCCGAGTTTGGGAGAGAGTTGTATTAGTTTAAAGTTTTGAAAATGGGTTTGATGCTATATTTGAATTTATTCTAAAAACTTTAATTACCAAATGTAATTCTAATTCGGTGGTGAATTATTGAAAATTTCTATTTTCATTTCTACTTTCGTTTCTAAAAAATTTAATACACAAACACCCCTTAGACACCGTTGATATTAAAACGATTCTAACAATATGAATATCATGTAACTAAATGGAGGAACTTTCCTTCCTTTTAGCATGTCACATGTGACATTACAGCAACGTACGGTAGTCAAATATTAAAATGATTATAACAATATATAAATATCATGTAATTAAGGTGAGGAAGTTTCCTTCGGTTTAGACAACATTGTAAGAGAAGTGATTGATAATGGAGTTTTTTCCATATTGCCTGGCCTAAGATACAAATATTCCATATTCCCTGGTTTTGTAAAAAGTATTCCATAGAACCTGGGTTTACACGATATTTAAAAAAAATGGACTAAAATACCCTTATAACAAGTGTTAGGGTTAAAAATTGTGTAAACCAGTTGTGACGATGCATAAACAAAGAGGAGATAGGAGCTCAGTGACGATTTGTGATTTTCGCCCGGCGGTTTTCATCAACAACAAATTCTTATTTCTATTCGGTGATTGTCAGCCTCCCTCACTTCATCGGCGATCGTTCTTCTCTTACTTTTGTCCAAAAATTTCTAACCACGTAAACTATTTATCCCTAGAAATGAGATCAAGATGACACTATAACTCCAAAAAACGAATCTTGATGGACTATCTAGGGAGAACAAGGCTATATAAGAATGAAGAATGATGTAGATGTTAAGGAAGGACACTCTAGAATAGGATCATAGAGGTTTTCATCTTTGACTTTATGAAAAATTGTATCAATAATAAATATTGGCAACTATCGTGTTATCGATAACACACTATGTGCGAATATCGTGTTATTGATAATACGCTATAGCAAATATCGTGTTATCGATAACACGCTTTGGCGAATATCGTATATGCGATATAGAGGATATTGTAGCATATTATATCATCAATAACACTTATTGTTGGCATATCGTGTTATCGATAACACACTATGACGAATATCATGTTATAGTATATACGATATAGAGGAAAATAAATAACACATCTTGTTGGCATATCGTGTTATCGATAACACGCTATGGAGAATATCGTGTTATTGATAATACACTATAGCAAATATCGTGTTATCGATAACACACTTTGGCGAATATTGTATTATTGTATATGCGATATAGAGGATATTGTAGCATATTGTATTATCAATAACATGCATTGTTGGCATATCATGTTATTGATAACACACTATGGTGAATATCGTGTTATTGATAACACGCTTTGGCGAATATCATATTATCATATATGCGATATAGCGGATATCATAGCATATTGTATTATCAATAACATACATTGTTGGCATATCGTGTTATCAAAAATACGTTTTGTTGGCATATCGTGTTATCGATAACACGCTATGACGAATATCGTGTTATTGTATATGCGATATAGAAGATATCAAATTATGTGTTGTCGGCTCAAAGAGTCCATATCGTATTATCAATAATACATTTTATTGACATATCGTGTTATCGTATATGCGATGTGGATTAAGTGTTGGACACGGGCCATGCGGAGAGTGAGATCTTTGGTCCGTTTAGTGGGAGCCATCATCTCGTTCTCGCATTCTCGGAAGTCTTGCAAGTCATGCGGAGTGGATGTACTCCACCCAATTTCCTTCGGATTCGTTGTACTTCCAAAAATCTTTTCTTTTTGCCACATTCAATCCCCATTTGCAGCAAGTCTCCAGAGTCCTTCAATCCATTCTAAACGCAACCCAAATTTTTAGATTATCGGAACAATTTGTTTGTTGTAATTCAAGAGGCACTAAAGTGACTTCCTTTGATTCCCCGTTTTGAATTATGTTATTTTCGTGTTCTTTTTAAACTAGGAACCAGTTTTTAGATTGAAACCAGGAGGTGGCTCGGTTTTGGTCTATTCTCTGGAACACAAGATTGAGAAGGAGAATTTTTTTACTTTTTATTGATCATCTTTAAGTGGGTGTTTTATTTTTTGTATGTTGTATGTTTTGATTTTTCTCATACAAATTTGTACCCTCGTCAGTAATTCATCATCAATAATGAGATAAGAACTTAGGTATGAATTTATTTGTGACCTAAGGGTATATTTGTCCTAAACCAAGTCATATGAGATTAAGTGTTAAAATTCAAAAAATATAGAATATGTGTATATCCAGCCAGGTAATATGAAAAAAAACTCTTGATAATGGCATTGTATGGGAGGATATCCGTGAAATATTGGGTGAGGTTCATGTTATCATTGCAATTAAATTTAAGTATTATTGGTGTGGCTTTGAGGGGCTTTAGGGCTCTCTTTCATGGTAGGCAGCAGGCCACTAGGCAGCAGGTAGCAGGTAGCAGGCAGCAGGCCACTTGTGAATTTACATTGATATTTATAACGAAGATATTTTCTTGAACAACAATTCGTGACCAAAACCCTATAACCGGTCCACATAAGAAGCAATTGTACATAGATGGCGAGCTGCCTTCTAGATACTCTGGTACGGAGCCGGTCAGGCAAGACACGCCTATTTATAAATGTAGGCCAGTTTGATACTGCCCCTAACTATATTTCTAATAGTAAGACGTAATACTCCCTCCGCCCCACATAATAGCTCCACTTGGTTTTTAGTTCATTCGGAAAAAAAATGGAGCTATTATGGTGGGACAGAGGCAGAATTTCTTATTTCAATGCCCACTATCTCTACGATTCAAACAAAGCAAAACTGTAGCAAATAAAAAAGCAAAGCAACAGCTCCCTAACTCTGCTAATTGTTAGTTTTTTAATTTTAATAAGACCATGCAACTCTCGTGTTTGTGGACCTAAGTAGTTTTTGCAAATTGCAACCAAACAATAATATTGAAAAATGAACTCCTTGTTTCTTACTCTCGAGAGTGGGGAAGACCGGCAGCTATTTATAGTGTTTCAAGTGAGAAGATCAATCGGTGTGTGCTGAAACTGAAAATGGCTTCCAGCATCCTAACTCTCAACACCTCATGCGCCTCTCCGGTTCCCCTCAATCGTGTTGCTATCATGAAATGGAGGGCAATCAAACAGATAAAATGCTTGCAGAAATCAAGCGACCCAGAGCTCATAATTACGAGGAAATCAGCTGATTATCTGCCTCCCATTTGCGACCACGGTTTCATACAATCCATGAAAAGTGCTTATGAGGTTGTTGTTAATTGCAACTTCTTATATATCATTTCCTTATTGCAACTTCTTATATATCATTTCCTTACGACGTAGTTAGTACTCATAGAATAGCTACACTGTAAAGCAGGACGTAGCCACTGTTGAACAAAGGATTGAGACACTTAAGGATTATACAAGAGGTTTATTAGAGGAGGAAGTAGATCCGATTGTCGGGCGTGAGCTGATTGACATCCTTCAGCGCCTTGGAGTAGGCTATCTATTTGGGGTTGAGATCAAACAGGCTCTTGAAGGTTTTGTGCTTGACTCAAATAGTGAGGGGGACCTCAACTGCACTGCACTGTATTTTAGGCTCCTCCGGCAAAATGGTCACATGATCTTACAGGGTAAAGCTGTTTTTTTTTTCATTTTCTTTTCTGAAGTTTTGCATTTCATTTTTTCTTTTCATTTCTGTGCGTGTGATATGATGCTTTGTGCACTTATCACGAACAGATGTCTTCAGCCGCTTCATGGACGAGAATGGTAGATTCAGGGAAGATTTGTGTGAGGACACAGAGGGGATTCTGAGTTTGTATGAAGCCTCATTTCTAGCATTGGAAGGTGAAAGTGTCATGGATGAAGCTAGAGCCTTCACTACCAAGCATCTCAATCAATATCTTAGCAAAGGCTCCAGCTCCATGCTATATCAACGTGTGCAGCATGCCCTAGAAATTCCCTTCCACTGGATGCCCCCAAGACTGGAGGCAAGGTGGTTCATAGATACATATGCAAGATATGAGGAGAAGGACCCCTTCTTACTTGAACTGGCCAAGTTGGATTACAATATGTGTCTAGCCGCCGCTCAAGACAACGTGAAATCCATGTCAAGGTATTATCGACCGTCTTCTTATTTACCTGTAGCATGCATTTGTAAGCGCATGAGCAGTACCCCTCACGATAGTACATTGTGATCCTTGCCACTCATTTCAGGTGGTGGAAGAACCTGGGTGTTGCAGAGAGCTTGAACTTCACAAGAGAGCGGTTGCCCGAGTCGTTCATGTTGGCCTTGGGTACAGTTTTCCAACGGAAATATGGATCGGCTATAGAAGGCGTGACTCAGGCTGTTCAGTTTGTGGTAAGCATGGATGATTTGTTCGAGCACTATGGAAACATTGAGGAGCTTGAACTGTTCGTGGATGCAGTTGAACGGTAGAGCTCTCATCAAATCCATTTGATTAGATTCATCAAAATTTTCTGTCCTTTCTCATAAATCTATTTTGTTTCTCTGAATGATACAAGATGGGATGCTAATGCGGTTGAGGAACTTCCTGAGTGTATGAGGCTCTGTTACTTGGCCCTCCTCAATACTTACAATCAATATGCTTATGACACCCTTCGCCTGAAAGGATTCTACATCATGCCACTTCTAAAGAAATTTGTACACCTATTTTCCTCTCTGAATTTTACTTGATTTCAAAGAACAAACTTTTAAATGGCTGTTTCTTATTTATTTCAGTGGTTAGGCATATTCAAGGCATACCTGACGGAGATAAAATGGTCTAGCCAAGGATATACACCAAAATTCGATGAATACCTGGATATTGCAAAGATCACCATTGGGGGCCTGATGATTTTTGGAACTGCATACTTTCTAATGTATCAAGAGGAAAGTGACCAAACTCTAGATCTCATAGCCAACAACCCTGACGTCATCGAGCTAGCTGAAACGATCTTTCGGCTTTGTGACGACATTGGAGAAGCACTGGTACGTATTTAGGATGCGCCTAGCCTGACCAAGATTATACATGATAAAAACCCTGATCATGCTCCATAGGAGCTCTAGCATAAGTAAATAATGGAGTGTTTTCACGATCGTCTATTTATATATATGGAAAATGTTTATATGAGCCTGGGCTCTATGGGCCGTCGGATTTACATCGGTGACCCATTAAACTCATGAGTATTATGGGCCATTGGATATAAATCCGACGGCCCATAGAGCTCGGGCTCACGTAAGAGTATATGAGCCCGAGCTCATATAAACGGGACTTTATATATATATATATATATATGTCACTATTTTTGTCGTGGAATACAGGATAATGATAATCACTTAACGAATTCACCCACCAAACCATCCCAATTAGGTTTTAATTGAATAGAATATATATATATATATATATATATATATATATATATATATATATATATATATATATATATATATATATATATATATATATATATATAAGCCCAAGTGAGCATTGTATGAGGCTCACATGTTCAGCTTTTGCCCAACTAAAACCCAGTTGGGAAGGTTTGTTGGGTATAATCCTTGAATATATAGCACTATCCTTTTCCACATATTTATTCCCTTTAAGCATACTTTACTAGTGTTTTTTTAGGCTTGGTGGTAGATAATGATAATGAATTATGCCAACAAAACAGGACGACCCAGACGGAGTGGATGCACCCAGCGGCGTTCATTATTACATGTGGGAAAGAGGAGTCACATATGAAGCAGCTTTGGAACATGTTAGGCATCTACTAAGTGAATCGTTGAAGAAGATAAACAAGCACTTGGTTCTTGGCTCCCCTTTCCACAAGGATTTCATTGATGCTGCGTTGGGCTTTGGAAGGATAGCCCGCTGGCTTTACCTAACCGGAGACGGATTCACAACACAGCGGCAAAGGACAATGGACACTTTCAAGTTGCTCGTGGCTGACCCCATACCGGACAATTGAATTGACGAGGGAATGAATGCCTTTAACAAGTATCAGATCGGCTTCGCATCAATTTCTTCTACACAAAAACCAATAGAAAACAAAGACTTCTCATCATCATTTTTCCTTGGAATGGTTGGCATATGATTTATACTTTAGTCATGTTTACTAAGCAATTTAAAATACTAGACGGACAAACTGAAGTCTATAAAACTTTTGGGTGGGGTTCTTTTGTTGAAATGGAATAAAAAAATATTAAAGAAAATAAAATTTATCAAATTTCCTCAAGCAAAACTTATACGATAAAGTGTTGATTCCTTCTGAAAGCTGAGAGCTTGACCAGTATGGTCCATGGATACCCGGACCTAACGTGATAGAATCATCATTTGACAATAGAGAATGCTTCGGCCGCTTGCGCACATCCACTATATGCATCGATCGCCAATAAGACAAAGCACGTGAATCTTCTTTTCACCCTATTTTCCGTATTTCTAGATTCTTCCTGACGTTCCAACTTCCTTGAACACGGCCAATGGAGGAACTGTGCCTGTCCTGACATGGAGGTCCTGCTGAAGCACGTCATTTGATCGTGATGAACTGGTTCTCATCGTCGTTGTGCAGTTCAACACCCTTCATCTACTTCTTATTCAGGGTTGTTTATGATGCAATTTATTTGAATTAAGCTATATCAAGTAGTTTGTTGAGATTTTGGATGTACAAATTAAATTATTATAAAGGAAGATATATTATCGACAAGTGGTTGCTAAGCATACGGGTATACTTAGTCAAATTTCATCCAATTGAAAATAATATGAAACGACAAACAAACTAGAAGAAATGTTATTACCAAAACCATTAGGGATTCAAGAAAACCAATTTTATACTTCTTTCCGAGTTAAATATATTTACAACAAAGAATTCCACTTTACGGTTTACTAAATACGATAGTATCATTTAGGAGTTTTTACTTAACTATATATTGTACTACCACAAACTCAAATTTAATTTTTGCTTAAAGCCTACCCCGCCCAATCCACACTATGAAGCAAGGGCCCACTAGGATTCATGGACCTTAGTGGTCGATACCCTAATTGCGATAATCATTGAAACCTCCTAATTTCTCTACATTGAAACAATCATATTTTAATGTTTCTGTTTATTTGAACCTAACTTTTAGGCCAAAGGAGCGACTTTACATAACTTACACCCTTGGGGAGCCGGATACCACAATTGTGTTTCATGTCATACCCTTCTATTCTTCGTGCCAAAAAAACTTAATTGAGGAGCCAACCGAACATTAGGATTTCCATGTCCTTAATTGTCAAATGCATTAGTTCTACATTACCAATCATCACACCATAAGGTTTTATATACATGCATTAGGATGTACTAACCCTTAATATAATCTTTTTCATCATCCAAATATATTCTAAATCATGCAATTATATAAAATTATTATATATCATAATCATAATTATAAATCACAAGGGAATTCTATTATTTTGATGAACCATCAGTAACCTCATTGACATGTCAGCCAAGACATCGATGACCATTGGTAATACTAATGACGTATCAAACCTTTACCGACAGTGGATTAACTGGGA
Source organism: Saururus chinensis (assembly GCA_035235625.1). Taxonomy (NCBI): domain Eukaryota; kingdom Viridiplantae; phylum Streptophyta; class Magnoliopsida; order Piperales; family Saururaceae; genus Saururus; species Saururus chinensis. The sequence goes on from CP141141.1 coordinate 3,814,162, forward strand.
ATGCCAACCTCATCAAAACATCATCTACACAACTAAAGACTATTCAACATGCATGGCTCTACATGTATGCAAGGGTACTGTTCATCTTCCTCCTTTCACTAGTGCTGATACTAACACATCGGTGACCCAATAGATGATTGGGAGAGAATGATCGGAGACCCCACATCTAATCCAAACACATTTTCTTTTGTAAACATTCATGGACATCATTTCAAACCAAAGTTCTAAAGCCTTTTGGTCATAAATCGAGCATTAATCTCATTGTAATGCGAAATCACCATTAAAGCAAAATTTTGTATAACATAACATAAAAATCAAATGCACATGTTCAAGATCATCAAAAACTTGAAAAAAAATTAGAAAAGTACGAATGTGTTACTCTATTTTAAAAAATACATTGCAATTCAACATGTACTGATGCAAGATTTCCCGTCTCTTATGCATCGGCCACATAGCCAAAGACCAATCAACATGCATGGCTTTGCATGTATGCAAGGGTATTGTTCAGCCTCTTCCTTTACTGGTGCATACACCAACACGTCGGTGACCCCGCAAATGATTGGGAGAGAATGATCAGAGACCTTACATATAATCTAAACACATTTTCTTTCGTAAAAATTCTTGGACATCATTTCAAACCAAAGTTCTAAACCCTTTGGGTCATAAATCGAGCATTAAACTCATTGTAATGTAATATCACCATTAAAGCAAAATTATGTATGACATAAATTAAAAATTGCATGTATATGTTCAAGATCATCAAAAAGTTGAAGAAAATAAAAAATCTACAAATGTTTTTACTCTATTTCAAAGAGTATATTGCAATCCCAACCTGTACCGATGCGAGATTTCCCCTCTTCAATGTGAATCCTCCTCTCGAATGGCTCCCAGTCGCTCTCACCGGTGGTAGGACTCCTCTCAGACTTCCTTTTTTCTCCAATTCCGAGTTTCATCAACTTTATACTGGGATAACTACTCAAGGAGTCTCAAAATCTTAAAAATACCTCACTTTCCGAAATAATCAATGCATGTAGTTATCATTGGTACATTGATGTGTTGATGTTCACCTATTATAACATTTCATTGTTTAATCAGTTGGTCACTGAGATGTGTCAGCGGCTTGCTATGGGCTTTTTAAAGAAAGAAAGGGAATAAATTTTCTTGATTAAAGCACAAGGTGTCATAGCCTTGGTGATGACTCCCTCTCAATCAAACTATCTAACCAAGCAAACATCCAAGTTGGGATCTTCACCTCTACTAGCCATGATGCCCTCTTCCTCTTTACACCTATCCGCCATGATGACACATTCCCTTAACCCTTACCCGCAGTGATGTCTCCTTTTGGCCCTTCATCTTGGAGTGCCCCATTTCACCAAAACTCAACAATTCTGAATACTTCTCTATGAGATTGTTCGGAGAACCAAATCAAAAGTCATTGCCATCGCACATAATCTTGCTAAATTGGAAGGGGAGCATTGGCGATTTACCCATGTAGGGTATATTCAGGGGAAGAGACCTTTTTACACATGTCTCAAAAGAGAAGTTGAATGCATGTGGAAGCCTACACAAGGGGTTGAAATCATCTCTCTCTCTCATGGGGTTTTCCTGTTTAAATTCTCTAATGATGAGGCTTGCCAAGAAGTTCTTTGTTTCATTAGTTTCATTGTAGGTAGACCCTTAATTCTTAAAGAATGGACTAGCAATATATATGAAGCCGGTGCGTGAACATTCATGAGATGTAACCAAAGCCTAGTTAATGCTACTTGCAAGTGAACAAAAGTGTTGTATAATACAGACAAGGTCGAATCCACGAGAGACTTGTGTGATTAAGAATGTGGTCACAAGTAAAAGAACCAAAGAGGAAAGGAGTAGTAGTATGAAGTAGAGTTGTCAATGTAATGTCTCCGATTTTTCTATGATTTTCTTGCTATTTTTCTTATCATTTTCGGAAGAAAAATGTGACGCTTCGACGTATTTGTATTTGCATATTTGACCTTAGTGTTATACCTGTAGAATCGGGTGTGGGGCTTAGTCACAGACCGCGGGCCTCAACACGCGCTTTCGACGCAAAGTTTGGAGGTATGGTGCATAAACAAGTTGAGCTATGCGTTAAAAGGTGGAACAACGTGTAAGTTATTTAAAAATAAAAGAAGGTAGATCATGGCTCAATGAGTCGTGACCAAATCCTTCCAGTACGTCCAGAAAGAACGAGAGAAGCCCGAGAGAGTTTTAGATCACTCCATCTTGTCTCTTATGTTGTCGGATTCTGCTAGTTCTTGTTGGAATCTACTTCGCCTTGCAGACATGAGTCCATTGGTACTGGCTAGGACCACCGACATGCTCTTCTCGCTCCTCCATGAGGTACCGGTCCTTTCCTTAGTTTTTCTCGCCAATCAAATTGTTTTTTTGGCTCAACGAACCAAAGTGTCTGCCTTTGGTAAGTTTTCCGCCACCGGACAGACTTTGTCCAGCCTACCACAACTCGGTGTTAGTTGGGGGTTCCCATTCCTGACCCCGCTTCGCCCCTATTGTCCTGCTATGTCACTGCTCGACCTTGAGACACACACCTCTTTGTCCTTTTACGTGTGAGATACATAGCAGCTTGCACCAATTGTTTTGGTTGTGGGTGGCAATCGGCTATGTTGCCTCTTCGGTCGGCTACCACATCCTGGCCCTAGTTTTGTCACCCTTTTGTGGGCCTTGGGCCGTGACCATCCAAACCCTTTTTCCTCAAGTGGCCCTCTTTGCCACATGTGCATGTAGCCACTCATGCATTTCCCTTGGGCCGTGCTGCCTGATCACCGGATGGCTCCGTTACCATTTGAGTTGACCACCAGAACCATCCTCCGCCTCTCTTCCGTCCTTAAGCATTGCCTCATACCCTCCGCACTTATGTGGACCATTGTAGATGTGAAATCGACAATTATAAGTGTTGTCCACGACCGATTTCGACATCTTATGGTTGGCCTAGTACTTCTCAGCCGCTGGCCGACCTTCAGTTAGTCCATCTCGACTTTTAGTCGTACTTGCCATTTTTGTTGGCACAACCTTTCTCCTAGCCGCCCTAGTGTGCCGCTGTGGGTCGCAAATTTTTCTACATTGATTTTTGTCACCCCATTTGGCTGTAAATACTTACAGCGCTTCCTAAACCCTAGGGACAGTAACTCTCTCAGCTTGACAATACTTTTGGCCCCCAACTCCACCGCCGATGCCGCCACCGATGTGTGCTCTCCATCAAATATCATGAATAAAAAGGTAAGGGAGCTTTGAACTCGTAATTTCATGATAGTATTTTTAAATGTGTAAAAACATGTTAGGATAATTGGGATTTGATGTTTGGACACAAAGGGGATTCTGAGTTTGTATGAAGCCTCATTTCTGGCCTTGGAATATGAAAGTGTCATGGATGAAGCTAGAGCGTTCACTACCAAGCATCTCAATGAACATCTTACGAAAGGCTCCAACTCCAGCAGGCTATATCAAGGTGTGGAGCCCTCAAGACTAAAGGCAAGGTGGTTGATAGATGCATATGCAAGATATGAGAAGAACCTAGGTGTCTAACCACCTCTCAAGACAGCATGAAATCCGTGTCATGGTATTGTCGACCTTCTTGTTATTTCCCTGTCGCATGCTTTGGTACGTGCATGGTGGAAGAACTTGGGTGTTGCAGAGAGCTTGAACTTCACAAGAGAGTGATTGCCGGAGTCATCCATGTTGGCCTTGGGTACGGTTTTCCAATAGAAATATCGATCGGCTAAAGAAGGCGTGACTCAGGCTATTCAGCTTGTGGTAAGCATCGATGATTTGTTCGAGCACTGTGGAAACATTGAGGAGCTTGAGTTGTACATGGATGTTGTTAAACGGTAGAACTCTCATCAGATCCATTTAACTAGATTCATCAAAAAAAAATTGTACATTCTTCATAAATCTATTTTTGTTTCTCTTAATGAACCAAGATGGGATGTTAATGCGGTCGAGCAACTTCCTGAGTGTGTGAGGATCTACTACTTGGCCCTCCTCAATGCTTACAATCAATTTGCTTATGACACCCTTTCAATGGAAGGATTCTACATCATACCACTTCTAAAGAAACTTGTACACCTATTTTCCTATGTGAATTTTACTTGATTTTAAAGAAGAACAAACTACTAAATGGTTCTTTCTTATTTATTTCAGTGGATGGATCTATTCAAGTCATACCTGACAGAGATAAAATGGTCTAGCCAAGGTTACACACCAAAATTCGATGAATACCTGGATAGTGTAAGGATCACCCTTAGAGGCTCGGGGTGTAGAATTTCGCAATGGCACAATTCAAATATAAAGCAGAAAAATAATAAAAAGTAAATAGAGTGAGACACGAAGTTTACGTGGTTTGGCAAGATGTCTACGTCCACGATTGAAGAGAGCCTTTCCACTATCACTTGAGAAATATCCGAATAAATTACAAGTCTCTCAAACGGCCCCTTGAGAGAACCCCTTAGTACACCCAATTTCTAACCCCTCTCTCTCACACAAAGAGAAAACCAAAAGGAAGTTTGTTCTCTGCCAAAGAAAACTGAATTCTTGGTCAAAAATAATGACTTGAGTTTGAAAGTCACCTAGGAGAGTCATCCACACCTGCCCGTGTCCCTGCATCACGTACAACAATCTCCACCTTGAACGCAGCTCCTTCCACACCCCAAATAGGTGCAATGTGATCCTCAACATCCTGTGAGATTAAGCAAGCTCAAGCAAATGCTTGAACTTTTCTGTGGTCACTGGCTTTGTTAACATATCTACAGCATTGTATTTCGTGTCCACCTTTTGAAGATTAATCTCCCTAAATGACACATATTCCCTTACCTTATAGTATTTCACTGTAATGTACTTTGTCCTGACAATATAAACTTGATTTTTTGCTAAATGTATAGCACTTTGACTATCACAAAGTACTCTAATATTCTCTAGTTTCAATCCAAGTTCAATGACCAAGCCCTTCAACAATATAGTCTCTTTAGCTGCTTCTACAACTGCCATGTATTCAACCTCTGTTGTTGATAAAGCAATCACTACCTGGAATATAGACCACCAACTGACTACACCACCTGCAAAAGTGAACACATATCCTGTAACGACCGCGAATTTTTGGTATGATTTCTTGCCTCTAATAAAACTATTTCATGACTTTTAAATTATTTTAGATTATTTAGAGGCAGATATTTGGAGAGTTTTTATTGGGTGTGTTAGAGCTTGGTGAGACTAGCATAATGAACCTAAAAACGCACGAAACGGAGGTTATGAGCAACAATTGGGCGGGACCCAATTTTAAAAATGCATGATAACCTACCCATGTGGGGTCTAGTTCCAAATGGATCATCGATACGAGTCCATCGGTACCAAGAACGTGCAATTCTGACTTCGGGATAAGAAGTTATCGCGTTTTAAAGTTTGAATTGTATTCGATTAAAATAATAATAAAATATTATTTAAAAATAGGAAATGGACAAAATAGCTGGTATCATTGCTGATGACATGCTGTTGTACCACATTTTTGGCCTATAGTGGTGTGACATGTGTCGCATGCACGCCGTCTGTAACGTCCGGGAATTTTCTAAATTCCCGAAGTTGACCATAGGAAATTAGGGTGTTGGACCCCTTAACTTACTTGTGAGAATAAGTTGATCATTGGTTGGAATTGGTGTCTGAAAATTATATGGATAGAAAATAGATAGAAAGAGCTTTGAAACGCCACTAAGAACGCGCGGAACGGAGTTCAGATTAGGGAGATGCGATCGTTCAAAGTTGAACATATCGTGCAGGGCCCGTTTACCCGAATTGGACGTGCGAATTGTCCGTTTAAGTCACTATACGGGCCCGATCAATTAGTATTTCGAAATTGTATTTTTAAGACCAAATTAAGTGGCCTAATTGGGAGAAGTTTAGCCCAACTCATCCAAATCCCCATGTTTATATAAAGAATAGTTAGGGTTCTTAAAGGAAAACTTTTTGGGGGTGCAAAAGAAAGGAGAAAGAAGTAGCCGGCCGGAGGGATTTTTTTTAGCGAAGATAACTAGCCACTGAGTTAGAGAAGAAGAAGCATGTAAACAAGTGATTTGCGAGGTAAGATGCCTAAAACTTGTATTGATTTTGATTGTTTAATCGTAAAGGTAACTTATGCATGAAAATCTAATGGCTTTAATCTGCCTGTCTGCATGGGCTGAGGCTGTGGACCTCAGGCGGCCAGGGCTAGGCTCATCGGGAGCCCTTACCTCCCCTGCCGATCGAACTTGGCCAGTACGTTCAGCCGCGCCCATGCTGGACATTTCAAAAGAGGTTCAACATGATTTTTGGAGTTCTAAGGCAGAGGCTGGGTGGCTGACGGTGATATGCGAGGGTAGGATGTTCGGACCCGCTGCAGAACAACAGACGGAATCATCCAGTAGATCGATCTGCTGGATTGGCCGGCGGCATTGTTCGGAGCTAAACAGAGAGGAGGACAGAAATGGATGGTAGTGCGTCCGGAACCGCCGTATCACTAGTGGCGGGGTCGGCGTGTCTTGGTGGAGCCGGGGCAAGTCTGACTGTCGGAGAGCTGGGGTGAGTCTGACTGCCGGATCAATGGACTCCGGCAGCCCATCTGAGAGCAGAAGAGGGTTCCAGCAGCGACTGGATTCCGTCCAGTGGCTGCTGGACTTCCGCCCAAGGCCGTTCCCATGAGCGAGAAGGCCTTGCGTGTTCAAATTATTCTGGGACCGGAATCCGGTGAGTCCAGAGATTCCGGTTCCGATCCGACGAGGGGCGGGGGCACCAGAGGTGTGCCCAGGCAGAGTCCACCGCTGTGCGGAACGCAGAGTCGTCTCCCGTCTTCGCGAAGGAGACGACGACCAGACCGGGAAATTATTTCCGGTCTGGTTTAAAATATTTATATTTACAACATCCTATTGAACCGGGTCCGGTTCAATAGGTTGTGGATTTCTAAACAAATTGTAAAAATTAAGTTTGGACCTAAATACCTTCACGAGTATTCTGACCAAGTTTCAGTGTAGGTTAAAATCCCAGTATCTATTAATTGACTGTTTTACCCTTCTAACTAAGTGATGATTCACTTACCCTACTTAGGGGTTCCGGCTCAATAGCTTATGAGTTGATTTAAAAATTGAGAAAATTCTCAGTATGAGTTTAATAGGTAGACTAATTATAAGACAAACCACTTAGTGAGAAAAAAATCCCAGTGAGTGGGTAATTAACCTTCTTGCCCCTAGGGTTAATAGTAAACTATTAAGTCAACCTGGGTCGATTCAAGGGGTTTACGACCCTGTCACACGCCAGGAAAATTATATAGAGTTTATGAAGTCAAGTAGTACGCTTGAGTTCAATTTTAGACCCGTCAGATATCAATAAGGCCTTAAACCAAATGACAAAAATACCCCTTAGAGTGGACCCTCCCACATTCGTGTGAATGGAAGCGTGAGTCGGTCTGAGAGTGGAGCCTTGTGAGAGATCAATGACTTAAATCAATAGAGGGGCAGTAAAATGACTAGAATGATACAAGGGAGGGTATCATACCCTAGGTGGTAAAATTACCCTAACGCCCTTCGGGGTAATATATTCTGTTTCTATCGAAACGGATGACCTAGTGAATTAAGAGTTAGGGTACCCTATAAATGACTTCAAAAGGAAGGAGTATGACCAGTAAATGACACGAAGACCTTGTCGGGTCACAGTGTCACGGGAAATAAGGGGTAGAACCCTAATTCTCAGGTTTAGAGCAGCGTATTTCACATGTCTGCAACCGAGTGCACCGATCGACTAGAGTATTTTATATGTAACTCGCGGGATGTGTTAAAGTTGTTTATACTCTTTGGCTTTAACTAGATGAGCCATATCCTTGAAAATGAGTGCAACGGGCTTTTATTCATTATTTATGCACTGGTGTGAATGCACATTATTTATGTTGATTATGTTGATGCATGCCTTTATTATTTATGTTTTAATTTATATCAGTAACTTAATGTTAATAAAGACTAATCAAGAGATTTTGGTTGTCGTTAGACTGTGGGGAGAACACCTAATCAAGATAATGACTAAAATACCCTCTTTAGGGTTGGGACCTGTTCATGGAGTGAACGGGACCCTGACATAAAATCTTACCTTGGTTAATGAACCGATGGTGGTTTTGGGATGTTCTATGAGTCATAGCTCAATAGATGAGTTATTTATTAGGCCGATTCACAAGGTGAAGAGAACCCGAATGGTTGAGCAAATACTTGACTAGATGAAAATAATCTAGTATAAGTTTCAGATATTTGGGGGAGTCAATGGTCATAAGGACCTGAGGCTTTTATGGATTTATTAGTAATGTCTTATTAGACATTTTCTCCCAGAGTTGGGATGGTGGAGAATGCGATATGCATCTTTATCGCCATGACGGTTTCAGTATTGACCATAGGGTCTTTACCGCGGGTCTCCTGCATGTCTTCTCAGGACTATTTAGTACGTATGAAAAGCGGAGTTTGTATGAGCATCATGGAAGACTTGTGCTTCTCGCCAGTCTGTGTCCATGAGCACAGTTGGGATCCTCTTCTCCAGATTCATGGTAGGCTATTGAGAGCCCTGGGGATTTGGGTCAAGCTACTGTTAAGCAGTCTACTCCAAGGTTGGAGTACTTTGTTTGGGGATTTCTCAAGGGGCAAGCCATCTCTGAGTTATAGAATTGATAGTGTTAATTATCGAACAAGGGATGTGAGATAATTAATAACATTGTTGATATTGCTTTTTAATTAGACAAGTGGAACAATTAAAGGACTTACTAAAATGTAGGTTGGTTAAAAATACCTAAGCATTGTATGTGTGATGCTATGCTTCTTAGGATATAATAGTTTCTAGGCAGAACTACGTCTAGAACCGATCTTGTTGGAAACATTAGAGATGTTGTATGATGAATACGTAGGCAACTAACATCGGGTGATGTTGGCCTGATCTGAAAAATATTAATGAAACCTTTTGTCCTTTGGAAGCTCTTCTCCTGAAGGCGGAGATGCTCCATTGTGGTTGTGGTTGTTATTTAGTTTGCTTTGTTGTAGGTTTTTCAGGCGATAACGAGTGAGACCAAGATTGACGCGTATAGGATGAAGTTTCTTCGTGTCTGCAACTCTGGTACATAAGTGTACCTTTAGCATGAGAGTCAACTTGTTATTTATTTTCAGATGGATGATGGACTTGTACTTAGATGGATGAGCTGTTCTTTATGAATTTTCAGACGTTAAATAATATCATATGATTTGATATCCATATTTGTGAACCCCAGTTATCATGACCTGGATATTTAATCGAATGGTTTGTTTTGTATTTAAGGAAAAAGAAAAAAAAATTATCACTACTTACCGTTAGTGCTATTTAAAAATGCTTTTTAAAATCTGGGTTGTGACACCGTCGGCTCGCGGGTCTTTCTTATAAATTAAAGTTTTCGTTCATTCTTCCGGATAAGTTTCTGGAGTAATTCTTAGTCCATTTTCTTCAGTTTAAAAAACATTCTTAGCTAATTCGAGGGTGTTCTCTGCAATGGAAGTGTCCATTCTTCGAGTTAGCGACCCTATATGGGAGAAACGTTGTCCGCCGCCTACGGGCGCGTTAGGGGAAAGTGTCTCCGGGTAAGGGGAGATTATGTCTATCGCCTACGGGCGTGTTGTGAGAAAAGTGTCCCGAGCAAAGGGGAGGTTCTATCCATCGCCTACAGGCACGGAAAGAGAAAAGTGTTCCAGGTAAAGGGGAGGTTCTGTCTATAGCCTACGGGTACGAAAAAAGAGTTTATGGAGTCGATCTGAGTCCGTTTTCTTCCGTTAAAGAGGCATTCTTACCTAAATCGAGCATGTCAGATGTCTTGGTGGGGTTATTTTCCTAGTTGGAGACCTCCAGAATCCCAAAAGTGGACATCCAATTTCGTGGTGTCCGATTATCAATTTCTAACTCGTGAGGAGAGCGAGGTAGGGGCTTTTATCCTTTCTTATGGCATGATTATAAACTTTGGTTGTGTTTTTAACTTATTATTTATATGATCCTCGCATGTTATGTGTTAGAGATTATTTTTAAGTTATGATTTATGATTTCTGCACATATATTCGATCTGTCAAATGGTTAATCATTGAGATAGAATACGATTATATATCGTATGTTTATAATGTTATTATGTATATTCGATTAGTCGAATGATTTGCCGCTAGAAGCAGATATGTTTTATACTACATGTTTTATGATTGTCTCATATATAATAGTTTGATCAAATGTTTATCCGTGGATTTTGATATAAATTATACACTGTGGAGCGTGTGAGATAGAGACAAACTAGCTTCTCCACTGTTTTCATTGCGAATGAATACATTATATTTGAAAGACAGCTTTAGAGGACTTGTCCTTGTTGAAAGGAGGATTCTCAAGATTATTTTTGAAAAGACGTAAAAGCATGGTGATCGAGTCACTGAAGCGGGACAAAGAAGGGGCAACTGTCTCATTGGAATGAGCTACCAACCTTGCCTTTGTAGTCGTTGATAGTGACACTCCCATAACTTGTAGAGGCGGAGCTAGCGTTTCAAAAGGATAAACATTGGGATAGAATGTTTTAAAAGAAAACAATCATTTTTGGAGTCTAAGAACTTTAGGATATTTTAATTGAGTCCGGGACTCAAGAGTGTTTTGGTTGTCTGGAGCTATTGTTGGGCGCCCCGATAGTGCTTTGTTGACTAGTAAAGGACGCAATTAATCCGGTTCAGAATTAGATGCACAGTACCTATTTTAGCCTGGTGACCCCCTAATAAAGGGCAAGACCCCTGATTAGCCCCTAATGAAGGGCACCTATCAAGGCTATGCGCACTAAGGTAGAGAGTATCATAGGAAAACTCTCTACTCTCTAGATCCCGGTGCCCCATGAACACGGGTGGCTCTTCTATCCACAAGCACAAATTATTTTGAGATGATCTGTAAAGGAGTAAGAGGTTGCTGCTTTGTACCCACAGCAAATTCTTATTACTAATATATATGTCTAGGACATTAGTAGCGAGCCGTGAGAACTTGCAAACCCTAGAAGCATCTTCGATACGTAAGAAGAAGCACTAGGGGTGGTTTTGGTGAGAGGCACACCCTATTTTTATGAAAATTAGTATATATAATATGTGATGTGAAGCTACCATGTGTTTATTCATGTCTGATAGTATAAACTCCCTTACTGAGTATTTTAAAATACTCACCACCCCTTAGACTTTGCAGGACTCGACGAAGCTTAGTGTGCGGGTAGAAGGTCCTACTCTGAAGTTTTATCGATGTGATTTCAAGGATTTCCACCATACCGAAACGAGTAAGAACTCATTATTTTTCTCTTGTGTGTTTGTACACGGACCGTGGTTCCTGGGGATATTATTATTTTATTATCGCATATGGCGAACAGCTCCAGTCGCAGACCCGGGTAAACTTTGATATTTTTGTGAAAAGAAAATTTGTATGCTTCCAAAATCCCGGGGCGCGACATATCATGTGGTAGACTTACGCTTATTCATATCACCTACAAAGTCTGCATCCACATATCCAGCTATATGCGCCGATGTTCCATCATTCTCAAACAAAATGCTAACACTCTTTATCCCATTCAGATATCTCAGAATCTACTTTACAGAATCCCAATGCTTCCTCCCCAACCAACTACACTTGCATAAGGTACTAGCTTTATACTTGAAATATCATCCTTTGTGGTGGGACATAACAGCAAGAGGTATACTAATTGGTTTTACATTGTTCATGTTAAACATGTCCAATACCTTCTTAATATACTTCCCCTGAGAGAGCCATAGCTTCCCAAGTTTTCTGTCTCTCTGAATCTCCATACCAATGATCATTTTTGCAGCTCCAAGATCCTTCATATCAAACTCATTTCCCAACTTAAATTTCAACAAGTTAATATCTAACATATTCTTAGCAGCAATCAACATATCATCAACATATAAGAGCAAATAAATATAAGAACCATCAGGAAGAACATGAAAATAAACATAGTGATCATACTCACAACGAGTGCATCTACTGTTCAACATAAAAGAGTCAAACATCTTATTCCATTGTCTTGGTGATTGCTTCAACCCATATAAAGACTTTTTCAACATGCATATCAAGTCCTCCTTCCCTTGTTCTTCAAATCCCTCTGGCTGCTGCATGTAAATTTGCTCTTCTAATTCCCCATGAAGAAATGTTGTCTTCACATCAAGTTGTTCAAGTTCTAGATCATAGCAAGCAACCATAGCTAACAAAATCCGAATAGAAGTGTGTTTTACTACTAGAGAGAAAATTTTATTAAAATCCACACCATCCTCTTGTGCATATCCTTTAGCCACTAACGTAGCCTTAAACCGTTCAGGTTCTTGACTGATGATGTAATGCCCCTGATTTTTCTATGATTTTTCTGTTATTTTTCTAGTCATTTTCAGCAAGAAAATGTGACGCTTCGGCGTATTTGGCCTCTGTATTCGTACCCGTAGAGTCGGGTGTCGGGTTCATCGTAGGCCATGGGCCTAAACGCGCGTTTACGGCCCGAAAAATCATTAACAAAGGTATTGCAGAGGATAAGGGACTTCAGAAGAAAAAAAAATGATGAAAAGAGGAATACGGGCTCGAGCTCGCCTGAGCCCGATTCAGATGGTTCTGGAGGAGGAACAGTGCCCATCCCCTCCCTCCGGCTTTCCTCTGTCCTAGCCGCCGCCGGCCGCCAGTGGGCCGTAGTGCCACCGCCACCGGCTCCGCCCCAGTCCAGCGACGGCAGGGGAGCCACCACCCCGGCCTTCACGGCAGCCCCGGCCTCCGCTCCGCCTCTCCCCTGTTTTTCCCAATCCCGCCTCTCTCTCTGTCTCGTGACTTGGTGGCACCGGCGCTAGCCGGTGGGCTCCGCCCGCCCATCCACGGGACAACGACGGCAAGCCCGGCCGCCAGCTAGCTCTGCCGGCCCCTCGAGAGCTGTTTTCACCCGGTCAGTTCCCTCTATGTCTCTCACTGTGATCTAATTTGAGCTGCCGCCGTGGGCTGCCAAGGGCCAGCCGACCGGCCACGGCTCCGCCATGGGCCGGCGACGGCGGGAGGCCATCCCTCCCGGCCCAGTGGGCCTCCATTCCGCCGCCCCATCCTCATCCCCCTTCACCCTTGTTTTTTTCCGCCTCGTCACTATTTTGGGTGAAACGGTGGCTGCCGGCGGCGAGCCACTGCCAACCGGACCTCCGTCTAGCCCCACCTTGGTCCGGCGAAGTGATTGAGCCACCCCTCCCTAGCCGATTTCGCCTCCGTCCTCCGTCTTCCCTCCGACCAGATCTTCCGAGCCCTTGTTTCTTTTGGTCCAGGTGTTTGGGACTACCGGCGCCGGGAATTGCCGCCTTTGGTCGAAGACGGCTCCGCTCGGCCTCCATCTTGCTAGCCGCGGTCCAGTGACTGCAAGGCCGACCCCTAGCTAGCTCCGCCGCCCCCTTGGCCGCTCCGTCCGGTCCGATTTGCACCCTATTGTGGGTGGATTCTTCGTTGAGTTGTCACCACTGTCGTTGGCCAGTGAAGCCAGCCCGGTCGTTGTGGGCTCCGCCCCGGCCTGGCGATGCCCAGGGACAGCCCCATTCGGACTGGTTCAGCCTCCGTCCCCTCCGCTTTGTCAGAGCCCGATCTGCATCCCTTGCTCGGGTGCTCTCATTTGGAAAAACCGAGCCTTTGTTCCTCACTGTGTTGTTTGTCCAGCGTGTTGCCATTGACTTTGACCGTCAACTCTGGCCGGAGATAGCTCCTCTTGGCCGCTAGAGCCACGACACAACCGGCCAGAGCCGTTGGTAACCCTTGCTCCTCCCTGTGTCCCCCCGGCCCCTCTACACTTTTGGCTGTTTTTATGTTTTGGGCTATCGAGCAGTGTTGGATGCCGAACACCCTTTGGACCACTTAGTGTGGCGGGTTTCAGCCTAGAGATGGTTGGCCGCCTTAGTGCGGCACTACCCTCTTCTTCGGCATGAGGCAGGTTCCCCCTCTGCCTATGATATGTGTTTGACCGCGCCACTTAGAGCGCCACTGTTCTATCTCGCCGAACGCCGATTGGCCTCTAGTTGGCCTGCCTCGGCACGGAAATGGAAAAGGCCGTATTGTTGGTCTCCGCCATTGGTCATGGCCCTACTGCCCTTCCGAGTCTTGGGCTGACACCGTCTAGCACTCTCCCCCTCCCTTTGGCCGTGTGTGCAAGTAGCTAAACGTGCGGGTTAGGGTATTGGTGCCGCTTTGGCGCCGCCCGACTGTCAGATGGCTCTGCCATCATCTGGAGTTGACATCGGAGTCCTCCATCAGTCTCCTCCGTCCTTGAGTGACACCCACACCCTCCGCCCATATGTGGGCCCTTATAAATGCGAAATCGACGCCGTTGGGTGCTGTCCACGGCCGATTTCAATGTCTTGTAACCGGTTGAGTATGGTTCAACCACCGGTCAAATTTTAGTGTACGCCTAGACCTTCAGTCGCACCTGCCACTCGTTGGCACGACCTTCCTCTCGGCCGCCCGTAGTGTGCCACTGTGGATCACAGATTTTTCCGCGTTGATCAGTGTCACCCCTGTTTTGCGGTGAGTGCTTATGGCGTTTCTTACACCCTCGAGACAGCAATTCTCTCAACTGGGCAATGGTTTTGACTGCCAACTCTGCCACCGACGCCGCCACCATCGTGTGCTCGCCATCAAACGTCATGATTACAAGGTAGGGGAGTTTTGAACTCGTAATTTCATGATAGCATGCTTGAATGAGTAGTAGCATGCTAGGAATTACATGATGTGCATATAAGCATGATTATATGGTATGTTTAGATACGTATGGCATGCATATGAGCTGTGAGTATGATTGTTATGTAAGAGTTGTGTGTATGCTTTATGTATGTGTATGTGCATGTGGGCAGAGGTATGTACGATGGACGGTAAGAAGTGGTAAGGGTTTGGTACGAAGTTAGACGTAGATTTGGACGTGTAAGCGTACAACGGAAGACAGAGAAGGTAAGTTTGATGGGCGAGGATTTGGAATGGATCGGTTTGGGTTGGAGCGTACGTCAGGGATTCGGTAAGTAAGAGGACCTAGGCTTAGAGCCTTATGGGGGTTTATTAGACAGTAAAAGCGTGCATAATTGTACAAGCATAATGTACCGACTATGAAGTGAAAAGTAAGTATAATAAGTGAGGTACTAAGTAAGAGTGTGATAACGAGAATCTGCTGTGAGGAGCTCGGTTTGACGGTGTAAGTAAGATGTTTTGACGGTAAGGTGGATGTTAGAGACTGTATGAGTATGTAAGGATTTGATGTACGGTGAGCTTGATCACAATATGGACGGGTAAGTGAAGTCTGCTGCCCCGACGAACTAGGGTTCGGATCGGGCTCAGCTTCAGTTTGATCAGTCGAGGACTGTGAGTTTGTGTGGCATAATTGTACCGCATAATTTACATAATTCAAACTTGAATTATAAGAAAGCTAATGATAGCATTGTGAGTTTGAGACTTGAAGGTTAGACAGATTAAGTTCCGTGTTTGTGCTAGCCGATAATGAGTCGACTGAGCACTTCTTATGTCTTGCCATGGTAGTTATCCTGCGGGATCTTGTCTGTGTGCTATATAGAGCACCGGACGTCTGATGCTCTGTTGAGAGCGATGTATGCTTTGTTTTGGTATGTGTGCTATTAAGCCCAGACGTTTGATGCTCTGTTGAGAACGCTGTAAGTTTCAGCCCTTCGTGGGCTCTGTATGTTTCTGCCTAGATGGCTCTGTATGTTCTGCCCAAGAGTGGCACTGTAAGATTCTTGCCCAAGAGTGGTACTGTATGTTTTCTGCCCTTAGTTGGCACTGTATGGCCCTTGTTGGCAATGTATGGCCCCAAAGAGTGGGCATTTGCGCGCTCAGGTAAGCAGTATCATGGACCTGCTCTTACCTGTTTGATCCCGTGCCCCATGAGCATAGGTGTGCCTTGCCTTCGGAAAAGTCCAGGGCGTCTAGTTGCTCCCCGAAGGTTAAGGTGACACCCTTGTGGCATTCCCTTCCTTTCTGACGTTGGAGCTTGTTAATTGTAATGAGCTTCAGTTGTCAGTAGTTTGTGTACGATAGTGAGAGTATGTTGTATGCTTTAGATTCTGAGTAAGTTGTACGTGTAAGATTCAGAGCATGTGTAAGTGTAAGCTCCTGAGGAAGACGTAAGAATACGTTTATGTGTAAGCGTATGATTGTACGATTAAGGTCGTACAAGTATGTGTAGGTTGTGTGAATATGAATATGAGTACGATTGTAAGATGATGATTCAGAGTAAGAATGTAAGTGTAAGTTTTTGAGTAAGATAGTAAGTGTATGATTGTAAGCACGATTGTAAGTATATGATTTGGACGAGGACTGTAAGTGTAAGATTGTACGAGTTTGGTCGTACGAGTATGAGTAAGGTGTTGAGTATGCGTACGATGGTACGAGTAAGTTGTAAGACCCTGATTAAGGGTGTTGGTGTAAGTTTACTTTCATTGGTGTGCTATGTATTATTATATGCATATGTTTATGATTATATTATGTTGATTGCTTCATGTTTGTGTTGCATGACGCATGTTTTTATGAACTTATTGAGTTCAATGTTTGGGATTTTCCCCTACTGGGTATTTTCCTACTGAGTATGAAAATACTCACCCTACTATTTTTAGCCCCGTGGTTCGGGAGGCTTTTGCAGGTTGTGTTGGAGAGCTCCTGGAGATGTATGCTCGATTCTGCAGTGGATCGTTCCGCCTTTGACTCAAATATTTTTGACTCAATGAGAGTGTAGTTGGTGTCACGATTTGATGTATTTGGTGAGATTTAAGTGTTTATATCTTCTGGACTTTTAATTTGGATCAGACAATGGACTGTTTATGGGACATGTACTTGGGGATGCATGGGAGTTATTTGTATTTAAAAATCCATGATCATGGTAATTTAGTCGTACGTTTATTTTCGAGTAGTGCATGAGGAGATTTGATTTGGCGATACGATGTTTAACCGTATGATGTTTTAAATTATAAACTGTTTATACGGGTTTGGATTTCGTCAGTTTTACTCCGATTTAAAAATAAAAATTTTTCGTGAATTTTATGAAAAATGTATGAAAATCTCGAGCGTTACAGATGAAGCTTCTTTTTTTTCTGAGCACCCATTTGCATCCAATAGCCTTTTTCCTTTTAAGTAGTTCAACCAACTCCACGTTTTGTTCATTGTAGAGATTTCATCTCCTCCATCATAGTTGTCATCCACTTGTCATTGTCCTTCGATTTTATAGCATCTTGAAAACAAGATGGATCTCCACTACCAGTGAATAAAGCAAAAGAAACCATATCCTCAAAGTCATACCTGACTGTTGCTCGAGTATTTCTCTTTTTTCTTCCTTTTGCAATGCTATAAGCCTTCTAATGTTGATCATCGACCACATGAGGATATTGCTCCTTCTCTATACAATCCCCTTAGGCATCTTTATCATCTATTTTAACCTGAACTTCCATTTGTTGCTGACTTTTCTGTTGTACTAAGCCACCATCCTGGTCGTTTAACATTTAAGACTCGTCAAATACTACATCCCTGCTCAAGACTACTTTCTTTGTCTCTTGATCCCAAAGTTTATATCCCTTCACTCCTTTCTCATATCAAAGAAAAATACAATTTTTAGACTTAGAATTAAGTTTACTCCCTTACATGCTCTGAATATGGACATATGCAGACACCCAAAAATCTTAAAAGTTGAGTAATCTATAGGATTTTCAGTTCATACCTCCTTAGGCACCTTCAAGTCAATAGTTGTAGATCGTGACATATTTATGATGTGACATGATTAACTGCTTCAGCCCAAAACTCCTTGGAAAGATTTGCATTTAGCCTCATGCTCCTTGCCCTTTCTAAAAGTGTCTTGTTTATCCTTTATGCTATTCCATTTTGTTCTAGGGTTCCTGGATTAGTGAAGTGGCGTGCAATCCCTTCATTCTTGTAGTAATCAACAAATCTTTTGATTTGTATTCAGCCCATTGTCTGACCTGAGACATTTCAATTATTTCATGTCTGCTTTTCAACATTGGCCTTCCACTACTTGAAATTTATGAACACCTCTGATTTCTATTTCATAAAATACACCCATACCTTCCTTGAGTAGTCATCAATAAAAGTCACAAAATATTCAGCCTTACCTTTTGATGGAGTTGAAGCTGATCCCCAAATATCTGTGTGAACATACTCCAACACATCTTTGCTTTTATGTTTCCCTATGTAAAATCTTACCATGCACTGTTTTCCATACAAATAATATTTACATAAACCTAATTTACAGCTTTTGACACCTTTCAACAACTTTATTTTATGAAGTTCTTGCATATCCCTTTCACTCATATGCCCTAACCTCAAATGCCATAAATATGTGTCATCACCACTGCCTTCCATATGAATAGTCACAGCAACTCCACCTGCAACTATACTCCCTATTAATTTGTATAGTTTTCCAACATTTTGACCCTTCATCACCATCATCGCCCCTTTTGTAACTATCAACACTCTACCTATTACATTAAACTTACAACCAACTACATCTAATGCTCTCGAAGAGATTAGGTTTTTTTCAAATCAGGAACATGTTTAACATTAGTAAGTGTTCGAACTATGCCATCAAACATCTTAATTTTCACAGTTCCTACTACAATAGTCTTACGGGTAGGCATTATTCCACATTAGAATAGATCCACCATTAAATGACTCATAAGTATCAAACCATTCACAATTAGGACACATGTGCCATGAACAACCCAAATCTAAAATCCATGAATCATTAAAATAATTCATACTTGAAGTGACGGATAACACATCAGCCTCAAAATCATTGGGTCGATCCTCCACCACGCTATCCTGACTAGAAGAAGCCACATTTTTCTTCTTTTCTTGATCCTCCTTGCGCTTTTGACACTCCTTTTTCATGTGCCCTTCTTTCTTGCAATAATAGCATTCAATTTTTTTCTTTCCCCTTGACTTAGAGCGATACCTATTTTCATTAAACTCATTGTTCCTAAATCTTCCTCTTCCTCGATTATTTCCTTGAGCCACAAGACCTTCACCTTGCGAATCCTCAAGATTCGGCCTCTTCCTCATCTCATTCGATAAGAGAGCAGCCATAACTTCTTCCAACTCTATCGTCTCTTTCCCATACGACAGTGTTGTTACCATATGTTCATATGAAGGTGGAAAAGATGTCAGAAGTAGTAGTGTTTTGTCCTCATTTTCAACCTTAACACCAATACTAAGCAACTAATAGGTCAATTTGTTGAACATGTTGAAGTGCTCCAACAAATTTTCCCTTTCCACCATCCTAAGAGCAAACAATTGTTACTTGAGGAATAACTTATTTGTAAGAGATTTTGTCATATAAAAACTCTCCAATTTTGTCCAGAGTTCCAGAGTTGACTTCTTATCAATAACATTGTATAACACCTCATCAGCAAGACAAAGACGAACAGTGCTTACTGCCTTCATCTCTAACTCCTCCCAGTCATCTTCACTCATACTTTCTGGTTTCTTTGATTTTTCATACAATGCTTTTAATAAGCCATGTTGTAAAGAAAAATCCTTACCCCTTCTCTGCCACAAGCTGAAGTTATTTTTTTTATCAAATTTTTCAACTTTAAATTTGCTAAACCCCTTAGATGTCATCATGAAAAAAATTGCTTTAAACTAAAGCTCTGATACCACTTTGTAGAATTTTGCAATGGCATAATCTAAATATAAAGTAAAAAAATTTAAAAAAAATAAATAGAGCAAGACACGAAGTTTACGTGGTTCGGCAAGATGCCTACATCCACAACTAGAGAGAGTTTTTCCACTATCACTTGAGAAATATCCGAATGAATTACAAGCCTCTTAAACGGCCCCTTTAGAGAACCCCTTAGTACACCCAATTTCTCACCCCTCTCTCTCTCATAAAGATAAAACCAAAAGGAAGTTTGTTGTCTGCCAAAGAAAACTTAATTCCCGACCAAAAATAATAACCCACCTACGGAATAGTGATTGAGGCAAGTATAAGAAAAAGATAAAAACAAATCTCAAAAAATCACTTTTAAGATAAGTACCGCAAAACCATACATTTCTACTCAAGTCACGTACAACATGGTGGTTCTTGGAACTACATACTTTCTAATGCATCAAGAGGCAAGTAACCACACTGTAGACCTCATAGCCACCAACCATGACCTCATCGAGCTGTCAAGTACAATCTTTCGGCTTTGTGATGACATTGGAGAAGCAATGGTACATATTTATTATGCATCTAGCCTGACCAAGATTGCATGATAAAAGCCCTGATCATGCTTACATAGGAGCCCTAGCATAGTAAATAATGAAATGTTTTCATCTCTCTCTATATATATACATGAAAACACTTCATTATTTACTATGCTATGGCTCCTATGTAGCATGGTCACAGTTAATGTCATGGATTACTATGATAATAATACGTAACGAATCTACCCAACAAACCCTCCCACTCCCAATTTTATTGGATAAAATATATAAGCCTAGTGCAAGTGAGCATTGTGTGAGGCTCACATGTTCTTTCTTTTGCATAAAAATTATTCACTAGAACCGTTCTATGGGCTATGTAGTAGATATGTCCATATAATAATTGACATTCTTAGGTAATTTATACGTGTTTTAAAATGAGTAAATTAAAGCATAAGTTTGAGTTTACGTGTAAGCTACGTAGTCAAACGGTTCCACTCACTTTTGCCCAACTCAAACCAAGTTGGGAGGGTTTGTTGGGTATAATTGTTGGATATTTATTACTATCCTTTTCTGCATATTTATTCGTTTCAAGCCCATACTTCACTAGTTTTTTTTAGGCTTACTGGTAGATAATCGTAGAGTTATGATAACAAAACAGGACGACCAAGACGGAGGGGATGTACCCAGCTCCGTTCATTATACATGTGGGAAAGAGGAGTAACATATGAAGCTGCTTTGGAAAGTGTAAGGCATGTACTGCGTGAATCGTGGAAGAAGATAAACAAGCACTTGGTTCTTGGCTCCCATTTCCACAAGGATTTCGTTGATGCAACGTTGGGCTTTGCAAGGATAGCCCACTGTCTTTACCTAACAGGAGACGGATTCACAACACAGCGGCAAATGACAATGGACACTTTCAAGTTGCTGGTGGTTGACCCCATACCGGATAATTGAATTGACCAGAGAATGAATGCCTTTAACAGGTATCAAGATGATCGACTTCGCATCAATTTCTTGTACCCAAAAAACAAACAGACTTCTCATCATTTTTCCTTGGAATGGCTGGAATGTAATTTATCCTTTAATCATGTTTGTTAAACAATTTAAAATGTTAGACAGACAAATTCAAATCTATAGAACGTTTGGGTGTGGGTTTTTGTTGAAATGGAATAACTAACAATTAAAGAAATAAAAATTTATCAAATTTCCTCAAGCAATACCTATACGATAAAGGGCTAATTCCTTTTTTTTTATCGATAAACAGCATTTCTTTGCGCTTATCCAGTGTATGCATCGCGGAAGCATTTTTCATGTTGTTCTCTTACAATAGATCATACCATGTGATTAAACACGCTTGTCAGCCTCGTGAATGAAACAAATTGACAATGTAAACATGGAGGCATGGGCAATAGGAAGATGGTAACAGCATAAAGCTTTAGGATGTAACGTTCATTACCTTCTTCATTATGGTTTTCTTTTTCCATGTAGATGTATCTGTACAAAGATATAGAGATCGATTGGTTAGTTATGTATTGTCTTCTTTTCAAAATTCATTTTTTTATTGGAACTATTTCTATTAACGTTTTAAGTAGCCTCACAAACCTAAGAAACTATTTCTATTAACGTTTTAAGTAGCCTCACAAACCTAAGAATAGGTACCCACGAATAGGATGATAAGAAGAATGGTAACCATCCAATCAGCAAAAATCACATTTAAAGCAACTCCAATGCTAATACCCAACACAAGCATTGGTTGGAAAAGCATGGCTAAGTCGCAATCAATTATCAGCTGTTTAGAGTTGGATGCCTTAACCTCATGTTGTACCAAAAGAATGTGTCTATTCCGGCTCCAGTGGGGATGGCAATAACAAC
The DNA here is from genome assembly GCA_035235625.1 of Saururus chinensis. NCBI lineage: Eukaryota > Viridiplantae > Streptophyta > Magnoliopsida > Piperales > Saururaceae > Saururus > Saururus chinensis. The sequence goes on from CP141141.1 coordinate 3,836,293, forward strand.
AGCGGCAAAAGCGATGGCTAGTCGCGGCCACGGTTAGCAACCATGGCAGCAGCCAGATCTAGCCGCTGGCACAGCCTGCAACTTACCTCCATGGCCGCAACCATCAGACCGCTATTGCTCCCAACACTCTCGTCTCAGTCTCCATATCTTTTTTCACTGGGTGGATCTCTTCCCTCCGCCTTCTTGTCTCACCCCTTTATTATATGTCTCCCTCTTTATTCTTTCAACTCTTCATACACTCAGGACCGGCTTGACCCCTAGGCAACTTAGGCAGTTACCTAGGGCCCCACCAAATACAAGGGCCCCCAACATATACCACAAAAAATCCTAGGCCCCATTAAACTTCACAAAAAAAATTCTATAACGCATGATTCATTAAATGCATTTTTTTAGAAAACCAAAGAAACATATACCAATATTATTACATGCTATGTGAGCCTTTTTCTATACAATAGATATAGATTATCACTTACCATATGAATTACTTTCTTTGAAATTAAAATACCCACTTAACATATGGGTTGTTATTTTAGCCTTGAAATTTACAAAACCCAAGCCCCAACTCTTTTTTACATTTTTATAGGTCTTACTATTTCATCAAGACACCAAATTCCTTACAACAAACATTGATATCTCTCTCACTTTTCAAATATAATAGAGTTTTCTCACCTTTATATTAATAGGATGAACTTTTTAGGAGTAGGAAAGGCAATTCTTGGAATTCGGATCTCCATTTTGTTCAATTTAAGAAGTTTGGTACTTAAAAAACAAAATTATAAACTTATTTTTTATTCTCTAATATGTGGGTTTTACCATTGAATAAAAAATATTATTTTTTAAATATAACAATTAATATAGGAAGGAGAGAGTATAATAATGCAAACGAATAAATTTTAATATATGTAAGAAAGGAAAATAAGTCGCTCATTAATTGGCATGCTAAGTGAAGCATATGGAGGTTTCTAAGAATTGGTGGGGGTGGCGGGCTGGGAAGGCCTTCGTCATTTTGTTAAAACAGCTTATGTGTACAATTTGATATGTGCTTAGTTGAATAAATATATTATTTTTATAAAAAAATAAACTCTTGATAAATTTATTGAAGTAATAAAGAAGATATTTGAGAAACTTAAAGTTAAGGTTAGTAATTGAACAACCAATTTTAATAATTATTTTATTGCATTAATCTCTTAAATTAAATGTAAAAAGACTCATCTAAGATTTCGCCTTAGGCCTCAAATTTTATTGAGTCGGCCCTGCATACACTTGTTACCTCTTGTAGCTTATACGGGTCTTTGGCTACTTCACGAGCCGGCTTCTGGTGGTTGACTCGACCACACATTCGTGAATGTTGATTTAGTTCAGTGTGGGAAGGAATTCTTCATCTCGATCTACGTACCCACCTATAATGCTTCTTGAAGGACTGGACTTCCTATAAAAAATGTGGCACATGCAACTGGCATCCGGCCGCACTTGAGTAGGAGGGGTTAGGTCTTGGGGTGGGCAATAGCAAAATTGCGGGGGCTATGGGTGCTAAGCGGTAAAAAATGCATGTTTTTTTTTTATTTTGGGGGGTACTAAGCATTAATTGGGGGAATAAACGCGTTAATACCAAAATATGCTTTAGCATAATCATACCTGCCCAAACAATACCTTCATATTTAAATGTACAATCCAGGGTTGCAACATGATGAAATTGACATCTCCCACTTGTCGTTAGGATCTCTGGTAGTCCTCGTCAGCGTCCACTTCGTCTTCCTCGCCGACAAAGCCTAGGGGTGTAAACGGCATCCGTTTGTTCGGTGTCCATCTATGTCCGCTTCCGTCTATACTAAAATGGATAATATTATTTTTTGTCCATCCCTAATATAGACGGACATAGACAAGGGTTGGTCATGTCCGCAGCCGTCCATATCCGCTAACTATATATTATTATTATTATTATTATTATTATTATTATTATTATTATTATTATTATTATTATTATTATTATTATTATTATTATTATTATTATTATTATTATTATTATTATTATTATTATTATTATTATTATTATTATTATTATTATTATTATTATTATTATTATTACTTTATATTAAATTACTAACCTATACCACATAGTTAATCTTCATAAAAAGATTGTAAAAAATACATATTATACTCTCGCATGTCTTCTATAATATTATTATTTATTTATTTATTAGATTAAACTATATTACTATTATTATAACTTATTTTTTACTAATTACCCTTAATTTAATAATAAAGTAGTTTATATTAAATTTTCACCTTCATTCCGTATGTGTCCATCCGTGTCCGTCATGGACAAACACGGACGAATAAGCACATGGTCCGCATAAAAATGGATGACTGCGGACATACCTTATTTGTGTCCGTCCGTTTACACCATTAGCAACACCATCATTATCACCGTCTTTGCCAAGTCTGGCCAGTTCTCCACCCGGGTTTGTTTGCTTCTTGTGCCCGTGTTGATGACCTATAAGACGAGTTCCTCACGAACAGACACAATCGTGGCATGGCTAGGACAAGCTTTTGGCCAGAATAATGAGTACTTTTGATTCCATCATGTCAGTGTTTTGATTTGATTATTGCCAAAACAAAAAAAAGTCAGTGTTTTGATTTAGACTTCCTATTGCTTTCTCCTACTAGCTATTGCTACTTTTCATTGTCGAATGCAGATCAAGTCTCAAGACTAGATTATGTGTGATTTTGAGTTCACCTTCGTGTGTCGTGACCTTGACACCTCCGAGATCACCGTTGATGAACTCTTCTCTGAGGACCAGATCCGCCCCGCCTTCCCCGTCTTCAATTGCGACCTCGTCTTCTCCTCGTCCTCATCTGCCAACGACGGTGGCCGCGCTTCCTCCTCAACTAACAGCAATGCATCCTTCATGCTCCTACTCTGCAAGCTCATTATTGACGACAGTCGTAGAACCTTAAGGCCACCCAACCACCGACAACATCATCCTACCCAGCGGGGAACATGTAGACGTCTCAGAAATAAGGGACATATTGTGTATGCTTCTTACCGTATAAACTTGTATTACATTGTTAATTACGTAAGTCCTGCCATTTTAATATAAATTAGAAAAAGAGCTATTAATATAAAACGGAGGGAGTAGTTGTCTCTAGAAAATGCAGCCGCGGGAAAGAGATAAATGAGGGAGGGAAGGATGATCACTAGTGACGGCTTGATGTAGTCGTCACTCATGTCTTAATCATCTACGAGGGCAGAATCCATCAAAAATAAATACAATATCGATAGTTGAAGCATTACACTTCTCAGATATTACTAACAGCCTAAAATAAGTCGTTACTGTTTGTGATGTTGTTGTTGCCTTTTTTTTTTAGTGTATAACTATTAGTAACACTTAAAAGTATTATTATTAATCTTTTTTTATTGTAGTGAAGTAAGTGTGTGTGAGAGAGAGAGAGAGAACTATGTATGTGATGCGCCATCTCAAGAGCATCGCTTCTTGTCGGGCTTCCGTTTTGGTCCCGATAAGTTTGTCCTTTTCAAATTTGAAATGGAGTCTCGTTATTGTTTTCTGGTTATTGTTTTCGGGCTCAATTTTTTATTGGGAGGTGTATCTATGTTGTGATATGAAGTTCCATTAATGTTGAAAAGAAATCAGCTTCAATAGAATTAATTCAAAATTTGGTGAGTCTTTTGTGAATTGTGATCTTTAATGAAGGCAATAGATTCATTTGATTTCATATCTAGTTCTTTTTAAGTTTTGTGCCTGATCGGCTCTCCATGTGGTTGTTAGCTCCTGGTTGAAATTTTTACTCAGCATTACTATTTGCCCATCATTTGATATTTAGTTTATTCTTTTAATGGTTATTACTTCAGTTTTGCCATCTCCGAGGGAGTTTTAACTCAGTTTTAATCCTATGATACTTGGTATATTTTATAAAAGAATGGTGGTTAGTAGTTAGCTGACATTCAAATTTATTGTCATACTTCTGGGGTTTGATTTTGTTCTGATATAATATGGGGTCGAAGAGTGAGATAGCAAGTACAATTGTTCAATTGATCTTTCCTAATCTACTTTTCTATAATGAATATTAGCTTGTTGTTATGTACACAGGATTTCATGTTGTTTGTGCAATTTTCTTCTTGTTCTTGATTTTAGAAAAATATTGATACAAAATCATGTCTTTGAATTTATGACGAAATTAAAAATGTTATACTCCATTTAATACTCCCGAAGGAGTACACACCCAAACAATTTCATAGTTCAAGCTCGTTATAGGTATTATGCCATTTAGTTTTCTTATTTTTGTTGATATTTATCTTACATTAGTATGTAATAACTGATTTATTTTAACTTATTGGGAGAACTCATTGTAGGAACTCTTGTATGTTTCTATGCACCTCAAGTTATCCATGGTCTTGAAAGAGAATATGTGTCATATATTATGTAATTAGCTAATTTTGTTTATCAAAATTATAAATGTGATAAACTTTGTGTATGTAATTAGTCTTATAAATCTGATTAAAGTTAGTTGTGGTCGAGTCAGGTTTGGAATTTATTAACTTGAAAAAAAATAATAGCAAATATGTTCTTATGGATAAAACTAAAGACTAAAGAATGTTGATGAAAACAAAATTTTATTTAGTACATATTCTCATACAAAAGCACTTAGTAAAGTTTCAGAAGTGATTTTGAAGGTTTTAGATAAATTTAGGGTAAAAAGGGTAAAATTATAATTAAATAGTATCATCGACCAATCACGGGAACAAACACTAAAAAACTCGATCGATTGCTTATGAACCATTGCACAAAAGAGATACATCGATCCATCGCACATGCAATAGATTGATCGGCACAAGAATAAGCCCTTTGTTAAACGAAACCGAAAGTTTATTAATTGATCCTTCGTCGATAGATCGATCGATTGATCAAGGTGTCGTGCCCCAAGGAAACAGTGAACAATCAACCGCTGTTTCGAATGATTGATCGCTATCAGTTTCAATTGCCTTTAAAAAGCCTTTCTAGAAGAGATTTCATTATTAGTTGAAGTCAATGACTTAAATCAACTTGGAGTCCTATATAAATGCTATGGTATGACGAATTTGAAGAGAAGAATACCTAAAAAATATTAGAGAAGAAATGAAAGTCATTTACTTATTGTTTTCCCAGAGAATCCATAGAAATATTGAAGAGATTATTCATGAAGGATTTATGGTGATGCACAAGTAAAGTGAGAAGATTTTCACGTAACAAATACAAGAGGAGCGTCAGCAAATTTTTCAAAGGGAGTTGAAAAATCTTAAGAGGTAAATCAACAAACAAAGAATGAGTTTTTCCTTGAGTTGCTAGAAAACGAAGAACAAAACACAATGAGAGAAAATATCAAGTATTCAAAGAGGAAGAACTGAACGTAAGCATTAACAACGAAGAAGATTGAACAAAAGAGTTTATGTCAAGTCTAGATGTTGTTTCATTTTTTTGTGTCTTTTAAGTTCTATATCTTACTAGTGCATTGATTTAGCCTTAGTTCTAATTATCGTACTTTTTTACCTTAGTTGGAGTTTTTTACGTAAAAATCCTTATATGATTGTGTGGTGTGCATGTTTGATTTGATGGTTAGATTGATTATAATTGACATATAATAATTAAGTTTGTTTATTCGGCTTTAAAACAAATTCTTGCTCATTAAGGCTAGAACTCGTAGTCTTTATCTTTTTAAGATAATCGGACTAGGGAAAATTTAGTAATCTACTACCTTCACCTAGATAGATATTAAACTCACAAGTGATAGATGGGGACTTTTATTGAAACAATGAGTTTGTTTCATGCTATCAATTTATTTTTTCAGGCTAGTACATCGTAAGTTTGCTTAATCTTCCTATATTTTGATTTATAGTGTGATTTATCTTGTGTTGAAATTTGATCTAGAATTGTGCTTAGTTTACTTATTTTCCTCATAAAACTACTTGTTAAACTTGCTGAGTTGTGTGTCATGAGTTGCGTGTCGTAATTAGTGATTTTGTTTGCTCTTATATTTCTCCTTGCTTTGAGTGCTTAAAAATTGTTTCTTAGGTAGTTTAAGCTTGTTTGAACTTAATGACTACATCAAATAATTTAATAAATGAACATAAGAGTTTAGGGCAATCCTATTGTCCACCATTGTTGATAGTCAAAACTTATCTTATGGGAAAAATATGATAAGAGCTTATATTCAAGTGCTTAATGGCAATGCCTAGAAAGCGGTGATTAAATGTTAGAATCCTCCCATGATAAAAGACAAAGATGAAAATTTAATCTTAAAAGACAAGGGTGAATGAGATAAAAATGAAACAAAACTTGAAAATCAAAATAGTAAGGCTTGTTGACAGTGAAACCCAATTACGGGATTCTCATTAAGGGTAGTTTGATCTTTCTATTCATAAGACCTAAGTTATAAATAGAAATCATAAAGGTGGCTGACGTGATGACTCGAAAAGAATTCCGGATCAGAGAAGAGAGCCGCCACAACCCAGAATCGAGAGGTCAATGCAAAGCAACGCAAAGAGAAGGAAAACAGGAATTTATGAGAGGAGGAAGTTAGAATTTTCTTTTGTATATTGCGTGAAAAGCGTTGCTGAGAGATCTTGGTAATTCTCTTCCACCTTATCTTCACCAATAGGCTTAGTTGTAAATAATAATTGATAAAGATCCTTTTGGTACAAGTAATCTTCAATCTACATGCGTCAATATTTATAATTTTAGTCATTGAACTTCTCTATCTTGAACTTGTTGTCGTCGGTCATCTCCTCCCGAAGCTCCGATACCAATTAAGAGAAAAATAAAATAGGCCCTCGCCAAATAAAGTATAAATTTACTGTACTCTAGGTCTAGCCAAATAATATATAATTCTATTGTTCTTTAGTTCTAAGCAAACATAGCATAAATCTACTATTTTTTTAGTTCTGGGCGAATAAAATATAATTCTACTGTTCTCTACATGTACTGCAAATTAAAAATTTACATGTACTGCAAAATAAAAATTCTAGACACGCTAACAAAAAAATAAAACAAGAACACAAATTCGGCCTTGCTACGTACATCCACAGGATCACACAATTACAATCAAAATAGGACAACTAAACCATGTAACTACTCCAATTGGCTAGACTCAAGTTACATCCTACACACGTATCGCAAAAGATGAAATGGGCACATAAGATGACAGGCTAAAGCAATCCTATGCCAAACATTCCTAACGTGTCAAGCTGAAGTAGCTTTATACTTGAGCAACCGGTCATATAAAACCTGTAAATCTACTTATACGTCTTCAACACCGATCAAAAATGCGAAGGCAACGTTTCAGTCGCTATCTTAAATTATAGATTACCTGAAACCCTATGAGCTTGCCTAGACGCTTAGGAGTGCGAAGGAAAGTTGCAACATGGCCCAGGTTTTAAAAATGTCGAAAAAAAAACTAATTGTTTCCATATAACATATGATAATTCCAAAAAAATATCAACAAAAAGCATATTAATGGACAACATATGTGCGTCAGAGCTGTCCGTATTATGTAATCACATGATAGGATGAAGAATAAGAGACTATTATTTTCTGGTGGGCACATAGGCTTTTGAAGAATCGATTATATCTTACATAATAACCATCACCCTTAACAATTCTCTGATACAGAAACCTCAGTACTGCAAACAGGACACACCTGCACAAAATAGACAAAAAATGAATTATCCGTATAAATTAAACTGAAACTAACAAGAAGATAATGGGCTATTTTTAATTCTAGAACGGAAGGAATATTTATAAAATCAAAACTGACTTCTATTTTCACAAATAAAAAAATTCTCAGAATCATGATAAATTCTTCGCCTTTCCAGTGTAAAGAGACATGGATGAGATTCGCTCTCCACTAAGAACAGAACACAGTGATTAGCTACAACGTAAACTACAAATACAATCTATTCCCCTTTATCACTGGGGCTAAGTTAATTGCTCAGAAAGTGCAGACTTCATCTTGTCAGAGTGAAAATGTGAAGGTCAGTGGCAAAACTTATGCTCAGTGCAATCTATTGCACAAAGCAGGCTAGAGTGGAAGTGCAAGATCCATTTTGTCGACTCTAAATTTAAAATCATGTTTATGATCAAGCGCCCTAGAAATACTTGTTAACGAGAATTACCTCTATATAATTGCACACTAAGCATCTTGAATTTATAAAGACTACATCTTGTCAAACAGCCAAAATTTAACTAGATTGACAATTGCAAGAAAAATTCAAAAAGAAATGTACAGGTGAAGCCAATGTGAAAGAATGGAATATCGTTAATTAGGGTTTGATCTCAAGTGTGCTAGTGGACAAGCGTTAAAAAGACTTCAAGAGTAAGTGAGGTGCATTAAATGGGGCAATCCTCCTCTGTTAATGAAGTGCTCTAGATATTTGTCATCAAATTCCATTTAATTAATATGAAAATGTATGGGAATGCAGCAAAAGAGTCGGTAGCATTTTCTAGACAGAGTGCCAAAGATCTTGTAGGCAAGGAAATGACACAAAATCACAAAGCGAACTGAAGTTCAGCAACTGTGGACCTAAATCTAGATCCAAATTTAAATCGGGCAGCAGCAATAGGTCATGTACATGAATTATGTCAGTCCTTTACTACATACTATTTATAAACTGAGTCATATTTTTCTACTTTGCAAAGTATCCAAAACAAAATTAGCACTGTTGTCTTTTAATTAGTTTGTTACCAAATTGACGGTTTAAATATGTAACAGAACTGTAACACAAAACAACTTAATTTCCAGGTCGTTTAAGAAAAATCAATCTTCCAAACAGCATTGTGACAGAGATGTAATTTGGGCTCAGTTGGGTAGGCAATCATTTCAGTTTAATTTCAAAAAGTTCGGGGAAAATCCAGGTAACAGTAATAGGAAGTTGGGGGATCGTAGTCAAAATTTTAATAAATTTTGTTTATATTTTATTGTCCAATCTTGCTATGATCTACCCTCTAAGAGGTAGGCAAAGCAACAATTTTACCACTGAACAGGCAATAAAATCAAGTCATATTGAAATAGATTTCAAATTTTAGTTTTTAGTTTATCCTTAAAATACTTAACAATACAATTAGAAAAAAAAATAATGAAATAATCAGTAAGAGCTCAACATGGTAGACAAGGGGAGCTCTAATGAAGGATCTTCAAGAACTGTACGGTTGCTTGAAGATATTTTTATTGGCGTTGAAGCATTTAGTGAGGCTTTAGCGGAAACTTTTCCTCCTGCAGAAGTCTTTGATGACAGGTCAGGTTGTAAGGTCCTTTTTGAGAAAAAGGGCCCAATAATTTCAGGCCCGCCAACTTGGAAACCAGGAGGGAGGCAGCCTGGCTAAAAAACCCGCACAAATGCAAATATAAACACCATTTAAGTTACAAAATTAGAGAAACTTTGCTGAAATCAATGAAAATTCGGGAAATTAGTGAGATGCACGAATTTGCCGTTGTTTTCCAGTAAGAAAACATTTCGGCAATTTTCCTGAATTTTCACCAAATTTCAGTACATTTTGGCACTATGCCAAACTTGTAATGCAATACTTTTAAAAATAATTACAAATTGTGTCAAACAGGTCAAAACCTGCACCGCAACAACTTCAAAAATTAGGATGAAAATCCAAATGCAACATATTTTAGGGGCAAAAAAGGCATATAAATGCTATCACTGAATTATTCATATACCCAAAAGGAGGTTGCCATAATTTGCTCAAATAAAAAGTGACTGGTTTACAAATTCGTAAAATTTCAGACGTGATTTACTGAGCGTGCTAGACTTAGGATGCAGCCATATCTGCACTTCTAGATCAGTTCCACACTAAGCTTGTAGCTAAAATGATCATATTTATATACTAAATCAGACAGGATGAAGTTCTGGTCCTCCATTCTTCACCCACATAGTCACCAAATTAATACCGGATTAGCCTACATCCAATCTGTCACACCTTATAACTAAACCCAGTATCGTATCCTGATTCAATACTATACCATTGAAATATTATAGACTACAAATAACATGCACATATATCTAAGCAAGCAGAATAGTTACACAAATTAAATAAGCAGTTATTACTATAAAATAGAAGTCACATGACAAAGAAGAAGATATAGCATGTTAAACACTGCTACCTTATTAATTTGCAGCCAATTGTTTATGCATTCAGAATGGTAAAGATGCTTGCACGGAAGAATGACAAGGTTTTCTCCATCCTCATAATCCAAACGGCAAACAACACACCTAAAACGTGATACAAATTTAGCCAGCTGATGATATTAGATAGAGTTATTGTACACATCTGACTCAATAGCTTACTGATCAGTATTTCCATCCTGTGATTTTTGTGCTTTGTAAGTAACTGAAGGTAAAGATGCAATTTTATCTACAGAAAGTCCCCTGTTCTCTGTCCCAACTACTTCACCCAAAGCAATTAACTCCTGCAATAGCAAAATCATACAACAAAATCAGCATGTAGCTGCTTCACAAAAAATAGATAATGTGTACAGGCATTTTATTAGCACCACAATGTACTCACCTCATAGGACAATTCATCTGGATCAACATCCTGCCATGCATTCTGAGAAAAATAAAACGAAAAATGAATATCTACCATCACATATTACATAAGTCCAAAAAATCATTAAAAGCTGTGCTAAGGTATAAAGATTCTCGAGCATTGAGACAACTCCGATTTCTCAATCAACCAAAGAAAAAATCCCGGTAGAAAATATGCACACTTAGTCCAAATTTACTTTCAAGAATGGCTATGGCATCTACAATTGCATCCAAATTAGGGTACATCTTACTGATTTGACTATTTGAAGTTAATGATCAGAGATAAATTTAGCTAGTCTCAAAAGATAAAACACATAGAAGTATTGAAAACAGATGCTGAAGATGAAAAAAAGGCAGAATAGAATATCCACTGAAGAAAAGGAAAAATCAAATTTAGTGCAATAACAGCAATTTTACTAGTCAGCCTCCAAATTCTATAATCAAAATAATCAGAAGAAATTTTATTTAAAATATGACAAGCAGAAAGAAGTTGACAAGCCAAATGTTGCAATCTACAACACTTTGGCTGTTCCATCACCAGAATCGAGCTTGTCAAATAAAGTTGAAGACACCATGGGTACACATCCAAAAAATTAAAGATGAGGAACTGAAGATCAATTTATTGCTATAGATTTTCAAACCTAATGAAGTCCTAGAACCAACAGCCCTTTACTCAGGATAGTATACAAAAACGTTTCATTTTTTTTATATATTGGCATCTTCTTTTCTACTACCCAGAAAAACATAAAACAATGATATTTCTGATGGTGCATTCTACAAATACAGCATGCGTTGCAGTATGTTCATGCAAACAAGGAACCTTATTTAGACTAGACAAATGGATATGCTTTCCAATAGTCACCCCAAATGCCCAGATAAATGCATCTCATAATCACAATCCAGAAGTGCCTTCTCCCAACTATTTGAGGTCAGCCACATAAATCTTACACCTCCACTCTGGTATCCTCATTTAATCCATCCAAGTCCTCTTAGGTCTCCCTCTCTATCTTTTGGTTCGACTTGCATCTTCTCCAACATTCTTACCAGGGCATCCCTTGATCTTCTTTGTGTACTTCCATGCCAATGCAACCTAGACTCCTTAATTTTCTCCCCAAAAGGTACTACCCTAAGTTCTAACAAATATACACATTTCTAAACATGTCTCTCCTTATTATCCCACAGATCCACCTCAGCATCTTTATTTCAGCTACATTTTAGTTTATCTACGTGGCTTTCCTTAAGAGCCCAACACTCTTAATAGAGTACTGCAAACCTAATCATTGTCAAATAGAATTTCCCTTTAAGCCTATTTAAGGTGCTATCACACAACACGCCTGATGTGGCTCTCTACTTTGCCCACCCCACATTTATCCTATCTAGCATATAACTACCAACAAATGCATCTCAAATTAAAACTTTTACACAAACATTTACAAAGAAGAATCCAGTTTCTAACATTTTTTTATGGTAAATAAGTATCATAGTTCTATTCACCACGAAACCAGTAGACAGTCCCAGTACAAATTAATTGATTAAGTGGAACCATTTAAAATTATCAGAAAGTATACCCTGGAGGTGCTACCACGTTCTTCTTCAGCTTCCACCCTTTGCCCTATAAGACAACAAAATGAAAATAAATAACAATTGTCCTAAAACTAAGTTCATAAACTAAAAAGAAAGAAGGAACCGATTGAAAATCTCAATGTCATGGGCAGCATCAAGCAACAAAATCCACTCACAATCACTTAGTCTTGCAAGCGCCATCAATCGCACAGCCACTTCCTGCTCCTCTGCCTCCTGGAGTGCCCTTGCATAAGCTTCGTCGCTATCGAATGTTGAAGGGTCTATATCAACCCCCACCTCATCTGAACCAACATTATCCTCCGCCAGAGCATGAACGTCAAATGCATCTTCACCATCATCAGCATCGTCCCCATCTTCCTCGTTTGCACCATCATCATCCTCTACCCTGTCTTCCTCATACACAAAGCTTCCACTGTCTGAACTCCCATAATCACTGCCATCGCCCATGCCCATCCTCAGCATCATATATGCCCTTTCCTACTCCAATTAAAAAAAATACCAGATTCAATGTATCTTTTTCTGAGACAAGAAACCAGATATAATAGTTTTATTTTAATAAAACATAATACATTGCATTCTAAACCAAATGTTGGGTTCCATTACAAAAAAAATTGTTAAAAATTCTCTCTCAAAACCCATAAACAAAAAAAAAAATCCTCAAATTCAGCAAATAAAAAAAATCGAAACAGACACAAAACCCTTATCTTAGATGCAAAAACAACACGTGATTACAGCTTTCAAACCCCGAATTCCAAAATTCAATTAATTACAGAAATGGACGAGCTTTCATCATTTGCTAAAGAAAAAAAAAATGAAAGATATAATATCCAATCAAAATTCACATTCTAAACCAAATGTTGAGTTCCGTTTTGAAAAATATGGCCATAAATTCTCTGCCAAAATCCATATAACAAATTCATCCAATAAGAGAACCCGAAGCGGCACAGATGCCAAACCAACACAGAATTAAAGTATTTAAACCCCAAAATTCCGAAAATAAATTAATTGAACAAAATCGACGGCCTTTCGTCATCCTCCCCTGGAAAAATAAAACAACTTATATTCAAACAAAATCCACATTCACGGCAAGCCATCATATTGAAAAGCAAAAACACTCAGCAAAGCCCAACAGATACAGAACCGGGATCAAAGACGACAAACCTGATCCTGGAGCGTTCGGGCGAGGGCGAGGTCGGCGTCCTCCTGGCTGAGGCTGGTGAAGGGGGTCCTCGACGGAGGCGGGCCCGCCGCCGCGTCAGAGCCGGCTTCCGCGAGGGACTGCGAGCTAGGGCTTTCGCCGCCGGCCGAGGGCTTGTCCCCGACGGCCTCTTTGGAGTTCTCCATGGGCGCAGACAGCCGAGCCCTAGTCCCGGATTCTTGAATTGGGGAGAGAGAAAGAGATCAAGAAACCAATTCGTATCAGGTATCCAAAGAGGAGTGAGTTGGGAGGGGAGGAGGGGCACGATATCGTAAATATATAGATTTTTGGGGGCTATCTGAAAAATTGCAAAGTTCTTGTGTTTTGGGACTCCTGGATACGGAATTCCTGGTATTAAGGGTGACGTAACTGTTTGAAGACAAACTCTACACGTGTTTCTCCGGCACGTGGGGACGAAGGCGTGTGGCGGCGGGAACCGAATGCGTTCCATCGACTCATTGTATTCTCCGATTCTAAAGATCTTCCTGATGCGGGTACGCCGACTGCACGCAGCCTGGCCCCAGCGATGCAGGACACTGGGTGGGCCATGCGTAGAAATTTTATAGAATTATTATATGCGCCGTATGCATGTCGCCTCATTGTATTGTCATCAATGTCGTTTACCTATGAACTAAAATAAAGTTAAAAAATTTGACAAGTCATTATGTATAAAAGATAAAAGATATTAAGAAAAAATTTCTTTTCGCTCAGAGTTAACAAGAGAAATATATTGATTTAAAAAAAAATTAGAGTTTAAGATAAGACCACATATTTTTTATAGTATCACTAACTAAAAAAGTAATGAGATTAGACAAAATAATGAAATTGAGTCAAAGGTATGTAGGTCTGTTTGACATTTTGTAAAGAAGTAGTCTGGCACCCTATAAACTTGCTTGACTTTTATGTGCATAATATCTTTCATGTATCAATATTGAGAAAACATATATTTTATCTTTCTCGTGTGATTGATGTATGAAGTGTGGAGTTACAACCTTATCTTACCTATAAGGAAGAACTCGTAATAATTTTAGATAGGAAAATAAGAATTTTAAGGAACAAGGAAATACTCATGGTTAAAGTACTTTAAACAAGTCAAGCTTTAGAAGAAATAGTTTTTTTTTATAATGACTAGCCGAAGAACACAATATTTCATATTCCCTAGATTTTAAACACAAATCTCATATTATCGGTTTATGGATGAAACTACCTTTAGGTTTTAAACTCACTACCTCACATATGATAATAAATGAACACCGGAACAGTGCAGTGTCATTCCAGTGGGCTAGGATTCATCGGCAACAATCAAAAGTTGCTAGCGGGAGGTGATTGGCGGTGACTCACCAGCAAGTGTTGTTGTTCAGTAAAAAACCATTTTTTACACTCCATAAGCTATTGAGAGCTCCAAAGGCTTCATTTCCTCAGATTCGATCATCCTTTAACCCCCATAATAGATAGGATTGGTATTTACATATATTACAACGGAGAGGTAGGTAATGATGACATGTATATAGGTGGAAAGGTATAATTGATGAACATTGATCTATTAGGGAGGTTCGGCGAGCTACTGCTTCAAGTCAAAAAAAGACTTGTCGTCAATGGTAATGTGACTTTGAAGTATTTAATTACATCTTCCCAATCATCCATTATATATCAATTAGAAGATGACAAGGACCTGTAATCAGTGTTTTCAATTCATAAGAACAAATAAGGAGGTGTTATCATTATATGTCGAGATGAAAATACCCAACAACGGTGACAAATTACCATGAGTAGAAAGGAACCAAATGTTTAATAGAGCTAAATCACCGGCAGTACTGGCTTATCCCAACTCTAATTTCATAATGCAAACTGGAGTCAATGATACACAACTCACTTTCGAAACTGTCAGGTAGCAATGATTTTTTAGAGAGCACAAGATTGTACTTTATCATGTACTCGAGTACACAATATTGAACACATTGTATTTAGTACAAAGCATATCATGTGAATAAAAAACACAATGTTTATTCTATCGCATAAGTAATGATGCGACCTACACATGGGATATAACACTAATCATTTTCAGCGTAAATGTAATAACATGACCTGTATACCTATCTTTTTAGTGTTAGCACGACATGATTTGTCAACGTGTAACCGAATACACAATGTCAAGTTATATCACATATTGATTAACGCATTAATATCTAATGCAAATTGGAAAAACCGAGAACTTTTCCTTCAACAAATCCATGTCATTCTTCTTACATCAATACAATGAATACAAAACCTGTGATAGAAGTTAATCAGATGGATTAGAAGAAACATGACCAACAATGGGTATGATAAGGACTTCATTTTAAAACTATGAACCTCATACAACCCTTGCAATCACGATGGCGAAGAATTTGATGAAGTGTGGGGTTGTAACGACCCATCTTCCAGTTATGCTTAACCCAGGGGGGTTAAGGGTAATTTGGTAATTTGATATCAGAGTTACGGGATTTTATTAGGTAAAATCCCTGTATCTGGGTAGAGCTCGAAGTAACGAACACAACGCACCCAAGAACACTCAAAACGGAGGTTGGGAACAAAAGTTACGACCTCGGGAAGCGTGCCACATGGGCAGGACCCACTTCAAAAGTACGAGATAACCTACCCATGTGCGGTCTATTTTTGAAGGGCTCGTTGATACGAGTCCATCGGTACTAAGATCGTGCAATTCCGACTTCGGGATAAAAAGTTATCTCATTTTGAAGTTAGAATTGTATTTTAATGAAATAATAATAAAATATTCAGAAAAGGATGAAAAAGCTGACATCATCAGCCGAGTCGAGCCGAGCCGCGCGCCGCGCTGCGGCGCGCAATTGCGGCCATCCTCATGACGCGCGCTAGATGCGCGGCAAACGCGCGTTGCGATTGCGCCCGCCACGCGTGACGCGTTGCGCGGCGCGATCGCGCCCGCTGCGCGTGACACAGTGTGGCGCGCGCCGACTGCGTTTGTTGGCCAATTAGGATGCGCCACATGGCGCAAGCGCGTGCGCGCGTCTTTACTCTTCTCCCGTACGCCAGCATGCCAATTTTCTATAAATAGCTCATTTCATTCATTGTTCTGGAGGAGTTTCTGGAGTCATTCTGCATCCGTTTTCTTCCGTTCAAAATGCGTTCTTAGCTAAATCGAGGGTGTTCTACGCAATAGAAGCGTCAATTCTTTGACTTAGCAACTCTATATAGGGGAAATGTCCCGGGCCAAGGGGAGGTTATGTCCGCCGCCTACGGGCGCGAAAAGGGTAAAATATCTCCGGGTAAGGGGAAATTCTCCCACGTTTTCTCATCTTCCGTTCTTCATTTATTACTCATTTTAAATCCGATTAGAGTTGTTTAAGAGGCCTTCCTAGCTAATTCGAGGGTGAGCAATGCAATGGAAGCATCCACTCCTCGAATTATCAATGTTATGTGAGAGAAACATCCCAAGGGTAAGGGGAGGTTCTGTCCATTGCCTACGGGCACGGGAAGGGAAAAGTGTCTTGAACAAGGGGAGGTTCTATCCGCTGCCTACTGGCGCTGTGAGGGTAAAATGTCTCCGGGTAAGGGGAGGTTCTGTCTTCCGTCTACGGACACAAGAAGGGTAAAGTATTCCGAAGTTACATGAGGTTCTGGCCGCTGTCTCCGGATCAGAAAGGGCAGACGCTCTGAGGAAACGAGCAACTCCGAACATTGTCACTTTCAAAATTGGAGGGGAGTACGCTTTCCTGACCTTCTAGTTTAATATGCTTTATATGACTGCACATCTTGATTTATTCTATTGTGATCTGAAATGCTCTCTGCTATGACATGACATACTCTGATCTGATATGACCAGTATGGTCGGATAAAATCTGATATGATCTGATATGATCCAACAGGTTCTGTAGTGTGTTCTGCTCCGCTCTATGATAGAGTGGGATGTGTGTTTTGTTAGTATTCTTCTCACCTACGTGAGATGTGTGTTTTCTGATATATTGGCTTTCATTTAACTCCGATGACTGATAAGATTTCCGTTGGATTCTGAACGAATCATTCAGATATAACATATACGTATTTTATCGTATATAATTTTCTGATGTTTGGTAAATGTATTAGCCATTAGGCAGAACTACGTTCGGATCCGATCGTATTAGAATAACGTCAGAGATGGTATCCAATATGTACGTAGGCAACCAACGATAAAATAACGTTGGCCCGATCCAAATTAGTTATAAAATTAGGTTTATTCTAATCTACGCACAATGGAACGTTAAAGCTCCGTAGTGCGCAGATGAACGTTATGACTCTCGCACTCAGAGTCTGCAGCTCCTGGTCAGTCGGTTTTAATTTTTCTGCTAATTTTCGACACTCCGATTGTGTTTTTCGATCTAACCCCCAGTCCGGGTCAGGTGGTGCAGGTCGGGGCGTTACAGGGGTGATGATCAATGGAACAAAAATGATATAGTTGACATGGAAAGTATGTATGACCAAGAAGAATTCAGACACATCGAGGTACCTAGTAGCTTTAACATTGAGGTCGAGGCAAAGTAGGAGACATTTGATGATCTCAACATGTTGGAACAAAATATTGGTGAAGGCGAGCTAATGACTAGCAGTTTGCAAGCAAAGGACTACTAGAATCTACTCGTAATGGGTAGACATTTTCTAAGCCTATTACATTTTAAGAGGGTTTTGATTGACCTAACAATAAAGGCGAATTTCACTTATCGTGTTATGGATGAGAACATGAATACATATGCTGCAAAGTGCTCCGATTAGTCTTGTAACTAGTACATAAGGGCTTCAAATATATGTGATCATGTGACTGTGACAAGGTTAGTGCCTAATCATTCTTGTGGAACTCAAAGGAAGATAGTTGACCATCCTCTAGCATCACACTTTTGGATTGCGAGAAAATGTTATGGCTTGTTTAAAGATTCTATAGACATTACACCAAAAAGCATATCAAGTTATATTTTGAAGTACTGGGGTATAACTACAAACTACAAGAAATGTTGGCACATAGGTAAAATAATCTTATGAAACTCCTTGCAGCTTGTACTAAGTAACACAAAATTTAAATATGACGTATTATCGGGCACACAACCTAATTATAGTCTCATTTTTTTACAACACTACCTAATTACCTATAGTGTTAACATGAACATGATGCTTAATCAGTTCAAGTTGATGATATCATGACTACGAAAGTTATCGTGTTATCGGGAACATGATGAATGAACTTGTCGTATAACCTTGATTAGACTATTAACAACTGAATATTCAGTCGTGCAGGTAAAACACTGACTAATTTAATAGATAGGGACCCAGACGAATCCTATCGCATACTTCCTGCTTACGAAATTCAAATTGAAAGGATAAATCCATGAGTGTAGTTGTTCCAATTAGATCATATGATATTCCCGGACCTATAGGGGGTACGATTTCAAAAGTCTTTTGGATGTTTGGGCCTATTGTAAGAGCGTTTAGAACAACATTGAGACCATTGCTAATGGTAGATGTGACTTTCTTGAAGGGAAAGTATTCTGAACAGCTATTTATAGAAAATGCACTAGATGGGAACACTAATATGTTATGCATTGCACTTGCAGTGGTCAAGAATGAGTGTGAGAAAACATGGCTCCGGTTTCTTGAATTGCTTAGAAATAATCTATTTTTTGATCCTCCAACCGAGTTGGATACAATTGTTTCTAATAGAATGAAGGGTTTGACAAATGTTGTTAAACAATATTTTCCCTCCACACACCATGGATATTGCATCTGTCACATGGTAGCAAATATGTTGGATAGATTCAAGGACAACTACCTTAAGAACTAGCTCCATGTGGCAGCTGAAACTTTCAGACATAACATGTATATGATGAAACAATGAACAACATTAAAGAATATAATCCTGAAGCATTTGCTTAGCTAAATAAGATAGGTTCATAGCATTGGGCCAATGTTGCATTTCAAGGAAAAAGATATGGAACCCTAGCTCGAACAGGTCTGAGAGTGCAAATGCAATGTTTAAAAAAGTCAGGCTGATGCCTATAGCTCAGTTAATTGAGCATACAACCGCACTATTTGAGAAACGTCGAACAGATGAACAAAATATGGCTAACGAGTTAACCCCATTTGCCCGTAAACATATCAAAACAGAAGTGAAGAAGCAAGGAATGTGCATGTATTGCCGATATCAATGTATAAATTCCAGGTTAACTCGCTATATCACTAGGTAAAATGCAATTACAATTGTGTAAGTTTATACGTTATTATCCATATCGTGTGTATGTTTATACATTATTGTCCATATCGTGTCAGTTTATCTGTTCTAATAACACGATATAGTGTGATCATATGGTTAGTGTTACGGGTCGTATATGCGATAACACGACATTTATCAAATATCGTGTCCTCATTTTCACAAAATGTATTGAACATGATGTTGTGAATCTGGTCGAATATAGTTGCACATGCGGAAAGTTTCAGTACCTGGGGCTACCGTGTAAACATACAATCGTAGCAATTAATCACAGATACTTCTATGTGCATGACTACTGCAAAAAATAGCACTCTACATAAACATATAAATTGACATATCGAGAGCAAGTATATCCAACAACAAATAGGCATCAGCGGGCACTAAGGAGTTTTGCCTACATTCAACCCACCTATCCCACTCAAGTAGCAAGGGCATCCACAGTAAATCAGATAGTTGCAACCGAAGGTCAAAACCCCTCGAAAATGTGGAGTACGAGGGTAGTTGGGTCACAATGGAAAATGATGTACCAGCGCACAAGATGACCCTTCTAGTGTGGATGATGATCCCAGTACAAGCCGAAGGAGGGTGAATTAGAGAAAAGGAAAGCTACGCAATGAAGGGGAACACTAATTGGAGTTGCCTTTTCCACCCCTTTCTTTGGCTGATTGGAGGAAATGCTTTGGTGCAGTCATGTTCTGAGCTACATGCTTTACTAACTAATTATGTCATCAACAACATTATATATATATATATATATATATATATATATATATATATATATATATATATATATATATATATATATATATATATATATATATATATATATATATATATATATATATATATATATATATATATATATATCATAGTGCATATTTCATAACTTACTTTATAATAAATTCCTTCAACAAAATTAGCTTATGACGCAATAATAAATCTTGCATTTGAAACCAACCAACTAATCTATAATAAAGTCAAATATATGTCATATACTTAATATAAAAAGATCACCTATGTGTGCATTTGGGCTTATGAAAGGATAAAAGACCCTACCTAATTCTCCAAGAGAGTTTTAGGGCGATATGCGAGTACTTTATTCACTTCAAGATAAACTTTTGCCCCTATAGAGTATCCAACTCTTTAAACAAAGCCTTTCATTGCGTAGAGAACCTCAAATTAAAATACCTTTTGAACCAAGCAAATCAGACTTAAAATGACTTAAGAACAAGGAAAAGTAGGTTTAGGAGATGAGTACAGGGCCAAAGCAAAAAAATAGGTGTAAAACTCATCTTCCTGCCTCCCCTTTAAATAGACACGGCCATGCGCGGTACTTGGCATGATGTGTCATACATGCAATGCTTGTGGCACTGCATCATCTCCCCCACCCACTTTTTCTACCAAAATTAATTTTCAAATTTTAACTACCATAACTTTCTCTCCAAAACTTTGATTTACGCATTTTTAGTATTTTTATGTTCGATTACAAGCTCTATTAAATAAGACCACATATAGATAGATTATGTTAAATTTTTTAAGTAGGGCACTCCATAGGTTATGTTTTTCAAGGCCATAACTTATACTCTCGATGTTTAATATGCATCCTTGACAAGTTATATTTGTCTCGTAGAGCTCTTTATCAACTTGCTAAAATTTTGTCTCATATTTCCTTTAAAAAATCAGCTTGAAAATTACAATTGTAACAGATGTGATCAATTATGAGTCCTAAGGAAAGCAACCAGCATTCTCAAGGGTTGGAATCCAAGCTAAAAAGAGGATACCTTTTACAAAGAGTTGCAACTTAAATCAATACCAACGCAAATTCCAACGGACGAAACCTTTTACTTCAAATTGTAATCCTTAATAAAGTTATAATAACCTTTTTATTGTTTTTCAAAAAACATCAAGAAGTTTGAATGGGGTTATAGATGGTAATTATACTAGCTCAATTGAACTTTAGATGGTTGTTAGCTTGGTTTTCGAGGTAGTTGTGATGCTTTTATGTTGGTTTTGATCAAAGTTGTGATGGGTGTCAGTTGGGTTTTGATGATGGGGTGCTAGTGGGATGGCTAGGACACACTTTTAAGAAATATATTGGGTAGACCTTCTAAGTACCCAAGAAAATTGGCGGTATGATAGAGTCCAAGAGAAAAATGGCGGCATGATACAATACTTTTAAGATGCCGGTTGCCGAGTCTGAAGGACTTTGACACCCTCCTAAGTCATGAATCTAATTTCCTCCGAAAGAAAACATTAGGGATTGGGAGTGTTGAACTTTTGAAAGACTTTTATTATGAATGGATTGAATCTACATACATCCAAGCATGTGAAATATAATTATAAGATAAAGCGAAGTACAACACTCTGCCTTCTTATTCGACTTATGATACGGACGGGATCATCCAGATTCTGGACCCAAACAATGGTCATCCATGGCTCCACCCATGTGCTCTTGGCACCCACAAAGATCCATCAAAGCAAGGAAGAATTCTAATGCCTATGAAGGACGCCTGTGAATCTTGATTTTTATTGCAAGCAACTGCCCCGAAGGGCACCTGCAAGCTGCTATGATTCCATGGCGCCGACCCGGTGGGGAGGTAAATTGCTATGATAGAGTAGTATTTCACATCATCAACTTATGCCAATAATTTGGGGTCACCGACAAGGACCCATATCTGCCTATCCTAATTGAATTGCCTCCTCTTGAAACTCCAAAAAAAATGAAACGATATGTAGCAGAATAACAAGTATCCTAGGTTCCAATCAACATGATCATAACTTCTTACCTTATGTAAGAAGTTTTCCACCTTATGTAAGACAGAATGGTTAACTTTCTTCTTCTTCTTCTTTGAAGTACTTGAATTTCCTAAATAGAAGTTGTTAAATTGACGTCCATTTGCTAATGGGAGAGACATACGATCATATTGAGGGAGAGCTCGTATGTCATCCCGTATGATAACGCCGGCAAAGAAAGGTATTTTTCTATACTTAAGGGAGCTAGTGTGTGTTTGTGGGTAATGCAAGTCCATAGAGGATAGAACAAAGCACCTAATTAAAGAGAGAACTTTTTTTTTAATAAATAAAGAGATAACTTAAGCAAAAGAATTCTGCAAATTAAAGTTGTTTTTTGAAATTCAGGATAATTTGGTTTGGGCCTTCTTTTATGGAGCTAGCTAGGGTGGCAAACAAGTCTATAAAAAGAAGAAAGCAACTTTCCAAAGGCCAATGCTTATCCGCAAATTGCAACTTGGACCCAGTCACCCTGGTCATAAATCTGAAACCTAAAAGCACAATTTGACCCCCACCCCCCACCAAAAAAAGATGTATTCACCCCAGAATGACCCCTTATTATACTTAATCTTTACATCAAACTTGTCATTCCCCACTATTTTGCTAAAACAACCAACTTATGCTAATGCTATGATACAACTTATTTATCAATTTTTTAAAAGTTTTGTATAAACATGAGCCTTAGTACGAGTAATCGGATTTTGATTTGACGACACATATTATTGTGAGACAAGTTATTTTTAGAGTACCAGGTTCTATTCGGTCTCGCAAACTATTCGCGCAATCACAGGTAAACAGGGCTCATATTAACTTTTTTCCTTTTTAAAAAAAAATTACTATTTTTCAGTGGGAAGTTCACCAACCCAAAGTTACCATACCCCACCATTTTTCTAAAATAACCCGCTTATAATGCAATTAGGGGGCAGGCAATCCCTGTTAGTACTAATTAATTGATTGCACATTAACAAATAACAGACTCTCTTAAAACTCCCAACCCAAATCCAAGCCACCCAACAAATCTAGGCAGCCTTAATTACTCAAGAACCCCCCAGGTGAAGAAGGCTTAAGTTTCAACATTTGGGCCTACACCCGGAAAAGACCATTTTGCCCTCCTCCCAACTTCTCTTTTCAGGTGGACATCCCCCACGAAACAACAACAGAAACGGAGAAGGAAAAAGGCCCCCGCGATACGAACATGTCTTGCTCCTCGTCGTCGGAGGAGGACGAGGGCGTCGACGCCTACCGGAAGGGTGGGTACCACGCGGTGAGGCCCGGCGACCACTTCGCCGGAGGCCGGTACGTAGCGCAGAGGAAGCTCGGGTGGGGACACTTCTCCACCGTCTGGCTCTGCTTCGATATCCAATCGTCGGTGAGATCAAATTCCTTCTTCGTGATTTTTTCTTGTTCGTATTTGATGGGCATTGATTTGATTCACTTATTTTTCCTACTTCTGTTTTGTATTGTTGTTCCCGTGTTTAGGTGTCGTCTAGTTGAGTTCTGTTTTTTTGGTTAATATGAGTGATTGATTGATCTTTGAGGGCTATTGATTCTTCTGGCCCTTGGTTACGCTTCCTCTTTGTGGTTTTCATCTTTTGGGCAATTGGGTTCTACGAGAATTTGATATTCTCTTCTGGGAAGATGCGATCCTGTTATCCTTATTGTTTTATTTCGATTAATTTTCAGCTGGCTTCTTTATTGTGGATCCATTTTTTATATGATCTATAGGTTATCTGATAGATCTTGTGCTTACCTTTTCTGTGGTTTTGGTATGCCAGCTGAATATATGTTGAATCCGTTCGTTTTCAGTTTTTTGGTGGAGTTTGATTCTGAACATTTGTTGAGTAAATAGTCTGATTTCCACTGATACCTCGGATTCTGTTATAGCTCTTTATTAAGGATACTCTACTACCATTTGATAGATGTCTACTCAATGTAGTCAAGTCTTACAATTTCTGAAGGAGTGTGTTCACATTCTGTTTATCATTTAGAAGAAATATTTAAGTGATTGAGCATATCTTTGATTATTCATCGAAATGAATGTATAATTTTTCCATATGCCTTCAATTCTTATCTTTTAAATTTTTGTTTGTTTCATGTATCTATTCCAGACATATGTTGCGTTAAAAATTCAAAGAAGTGCACCAGAATTCGCTGAAGCCGCCC
The DNA here is from genome assembly GCA_035235625.1 of Saururus chinensis. Taxonomy (NCBI): domain Eukaryota; kingdom Viridiplantae; phylum Streptophyta; class Magnoliopsida; order Piperales; family Saururaceae; genus Saururus; species Saururus chinensis. The sequence continues at coordinate 3,860,863 of CP141141.1, forward strand.
TTCACGAGATTCAAGTCCTCACAGAAGTTTCCAATGGGGATCCTTCAAATTCCAAATGCATAGTGCGGCTGCTTGACCACTTTAAGCATGCAGGCCCAAATGGCCAACACATCTGCTTTGTCTTTGAATTCCTTGGTGACAGTCTACTTAGGTTGATCAGGTATAACCATTACAAAGGCCTTGATTTAAGCAAAGTCAAAGAAATTTGCAGATGGGTATTGTTGGGTCTTGATTGCTTACACCGAGAACTTGGTATAATACATACAGACTTAAAACCCGAGAATATTCTTCTTGTGTCAACAATTGACCCCCAAAAAGACCCAATCCGATATGGTGCAACTCCCATCCTTGAGAGACTGGAGGGCAACCCTAATGGGGGAATTGTTTCTAATGCCATTGAGAAAAAGCTTAAGAGAAGGGCCAAACGTGCAGTTGCAAAGATTTCAGGAAGGAGAGAATCAATGGATGGGATTCATCAAGAGAAGCAAAGTTTAGAAGGTATTGATTTGAGGTGCAAAATTGTAGATTTTGGAAATGCATGCTGGGTTGATAAGCATATTACAGATGTAATCCAAACAAGGCAGTATAGAGCACCTGAGGTTATTTTGGGATCTGAATACACTTCTTCGGTGGATATGTGGTCTCTTGCTTGCATTGCGTTTGAACTTGCTACTGGTGACATGCTCTTTGTTCCCAAAGGTGGCCAAGGATATGATGAAGATGAGGTAGATACTTGCTGTCTTACTTGCGATACTTGCATTTTTTTAATGATTGGGCGATTATATCCTATCTTAAAGGAAAACCCCAAAAGTGGCTGTTTAGTCCAGTAACTCAAAATGCAGGAGAAAGGTGTGATTGAGTTAGCGGGGGGAAAATATGGAGGTTTAGTTTTTGTGTACATATGGCTCATGGTGGAGTAAATTGTCGAAGCACAATCCATATGATCAACCTCGACTTAATTTGGGGAATTGATGATGATGATATATGTTAGCTCTAAACCGAGGAAATTTTTTGGGACTGTTTGCGTAGATTGATTATCCTGGTAGGCACTTGATGCTTGTCATATTGTCCTTGATGCGGTCATTTACTACATCTTTACTAATAGATAGGTTTTTTACTGCAATAATTTTTTTTTTTGAGAAAAGTCGTCTCTGGTGAACAAAATGTAGAAGAGGAATGATGTAGTAATGATGGTTTCTGTGATTAATTTTGCAAAGGTTGATTTTTGTTTGATCTTTTCTTTCCTTCTGATTGTTTAATTTTAATTTCAGGACCACCTGGCTTTGATGATGGAACTACTTGGAAAGATGCCTCGGAAGGTGAATAATGATTTTTTTTTTAATAAATAACTATAGGCCATTCCAGTTCTCTGCTTGTTGCCTTAACTAATGTCTGGTCGTCTCATACAAACAGATTGCTGTTGGTGGAACCCGCTCAAAGGATTTTTTTGATCGATATGGTGACTTAAAGAGGATCCGCAGATTAAAATTTTGGTCACTTGATCGGATTCTTGTTGAAAAATACAAATTTACAGAACCTGATGCTTGTGAATTTGCAGAATTTCTGCGTCCACTTCTTGATTTTGCAGCAGAAAAGAGGCCAACAGCAGCAGAGTGCTTACAACATGTATGGCTTAGAAGTCAAGTTGAACCTTCCAATGGTAGAAACAAGGACTTGGATGTGGAAAAACTAGAAGTTGGATTGAGCAGACTTCAGTTTAATGCAACTAAATGAAGGATTATTCTTCATTCTTTGGGAATCATCTCACTGACTTTGGTTACTTTTGTGATTAATTGGTTTTGTAAATCTTGAATAAAAAGTTCACTTGATTGATTAAAAATCCTGGAAGCAAGATAAGTTTGGATACATGCCCACATTAAGAAGTGGTTGATGCATTAACATAGGAAAGTTGAAGATGCTGTTAAATTTACGAAGGAATGGAGAAATTCCACAATATGGCTACAATGATTGAAGCGTCCACTGGGAGTATTGGTGCCACTTGAAAGGAGTTGCCTTTTCCTTTTTAATGGCCAGGTCATAAAGTAATGGTAGTTCTCGGGCCTTGCGGGCACAGGGAAGCTTTTTCTTCTAATAACAAGGAGAGGGATTCAAGTGGGCTGCTGGCGACTGTATGATGTGAGCTGTGCACTTTTGGTAGTCTAGCTGTGCAGTTTCGTCGCCAGTAGATGCTTTGCTTGACTTGTTAATTATGAGGTAACTCTTTACAGCGTGTATGAGCTCATTTTTTCTCTTCTATGTAATTACACAGAAAAGCAAATGTATCATTCTTTTTGACATATGAGCGAATTGAAGGTATGTTGCATTTGAAACTGAGTTCATGGTTTTTGGAGGAGTGTAATCCTGTCTATTGATTATATTTATGTAAATTGGCCGCAGAAAGATCTAACTGGTTCGTGTTTAATTGGAAACTGAAATTGTTTGCAATTTGGTGTCTTGTAGATGTATGCTACATTTTTTGCCAAGCAACAAATTGGGTGATTTTGTTTGTCTGAACAGAATAAAGAAAAACTAACGTGCTATGTGTTTGCATTAAATGATACTAGAAGGAATGCACACATATTTTATATGTAAATACAAATTATATAAGATAAAAAATAAATTAAAAATATAAGTATGTATGGAACAAAGGTTTGTCTTGCATGTTATAGTTACAGTACATGGTTTCACAATTATAATTATTATAAATTATACAAAAAACTCTATATTAACCCAAATATGTAGCAGGAGACTAAGTCAAATCGCGTAGGCTACTTATTATGTTACATGTTGACAAAGATAATAGTGTTGAAGGACTTGGTATTGTGGAGCATGCTATCATATTTAGGACCATTTTGGCCGTGGATCTTATTTAATAAAGTTCTTCAAGTATTTTTCAAAGATGTCAAGAATATGTAAATCCATATCTATAGAATATGGGCAAAAATATAAAAATATTATTATTGAGAAATGTGTTGTATATGTAGGGCGTATAATAGAAATCAAGAAAACATATATGTGAAGGCCGCCTTTTAAATAAATAAAAGTAATCATAATAATAATCAAAATCGTTCTACACGCATAATAATCATATACGTGTCCGAACGTGATGGCTATCGGTGCGAAAACAGTCACACATGTAATAATAATAATAATAATAATAATAATAATAATAATAATACCACATAGTCATAGCACAACCAAAATATTTCATAACCACTTAATAAAATTTACACTAGCCAAGGATCATAGTGCGTAGGGCCAATAATTTTACGTGGTTAATAAATATCTTGACACATCGTGCCCTTAAATAGCAGTCACATAAATAATTATATGTTTTTCAAAATGCAACAAATAGATACTTCAATTGGGAAACTTTTCCTCTTTCACTTCCGTCCTCGCTACATCACCTACAGAATCTGGGGTGGGTGAGTATATGTATACTTAGTAGGTTGATTTAAAATCTAAAGCAAATGTTAAACAGAAAATCTTTGAAAAACCCTTATAGTCTTTTCATAGAAACTTTTATCAATGATAAATTATGCAGAAAACCAAAGAGTTCTGAATCACATCACATCCACAAGTCATGGTACCTTACTGCCTACCCCCGCACTCATGGGGCAACAAGGGTCACCTAGGGAAGAAGTTTTCTCATGATACTCTACCCTGTGCGTGCCACTTGCCGATTATTTTTCTCGACAGGCATCAAAACACTATGATAATTCTTGGTTTCGAAGCCCAAGAACTACCCTCACATATTTGTAACCAAAACACGACATAACACATGCCAAATCAGTTCACCACATAGTATATTTTCCCAAAGTAAGTCATAAACATAGTCATGCCAAATAGTAAGCACGCGTTTAGAGTTTAAACCCCCCTACCTTAAGCTTTGGTTACAAATTCATAATTGTAGAGGCCTTGAACATCGAAAATGACCCCACCACAGCATCCAGAACATTCAATTTAGTGGAAAACGCCTTTTGAATTACTCGATTCAGACGTAAAATGGCGTAGAATAGAGGACAAGAAGTTTAAGAAGTGGAAAAACTAGAAACTATTAAAAAAAATCATCCGGGAGCACTATTTCTATGTGGCGCACGACAAGAACACGTCATGCGTCCGCAATGCATGAGCAAATCGCATCACCCATGCCACCCAAGCCCATGTTGCAGTGTCGGCCCATCGACGTACGGCGATGCGCAATAGTGCAAGCCTGGTCCAGCTCGACGTGGGGCCACTGCACATCACACCGCTGGTCACACTGGCTGGAGCGGTTGATGCCAGCCATGCTAACATCCTGCGTCATACATTTTTTAAATTTTTTTTTAAATCCAAAACTTTAAATGTGCACATCTTTCTCGTTTGGACTCCGATTCACATGTTCTTTGTACTGTTAGACTCGTATTGATGAGCCCTACAAAACTGGAACCCACATAATAAGTTATCTTGCACTTTTAAAGTGAGTCTCAAATATGACACATTTCTCGAGGTCGCAATTTTTGACCCTGGTGTTTTCGAGCACTTCAAGACACATTACACTTGTCCTTATGCGCTCTACCAAATCTTACATAATTTTAACATGTAAAAATCTTTAACTAATTAAAAATTACTAAAAACTCTAAAATTAGCTTTTTAGAGGCTAAAAACTTACTTGAAAATTAGGATCATTACACATAGATATTAGGATCTCATTTGATAGAGCTCATTGAGAGCTTACTAATGATATCATAAATGTGTAAATCTGAATTCGGGGGTACAAGATATAATATTATAAAGTTAAAATAAACATAACCTAAAAAGTGGGGTTCACATGAAATCAACAACCACTAATGAGTTGACACATGGTAAATATATATGAGACTTAAAGTAACTTATTTTACTAAAATATCCTCAAATTACGTACTAGTTTAAACTTATATTTAAGTGCATAAGAATATAAAATATAGGTAAAATAAAAATTATAGTAAATAGGACAGGTAAAATTCATTGCCCAAGACCGAGGTTGGGAGAACACTTCCCTACTCTTGAGTTCTTAATAGATGAAGGACAATATGGCCATAAAAAGAAGCAACAAATGGACCTCCGAACAGTTGCAAGACTTCCTTTCAATGGAAGAGTTGCATTTATCATGTGTGGCCTATTCGTGCTAGTGTGATATTAAAAATTTGAAAATGTTATGACTGCTTGCGCTTGTGCTCTACGATTAGCATAAGGCCTACATGGCTTGCCTGCATTAGCACTGGGCTCTGAAAACCAGGCTTGCAAACTGTCGTTTGTGTGGTGAGTTTGGATGTCAGTTGGGTCGGGTTGGGTTTGCTCAAACGCAATACTATTTACGAAATAGTAACCCGAACCTATTCACACCAAAGTTGAACCCAACCCAATTTAACCCGTATAGAATAAAAAATTTATTTTAAAAAAATTATTTTAAAAATCACTTAATTATGAATAAAAATAAAAAATTTAATTAATTATTCACTTTTATTTCTTACCCATCAAAATATACTAAGAGATATTATCTTAATACAAATAAAAATACCCAAATTTCATATTTATAATTTTTAAGTGGGTCAAATAAGGTTAGATCACCTAAAACCCAAGCCCGGCCCGGGTAGCTATTTGCGTTTAAATTTGGAAAACCATACCTGGCCCATTAGGGTGAGGTGGTTCAATCGGGTTTTCCTATATACTTAGCCCGAGTGGCATCCCTAGTGGTGAGCATTGTTATACTTGATCGATTGTAGTATTACTTTTTTTAAGCCCACCCATGAAATAATTCAATTATAAGACTCTGAGAAGTAATTTTGTATTTTCACACAAGAAATTGTCCCTTATTTGTATTTTAGAATATACATTCTCTCTATTATGTTAATTTTTAGCATATTTTAAAAAAGTAGAATTTAAGGAAGTCAATTTAATAACTTTTTTTACTTATTCTAGTAACCTTTTTTAGTTTGTCCACTAATTTTTATGAGGAAGCTGTGATGGAGGCGGAAGCGGAGGCAGAGGCTGGCTAGGAAGAGTGTAGTAGGTTCCATGATAAATTGGACAAAAGAGAGGCAACTATGTCATTTGTTGTCACTCGTAGGGCGATGTTCATGTGTGGGGCCCATAAGTTGCAAATATTTGTTAGAAGGATGTGTCAAGCTTGACCAAGCTCCATGACGAGAGCCTTGTGACCAAAACCCACATAAAGTTTTGAACATGGAACATATAGCGCAGCTCGCCCTCTATACAAATACCCTTTTATGTACCATGTTCGGAACCCTGTGCGGGTTGGTCATGGGCTCTTGTCATGAAGTCGGTCATGAAAACATTTTCGTTGTTAGAATTCCCAAGGCTTTAGGACTAATTTTGTAAATCTAAGCTCATGTTCATTAGCTATTGAAGGGAAGAGTTTTTCCCGCTCCTCACTGATAATGAGCTCAACGTAAGATATGCATCGGAGCCGTTCATGTAATGTCCCTGATTTTTCTACGATTTTCTGTAATTTTTCTGCTATTTTCTGGCCACTTTCGGCGGGAAAATATTACGCTTCGGCGTATTCGTATTTATATTTTTCCCCCATATTTATACCCGTAGAGTCGGGTGTGGGGCTTAGTCGCGGGCCACGGGCCTTGCTGCGCGCTTTCGGCACGAATTTTAGACTCACAACGTGTAACCATGTGGTACGCGTGTGATGGGGGCACGAATGGAAAAAGAAATAAAATAAAATAAAATAAAAAGAGAAGATCGGGCTCGGGCTTGGGCTCGGCCGAGCCCGATCCAGAAAATTCTGGATGGAACAGTGCACCGCCCCCTCTGGTTTCCTCTGCCAGCCGCCGGTGGGCCGCAGCACCGCCACCATCGGCAAGGGGCCACCGTCCCGGCCCCGATGGCCGCTCCGCCCTCTGCCTCGTTCCTCCCCGGTTAGCGCCTCCTCTCTATTTTCATTTGTTTCTGCCGCCGCCGTGGGCCGGCAAGGGCCAACCGGCCACCGTGAGCTTCGCCGTAGTCCGGCGACTGCAGGCCGCCGCCCCTCCCGGTCCTAGGGGCCTCCGCCCCGCCGCTCCAGCTGATTTTTGCCCTCTACCCCTGTTTCCGCCCCCCTTCTGTCGATCTCGCCGGACGGCTTCGGCTGCCGTTGGACGGCCCGGCGGTGCTCAGTCGGAGTCGCCTTGGTCCGGCGACAATGATGGGCTACCCCTCCCGACCCCGGGGGCCTCCGCTCCGCCGCCCCGGTCGAAATCCCTCTCTGCCCTGTTTTTCCGCCCCTTTTGATTGAGTGTGCCGGCGGGCTTCGGCCGCCGTTGGACGGCCCGGCTGTGCTCCGTCGGACTCGCCGTGGTCTGGCGAAGTCAGGGGGACACCCTACCCGACGTGGTTCCATCTCCTCCGCCATCATCTACTCCGGCCGGTGCATTTTGCCCTTACTGTGATTCGATTTCCAGTGGGTTAGCGCTGCCATCGTTGGCAGGTGAGGGTGACGACCACCGTGGGCTCCTCCCCGGCCCTGGGGACGGCTCCATCCAGACCGGTTCAGCCTCCGTCTCTCCCTTGCTCGGTCCGGGCGTCCCCTATTTTTGGTATACGTTCGTTTTGGACGTGGTGACTGCCGCCATCAGTCGGATGCCGAACATGACCTAGTGGACCTTCGTCCGACTCCGCCCTGGCCCGGTGATGCCAATGGGCCACCCCTCTGGGCCTTGTTCAGCCTTATGGCCCGTAACCGCAGCTAGTTTTGCCTCACTGGCATATTTGTCGTTGACCCTTCTTGCCCTTTTATGCCGTCGGTACCGGACGGGCTTCGGCAAGAATTAGTAGGACTTATGGTGACCGAAGGTGGATGAGTTCACCTGCTCAGGCCCTGGCCAGTGACGGCCTCATGGCCTTTGCTCGACCCTGAACCTTCCCCTTGCCCTATGTCGTGCGTGATGCACAACTCCCCGCACCATGGTGGTGGTTGTGGGTGTGATCGGCGATGTCGCCGTTTCGATTGGCCACCACTAGGGCCTTAGCCCTGTCGGCCTCTTATGAGCCTTGGACCGCCTTTGTCCCTCCCCTTTGGCCGCGTGTGCATGTGGCCACGCATGTGCTCTTGGGTTTAGGTGCCGCATTCGCGCCGCCTAACCATCGGATGGCTTTGACACTGAGTGGAGTTGACACATAGCCCTCCTCCACCTCTCCTATGTCCTCGAGTGTTGCCCCACGCTCTCCGCCCTTATGTGGGCCTTTGTTGACCGAAATCGTTGCCGCTGGGTGCTGTCCACGGCCGATTTCGATGTCTTGTAGCCGGCTGAGCATGTCTGAGCCACCGGCCGATCTTCTGTGAGTACACCATCGACATTTGGTCGCACCGCCACATATGTTGGCACGATATTTCTCCCGGCCGCCCTAGTGAGTATGTGCTAGTGATGGCTAGCGTGTTTGTTGGTAAGTTTCGTACGTTGATTGAGTATGTGCTAGTGATGGCTAGCGTGTATGTTTAACGTGTGTTATGCATGTGCTAGTGATGGCTAGCGTGCATGTTTAAAGTATGTATGAATGTGTGTGCATGTGCTAGTGATGGCTAGCATGCATGTTCGTAAGTTACGTATGTATGACCGTATGTGTATGTTATACGTATGTAGGAGACATACGTATGTATGATGGCTTTTTTTTGCCTATGGTATGGATATGTGTAAGTGTATGTGGCCAGAGGTATGGACGATGGACAGTAAGAGGTTGCAGAGGCTTTGTCTGAATTTGGATACGGTTGTGTAAGCATATGACGGAGGACAGAGGATATGAGTATGACAGGCAAGGCTTTGGAGCGGTTTGTTTGGTTTGTATCAGAGCGTATGTTGGGCGATTGTCAGATAGTAAGAGTGTTCATAATTGTACAAGCATAACGTACATTTTATGAAGTGAAAAGTAAGCATAATCAGTGAGGTATTAAGTAAGAGGGCGACAATTGGGTTTGGCTCTGAGGAGCTTAGTGATGACATTTGTATACGTTGTTTTGGCCATAAGGTAGATGGCTGAGTATGTAAGACTGTATGGGTTCGTTGTACAGTGAGGTTTGATCATGATGTGGACGGGTTAAGTGAAGTCTGCTGCCCTGACGAACTAGGGTTTCGGATCGGGCTCAGCTTCAGTTTGATCAGTCGAGGACTGTGAGTTTGTGTGGCATAATTATACCGCATAATGTACTTAATTCAAACTTGAATTATAAGCACAGCTAATGATAGCGTTGTGAGTTTGAGACCTGAGGGTTCGACGGATTAAGTTCCGTGTTTGAGCTAGCCGATAATGAGTCGGCTAAGCATTTATCATGTCTTGCCATGGTGGTTATCCTGCGGGTTGTTGTCTGTGTGCTGTGTAGAGCACCGGACGTCTTTTGCTCTGTTGAGAGCGATGTATGTTTCCGATTTGGTCTGTGTGCTGTATAAGCCCAGACGTTTGATGCTCTGTTGAGAGCGTTGTATGATTCCACCCAAGGGTGGCACTGTATGTTTCTGCCCAAGTGGCACTGTATGTTTTTCTGCCCAAGAGTGGCACTGGCACTATAAGACCCATTATGGTGGGCAATTGTATGGCACTATAAGACCCCTTATGTGTGGGCAATTGTATGACCCCTTATGTGTGGGTGTATGTTTGCGCGCTTAGGTAAGTAGTATCATGGACCTACTCTTACTTGTTTGATCTTGTGCCCCATAAGCACTGGTGTGCCTTACCTTCGGAAAAGTCCATGGCGTCTAGTCACTCCCCGGAGGTTAAGGTGTTGTCCTAGTGTCATTCTTTTCCATTTCGACGCTGAAGCTTATTAGTTGTAATGAGCTTCAGTGGTCGTTGATATGTGTATGATTATGAGTATGAGTACGACTGTAAGCGTATGTGTATGAGAACGACTATAAGCGTATGTGTATGAGAACGACTGTAAGTGTATGTGTATGAGTACGACCGTATGAGTATGAGCACGACTGTAAGAGTATGAGTACGATTGTAAGAGTAAGACTGTAAGCATATGAATCCGAGCAAGACTGTAAGTGTAAGTTTATGAGCAAGACTGTAAGTGTAAGATGTGCGAGTAAGGTCGCACGAGTAAGTGTAAGATGTGCGAGTAAGGTCGCACGAGTAAGTGTAAGATGTACGAGTAAGGTCGTATGAGTGAGCATATGATTGTACAAGTAAGGTCATACAAGTATGTGTAAGTTGTATGAGTATACGTACGATGGTATGAGTAAGTTTGTAAGACCCTGGATAAGGGTGTTTGTGTAAGTTTCTTTTGATGGTACAATTTTGGCACGATGGTGCATTTGGTATGACTTTGGCACGATGGTGCAATTTGGTATGTTTGTATGCGTATGAGCATGATGTTTGTATGCCTATCTGCTTCATGTTTGAGTTGCATGAACACATGTTTTTATGAACTTTTGAGTTCACCGTTTGGGATTTCCCCTACTGGGTATTTTCCTACTGAGTATGAAAATACTCACCCTACCATTTTTAGCCCCGTGGTTCGGGAGGCTTTTGCAGGTGTGTGTTGGAGAGCTCCTGGAGATGGATGCTCATTTCAGCGGTGGATTGATTCCCGTTGACTCAGGTATATACTTGATTCACTGCGAGTTTGTTTGTGCCACGATCCGATGTATTGGGTGAGATGAGACGTTAAGATGTTTATATTCTAGACTTTCATTTGGATTAGTCTGTGGACTGTTATGGGACTTGCACTCAGGGATGCCTGGGAGTGTTTTATATTTAAAAGTCTATGATCATAGCGAATTTAGTCGTACGTGTGTTTTCGAGTAGCGCCTGATGATATTTGCTTTGGCCGTACGATGTTTGACCGTGTGATGAAAATATTTAGATGGAAAATGGATGTTTAGAGTTTTAAATTATAAACTGTTTTATCAGGTTTTGATTTCGTCATTTTTCCTCCGATTTACAGACGTTATATTGCAAAAAAATTCCGTGAATTTTGAGGAAAATGTGTGAAAAATCTCGGGCGTTACAGTTCATCCACGAGATCAACGATGCACACACTGGTGCATAATGGTGCCAGTATCACTTACATTAACGTGTGTCAATGTGTGTGCTGTAGATATGAAATATCAACGGCTCTCATGCATAGCTTATGGTGGGTTCATTGTGAGAGGGGAGCATTAAAAACTATTCCCTATTCAAAGTCACATAGAAGCAATGAAAGGCCACTCTGAGGAGGCACACCTTTTTCATTAGGAAACATTAGCTCTTGATTTTCTCTCTATATATAGAGAGTCATGATAAAAAGCGAAAGCCATTTCGGTTGAGAAAGATGTGAAAGTCCATGTTTGCCTCTCATTTCACATCAAATGCATGACAAAAGAGCGGAGAAGTGGATTAATCAATAGGAATTGACCAAAGTAGACTCCTACTTTAGTGAAATAACCAAAGCATGAGCAAGTATCTTCTATTTACCAAAGTACACTTACTCACGTGGAAACTTGTAAATGTGTAAAGGCTTTTTACTGAACTACCCTCTCCTTCATCATATGACAACCCGATGGGAAAAATCATCTACATCGGTCGCCAGTCCAGAAAAGTGTCTTCTTCTTCTCCGGTACAACTTCATCCTGCGGTGGTTTTATCTCCAGTAAGGCTTCCTACCTGGGTTGGTTAATCTTTCGAGCTACTTTTGTTTGCCCAGTTGTTTCCTTCTTCACGACTTTTCTTTGGCACGTCTCAACGTCAAGCTTCGTATATTCCTTCGTAGAAGAGAATTGATTCATGTTATTTGGGATGATGAGAAATGTGTTACCAGATGAAAAATTGTATTTTTGGTTGGTTATATATTGGTCATTACGTAGTTTCTGCTAATAAGATTTCTGGGTAACCGGAAAACTGAAAACGGGAAACTAGACATTTGGAAGACTGGATAACTGAAAAGTGGAAAAGTAAAAAACTGGATTGCTGATATGATACGAGAAGAGCATAGAAAGGGAAACACAAAGTGTAACGCCCGTGATTTTTCATACATTTTCCTTAAAATTCATGGAAAATTTTTGCAATATAACGTCTGTAAATCAGAGTAAAAATGACGAAATCAAAACCTGATAAAACAGTTTATAATTTAAAACACTAAACATCCATTTTCCATCCAAATATTTTCATCACACGGTCAAACATCGTACGGCCAAAGCAAATATCATCAGGCACTACTCGAAAGCACACATACGACTAAATTCGCTATGATCATAGACTTTAAATACAAAACACTCCCAGGCATCCCTGAGTGCAAGTCCCATAACAGTCCACAGACTAATCCAAATGAAAGTCCCTAACACGCGTTCACCTCTCGGTTACGTGTCGTAGCTCCAAAATTTGCGCCGTAAGCGTGCAGCAAGGCCCGCGGCCTGCGACTAAGCTCCACGCCAGACTCTACGGGTATAAATACGGGAAAAAAAATACACAAATACGAATACGCTAAAGCGCCGTATTTTCCTGCCAAAAATGGCCAGAAAAATAGCAGAAAAATCACAGAAAATCGTAGAAAAATCAGGGACATTACACAAAGTTTGTTGTATGTTTGGGATGTATATTGGGAAAGATACAAGTCCCTTCAGTAAAGAAAAAAAAAGATAAAAACTCCTTGAAAAATATGATACATGTTTAGAGAAAAATGTATTTTTGTGCATATGAAAGGTGTACAAGGACAATTTTTTGTTGATATTACGTTTTTGCATGAGGTTATCATGTTTCTGTTCAGGTTTCTAGTAGACTTTTCTAATTTCCAATTTGACAGTTTCCCAGCTTGCAGTTTTCCAATTGCCCGTTTTCAGTTTTCCAGTTCCCAGCTTTAAGTTTTCTAGTTGCCCATTTTTCAGTTTCTATGTATACAAGGTCCAGGTTCCATCCCATTATGTTAGTATGGTTTTCATTGGATTTTGGTGGTGCTCCATATATGGGAAGCTAATATTCATATTTTTGAAAAGTATTACACCAGTGAGGCGCTGGAAAAGTATTACCCTCTTTATTCCGATGAGGCGTTGGAAAAGTATTACACTGAGGTGAATAAGTTACTGGTCCTTATACCTCTCCTCCTCTATAAGTTTGGTTTGTTAGAGTGCGCTAGTTTGTGGACGATGGATATTGTGGAGGTAGTAGGTCACCCCAAACAGGTTAACTGTGATGACTGTGGGGTTCTTGTATGCTTATACATGTGGTATTTGTCACATCGGTATGCTTTTGACTTCACTGGTGAGGGCGTGCCCTGGCTAAGGAAGTTACTTACTTACCAGTCATGGACAAAAAAAAGGGTTACGGTATGAATTTAGTTATTCAGTAAATGTTTTATTTTCATAACATTAAATTAAAGGCTTTACTAATGCAGTTGTTGAACCTTTATTTTTAGAGGGTGACAACGCCCTTTCGGAGACAGAGAAACTAGTACAAACCCTGCCATGTGTTGAAGCATTAATAGAACTTAATTTTTTGAATTATTCTTTGTCATAAAACTCAGTTCAATGTTTTTTAATTATGTTCATATGGATATTGCCTTCAGATGGTTATTTTATGCTAATACAACAAATTCAGTTCTTGTTCTTTTCCATTTTCTATCACACAAATGAGCAATTTAGAGAAAACCATACTAACATAATGGGATGCAACTTGGACCTAGTATACATCAGAACTGGAAAACTGACAACTAGAAAACATAAAGCTGGGAACTGGAAAACTGAAAATGGGCAATTGGAAAACTGCAAGTTGGGAAACTGGCAAATTGGAAATTAGAAAAGTCTACTAGAAACCTGAACAGAAACATGATAACCTCATGCAAAAACGTAATATCAACAAAAATTGTCCTTGCACACCTTTCATATGTACAAAAATACATTTTTCTCTAAACATGTATCATATTTTTCAAGGAGTTTTTGTCTTTTTTTTCTTTGCTGAAGGGACTCTTCTCTTTTCCAATATACATCCCAAACACACAACAAACTTTGTGTTTCCCTTTCCATGCTCTTCTCGTATCATATCAGCAATCCAGTTTTTTACTTTTCCACTTTTCAGTTATCCAGTCTTCCAAATGTCTAGTTTCCCGTTTTCAATTTTCCAGTTACCCAAAAATCTTATTAACAAAAACTACGTAATGACCAATATATAACCAACCAAAAATACAATTTATCATCTAGTAACACATTTCTCATCATCCTAAATAACATGAATCAATTTTCTTCTATGAAGGAATATACGAAGCTCGACATTGAGACGTGCCAAAGAAAAGTAGTGAAGAAGGAAACAACTGGGCAAACAAAAATAGCTCGAAAGATTAACCAACCTAGGTAGGAAGCCTTACTGGAGATAAAACCACTGCAAGATGAAGTCGTATCGGAGAAGAAGAAGACACTTTTCTGGACTGAGCGACCGATGTAGATGATTTTTCCAGTCGGGTTGTCATATGATGAAGGAGCGGGTAGTTCAGTAAAAAGCCTTCACACATGTGCAAGTTCCCATGTGAGCAAGTCTACTTTGGTAAATAGAAGATACTTATTCACACTTTGGTTATTTCACTAAAGTAGGAGTCTACTTTGGTCAATTACTCATTAATCAAACATGTTTTAATATTTTTTCCTTACCCTTCTCTTTCCACCCTCCCCCTTCGTCTCACTGACCTATGAATGCTCTCTCATCAATCCTCTCCCACTGCTGCCTCCTCCCATAGGAATCCCTCAGCAGACGCAGTCCACTTTGCCCATGGAAAACCCATTTGACCTCGCTATGCTAGAATAGCCTGATAGGTCCTTCCATCAACAATTCTAGTCCACCCCACTCCTCGGCAGCTAGTTCTAGTCATCCCCTTTCCTACTCCCATACCTTTCATCATTTCATCTTAGCATCATATCTTTGCAGCTAACTGCCTTCCTCACAAAGGTCTCACATACAACAACGGGGCTTCTATCCTCTTCTCACGACACCTTGGTTTAGCCCTTCATAAAATTGGGTAAACCTATTCCTCATCCAAATGGAGACTCAACACCTAGTTTGAAATAGAAGAAGCAAGAGTGAAAGTTGTCATCTTAGAGATGTAAGACATGTATAGAACGAATTAGGATTTAACTATCTCCTTTGAAGATGGGGGACTACCAAATTTGGGGTTATTTCAATATGTGGGGCCTATCTATTTGACTCCATAATGTCAGCCAGAAAAATAAACCCTCTAGAAAATCAACCTGAGAAAAAGTTTCTCATATTGAAATGAGAGTGTCACATCTCTCTCCCTCTCTAAATATAGTCTTTACCAATATTTATTCAAGGTGAGACCAAGGGAAATAGAAAGATCGTTGTAACAAATGTGGGGGGGGCAAAAAATTTTAGGCCCATTTGGACATATGGGCATCCTTCATCATGACACTTTAATCTCACCATCAAATCAATGATTGAGATTATATTTTCTAATATGAGCTCTTAGAGTTGTAAGATAGGTGAGGAACCAATTATGATTTAAATATTACTTTTGAAGATGGGGTCTACTAAATTCGGGATCATTCCAATATGTGGGGCCCATCATTTAGCCGTGTCAAATTTAAGCCGTTGATTTGGGGTTGAAATAGTGACACACTATATTTTTCCAAGGAAAATATAATTCTTGTTTTGAAATTTTGCTTTTCATCGACAAGCTATTGACTTGTCGGGTTTAACTGTTGGTAGGCACCAACGTGTAGATGGTAGCATTGGAGAAATCGTAAGATGTGATTATATTGAGAAACACGGGTTGTTATGTGGTTCTGAATTTAAGAAGCGGTTTCCCCCTTTATAAAGGGAAAGAATCTCAAAAATTCACATATTTGGATTCTATGAGGAGTCCAAGAGAGATTGGAGTGCGTCCAGCTTGGAGTGTAGAAGGTTTTATGGCAGGAAGGAGGGGCATTGCCCGATCGAGGTTGAATTGCCAACCTCGTTGTTGTATGATGGTCGAAACACATGTTCTTAGTTTATTTACATGGTTGTTGATGAAATTTGAATGTACGTACATTTGTTTACCAGAGAATTTTACCATGTTTAGAGTAACAATGACAATTTTGATGCATGTGGATCATACAACTCTTTTTATGTTTTAAAATGTAGGAATCTCAGTTTACATGTTGAGTTTATCATTTTTTTTAAAGGATTGCTCAGATAACTAGTTTGGTCTCTATTTATTTTCTTCTGGATTATCAACATGGTTGTCGACACGTCGGTGATGGCGTCAATAGTTGGAGGAAGATAAATAGTACCAACACCTATATGTTGCATCATGTTGGTGTTATACTAGTCATTGGCAATGTAACTGATGCATCTATGATGACATTGGCAAGATGGGTTCCTATAGTCCATCTACTGTTGGTAAGAATTTGATGCGTCGATTTGTCATTGAAACCTCAGCCGATATGTCGATGAGGTTATCCTTAATTGGATTTTCATGTCATCTTTGTGAGAGTGATTACACTATGGTAGTTCGCTACATAGATGTGTGGAGGTGCTAGTACAACATGTGGTAGATTGTCGCATCTTGGGAGATAGATGTCTAAGTGATACTAAGCATCATTATGAAGACCGTAAATGTAAGAACATATGAGTCATATGTCAAATTTATTAGCTAATTTCTTTGTCAAAATTATGTTAGAAACCTTGAGTATCTATTTAGTCTTAGAATCTGATGAGAAGTTGTTTGGTCGAGTCAGATTTGGAATTGAAAAACTTGAAAAATAGGAGCTAACATGTTCTTATAGATCAAGATAGAAAAATGGAGAATGTTGAAGCTTTCTGAAGGTTGTTCAGATCTCATATTTGCATATTAAAATCACTTAGAGAAGTTTTAGAAGTGATTTCAAGGGTTTTAGGGTAAAAAGGGCAAAACTATAATTTGACAAACAGAATGATTGATCGTTGGACAAAAGGATTGATGGAACAATCAATCAGCATATAATTTTGCCCTATATGAAATGAAGCCTAGAGTTATTGATCGATCACTTTGATTAATCAATTGATCGCTTGAAGTATCATGTGTAAAACAAATAGTGTACAATCAAACACTATTTGGAACAAACGATCACTTCGAGGACTAGTTACTCTAATTAAGTCCTTCCAAATTTAATTTCTTTCTTTGTTGAAGTCAAATTTTGAGAAAGGAAAACCTGGAGGAGATTAGAGAAGAAGGGTTTATGCCTTTTGCATATTGTTTTCTAAAGACAATTCACATGAAGCTTTGAGTTAAAGATCAATGGTGAATTCATGAAGCTATTCCACAACTAAGAAGAGATTTCACACAGAGATTTCAAAGAGGAGTTGCAGCATACCTTCAATGGGAGATTGAATATTCTAAAGAGGTCAAAGTCAATAAAAAAGAAGAGCTTGTTGAAGGCTAGAAGAAGACAAAGACTAAGCAAGGAGGAAGAAAAAGTTTAAATTTCTTTAGGGAGAAAACTTGAAAGCCAACAACAACAAATATTTATGGAGATCTAAATAAAATAAGTTTGTTTTAGAGCCAAAATGAATGTTGGTGGTTTACTTGTGTTGATGTAAATTGTTTTGCTTACTAGTAGTGCATTGATTTGGTTCCTTTTTGGAACTGCTGTAATTTTTTACCCACGTTAAATTATTGTCTATTCATGTGTAAACAAAATGTTTAGGTTAGTAGATGGATATTAAACTCATAGTAAATAGAGCGTTCAATGCTTGATTCGATCTTCAAGTTCTCTACTTTTTGTAAGTTTTCTTAATCACAATTACTAAGGTATGGAAATAACACTAACCTTAAGCTTTTGGGAACAACAATTATCTAATGTGAAATCAAAGCTTGATAGATGCTTGCGCGTGTGAATAGTATGTTCTATCAACTAATTCTTATTCGACTATTGGGCAATGAGGCCTGAGAAATTTTCTCCTGAGAACTTGGATGTGTAAGAGTCTACAGTTGGTGATCCCAATGTTAAAAGCATTCCTAGGATTCAAGCTTTTCTGCGATCATTATAAATAATATCATGTAATTCTGTTGTTGTAGACATGGATTGTATTGGCATCCCACCTCTGGACTGGAAGAAAGGTATCTATAGCAGGTTGTGATATTAAACCTTATACTCATGGGTGTGTTTGTATTTTTTCCCCCCGATCCTTTCCCCCTCTTGAAATTAGTTATTTTTAGATAAACCAGATTCTATGTACCCATCAGGATATCTACTTTTCCCTTGTGAAACTAATGTTGATGACAGGATTTTGGTTTCCTTCATTTTACCATCTTTGTTTTGAAAGGTGGTGGGTACATTGAATTTCAGAAACCTTGTTAAAAGAGAAGTAACGTTTTTTGAGGAAAAATTGAAACTCTATGGAAAATTTTATCATTGATCACACATCTCTTAATTTGTCATTATCCAGTTAGGTAGGACCACTGGCGGGCCTACATTGGGACAGGGGGGCCATGGCCCCCCTTCTTCTTGAATTTATTTTTGAAGGTTTTAGTAGTCTCTAGGTTGATCAAAGGTCCCCCCCCCCCCCCCCCCCACCTTAAATGGCCCATTTTTTCTTGAAGTTCCGATTCCTCCCCTGGGTAGGACCTTGTATAAATCAAACGCCTAACTTGGCTGAACACCCTTAGAGAAAGACTACAAATGTTATGGCAAAGCCTATCTTGTTCGGCATTATGCTCCATTCTCATTCCAAATTATGTATAAGATTATCACATTCTAGTTTACTAAAATTTAGATAGGGTTTTGCTTAAAAATCATGTCATTGAGAAGTCTCAAAGCAACAACATAAATTTTAATAGAAATGGGATTCTAGAGAGAAAAGGCATTTTGCTACAATCGAGCACCCTTTTTCTTTGGGTAGGCAACTCAAGGCATGATTTTTGTGTCCTATGTTCCATTCAATGCACCCCTAAGTCGGTATCACTTTAGAAAAGGGCAACATTAAAATAGGAACATAAACTTATACTTGCACTTATGTTTCATTTATGAATGGTTATTTTCCCACCCCATGGTTGCATCAGCCCACCCCACCCCTTAACCTGCTCTACACTCCATGTGCACCATCGGTGCCAGCTTGCCTTTATCCTTCTAGGAAGGAAACATTTTTTATGCTCCACTCTGACAATGAGTCAAGTGTAAGGAACGCATATGAAGTGTTTATGTTCAAGATAGATGAGCATTAGTGTAAGTACCACTTGCGTTAATGTGCGCTAGTGTGTGCACCATCGAACTCGAAAATGAATACTTCACATGTGTTCCTTATGCTTGGCTAGGAGCATGAAAAACCTTAGAAGCAACTCACCCCATGGCTGCCTAGAAGAGTGGCCCAAGGGTGAAAAGGGTCAAGGTGGCTCGGGGGTAAGGGTGCTAAAGCAAGCTCGTAGATTGACTTGACTAGTGTTCAACTTGGTACGTGTTTGAACTCAAACTCAAAATTAGTCAAGCCAAACTTAATCATACCTATGTTCATTCGGGTTTGTTCAAAGCTCAAAAAAGCTTGTATTCATAGTATTTATATATAGATTTCATGTCTTCAACGTTTCAACTCCATTCATAATATTTATCATTTTTTACTTTTTTAATATATGAAATAAGTAAAACATATCACATGAGAATTAGGACCATTCTTTTACTTCTATAAATTCAAACTAATTAAAACATACATATAGTGTGGGATTAGAAAATCAAAATCAGCTAAAATTATTTTAATTAATTTTTAATCCATACCTTGAATATGAGTAAGGTATACATGGGATTGATATGTTAGGAGTCACAATACTTATATCTCTCTACTAATATAATATATTATATTATATAATAATATGGTAGATACTTATTACAAAATCAAGCCAGCTCGCATGCTAAAGTGACTCAATTGAACTCGAAGTTAAAATTTCAAACTCAAGCCGAATCAACCTAAAGCTAGACCCGGCATAGCACGTTAGCACCCCTACTCGTGGTTGTGGAGAGTTTGGACAGTGTTGGGGTACAGGGTGAGAAAAAAAAGTGAAATTGAATAAGATCAAAAAAATCAGTGGAGTGGGGCGAGCACATAGCTGGGTTTAAAAATAGCCAGTTCATTTTTTCTGTGGGAGATGAAAACCTTAAAACAAGCTAGAGCTCAATAGATTGAGCATTTTTGTAACAAAGGGATATCTAAGAAGCTTTGAGAGTCACTAACAAAGATCTAGGGGAGGGGCAATGAATTACCTCACTATCATGGTGATTCTAGGGGAGAGAGATGAAACATGTTCACCTATGGAGTATGTTACTTAGAAAAAGTTACACTGGGCCGAGGTGTATATTGAGAAAGATACACTCGGCGTGTTGCTAACCGTCAGATCTCAATTGTGCCGCTGACATTATATAGGGGTGGGCAGGTAGTTCAAAACCCGTCCCTAATTAATTCTCACTCATGATTAGATATCCAAAATCGTTCGGTGCACATGCTCCTAGATGCGCTAGCAGATATAAACGGGATTCATGTTATGTATATGGAAAACAATAGCATGAGCCAGTTAAGCTTATTTTTTTGCGTCCATGCCCATAATGCATGTGAAAAGAGGGGGTGGGCGGGACACTATTAATATATATGTCTTCAATCTCAAATCATATGACAACTTTATGCATTTTTTACAATTTTAATTCATGTAAATGTTTAACATAATTTATTATCATCTAATTTAAAAGTAAAAAAAAAAAAAGCAATCTGGGAGATGGGTCTACTATATGTCAAAATCTAATATCATGAACCCTAATGTGTAGAAGGGAAGTGCTATAAAATTTTGACATCATCATTAAATCAATTGGAATTTCAGCATTGGAATAATGTAAAAGGTTTGTTCTAGTAGTTAAATTATTTAGTAGTCAAAAATGATATAACTCACTTATTTTCATGTAAATAATTCATTACCCATTGAACAACTAAAATTTTGTGTAACAAATTGTTTCATTAAAATCATTAGATATTATACGAATTATAGTACTTTAAAGAGTCCAAATTTAGTTTTAATGATTAGCATATTTTACGAGAATACAACCAAAACACAAGCTACCATATTAATAATAAAAGGTAACAATATAGGCATGACCTAATCAGGAGACAAGAATTCAATTTGCACTCATCTTCATCAACAGCTGAAAGTGAGTCCCATCAATTCTGTGGTACACTTGGTGTGCAAGACATAAGAAATAAGGATGAGATGATGAAGAAAGAGAGAGAGACAAAGAGTTTAATTAGGAACTTTAGAATATAAACTAAATTAAAATTAAGGCATAATAACTCCAACGACGAATATATGAGATAAATGGCTATTAGCAAATCCTTGAAGCCCATAAATCACAATTAAAATAAAAATTACACATAAGAAAATCACCGCTATCTAACTCCTACATAATTATAATATAAGTAACCAATTAAGTACTTCACCCATGCAGGTCTAATAGGTAGAGAGGTCGAAATCCTCAAACGATATTTCTTCTTGTGAGCCGATATAGGACCCATTCATTTGGCTGCAAACATGGTTAAAAAATTTTTAAAAAAAATAAGAGATCTAGTTAATTTAACTGTGTTAAAATAAGGAATTTTATTTAATTGTCAAATAATACACAACCTGATTTTCAAGTCTGAATGAGTGCAAGATCCAGCTAGTCTTCCTATGGACATATCTTCTGCCAGGTTCTTGTGAACGAACCTTTTCGTAATAGACGAGCTTATTCTTTATGCCCAACACAATTTCAGATTGGTTTTCCCCATGGATTGGCACAGAGTTGGCCAGCCTCCAATGCCCTCCTACTACACGTAGCCGTTGCGAAGCTTGGTTTCTCCTCTTTGATAAGAAATACCAGCAGTTTGTTCTGGCAGGCGCTGGAGCATAGATCGCTACAAGATGCACGATTAGTTCAATCTTTATCAAAGCAATAATTTCAAGCTTAACTAGATTTAGACTGTATATAAACCACAAACTCACCTGCTAGGAGTGCAGGATCAAACTCATGAAGAGCTTCCACTTCATGAATACCTATGGCAGTGGTTGGAGGGAGGACACCACCGGGCGAATTCTTGATGGCCAGAATGTGTTCCAAGATCTCCACATCACTAGGCATGAAGCGGAAAGGCACTAACAGCTGGCCATTGAAATGTATTGGTGACGATATCGGCAGGGCTCTCGGAGGAGTATTCGGAGGAGGAGTAGTCGGACGAGAAGAGAACTCTTGCCCCATAGAAGATGAAAGAGCCCTGACTATCCACTTGCCAGTTGCCACTTTTTTATTAAAATCAAAGACATAGAAAGAGAGAGAGAGACAACTCTCCCATGAGAACCGTTTTGTTAACAAGTGGGGCTAACCCAATGTAAAAAGATTTTGTTAACAACAATAGATTTAACCAGTTATTGCAATCAATAGAGCTAGTGTTCTAAAACTCCGCCTCAACATGGACCCGGGTAGGTCGCTGAATTGGGTGAATCAGGTTCAAACTTGAACCAATTGATGACATCATCAATTGAAGTAAGAACGCCTTGACATCAATTAATACATAACAAATTAGTCCAGTGATTAGTTAGATATGTGCTTCATCCAGAACAACCATTAGTCCTAATCCAGGCTTCCTGAGTTAGTGGGTCGGCAGTTCAACCGGCCGGCCCAACATGACCCAACTGGATCAAAATGGCCCAGTGACTTGGATGGACCATCCAGTATCTTAGACGGGTGCGCTTGAACCCACAAGTCGATCCAGTTCAAGTTTTATTACAATAAATAGAACACACTAATTATATAACAATAATATTTTCTCCATCCCAAATTAAGCATCCTATTAGTTCGGTTTGAAAAACTAAATGAAACATTTCATACGGGATAGAAGGACCAAAGTTCTTAAAAGGTTTTGTCATATCACCACTTTTTTAATAGTCATGGAAAAACAATATAGTAATTACTACACTAAACTTTGGAAACTTTTTGTTCCAAATATTCTGTGAAGCACTCACAATAGCCCAAAAGCCCAGTGTGCCATGAAAACTTGCTTAGTGTGCATGACACTCCGAGCTGTTGTGACGTATGTGAGGGATTCACAGCATAAAAGTTTGCATGGCAGTTTGAGCTATTCTGAGAACACTTATATGTGAGTGCTCTACACGGATCCGACGGCAAAACTTTTTATGGCATGTTTGGATAAGTAAAATAATTTAAAGAACCTTGAAAGTATAACTTTTTTATGAGGATTAATTTCAAAGGCGGCCTTTTAAATTGATATGGCATTTTGTATAATGATGCAACCTAAAAATATTTCTCTTCGAAAATTAAAAGGGTACCCAAACGTACCCTTAATCCAAAATAGATGTCTGAAAATCAATAAACATGTCTATGGATACATCGTAATGGTCCTGACCAGTGTTTTTCAAACCCACTCATCTACTAACCTGAATTGGTGGCCAGGTTGGGTCAATTGGTTGATCCGGTGCGTCCCCCAAAGTTGGTTGGCCGGGCAAAAAAAGCAAAGAATTTTCATTATCCTTACTCACCATGAGTCAGTATAAGGAACATATGTGAAATATTCATTTACATATATGCTAATGTATATTAGACCGTCGATCTTAAAATAAATGCTCTGTATGCCTTCCTTACACTTGGCTCATAAAAAATGCTTCTCTCTTAAACACATGACACATTGGAAAAAGACCAGTTTTTTTAGAGCACATTCTTCACTAGGAAAATCCATGAAACATGTGGTATATTAAAACCAACACAAAAGTCTGCACAACCATGTAAATGATATTCATTTTAAGATACATGAAAAAAACCCAAATAGGCAAATAGGGGGCTGATAGCTAATGAACTGAAGACCAAGAAGAAGAAAAAAAAAGCAAATGCATCCATGCCAAAAAGAAGCCAACACCTGTGAAATCAATTAGGGAAGAAAGCCCATTATTTTCCTTAATCATCTTTCAAATTTCGATCAATAAGCAGACAATTTGTATAGGGCAGACAAATTCATACTCAGGACTACACTCCCACCAGCAAAGAAGAAATTAAAAAAATAAAACCAACCATGTCAAACTCTTCCTACCCACAAGAGAAAGAGGGAAAAAAGCACCTCCTTCATGCGGCCATCCACGGAGGATATTGGGTTCGGGTTCAGTACCTCCGGTTTTGCAGAAGACGCTGGTGAAGTTGGAAAGAGACTTGCGCCAGCCCTTGTCGGGGTCGGAAAGACCAGTGTTGAGTTGCTTCTCGTGGTTAATATAGGCGGCGCAAGGTTGGAGACGACGGAGTACGGAGGGAGGGGAAGCCGGGAGAGGCGGAGCAAGTCCGGTCAGTCCAGAACACCCCAATCGCAGATTCGCAGTCGATTACGCCGGAAGAGGGGAAGGGGAGGGAAAGATTATCGCGCGGGAAGATCGGGATTCGGGATAGTTTGCTTTTTTTAAACCCGGGTGAACCGAGCCGGTCCGGGCCAACGGTTCACCTAGGCGGTTCTCTTCTCTACTGCCCGGAGGGGTTCTGACTCTGAACCTAGCGAAACCTTCGGCCCCGACGAGTCCATCCAATCAGCTAAGAGTAACGACCAATGCAATGCAATGTAGCAGACTCATCCCCTTTCGCAACGGCAAAGCTCTTCCCTTTCTCCCCAACCAAAAGGTGTAATAAGAACGGTTTGCAAGTGAGGCGCAAAGCATGGCAAACCCCCAATTATGTTGGATTTTTCCATCTCTTTGCCAAGTGGGAGAACCTTGTCATACACCGCCAAAATTCACGACAGATTTTGATTTGCACAATGCACCTTGATTACCTCGTCATTGATAGCCCTACATGTTTCTTTAATAAACATTCCATCTAAGGCATCGGTTGGATGACGCTTTGTGTCATCCGGAAAGATGTTGTTGATTGAAATCGTTTTTGGAAAATAAAGTAAATGCAGGTTATATTTGAATATATATTATAGATAATTAGCTTTTAAAAAAATTCTAAAAATTTTATTTGGGTAGCCATTGTATTCCATATTATTCTAGTTATGAAAAGTGTCGACTTTGCCCTCTAATAATTAAAGAAAAAGGGGTCGAGTAGATGAGGGTGGTCATCAATGGCAGATGATGGTGGCCATGGTAGGAGGAGAAGGGGGAAGGGAGTTAGCGCAGGAGAAGAAAAAAAAGTGTATAAGGGCACTCAAGGTAAGAGGAGAAAGGGAGATGGGGTTTTACTCAAGAGGAAAATGCGTTCAAGAAAAAAATATATAGAAAAGGGAGTTATGGTAAGAGAGAGAATAAGGATAAAAATGTTAACTCGTGATATTTTTATTTTTTTCTGATACGCTTTTAACCTAATCCTCTTCAAGAAAAGAATTAGGCAGAAAGCGGCTGAAAAGCAAAAGTGGGTCAAAATGGGGTTAAAGATGTTTTTAAAACTAAATGAGGCTTTTAGTTTGAATTGCCTAATTAAATAATATTTATATGCAAAACAATGAAAAGTGGATAGAAAGTGGTTGCAAAGCGTCATCTTAGTAAATCCATGGAGGATTTTGCTTGAGACCCCAAGGCAAATGTCGTTACTTGCTCAACATCAGAGAGAGGAAATGTGTGTGTTTATTTGAGCAATGTGAGGAGAGATAATTTAGGACCAATATATATGTTTGGTTATTTATATCTATATAGTTTATAAAATTGAAGAAAAAGTGTATACTTCCGAGCAATAATTCTACTTGCACCTCATGCTATATAAGTGGACAGCATGTTAGTGAGCGTCATTGTACTTGGGCTTGGACAAAAAGCCATGACAATGTGTAATGTATTCAATTTCGCTGGCCAGATCTTTTCTAATGGATAAAGTGAGCGACAACGTCATATGGGTTATTGCGCCAAATTTGTAACCCTGACTTGATATACTCGGATTTTTACTAGACTAGGCAGGATATAGTTTGATATAAGAGATTGCTTAGGAGATTTTTTACATATTATCTGGCCCAATACCCACATATTTCATATTTTTTGGTTTTTAACACCTAATCCCATGTGACCTATTTAAGGACAAAACTACCCTTAATAAACTCGATCCCCATATCAGTGTATGATTAAAAGAAGTACAAGGGGGTGGAGGTTGGCATATATTGTTTAGATGGGAAGGTATTATCGGCGGGAGGTATTGGCAACAACACACCAATAGCTAGTCACTGGTGTGTCTCCAGAGGAACCATGTAACACATGAGAATTTTTTAAATTTTTTATACTTGGCCACATGGAAATAAGTAAGTTTGACCCTTAGGTCTTCTCAATATAATAATTTCCTATTTACATGAAATTTAGATATAAAAATTTATTATTAAAAAATAAACAGAAAGATCTTCATAAAGCTACTAAGAGAGTATAAATTGAAGCACATATAAAATTATGATAGATGTAACATTAAGGAAGTACATGTAAAAAATAATAAATTTGACCTTTAGGCATTGCTAATATAATAACATATCATGTGGTTTGAGTTTAAGTGTGAAACTATGGATATAAAAACTAGACAGACATAACTTTGAAACGTCTCCACGAATGCACGAATCAGAATTTAGATGGAGTTATGATTATCTAAAGTTGAACCTGAGCTGATAATGGTGACTTACATGTGCCTGCTAATCTGACCCTTAAACTTTCTTAATAGTATAACCTTTTCTATAGACGGAGTTTTGGTCTTAAATTTGAGGCTTATATACAAGACATAAATATCTTCATAACTTCACAAAGAATGTATAAATATGAGTTCATAGAAGGAAGTTATCACCACCTGATTTGAGGACATGGGTACTGTAACAACCCAGATTTTTAAAAAATCATTTTAATAAAAGACATGTGATAAGTCACGATGACACCTTTTTTTTTCTGAATCAAATCAAATCAATCGACTAAATATTTAGGTCTTGATTGCTGGGGTTCATAAATATGGATAACAAAACATATTATAGCATAAAGGTATCTAAAATTTATAAATAAGCAAATCATCTATCCAAGTGTAAATCTTACATCTATATGGAAATAAGCAACTAAATAAAGTTGGCTCTCGCATCATTATTATAATCATTTAAAATGTACTAAAATAATAAAACTAAATCCTACTAAAGCAAAGTCATCCTTAATCTGAATGCCCGGTCCCGATCCCAATAGTCCTCATCAGAAGAGCCTGCAAAACCAGGTCATTGAGTATACAAATACCTATTAGGATGGCTGAATAACAAGTATGTAAAATGTCATTTACATTTTATGGAAATCTATTTAGGTTTCTACTTGAACATTTATCAAGATTAATCTTATTATAATCTCCCATCAGTTTCCCCTTCAGGGAAACTAATAACCTGCCTAATCTCATAGATAGACAGACACATCAGATGTCAACCTAAGTGATAAATGATATAACTCACCATAGACCACCCGTAAAGGAATATTCATGAGAAGCCCTGGAATCCATGAGGAAGTGTCATCTCCCAACCTAACCCCTAAGGACCTAACCGGAGTGGAAGGGTGTGGCCCACAACTACACCTGAGCAGAAGTGGTGAGGGATGTCAACCAAGTAGGATGTCAATGACTCTGACTATGTGTACACTAAACAATTCTGAATAAATCGGTGGTGAGCCCAACTTACTCAGAGTTGCCTCCAATGGGGAGGTGCAACTACATGGCCAAATTACCAGCTCATCAGTAGAGCTAAAACTCATAACTCAACCCCAACCCTAGTAGTCTCATCAGACTAGGTTAAGGCCCTAAAACCACCCTTCATTCATCAACCAAGTCAATTGTTAAGTCAAGACTCATGTTCACTTCATGAACCGATTCCCAACCCCCACTAAGGGTATTTTAGTCTTTATTTTGATTAGGTGACAAACCCCCAATCCCAAACCCTTTACCTTTATCAATCAATCTTCATTAACCTTTATGTATTGATTCAAAAGGTGCAATTATGCATATATACCAAATCAATAAAGCTTAATACAACCCAATAATAGTCCAACAAACATCATTAATAGGGTTTAGGCCTGAAAATGGTTATTAAGGAGCCCACTATATTTTTGGGTAGGGCTCATGCCAAAAGAACAGTGAAATTTGAGCTTAATTCTAAAAATAGTTTGTATGTATCATAACTTTATTTGGCTGCATGCACTAGATTGGCCTCTTCTGTTTTTAAAAAGCGACACAATTTTATAATTTCTACTATCTTTTTATTTATTTATTTATGTAATTAGGCCTTGGGCCCAGCCCAGTGGAGCTAGCAGGCTGGCCCAGCAGGTCCAATAGTGGTTGGGCATGTAGGTATATCCACGGTTGGGTCTACAAACTCAATTTTGGCAACAAAGGGTTGGGTCTATGAATTAAATCGCGAACCTAGTGTCACGCCCTGGCACCGCCCGACCCGAGCCAAACCCGGTCCAGGGGCCGGTCAAGCGCACGGGGGCGATAAGGGAAATTGAGATACGGTTTAGCGAAAGACTTAACCCTAATCACGGGCGATTTAACATAACTACGGAGTTTCATCATCCACAAATCAAAATGAGAACTCCACAAGTGTATAACATAGCATAAATCAAAATGAGAACCATACACAAAGGTTCTAAACATAAAGCATAAACCAAAGACAATAAGTCTCATCAGAGGACTCCACGATCGCATCCATGTCGTCTCCGATCTTTCCTCGAAGAGGAGATCCTGTCCGTCTGCGTGTCGCACCACGCAGCCCCAAAGGAAAACACAATAAAGAGGGGTGAGTTTAAACAAACTCAGCAATGGTTTTCTAATATACTATCATCATTGAAAATACGACGGCATATCAATATGACTAGTCAAAGCAAAGATTGACAAGATGTATCATTCCCTGATCACACATTAATAACACATAAACCTGTATATAGTGTCTCAATCACATTTTCGGATCATGCATTCATAACACATAAACCTGCATATAGTGTCTCAATCACACTTTCTGATCATGCAATTATAACACATAAACCTGCATATAATGTCTCAATCACACTTTATGATCATGCATTCATAACACATAAACCTACATATAGTGTCTCATTCACACTTTTTGATCATGCATTTATAACACATAAACCTACATACAGTGTCTCATTCACACTTCTTCAAATCAAGTATGCATAATATATCTCATCTATTCTTGCACGACAAACATGTCAAACTACATGTTACAAAACATGCATGGCATACATCATATACTTGCATCAGCATAAAATCAAGAATGCCTCCATTAAGGAGTAATCACAAATGGTGTCACGAAGACGGGGACATAGACAAGGTCACGAAGACGTATCATGGTCCAAATTCTACACAAGAATTTAAGAAGTTCGGGGTTGTCAATCCCTAAAGCTGCTCGCCTGGACAGAACACACAGTAGAGTCTGAATCTCACACGGAGAACCTCGAGCAGGGGTGTTCGCGCTGGGACATCTCCTGCGGTGGGGGAGAGCCCGAATTCCCACACAGGGAACCCTGGAACACGTGGTAGCTGGTGCACAGAGTGTACCACTCTGGATTCTCAGGGTCCAGAAGACAATCATAATAATCTCAATCTGCAAGACAAGTACACAACTCGTCCCCATATATCTCAATTTTAACTAGACTCAACCCGGGGAGTGCACATGTTCCACGAAGGAACTCAAATCAAAAACATATCCTTTCGGACCAATCAAGTTTCAATTAAGCCACGATCGATTAATCCGGCATGCAATTTCACCACATTGCATCCAATCGGTCAAACTCGATTAATCTCGATAAAGCATCAATTGGAATCCATTTTCATGATGCATGCAACATGGTATATACGTGGGTAAGGCATACATGAATCCTAATTCATGCTAAGTGTTCTCATCAGCCCCTCATGCATCATTCATAATCATAATATCAATACTTATCATCAACATTAAATCCCACATGTGTGTGTGTGTGCATAATAGAAGCATTTCCCTCAATGCATATCAACATGATTATAATCCACTCACTATCATACTACACATGTGTATCACCCAATCATGAAATTCCAGCGGAAATCATAGGTGAAGAATCATTAAAATCATAACTCAAATCAAAGCTTAACCACAAGCTAAACACATATAAGATCATTCACTTCATTCTTGAGTCATGACATTCACTAACATTCACACCTCAATTAGCCACACTCTATAATGATATATCAGTTCATTATCATGCAGTAACTCTACTGGAAACATGTTTAAACCATAGGAATTAACCACTCATAACTTCAAGATAGCAAACTCTAACAATGATATCCAACTACAAGTCATTTCACATAACTTTAAATATATACCACAACTTCTAAACATCAATGAGATACCCTTTCAGTAGCTTACTATAGCTCAAAATACTCCACATAAACATAAAAATGATATTTTGAAATAGATATGTCGAAATAAGCAACATACATGAAATTGTCAAATTCTGTAGTGTATCCGTTCGAACGCCCTGCAGGCCGTTCTAACGGTTACACATGAAAAATGCCAAACTTATAGTGTTTCCGTTCGAACTCCCTGCAGGGCCGTTCTAACGGTTACACAGGAAAAATGCCAAAATTGTAGTGTTGCCGTTCGAACTCCCTGCAGGGCTGTTCTAACGCCAACAAAGTAGTTTTGGTCATCTTCTTCATTTCAAATTTTCAAACCGAAACTCCATTGATACAACTTAAAATCTTCATTTAACAACTCAAACACCATTAAAACTCTACCATAACTTCCAGAATGCTAATCCACATCATAACAAGATAAAACCCTATAAAATCAGGATTAAAGATTATCATTTACTAATCATGCCATTAAAGCACAAAATCAAGTAAATTCATTTAAAATAAACCACAAAATCAAGAGTTTTACCATAGGAAAACTGAAATTTCGAAAGTCCATTACCTTATCCCTTGATTAGGCTTGGATTTGATGGTCACCCTTCTTGAAAACCTTGCAAATACATAGAGTTTACATTAAACTCCATTAAAACCGAATTTAACATAGAAAACCCTAATGAAAAACTTAAATCTAGGGCTTGTTGAACATAAAAATCGGATTTTTAAATCTAGAGTTTGAAGAAGAGATACAAATCAGTAGTTTTGATGTTTAAAAATGAATCAAAACAAAGGGGAAATGATAAATATAGAAGGGATTAAGAGGAAATCTAGGGTTTAATGCTTAATTAGAAGAGGCTTACCTTAAACACCTTCTAATCCGGGCCTAATTAGGGAATTAGGCCTAACCTCCCTTTTCCCAGCCTATTCCCAAGATGCAAATGGTTCAGGTCATCCTATTTATAATAAGGTGTGGGGTGTGTGTAGGTAAGTTGTGGGGTATAAATAGAATAATAGGCTAAAAATGGGTAATTTAGCTATTTGAGCACTAAATAAATCTGAGAAAATTATGAAAATTTTTGTAAAGCCTCAAGTTGATGTTTGGGTTAATTTGGTCCAAAAACCTAAATTTCGACGGTGGGCCCACAGGGGGTCCCGCCAAACCCTAATTTTCGGAAAATTAGTAAAAATTCAGATTTGACTCAAAATCACTTAAAAACAATAATTGTAAAGTTTATTTTGATTAGAACTATAGGAAACACCATTTATTTACGAAACCACCAAATTAATAAGAAAACGAGTTAACCATACAATAATCGACAATTAAAAAGAAACGAAAACCGGTTTAGAATTGAGAGTCCTTACACCTGGTCTAGGGACTTTATCTTCCTTAGACACCTTATTGCTTCCTAAACAGAACAAGGGAAAGCGATAGAGCCTGGGGCGGCATATCCCTGGCCGAAAAATGGCTAGAAACCGCTAAGATAGGCAAAAATTGGATAGGAGGGAGTTTCGGAGTGCCTAGCAATCATATGTCGGACCACACCGCTGCCCCCTTCCTTCCATCTCGCAAGTGGAAAACATAGTGAGGTGTCCGGAAGCAGTGGCAGCTGGTCATGATCAAACATGGTGGATCCACGGCCGAACAACAATGGAGTTTTGCCAAAGTAGATCGTGAATAGAAGGCAAAAGGTGTAACCGATTGTCATTGGGCACTCGCAAAGTATGTTCCCCCTTCTGTCGCTACACTAGAGTCTATCTTCAATTCCAACAAGAGGGGAGTGGGGAGACCAAGAAAATGTAATTTGTGGCAACCAGTGGTCGTGCGACATTTGTCATGAGAGCCAAGCCAGATTTCTAGCTTTGCTTGACAAAGCCATGACCGTCCCAGACCTTTGGCCGGAGAAGACCAAAGTGTGGGGGAAAGCTTGTGTTTTCCTCCCTGCCATTGAATCAGTTTACCCCAATTCATAATTACTGATGACTGAGGATTTGGCCAAAATAGCGTGTGTGACCAGTGGAGGGAAATTGACTAGCCGGCGGAGGCTAGCCTGCGACCTAGCTGTCCCACTCTTCCACAGCCTCTAACATTAATTATTACGACTAAACAAATTTAACAATGAATTCAATCATACACTTAGTTAACACTATTAAATCTTAACACAAGGACTAATAATTCGATCCTACCTTAGTTGTTGATTTGCCATCGATCCATCACCGTTGGAGCCTCTCTGTCGACCACATTATTCCTCCCAAAGTCTTCTAGGTTTTTCCAAAACACATTTAGGGCTAGAATTAGGTCAAACACTCTTATATATAGGGGCTTAAATAGATACGGACGAAAATAGGTAGGAGAAGGAATCCTAGGTAAGATAGACTCCCCAAAATTGAGGAGTTCATCATCCACCTACTTGGCCTTGCAGTGGCCCATTAAATCCTTCTGCACAACCCAAAATTGCTCTATATACCCCAATTTCAATAAATCCCAAAAATCCATAAAAAATACTGAAAATCACGAAAAACACCTAAACTTTCTAGGATATTACAGGTACCGTTGGCAGACCATCAATGTGTAGATAGACACATTAGTAAAAAACACAGTTATTGTCGATAGACCCCTATCATGTTAACCCAGTGCAAATGGTTTTTGGCAGTTATGTAGTCTTGCTCAAAAATTACCTAGTTTAATGGTTTTATACCAGAATTTCACCCTTTTCCCTATAAATACCTTTTGAGGCCCTTAAACTCTATTTTTCTTAAAAGAACTTTACAAAATTAAGAGGGAGAAAATTGGGCTCTCCAAATAAAGAAGAATCAATAGATGGAATAATCTTTTGCCAAGATTGGTCGGCATCGTGTGTGATAAAGGATTTTTATAATGTGATAATAAGTCAAATTGCTAACCTTGAACCCTCTGTAGTTTTAAAATTTAGAAAATGTATGATTTTAGGAACTATGGACTTGTCATATGTTATATATATAAGCTTTTGTGTATGAATCATTATATTGGATTGTACCCTAGATTGTTGGTATATACTTTTGTGTATGAATCATATGAAATGATTTGTGGTTGCTAATTAGCATGAAAGTATGTTGAGAATGATTTCTTAATTATTCATCATGATTATGCCTTGAGATCACGTTTTCCCATGTTTTATGATTATATGATAGTAGAAACATCATCTATCCTTATGGGAATATTATGTGTAAGAAGGATTGTATTATAACATGTTTTGGAGTGATTTGGGAACTAGAGCAATCTCTTTTGTTTCTTTCCCAATTATCGGCCCAACCATCAACGATTAGTGATGACGTCGATGAAAAGAGAGAGTTGATAGTTCTAGCATTGACAGACATCTGTGCATTCAGGAAAATACTGAAGTCAAGTTGTGTAAGCTCACATTTTAGTAAGGCATGGTTGAACTCTTAGGTGTGACTGTCAAGTCATATAGAACCTTTATGGCTAACACTTAGTGGAGGAAATTGGCATAACTGTAGTCACAATATTAAAATGATTATATTTTTTTCTTTTTGAGCATGTTGTGTGTGTGTGTGTGTGTGTCCTATAGAACATTTATGATGCTCTTAAATTTTGGTTGTGTTGCTATTACTTGGTTCTTGTTCAACAATGACATGAGGTATATTCCTATACTCAATATTTGTGTGATGCTTGTATATACCTTATAGGTTCCTTTAGGAATCTAGTCATGCGGTAAGGACTATGTTAATAAGTTACTTAGCATGTTTTAAAAAATTTCTTAATTATGGTATATAACTTTAGGCACATGAGTCTCAATCTATTTATATTTGTGCATATCAAGATATTCATACATGTGCTCAGGCAAGACCATATTTATTTATAATGTAATTTGACTAAAATTGCTATTGTGCTATGATTTGGTATTCATATGTTCAAAAAAATGGAAAAGGTTAGTCATGCCCTGAGATATCTTGTTGTTGATTTTGAAAAAAAAAATTAAAATTTATTTGTTATTTTATATATTAAGAAATAGGTTTAAAAATCTTGGGGCATGGCAATTTAGTATCAAAGAGCAAGGTTAATTCGTGTACATAACTGAGGTCATAATTATGCACTAATGTGGAATAGATGGAATGAATATGGGCAGAATATTGTCTTGTAAAGTTTTAATACTTGTTGATGCATTTTGTGTTGGCCTCAGGTGTCGTAATTTGAGTGAGACAAGTTATAGCTAAACAAAGTGAGGTTGAAGATATTTCAGCTACCAATATTGTTGTTGATGCTTCATCCTTTGTTTTAACTAATGGAGTTTAACTTGTGAACATAAAGGGTAGTGTCGATGACTCATTCTAAGAGTAGATATTTTTAGTATATGCGATAACTCTTGTAGAAATAATAGAGATGTGCCAAGAGATTGTGTATTCAAACGTTTGGCAATAGGTAGGCATGAATTCCTTATTAAATTTTGCCTAAAAAGTACACCAACTTATCTTAAAGGTTGTACTACTTTTTTAGCCAATGTAGTAGATGTGAAAAAGAAGTCAAAATGGAAGTAATAGACACCATTCTAAAACTTTTTAGCATATTCCCAAAGGTGTTACCTAGTTTGCCTTTAAAGAAAGAAGTAAAATTTACTAATTTGATTTGAGGGATCACACTCATAATTAAAGCACCTTATTGGGTTGTCTTTGCTGAATTGAAGTAGTTGAGAATCCACTGTCAAGAACATTTGGATGAAAGAACATGAAGTTAGTTTTCAAGAATTGGAGATAAGACTTACTCATGTGCATGTATTGATTTTACTTAAAAGCAAAAAGGGAATTGTAGTGTATAGCGATGTTTTTAAAGAAAGTTTGCAATACATACTTATGCAAAATGACAAAGTTATGGCGTAGGCGTCTTGGCAATGTAAAACTTATGGCCAAAACTACCCAACCTATGACCTAAAATTATCACCGGAAGAATTTAATTTGAAAATATAGAAACACTACTTGTGTGGAATAACCTTCAAAGCCTTTACAGATTTTAAAGGTTTATAATAAATCAAATGTTGTGTCAAATATTTTAAGTAGAAAGTCAAAACTCGTAGTAGTACATTTTATGGTGAAAGATTGGCAAAACTATACATTGAAGAATTACCAAAGGAGGGAAGCCCCTTCTAGCCAATTTGATTTTACAATCCCAAGGTTTTCACAAGATGATGAAAGCTTCGTTAGGAGATAGAGTGCAAAAACTTTTTGAAACTACAATTTTTATGAGATAATGAGATTTTATGGGATACCTTTGACTATAATACCCAATAGAGACTTGTGATTTACATCTCGAAAATTAGAAGAAGTATTATGAAGCATAGGGATAAACCTCAATTTTGCACAACATTTCACCCACAACAAATGGTCAACCTAAACACACTAGCAAAGCATTAGAACACATGATTTAGGTTTGGGACCTATAAAAGCATAGTTTGGACTTGGTGCAAAATAGCCACATGTTGGAGCAAAGTAGGCTAATGAAAAAAAGTTGATGTTTCTTTCCATTAAAAAGATTAGTAAAATTAAGATCAAAATAATATCATGAATGTGTGTAATTGTAAGTCATGTTATGCTTGAAAATCAGTTTACATAATGCATTGTTAGTCTAAAAAAAGTGTCTTATAATTTTTCCTATTGAGGGTTTTAACATAAAAAATTTAGTATATTTGCTTTGTAACTATTTGTTTGATTCTTGTTATAACACATTAGAATAGTATGCGCTAACTTAGGCAAAATTAAAAGTAATTTTTTGTTGTTTTAGAATAGGAGAAGATACTTTGTAACTCGAATATAGGTTATGAGCACTTTATTCTTCTAACTTTGTTTGTCACATTTTGTATTTACAACAAACCGACAATAAGTACAATTTACCCTTTTGAGTATTTGAAGCACTAAAAATTTGTACATCATTGTTGCTTACCTTGCAAGTAGTTCTGAATAATTGGTGTAACATATAAGAAGCCTCTCTTTGGCATGCTAATAGTTTGCCCCTTTTTTTCCTACAAAATATCAAACTGAAGATAACATTGGGGTTGCCAGGGACTCACCCCTTCAGTCTACCCCTGCCCTAAAGATCATAACCAGGTGATATTGGCCTAAATGCCTTGCTGCAATGATTTTTCTCGTTTATCAATATGATAGCAAGGGGAGTGTAGCAAAAAATCTCCCTCTATCCTATATTAATAGTTACATTAAAAAATATAGTATTTTTTATTTAATGATAGCGTGACATCCAAGAAAAATAGAAATAAATTTATGATACTCTTTTTTAAGTACCCAATCACTTAAATGATGAACAAACATTTTTGTCAAAGTGCGATGGACATCAATGCATTATACCAGAAAACAACTTTTGAAGTCAAATAGCAGGGATGCACAAATTATATTGGATCCAAATTAATTAGATGCCAACCCCTCCTCAAAATGTGTGAGATGCCTCTCTCCAACTACAAAAGTATTCTCTCAGCAATGGGGGAGGAATGCACGTAACCAGGTCAATCGGCTTCTTCCAAAAAGGTGTTGTCATCTCAAGGAGCATGCAACCTTGAGAATATTGACTGTTTTCAACATAAATATGTAAATAAGGTATTAACTTTTTCCGCTAAAAATATATAAGGTACAGCTTGCAGTTTCCAACAAAATATGCTTCCTGAACTTCACATTTTGAATCTGCACCACTAAATTCTTTTGACAACTACCGAAGATAAAGTCAATGCCACCTTACTTAACATAATAATTACATTTCAAAAAAGAATGGAAAATAGAAGAATACACCTTTAAAATTTATTGGTCAACTTTCAACCATATGTTAAAAACAAAATTTTAATAAGCTGATCATCGGTGGAAACAACAACATTACCAACTTCATCTTGAATGTGGCCTCGATTTCGAGCATTTAACTTGGCTTCATGAGTCAATACTCCATAGAAAATGTGCTGGGTATTTCACATGCAATATCTAAGTAGTGATAGCATGGGTGATATACCGAGGGCTTTCACACTTTATCTGCAATTTGCAATTTATTTTTCCAAATTATCATCTCCACTTTCAACCTACAAACTTTTGAAATTATTCTGAAAATAATAATTTAAAGTCGAGGAAAGCAACATTGAGTATATCACCACTAATTAAAACAACACCACCTTGCCTACTCATACGTCAAAATCACTGGCAGCAAAGTTCAGTCATGCCTCTCGATCATACCTGGAATTCATCTTGGGCTACAACTGGCCATCAGCTTCTATTTCTTTGGCATCGGTGGCAGCACACAAAGCCTTCCAAACATGAACCAATATCTTCACCGGAGGTCTTAGATTCTACATGCAGAACAGTAAAAGTAAGAATTTTGCAGCAACATTATGTTTATATGCTTTCTTTTGATAGCCACAAAACCACAACACAAAGATGCCAGACAGCTACATGGTCAACATAGCCTAAAGAAAATTTCACTTTATATAAAAAAAATTTCAACTGTTAGCCTTTTTTAAAAATGAAATATAACTAGGATTTGTTGCTACTTTAATTTTCTTCTGTTTTTCCTTCTTTTTTGGGAAAAATCTGCATGCCTGTTTTTCATGCTATAAGATAGGATATAGCTCAAAGGATGATATGCCCAATTGATCATGCCTACTTTGCTCTCTGCAAGGTAGTACACATACATTACAAATATAGTTCTAAACAATAAATTAAAGTGGGGCACTGGATTTTCGCTTGTACCTGGAACACTAACATCATTTCTCCTTCCCCATACACAAGCAAAGAGAGACTCCAATAACACGTGATGGGAGTTACACATTCATTTAGTATAGGTTTCAAAATCTTGCAAATGGGAACAAATCGGCGTTTGACTCTTCCACTGCAAAATTAGATGGAAAAAGATAAACAACAATAGATAGTATTCCCTTTGTCCCATATTAATTGTCCACATTTGAGAAAAAGGTAATATTTAAGGAAACCTTAGCATTAACCTTTTTACTCCATCCACTAACCCTTTTTACTCCATATTGCTATGAGAATAATAAAATAAAATGGGACAATTAATACGGGATAAAAGTTTTTTTCAAATGAGACTATTAATATGGGTCGGAGGGAGTATGACCAAGCCTATAATACATTTATGCAAGAGATTATATAGGAACATGCATAGGGTTAAAAAAAGGCACCAATTCTATAGGAGAAACACAGGTAGCAAAATAGTGTTATGAATATAATTGCTTGTCCACAATTTGTTTAAGCCCATAGTATTAGTCTTTCACATTATATAAGGTCGTTTAGTCAAGTTCTATTTATTTATGTACTTTTGCTCAAGTTAATTCCAACTTTAGTACTTTTTGTATCAGAAATTTCCTAGTTTAGTACTTGCATTGTATTAGATGCAATGAACTCTATATAAGATCGATCACTCAGTTTAGTAATTCAAATTTAGATCTCAGAGTTCATTAATACAAAGAATTCAGGATTCAGTTCTCCTCTAATTAACGGTAATCTAGCATGGTAGTTGAGGATCGTGCCCGACTCAGCTAGTTGTCGGCCACTGTTTATTCCAGCCATTGGTTCCGCAAGGGTGCCTCCCGCACGTTTGTTCTTCTGCTGTTGGTCAACAAATAGTGGAATAGTAGACACCCGCCTGACTCCATCTAACTCCACCT
Source organism: Saururus chinensis (assembly GCA_035235625.1). Lineage (NCBI taxonomy): Eukaryota > Viridiplantae > Streptophyta > Magnoliopsida > Piperales > Saururaceae > Saururus > Saururus chinensis. Next base: position 3,899,804 of record CP141141.1, read on the forward strand.
GCATCTTCGCACCTCACTCCACCGCCTGTTTCCACTTGCCTAAGTCAGCGCCCGCTTCCACCCATTTTATCTCCCAGCAAGTGACCATCAGTGGTCTCCAACACTGCAACCAGCAACAACTTACTCATCTGCTTGCCTCTGAGAGACAACGCTTTTAATTTGACACAGCAGTCTTTACCACTTGTTGCCAGCTTCTGCTTTGATGCCAACCAATACATGCTTTCACTGCCGTTTCTGATCACTTGGCTCTTTTGAGAGGAGTCGTCACTATCAACCTCATTTCTGAATTTTTTGCTCAGATGCTCTGCCCTTGCAGCCCCGGGAAGGAGCAGAACCCCCATAAATCCTGCTGACACCAGTAAAGAATCCCCATCAAGAAGGCTACTTCTTTTGAGTCTGTCTGCCTGCGCCTTTAGGGTTATTGTTTGCTTGGTCAATTGCTTGTTCTTGACTACCTATAGCACAATTTAAAAAATTTGACCCTCAAATTGAATAGGTCTAACTACTCCAATTGAAGTTATATTATGTCCAATATTTATAAGGGAAGGAGGTAATGGAAATATATTACGGGTAGAGTTACTGAGCCTGAGAGAGGTGCTCCTGTCAAAATTGAGGATTTTGAAAGACAAATGGATGAATGGGAAGCCGATAATTCAAGAATTGTCATGTGTTAAACAATTCAGTTGAACTGAATATAGTGGTCCAAGTGGCCAAATTTAAGACTGCAAAACAAATATTAGAGCATCTAGCCAAGCTCTTTGTGCAGGTCAATTATGCTAGTTGTTATCAGCTCGAGATGGAGGTCAAATCTACACAAGAAGGTGATCGATCCATACAGGACTTCTATGCACATATGAAAGGGAAATGGGATGAATTAACTTTAATGGATCCTGGAATATTGTCCACTGATCCGGAGTTGGTTGCATACAGAGAAAGGCAATGCCTAATATAGTTTCTGTTAGCTTTGAGGAGTGATTTGGGACACTTCAGAGTTCTATGTTGTGTTGGTGGATTTCGGTAGTTCCCTACGCACAAGTAAAGACAATAGATAGGATGATCATTCCTTACAAGAAATAGAGAATAATTTTTTTTTTTTATGTAGGATGACCTTCTCTTGATTAATCAATACTACTCTTTTGCGATTTGGAGTGAGCAGGGGTGATTAATCAATTTTTAAAACCCTTCGATTAGATAGCAAAATGAAAAAAACAACTTACAATTTATTAAAATAAGAAAAGAGAATTGGCAGCAAAAGTAGCTACAACTTTCAAGTTTTAAAAAAAAGAAAAATTAAAAAAGAAAAATTCTTCTTGAAGATGAGAGCTCTCCTTGCACAAGTTCTTCTTTCTTGAGTGTTTTTGTTTGTCTTCTAATTCTTCGAACTTCTTCGACTTTCTAAAAGTCAAAGCTTTTTAGGAATTTGGATGTCTTTTGGTGTGTGATGGACTTTTCGATTTCTTTTTGGAGGTTCTATAGACATGAAAGCCAAAAGCCCATCACACACAAAAAGACATCTAAATTCCGCCTTAACCTTCAAAAAGTCGAAGAAGTTCGAGGAATTAGAAGACAAACAGAAACACTCAAGAAGGAAGAAGAATGTGTGCAAGGAGAGCTCTCATTTTCAAGAAGAATTTTTCTTGTTTTCTTCTTTTCTTTTCTTTTTTAAACTTGAAAGTTATAGCCACTTCTACTGATAATTCTCTTTTCTTATTTTAATAAATTCCTAAGTTATTTCTTTTATTTTGTCATCTAATCAAAGGGTTTTGAAAATTGATTAATCACCACTACTCACTCTAAATCGCAAAAAGTAGTCTTCATTAATCAAAAGAAAGCCGTCCTACACAAAAAAAAAGTTATTCTCTATCTCTTGCAAGGAAGGATCATCCGATCCATTCTCTTGACTTGTACGTAGGGAACTACTGAAATCCACCAATAGATTTCTAGCAAACTTGGTGAGACCTCCTCCTACCATCTTTTTGGCAAAATAAAGGCTACTAGAAATTTCAAGCTCGTCATTAATTTTGATTAGGCTAAGTTTCAAGGGCAAAACAAAAACATCAAAAAATGGTGATTCCAGTGGATCTTAGCATGGATGCTACGTGTAGTTCCAAGAAGAAGAAAAAAGTGAATGTTCCATTGCGTAAAACCACTCACTCCCCTCACTTTGCCTATGGGAAAGTTTTGAGCGGTGACAGTGTGTTTTCAAGGCTAAGGCACCATGCTCCTGAAGACTTTGTGAACCAAGCTCATGTAGATCTTAAGACCACCCACTCCCCTCACTTTGCCAATGGCAATAACACACTTTGTTAAGTCATTTTTGAAAAAAATTCATGGTGGGTGAAATCATCCCCTTCCCTTTTCAGGAAAGACTTTCTTCATCTCATACTTTTTTGTTTATTTTCTTTCATGGGCCTCCACCCCTTGGCATTTGAATTATCACCCAAAGTATGATAATCTTTTTGTTAAATGAAGTTTTCACCATCATGCAAGAAATTTTCTTTGATCTTGCCTTGAAAGCCGATGACATTTTCTTTTTTCTGGGCTGAAAAAATTCTCCATTCATGGGGAATGTCGCAATCATAGGTCCATTTTTCTTTTGGGGCCTTTGAGGTCTTAAGAACAAACTTGTTGTCATTTCCCCATTTACATCCTCCAATGGCTTAAACCGATTGTTTTATCGTAGCCCTTTAAAAGAGGTTGGAAAATGACCAATTGGATCTCATATACCAACATCAATGAAGCTATCATCCACATTTCTTTAACCCCTTGAACCATAACTTTTGTCTTTTTCATAAGTCTTAAAACATTCAAAGCCTTTTTTGACTTTCCACCCAGAACTTTGTTCCCTAGCCTTGAAAACACTCTCATCACTCGACTTTTTGCTAGAAGTAAAGTGAGGGGAGTGAGTGGTCTTAGGCTCCACATGAACTTAGTTCACAAAGTATTCAGGAGCATTGTGCCTTAGCCTTAAAAACACACTATCACCGTTCAAAACTTTCCCATAGGCGAAATGAGGGAAGTGAGTGGTCTTAGGCTCCACATGAACATGGTTCACAAAGTATTCAGGAGCATTGTGCCTTAGCCTTGAAAACACACTATCACCGCTCAAAACTTTCCCATAGGCAAAGTGAGGAGAGTGAGTAGTCTTAGGCTCCAGATGAGCTTGGTTCATAAAGTCTTCGTGAGCATTGTGCCTTAGCCTTTAAAACACACTGTTACCGCTCAAAACTTTCCCATAGGCAAAGTGAGAGGAGTGAGTGGTCTTAGGCCATGAACATTCACTTTAGTCTTTTTTTTTGAACAATACATAGCATACATGCTAGTATCCACTGGAATCACAATTTTTTCTTAATGTTTCTATTTTGCCAGAAAGGCTTAAAACTTAACTTCATCAAAATGAATGACGAGCTTGAAATTTCCAGTAACCTCTATTTTTGCCAAAAAGATGGAAGGAGGAGAAGGTCCCACCAGGTGCGCTAGAAATCTGTTGTGGATTTTGGTAGTTCCTCTACGCACAAGTCGAAATCTGTTGGTGTATTTCAATAGTTCCCTACGCACAAGTCAAGAGAATGGATCGGATGATCCTTCCTTGCAAGAGATAGAGAATAACTTTTTTTATATAGGACGACCTTTTCTTAATTAATCAAAACTACTTTTTGCTATTTAGAGTGAGCAGTGGTGATTAATTAATTTTTAAAACCCTTCAATTAAATGAAAAAATGAAATAACTTACAATTTATTAAAATAAGAAAAGAGAATTGTGAGGAGAAGTGGCTACAACTTTCAAATTTAAAAAAAAAAACAAGTAAACAAGAAAAATTCTTCCTGAAGATGAGAGCTCTCCTTGCACAAATTCTTCTTCCTTCTTGAGTGTTACTGTTTATCTTCCAATTCCTCGAACTTCTTCGACTTTCTGAAGGTTAAACCTTTTTAGGAATTTGGATGTCTTTTGGTGTGTGATGGAGACTTTGTCCATTTAAAAATTTGGTCTCACTCAGCGCTAGTTAAGCTCCGAAATCTTTGCTTTTGGCATAGTCCTCTTCCCACAGTTGACTCTGTTAATCAGTTGATTGCTGAAGAAACAAAGTTGAAGCTCACTGTTCTTTCCAGTCTCTCTCCTACAATCCTAGTGTAGTGACAACATCCTTTGGTACAAAGCTCAACTGGTTGCCAAAGAGTATGCTCAGGAATACAACATTGATTACAAGAAGACTTTGCTCCTATGGCAAAATAACCATTGTTCATACTTTGATTTTAATGGGTTCAGATCGTCATTGGTTGTTACATCAGCTGGATATGAAGAGTGTCTTTCTGCATGGGGATTTTGAGCAAAAAGTCTAAATGAAGCGTCCTCTTGGACTACCTCATACACATGTGGTAAGGTATGTAGGTTGAGACGTGCTCTTTATGGTCTCAAACAAGCATCTCGTGCCTGTTTTGAGAAGTACAACACCACTCTCCTACAATCAGGTTTCACTCCTAGTGGCCATGATTCAGCCATGCTTTTCAAAGACTATGTTCCGTAGTATTTTATTGTTCAATGTAGATGATGTGATCATTACAAGTGATGATTCAGGTGACATTGCTAGTCTCAAATCTCAGCTTCAGGAGTTTGTTTAAATGAAGGATTTAAGCTTCCTTTGCTACTTTTTGGAAATAGATTTTGCCTATTCTCCACAAAGGTATCTTTTGTCTCAACCTAAATATGCCTCAGAGATTACTGCTCACTTCGGCCCGACTGACTCTCGGCGTATTGAGAGTCCCATGGAGGTTAACCTGAAGCTCGACATTACTCATGGTATTTTGTTATCAAGAAGTCATTGGCTCCTTGGTTTATGTCACTGTTACTTAACTAAGTGTTCAGCAGAGTGCCCATGTTGTTGACCAGTTGTCCTTGGGCCCCGATCTCCTTGTTGGGATATAGTTCATCAAATACTTCACTATGTAAAGAGCACTTTACATCTGTCTTTGCTTCTTTTTTGTTCTTCAAACCTTACTTTACAAGCTTATTTTGAAGATAGTCTCTTCTTAGAAGATTCTTTGTCTCTAGGAAGAGTAAGAAGTAAGAAGTAAAATAGTGTTGCTCGTTCAAGTTTCGAGGCTCAATGGAGGGCTATGGTCATTAGTGTTGTAGAAACTATATGGCTTTGGTGGCTTCTAACGTACATGACTGTTTCTCTTACCAGTCCTACTCTAGTGTTTCTCTTACGTACATGAGTATCATTCAAATTGCACACATGACACAACTCTGTGTTTCAAGAGCGCACCAAACATATTTAAGATTGACTATCAGGTTGTGTGCCATCATCTTCGTGCTAGAATTCTAATACTACCTCTTGTTCAATCTGCATTAGATTACTGACTTCTTCACTAAATCTCATACAGTGGCCCACTTCCGGTTCTTGTTAAGTAAGCTCTGGATGTCATCTACATCTAGAGTTTGAGGAGTGTTAGGAATATATTTACCCGTCCACTATTTGTTTAAGCCCATAATATTAGTTGTCCACATTATAGAGGGTAATTTAGCCAAGTTTTATATATGTCTTTTTGCTAAGTTGCATTTATTTCTCCTTTGCTTTGGATTAGAAGATTCCTAGTTTAGCACTTGTTTTGCATAGTTGATCCACTCTCCATTAAGATCGATCATTCTCTTTTGTAATTCAGATTCTACAATTCAATAATACACATAATTCAGAATTTAGTTCTCCTCTAATAACCCTAATTAAAGGTAATCACATAGCACCAAACAATCTTCAAAATGTGTAACACCTCCACATGAACATCATTGCTTTTTCGTGATAAAATCGTCCTTGAATCCAACCCTATTCAATTAACATACTCTGATACCAGCCTGTAAAGCAAATAGTAACAACAGCAAGCCGAACACTTTGCACTTATAAAACACAAGAATATATAAGAAATAAGTTGACAAGATATCATATTTTTTCTGCTTATTAAAGTGATTGCAGCCTTCTGCTTGCCAAAAAAATATTTTCTTTGCAAGAAAATGTTAAGCCAATGAACTAAAATTTCTTAGAATTTCCAGGCCACTCCTTGTAGTTCACGGAAAAATTGATGTACCTAACAAAAATTACCTCTTATAATGTGCTTCAAGCTGCACCCCAAATGCGGGAAGGACAAGAACAGATTCTACATCACAGAAAAAAACAGAATATACAGTAACTAACATAAAATAATAAAAAAATCAAAGATTTCTATGGCATGAATAAGAGCTTCAATTTTCATGTCAAGGATAACAAGAAGTGATAAAGGTAATTGAAATTATATAAGATGAGATTCCTATAAGTTTTTTTAATGAATGGTGAGAATTGGTTGCTAGTATGAATACTGGAAAGCAGCCGCCAGACTACAAAAAATTCTTTGCTGATATATATAAAAACAACAGATAACAGGCACACATCTGCTTATGCAATCTAACCACCTCAAAAGTTGATCAAAAGGGATGGGTCTTTAACTGACAAGTAATACAATCTCGGTTAGACCAGTCCCTCTAATGCAGCAGGTAAAGAAGACTAGAGAAAAGATACTAATAGGGGGAATAGATGGATAGAGAAGAAACTACACACAAGGAGGACCTGTACTTAATAATTTAAACCTTCACTGACCAAATCAATTATTACATTAAAATTTTGTCACTTATTTATAATCTTCTAATAGAACCCCTCTAAACAAGCCTAATACAACTCAAACGGCTAAATATAAAACCTACTACCATAAAACAACTCAAACTGCTAAATATAAAACCTACTACCACAAAACAACTATCAAGACACTTATTTCTTTAATCAAATACTGTAATTTTTTCGAAAAAATACTATTCATTAAGCATAACAAGTTGATGATGGAAACTAAAACACATGAAATTTCGAAAAAATATCTTTTAATTGGACAATTAAAAAGAAATCACTCTTTGACTTAAGCCATATTCATTTGCCAACATCACCTTTGAAAATATGTTGAGGCCTATAATAAACTTATCACAATCATTGCCAATTCTAAAGTTTTGCATTTTTGTATTGCACTAAAATCCTTTCTGCAAATTGTATTTTTAAGGTAGGATATAAACCACAATTCACTAGTCAAGACTTCAGCTCTACATAATCACTCACGTTATCTGCAACTGTATGCAACAATTTATCTCCAATTACTTTTTCTAATAATGGAATCGCAACATAACTTCTAAAAACAAAGCAAATAATTTGTCTTTGGCTTTTAAATTGGAGACTAAGACAGAAGATTGGGGAAATTTAGGAAGGAAAAGTGTAGTCCATACCATCTAAACTACATAATTTCACTAAGTCTAAGGCATCTCTATGATCCATGTTTATGAAGAAATCAGACCAAAATATTTTCTTAAAATAAATATGAAATGAGAGGTAGTTGGATATAAATTATGGATTCTTCGAATAGATCTTTCATATGTCCCTTAAATGAACTATGAAAAAATTTATAGGCAATCAACTCATCAAAAGAAAATAATAGTCTAACTCATTTTTCATGGGTAGCTTACCTTTCTCAATGGAATTCAGGTGCATGCGTCTCAAAATAAAGAGAATGCCAAGAAAACTCCACAGGAAATTGAAGCCTAATTGTTCCTGCTATTACCCAAGCTCAAAAATTATTACTTTAGTCTGAAATTTACACAATGCATAGGTTCAGTGAAAAAGTAAACCATCTGGAAAGCAACAAAAAGAGAAAAGCATGTTGAATAAAAACAAAAATGGAAAAAAATATTACACTTACCAGTAAAAAGAAACAAGTAGATGATAACAGTAAGGCAGTGATGAGAATAAAAAAGAACCCTGCATTGCTTTTCTGATAAAAAACATGATGTGTGATCACTTTGGAAGTGCTATTTAAACTCTCTTGAACATAAGTGTATCTGCCGGATTTGAGAACCTCTGTCATGTTACAGTTCCTTGATCATCCAATTAATTCTGCATCAGCAACTGATACAAACCCCATTTCAGTTTTCCAGTAAATCCTGTTAAAATGGTTTTCTACGTCAAAAAACTAGGCCATGAGATGGTAGACAATTCGCAATAATGTTTTCACTCAAGAAATATAGTGAATCCCTACTAACATGCCAGTTTAATATTGGCTATTCAACCAAGCATTCTTATTGGCAAAGAAAGTAACTACTTCAGACTACAAAATGTGGCAATGTTGGAGTAGTAATGACAAATGCAGGTCACCAAAGATATGTCAAAAACAGCTACAAGGTTGTTCACTTAAAAAATAATTATAAGCAACATAAAAGTACAAGGATATAACTAACTTAAAATGATCAGCACCCATTGTCTCTATGAAACAAGAAAAGTACCTACATTTACAAGAGCCACAAAATTAAATCTAAACTCCCTCAAATCCTGGATTTACATCTACTTGATCCAAGTAATGAAATATCTGATATACATCTGAGATCTATCTCAGATATATTTGTATGTCCCTTGACAGATAAAAGGCATGGGGGAAGATTGAATATTCCTTTATATCTTGGATGTATCAAAGATATCTGACTGTGAATCGCCCCTCCCTTTAAAAAAATCACTTTTTTTTCCTTAAAGCCACGATTACACCAAATAGTCTTTTTATTATTTATGGCTGCATTCATATCACAGAAGCTTAAGAAATAAAACTAGAAATTTGATTAATGTTTATGTAAAACTGCTACAGCCTACAGAGATAAAACATCATCCATCTATATCCAGCCAACACACCTAGTGCCAACCCTTTTTTTCTAGCTGGAATGCCATAACCATTGCCACAGCTGCCACGGCCACATCCTACGACCACCCATTGTAGATGGATGGTTGGATAGTAGATGAATGGCATTTTATCTTTTTAGCAGTTTTACACGAACATCAATCAGTTTTCTGCTTTTATTTCTCAAGGTTTTGTTATATGAATTCAGCTATGGATAATATAAAAATTATTTGATATTAGTATTAATTTCTGAATGTTAATATATACTTAGATTATGTAAAAAAAATGCATTTTTGGTCACTGATAACATTTTGCCCAATATTTTGGATATATATAGTTATATATCTCCAATATGGCCTATCCTTAGGTCACTGATACATCTCCAATATTTGATACTGTGAACTATTACTAGATCTAGGCATAATTGAAGATAACTTAAGTGAATACAATGTACAGCCCACAGATTCAATGCTCAGGTGCCAAGAAGGAAATGAAATCGTCAATTTTCCAAACTTAAAAATCAATAATAATGATATTACACAATAAATGTATTCAGGAATATTTGTTTTTCCTACTCACTAAAAAATTCTAAAACCATCCCAACCATCGACTTGGTTTCTGGCTGTCCACAAGAAACCAGGTCAGCCAGTTTGGCAGAGTATGACAGTTAGAAGCATGTCATAAATATAGCAGGTTTCTAATAAAAAACTTATTTTCAGAAATACACTGAGCGGCAACTTTCAGAAATTGTTAAAAAGGGATGGTTGTGAAGGCTGATGTCTTGAGTATCAACGAGGTAAGTTGAGGATGTGAAACGGGGAATACTTCCTGGTTACACTGCAGCAGGAACAAGGCGGTCTAAAATTAGGAACTGGGGCTTTTTTAACAAGGAGATTAAGAGTGTTTTGGTTGAAACTTGGAAGTAATACTACAGCATATTTACCATGTTTTTGGGGATATAGGGCCTGATGAATGATCCGTAAATTAAACATCAAAAGAAGAAGAGAAAGAGAGGAAATAGTTAAGAGATTTAGGAAGTTTTAATAAAAGTAGATAAAATATGATGAAGTAGTGACATGAGTTAAAGAAGCTAAGTTGCAGATGAAAAGGACGCGGTAAAAGAAAACTGACGACTAAATCTATACAACAACCCGCAGCCTCCCCCACCACCCCTCTCACCCTCCCTTGGTCGTTTGGCCAAATCATGCAAATCACCCACTCAGGCCTAACAAAGAATATAAATTGAATTGTTAAGTCCTACTGAACTAATAATTTCTTTGCAATAAGATCTTGAAACCATTTTTGCTGGTTTAAATGTAAAAAGGAAAAACAAGTAGTGATTATTTGCGAAGCAGAAATAAAGACTCACTTAAGTTTCAAAACTTTCAGCAGATTACATTAAAAAATGTCATCCATTTGCATCTTTCAGCAGATTACTTCAAAAATGCCATCCATTTGCACGCCAATATCTTTGTGCATTTTCACAAAGGCGTGCATTTTTAACCTTCAAAAGGAGCCTGTAAGCCATTTCTGTTTTATTTGCATTAAGCAGTTTGTTATTCAGTTTACTGTATATGAATTTTCCAGGACAAAACCCTTTACCTAGACCCTCTTCCATTGCAAACACAGCATTTTCCAATTGCCCAATATTGCAGAAACCATTAATTATATACTCATAGACCTCCCTATCTGATGAAAAACCATCTTCTTGCATCTCCTCCCACAATTTTAACAGCATTCCACATTTCCCAAATCGTGATAGTCTCATTAGTAAAAGCTTATAAGCTTTCAGTGATATTTTGCACCCCAATTTTTTTGCCTTTTTGTAAACCATAGCAGCAGCATAAGGAGGGCCAAAACTACATAAAGGCTCAAGAAAAGACGTGATTGCTCCAGTTGTAGGAAGCATCCCTTTGTCGAGCATCCCATCAAACACTTCAAGGGCATCTGCCACTCTTCTAACCTTTACAAATGCATTTATCAATTTGACATAAGTATCAAGGTTTGGCTCAAAACCCCTTTGAGACATCATCTTATAATATTTCATAGCTTCATCATAGTTCCCAACTGAAATAAAATTAAAAATTATTGCATTGAATGTGATAGTACCAGGAGTGCAACCATCCATCTCCATTTTGTCGACAACCTGGAGAGATTCACTAAGACGACCAGCTCTCCCTAACCCCTCAATAAGATAGCTGAATGTCAGGCAACTGGGCTCAAATCCCTCAGCTGCCATTGTTTTCAAATTCCTCTCGATCTCATTAACCTTACCGAGCCTTGACCACCCGCCCATAACTACGTCATACGATGTACCATTAATGGAAATCTTCCCCTTCATTCTACCAAGGAGGGAATCTGCTGCTCCAACATGAGCTCGCCGACACAGACATTGCAAAAGTACATTCAAAGACTCAGCATCACACATCAACCCAAACTCTCCCAATTGCCCAAAAAACTCCACTGCTTTACAAATACGACGAGCCCTGACATAACTATCCATCACAATCATTAGGGTTTCCACGTCCGGATGCATCTTCTCTCTTTTCATTTGGTCCAATACTAGTTCCATGTAATCAAAGAACTTCCTCCTACCCAAGGCCTTCAAAACGATCTGATAAATCTTGGCGTCCCTCCCTATCCTCGGGCACTTGATTGCCCAATTGAAGAAACAAACCATCGCCTCCCCGCCCAAATTCCCCCGGTTTAATACCTCCGCCACGGTCTCCTCCGTCGGTTCGACTCCGACTGCGGACAGTGCGGCTTCAACGGCTGCTCTTCCCTTCGGCTTCTGAAGGAAAATGCCGCGCAGTTTATCGGCTGGTGACAGAAAGTCGTCTATGCGACGCGCCCCGTCCCGCCGCTCAGTGGGCATGTTAGCTGAGAATGGGCGATAGACGGGGACCAGGTCTGCTAGCTGCTCTAGTACAAACTGCTCGTCGATCGAGTTCCGGGACGAAGTAATTGGGGTTCCGGGCGTTGTTACCGGATTCGAAGGGGACTCGCCAGTATTTACAGCGGAAGAAAACGGGGAAACGAAAATGGAAAGGGAAGAAGAGAGAGAAGAGCACCTGGTCGAGATTTGAGCTGCTATAGACCGTACGAATCTATGAGCACGAGGCGCCATTGGAGTCATAATGCATCCGAAGGGGACGGCGAGGGGAGGGAACTGCGAACCAGCGGCAGCGGCGGCGGCGGCGAGGTGAGGGAGGAATGCGAAGTGAGCGGCCAGCCGGAAAGTGGGAACTACAAAGAAGGCCAGTCTGGTCTGTTGATGACGACCTTCTGAGTTACAACGACGGTCCAGATCACTTCTTAGACGAAGGCGACCCCATCAAAATTTGTCTACGATGGGACCCACACATCAAAGGGTCCACTCTGACGTGTTGGCAGAATTGAACTGGCCTAGCTGGGGGAGTTTTTGTCTTCCCACTTGTTATATTCTTCAACTATGGTATAATGAATAATTAAATGATTTATTTAATTATTTGTAAACCATAAAATTATAAATATAATTTTATATTCACTAAGTATTACTTTTACTAGCGTACTAATATATTGTGTGTTAACTATGGAAGGCTGTATCGGCCGATACTGGTATGATACGGAGGGCGATACACCCCCACACGGAATCACGATGCGTATCGGCCGTACCATATCGATACGGTCGATACATATCGATACTATATTAAAAGAATAAATTTTAAAAAAAAATCTTAAAAATAAAAACACAATTCAAACCCAACTTCTTTAAAAGTTTAAATTTTGTTTATATTAAAAATAATATTTTAAAAGTTATATGAGATCAATAGGGGTAGGTCCATGCAATTTATATAATTAATGTTTTACATATAGTGCTCCACAAATATACATTTATTTAAACATATAACTTAGACTCATATTAAGCATATTATTTATTTTTAAAATAAATTAATTTTAAAGCACTTAATATAAAAAAGAATGAGAAATAATTTGCATAGGACAGAGAGCATAATAGTGTATGCTTCTAAATGAACTAATTTCAGAATACCCGTATCGATTGATACGGCATTAGACAGTCTTATTATGCTCTAAAATAAGTATTATAATGATATATTATTAATTATAATATTTTTTTATGTTTATAGTCATCGATACTCTTATCCGTATCGATACGGCCTTCCATGGTGCTAACGTGGACAAATCAATTCTCTTATGCCAATTAAAAACTATAGTAAAGTGTTATAAAAAATTTAGTTAAAAAGAGACTCACGAGGAAGTATACGATAAATTTAAAATTTTTAATATTGTCTTCATGTAGTTTGTAGGTTTTTTAATACGCCCTCCCTCCCTACCACCTACTACATTGTAATATTACAAGTTCTAAAACCATATCTATAGTTTTCATTTACGAAGTTATTGTGGGCATGCTACCACATTTTTTTGCCTCTTACAAAAATTTATGTTTTCCACTCTTATGAATATTTACCCCGCATTATACATTGTGCTCGCTGTAATATTTCATAAAAAGAAAGAACAACCAAGTTTGTGGCAAAAATATTTTTGTATACATCTTAAATTTATCACATGTAACTTATTTATCATATGATAGGGGGGAAAATATTTATCACATGCGATGATTGGCTAACAGCCATTAAATACTCCCTCTATCTCACATTGAATGTCTTTTTTGGGTTTTCAAAATAAACTAAAATTTCTCTTGGTCCCTACTTTAATATACTATATACATGAAGTTTCAGGAGTTTTAAATCAATTAAGAAGTCTCATAAGATACTAAGTATATAATTCTCCATGCACTTTCACCTATTTTCCCCGCCTCCATTCGCTCTCTAGATTATTCCCCTTTTGTGTTAAAAGGTTGAATTAATTTATTTGTAGAGTATTATTGTTTAGTAAATTATAATTTAGAAGTCTATGTTCTCCATGAATTTCTAGGAAAGGGAATATTAATTTGATTTTCTATACTATATGCCTCTTAATTATCTTAATTACCTAAGCATTAAATTTAATATTTTTCTGATGATTCTTGTGAATGATCAAATAATATGTGCTTTTAAAATAATCTTATTTTTTATGTTGTTTTGAAGCATTAATTTTTATTTTACTTAATTTCTAGTGAATTTCTAAAATTTTGGCTTATTTGTGTAAAAGCAAATTTCTTTGTATAAATCGTAAATAATTTTGTGTAATCTAAAACATCATGAAATGTTAACGATGACCTTTTATATCCTGGATTGATTTTATGTATTTTTTCCATGAGATTCAGAGTCCGCTAGGCAAGTCAAAAGAACAAATTGGCATTTAGACTAAAATTCTTATAATATGATCGATGTAATTGAGTTTTGAGCTACAATAATTTTTACAACACTTACCATTGTAAGGTTCCATCAAATTTTCATGGTATTTCGAATCATGGGTGATTTTATATGAATTAATGAAGGAAAAACCTTAGTAATTTCTTATGATCGTGACAAAGTAGTTCACTCTAAGCACTCATGTCGCCCAGATAAGGATGGCAGACATTTAGTTATGCTGAATGAGGACTCTTTGCAGTAGCCGATGGGCTTCGACTTATGGCATGTCTAGGTTAAATCAATTCAATTAGGTCAATTTCACTAACTTGAGTTGCCTGGAAAATATAAATATTTATTTAGTTATAAATTAACATCGAGCATTGGGAATTTTTAATATACTTAGTAGGATCACACAAACAAAGGGTAATAGACAAGATATGTCAACTAATAATTAAAAAAATTTGATTGTGGTATCACATGAAATTACTTGAATTTGATTTTGGTTGAAGATTATATACTATTTCAGTGCCTCAAAGTGTTTAAAAGGGTGGGGGCCTAACCTAGGGTGACATTAAATCCCTCATGTGGTTTTTCTATTGAGATTGTCGAGCCAACTCAGTGAAGCATTGTGATTATCAAATCTACGCAATGAGATTTTAAGGCACTCCAGTGAATATTATTAAATTTTGAGTGTGGATTAGCACTTACTTGGATATACATGTCAAATCATAAATTCATAATTATTAAGTGGTGTTGAACTTGGTAATTGTGAATGATTTTTCCTTGACTTATTGTGATTAATAAGTTTTTTGATAAAAATGTTGTCATTTGGTAGTTATGCATGTTGGAACGAAGTTTTGGATTTGATAAATATTAGTTTGCTATGTCTATATTTTTGTGTTAAATCCATTGCTTATGATAAAGATTTATTAGCATGCATATTGTATTTCTCTTAGTAGGTTTCAGTGCTAACCCTTTTGGGGTGCATGCCAACACGCATGTCTAAATACTACTTGAGGAGGCTACATTTGCACATGACAAGTCATATACATCGAATGAGATGTTACCCCCATTGTTAGCGTCCTGAGGGGATTGTTGTTATTATGACCTAGATTTTAAAAGCCTTTTTCAATAACATGAATATCACGAGAATTTTTTTTCCTTAAATACAAAATAAACCATTTAATTAAATATCCAGGTCATGATAACTAGGGTTCACAAATACGAAATCAAATCATATGATATTATTACACGTCTCAAAAATTCAATAAGAATAGATCATCCATCTAAGCACAAGTATGTCATCAGTCTGAAAATAAATAACTAAGTTAACACTCACATCAAATATATACTTACGTATCGAAATTACATAAACGAATATCCATATCTTGTGCTAGTCAATCCTGGTATCCCTTATCGTCGCTTAAAAAACCTGTAACCAACCAAGCAAAACAACTAAACAACAACGGAACCTCCCCACCCTTATGAGAAGAGTTTCTAAAAGAACACAAAAGTTTTATTAATATTTTTTGGATCAGGCCAACATTACTTGATGTTAGTTGCCTATGTACTCATCAGACAACATATCTAATGTTTCTAACAAGATCGGATCCAAACGTAGTTCTGCTTAAAAACTACAATAACTCAAGAAACATAACATTAAACATGTAATGCTTAAGTATTTTTAATAAACCTACATTTTATGTAAGTTTTTTAATTGTTCCACTTGTGCTAATTAATAATCAACAACATTCAATGTCATTAATTATCCAAAATGTTAAATTTCCCCATTAGAAAAAAAACAAAAAAATTACAAAAAAAATCAAGGGTATTACATATAGGCAAAACATGACAAAAATCTCTATTCCCTTCTCACTTTAATAATAGAATAGATTACTTATGTCAATACATGCATCCTTGATTTTCATTATCGATAGCCTCAATTATAATAATTCAAAAAAGTAAATTATCAAAATAAAGAAAAATTAAGTAGAAGATAAATTTTAGAACTAATTAAACTACAACAAAAAAATCAAATTATAAAAAATTCACTAATGCATCATAATCCACTCTTATAATGTGTAAAAATCACAACTAAGTTTAATAATTTATTCTCCAAAATATATCTTATACTCCCTCTATCCTACATTAATAGGTCTCTTTAAAAAAAATGTTTTCCCCATTATTAGTTGTATTTAGCTTAATTTTAGTGATTGGTACTTTAAAAGCTTCTTGTAAAATATTTTCCATTCACTTAGTTATATGTCATACCATTCAATAAAAATTACTTATTGTCAAATTAATCTACGAGGAAGTAATAAATTCTACTTCAATCATGTTTATCATAAAAAATTAAAAATTTAAGCTTATATTCAAAAAATTAAACTAAGTCATTAATTATATTATATCCATATATGTAAATCACAACAAATATACAATTTTAATTTTAAGACATACAATTTCAAACACTAATTAATAAAAACTAATTCATACCATTATATGAGCATGACTAAACCCGCGTGGAACATTAATCATTTAAGCATAAAACTTGAGAGAATTTAATCAAATCATATAAATAAATTTTCTACAAACTATTAGAGCTTCATCTTAACCCTAGTTGAGAGGTTTAACCACTAATTGACATAGTAACAAAGTACAATGGTTTTTCTACACCACTTTATGTCCAATAAATTTTACACTTGAGTTTTTATTGGATAGAGAAAAATCAAAACTTGGCGTAAGGTTTTGTTTGATAGAAAGTGGTGTATGGTTGTTAGCATCCAATAACAAAAGCAATAGGTTTATTTAGAATAAAAAAATTAACTTTCAAGAAAATAAAAAATAAACAAAAACTAAACTTGACACTCTTCACTTCAACCCATGAACCACCAATTGTCACCTACATTTGATGTTGCTTGTTGGAGGTTTTTATAAAGAGCAAAGGTCCCAGAATTAGTCCACAATGCCCTTATTTATTGTGACATCCATAATATTAAAATAATTTTTATATATAAAAGGAAAAATTATTTAAATAATATTTAAAACAAAAATAATGACTAAAATCATGCACTTTGGGAAATATTTCCCTAAGTGATGTTGTTTTTGGCCACATAGGCACCAGCTAAGCGCTAGCGCCCGTGTGGCCTTTTTTAATTTTTTTTTTCAATTTCATCATTTGGAAGGATGAAATCAAGTTTAAGTTGATTTCATCTTTCCGAATGATGAAATACTCTATGTAGGGTTGTTGAAGTGGATTTCGTCCTTGGGAAGGACAAAATCAACTTAAACTTGATTTTGTCCTTCCATAGGACAAAAATCATTTTACTATCCACCTCGCTTTCTAGACTGTCCTTCCCTTCCTTTTGTCATTTTTCATCTTATATTTTGACACTATTTCCATTAGATTCTTTGGAGTTTCCTCTTCTAGAATACAAAGACAACGAACTACATTTGTATCTTATCCCTAGCATTTAAAAGGTACAAAATCTGAAGCTTGTGACTGTTTGGCGGAGAGATCTCTCAAGAAGATGAAGAATGCTCGAGTTCTAGCTTTCTACATAACAATTTGCTTTGTAGCCTTTGGTGTTTCAAAGATTTTCATCTTTATCCTCATATATCAAAGATGATGCAAGAGGAGGAAGGTCTTCCAATATAGTTTGTTAGGTAATTCTATTTTATCTATTGGTACCTGGTACGCAAAGATTATTTGTTAATGTTGACCAATTTTGTTTCAGGTGGAAAGATTGTCCTGTTCAGGTCGCCATTGATGCAACCTTTGAAGCTTACCAACAAGGGCATCATTGGGGCCGGAGGCTATGGAACTGTTTACAAGTTTTGCCTTTCTTATTACATCTAATTTGCTATGAAGAAATTGAACAAGGGTTGTGCAAATAGAGACAAGGGATTTGAAAGAGAGCTTGATGCAATGGGGGGCATAAAGCATCGAAATCTTCAATTGCTTCTTCAGTTATCTCTACTCTTCTATCTTTCATTTCCAACCATCTCAAATGGAGAAATACAAGACCACAAGGCCATCGTCTCCACATGTCACCTTCATCATCATCCTCATATTAAGATCTCTCATTCATTTATCTTTCATGTTCGCTACAAATCAGCCCATCAAAACCATAGTAGTCCTCGTCATGGAGAACAGATCTTTCAACACATTCTAGGCTGGATGAAGAAATTTGTCAACCCGAATATCAAATGCCTCATCGGCATAAAATGCAATCCCAAGTCCCCAAAGGAGCCCCATTCCCCTACTGTTTGCATCCCTTTCTTGTGAATTTGTGTACAATGCTGCTTTAGTTAGAAGTCTTCAATTGGAATGATGACATAAAAAGGAAAGAAAAAATCTTCCTTTGGTTTTTCCATGTTTTACGTAGAGTGTAGTGTGATATTGCTTTTCCATGTTTTACGTAGAGTGGAGTATGATATTGTTGTCATGATGGGTGTGCAGCGAATAATAAAACGAATTTTGTCATTTGGAATGACGAAATCAACTTAAACTTGATTTTATGATTCCCAATGACGAAATCCACTTAAATATCCCTACAATGGGTATTTCGTCATTCGGAATGACGAAATCAATTTAAACTTGATTTCACCCTTCCAAATGATGAAATTGAAAAAAAAAAGGCCACATAGGCGCCAGTGTTTGGCTGGTGCCTACATGGCCAAAAGCAACACCACTTTGGAAAATATTTCCCAAAGTGCATGATTTTAGTCATTATTATTTTTATATATTATTTAAATAATTTTCCTTATATAAAATATTGGGTTTAGAGTGAAATTTAATTTATGTTAGGCAAGGTCGTTGAGGGCATCAATGACATGTATGTGAGCACATCGATGAAAACCTAAAGGTGTTATTGGCAAACATTGATGCGTCGACGAATTGTCGGTGAAATTTTTGGGCTTTGTCCATATATCCAATGATGCATTGACATGCAAGGTAGTTATAACAATGAAAGCAGAAACCATTCCAAATAAAAGTTTATGTACCTTGATTCAGTTTTCTTCCTATTATAAACACCCCTCTTGATGCCCTTAAAACTCTCACCATCTTCAAAAACTAACTACATTAAAAAATGAAAAGACCAAGGATGCATTGGAATAAGAAAAGGAATCAAGGAAGTGAGTGAAATTTGCAAATTCTGCATTGAACATGTGTAGGGAAAATGTCAGTTTGCAACACCTTAAACTAAGTATGATATTGATATTGAAGAAGCATATTAAGCATGATGTTAGGGTTGGTGGGTTAACCAATGGATATATAATATGAATATATTTTGAAGTATTTAACGCGGAATAGTTATATGATTACGGATATGGAAATTATTAGTTGAACTCGTATGATTATACTACTAAAGGCTAGTATTTTCACGTGAAAGACAATAATACATATTTCACATATGAATCTATGTTTAGTAATGAGTATAACAACTCTATTATATATATTTAAGAGTTGTCATGATGATTTATAGAGAAATTTGACATAGTGCAAATATGGTAATTATTTACTCTTTTACATTGGTCATGGATGCTTCCACTAATATATCGATGAGTGTTGATGGTTAGGAGAAAATGGACAGCCACCAAAATTGATGCATTGGGATGAGTTAGTGTTACACTAAACGTTGGTAGGAGTCAGACAAATTGATGATGATGTCGATGACCAAGGCATGAACAAGATTTCACTTTGTCATTTAGGACCAATGTCATTGAAAGTGTCCATGACAATTGGTATTGATATTAATGCATCAAAAGGATGATTGATGGTAGTTCGGTTAGCATGTTTTAAATGATATTTTCTATGATGATTTATTAGTCAATGAAGAATATTTTGTTGAACTTTACTAGTATAATGAACCTAAATAAATATTTTAACTTTGGTCAAAATATGCATAAATAGAGGGTAAAAGCAAATCCTAGGTTTGAGCATACTAAAAGAGGGTAATAATTTAAACTTGATGATGAATGACACTTGAGTTTATAATACCAAATGTTCTTGTTAGCTCTCAATATTGGGTTTAGCCACATTAGAAATTCATGATATTGAAAGGGACTATGAATTTGTAGCTTTGTTGTCAAGGGCCTCTCCTTAGTAATGTTCCAACTTAGAGGTAGTTAAATGGAGAACCCCAATCAAAATATATTGTAAAATCCTTTGCAAGGCAATAGGAAGTTAGGGGCTAGAGAGGTAGGCCAATGTTGAGAGGAGTTCTTTAGTAAGAAATAAGAGAGTAAAAGTGATATTTTTACACAAAAAAATACAACAAAAACTTACAAATTTTGATTGGTCTACATAAGTGAGCCATATGAACTTTGTATTAGCTTACCTCTGAAGTCCAGTTAAAATTCTTGTGTGAATTTTTGTAAATATTTTTATTATGAAAATATCACTATCCATGGCCACACCCGTAGACAAAGAGTAGTGAAGAGTTTTGATTGGATTTCATATGTGGGACTGACACAGAGCTGGGCTCACTTATCTAAACCAATCAAAACGCACGTGTGAAAATATCATTTTCCCAAGGATTCTTCCCCTGTGTACTCGGGTTAACCCGCCAAAATTCCAACCCTCTAATCCAGACATTTTCCCGCCCAAATCAGAGGGCCCTTCAAGATTGCCATTTCTGAAACTCCCTCTCTTCCTCACCAAGAAAATAAGAAAAAGCCTCTGAATCCCAATCAATCGCTTCTGCCGGCTCCCCTTCCTACGATGGCTTCCTCTGCTCCCGGCCGAAACCCTGGCAATGTGTACCAGATCGGGGGCACGCCGGTGGAGTTCCCCTACAAGCCCTACGGGTCGCAGCTGGCCTTCATGGGCCGGGTCATCTCCACCCTGGACCGTGCCCATCGGCAGGGCCACTGCCACGCCCTCCTCGAGTCCCCCACCGGCACCGGCAAGTCCCTCTCCCTCCTCTGCTCCGCCCTCGCCTGGCAGAAGCACTTTTCCTCAAAGTGTTCCCCCTCCGTTCCTCCTATGCCTGCCGCTGATCCTCGTGCCTCTGTCGATCCCCTCGCATTTGGCGGTGGTTTTGTTCCCGAGCCAGAGCCCTCAGGTCATTACAGCTAGTTTGTTTCTATGTTTTTGTGTTATCACAGTGGCCTGATGTTGTCCGTACTACTTGTTATTTGGGGAAGAAACTTATATATATGCTGGATATTGTGTTATTGTTATGTCTTATGGCTTAGCCGCCTGAAAGTTACATTTTGTAGTTGTTTTTATTATGACTGCCTATACTAGCATTGTATGCGTATCATTCATAACTAATGAAATGTCAAAAAGCGGATTTGTTATTGCTTAATGTCTGGAATACAAATCATTACATTAAACCGAACGTGCGTTGTTTAGATTTTTTTTCTTCTAATTATTGTTTTATCCTTTATAGGAAATACAGCGCCTGAGAATTTAAATCAATCAGTACCAGCAGCAAGCAATCACACACAAATTGCTTACAAGACGCCAAAAATCTATTATGCAACGTAAGAGTTGTGCAGATGTAAACAGACTTGGTGTTGAGATCTTATGGTGACTGTTATTTCTCATCTTTCTTTTTCTGTTTCATAAGGAGGACCCATGGTCAAATAAGTCAGGTGATTCAAGAATATCGTAAAACATCCTACCGAGTTCGCATGGCTGTTTTGGTAAGCACTGGCAATTCTTTTTAGACCTTTTAGATATTTTCGTACAATTGTCTTATATGTCAACATATATAAGTTAATCCTTCGAGGTGTTAAAACTCATATTCAAAAAATTAAGACGAAATGATTAACACAGAAAATGTATGATTTCTTCATTTTTCTTTTTCTAAATGATGAATTTAATTGTTTATGCATCAAAGTTTAATGTGTAAATTTTTTGCTCAAAATAGGTGATAAAACAAAGAAAGGATCACTCGGAACTTAAGTGTTCCATCTTCAAGATCAATCTATACTATATAGTTGTCATTATACAAGCTATACAACCATTAGTTTAATTATGAGTTTCATGGTTCGCAATCTCACGAGATCTCGGTTTTGGTGGCTTCAACGAGGCACAAAACTTATTAATATGCTTTTTGGCTAGTTTTTCATGGTCTCAGCGAGATCTCGGGAAATCTTGCTGAAATTCAAGAGATATAGAAAATATTGGGATATTTGGCAAAAAAAATTATTTTCCCAAAAAAAAAAACACAAATCATGGGCTTATAGCCCCCACTCCCATCCCTCCACTTTTGAGTCCACTTCTATGCTACTAGGCCAGTATTGATGTATATCTTACACTTCAATGCTTCATTTAGGTGCATCTCATCAAGTTTTGTACTTAATCAATGAAATTATCTTCATTCACATTCTTCTTGTTCACTAGTTGTCATGTTTCCTACTTAATTTGTATAAATTATGTTCTATTCTAATGATAATATAATTGTTTAAGGGTCACATTAGTGTTTCTAGATGCTAATGAATACTTAGGATGCCAAGAATAAATGTAAAAACCGTATTTAAAGATCACTAAGATGGCAAGATCGTTTTGCATAATCTCTTTGAGATCTTGTCTCTTTGGCCATTTGGGACTGCGAACCATGCTTCCAATGCAGTTTTATCTGCAAATAATAACAGTGCCTGCAGCATGCATAATTTTATCTTTACGTTTAATATTTGCTTTATGATATGCTAGGCCAAAAATTTGTCACAAATATACTCCACTATAGGAATTTCATAACTGAAATGTTGAATTCTTCAATTTTTTTGGTACATGTGAATGGTATGTATGAAAGTGTGGCTCACATTTGTAACAGAGGACCTTGTTTTGAGTTGCAAGAATTGTTGTTCGCTTTAATGGACACAGAAAATCGGTTGTGATTAATGGGTGTCAGGTGTCATCATGTCGGTTATTCCTATGATATTTGTGATCCAGCTTAAGGAAAAACCAGCACCAGTAAAAATAGGGGGTGGAATTAGCCAACTTGAGTTGAGATTGGACTTTCTTAATCTGGCTTAGTTCAGCTCAATGTTTCATGCCTGAGTTTAATGTATGCAATATTGTGTCCTTTTTTTCTAAATTTCTCATTTGAAATGTTTATGTGGTGAAAAAATGAACAATGAGTTGCATGTTGAATCTACTGATAGTTTAGGCTGTTTGGTATTGTACATCACATAATGCATACACTACTTTGCTTAAGTTACGTGTATTGTCTTATAAATAAGAACTAATGAAAATATTATTTTTGAGCTTCTCAAACTGGGTCAAACAAGGATTAGATATGCTCAAGCTCGGCTAGGTTCCAATTTGAGCATAGCTTGAAGGCTAGAACTTTCTCAATGAGCCGATTTTTGACTCCCATCAAGCTGAGTTGCACAAGCCATTTATTCAAATCAAGCCAACTTCCCTTTATGTTGTGTAGAGACGTACACAGGATAACATCATGGGAAAATTGGATGAAAGGATCGCTTTTGTTATTGATGCCGGATTGGCAATAGGGCTTGCTTCTATTGGATGTAGAGTTGGTCAAAGTACTGTTGCTCTAAGTGACAAAGTACGGGCGGCTAGGGGTGACGTACGGAAAGAAAGCCAAAAAATGAAAAATATAGGAAAAAAAATAAAAAGTACGGAGAAATAATAATAATAATAATAATAATAATAATAATAATAATAATAATAATAAAATATAGAAAATGTAACCCAAAATACTAAAAATAAGATATCCTTTTCCTTTAAAATAGTACATTGAATAATAATAGCTCCATTATCATAAATTTAGAGAAGGTTAGTGGCTAAAAAATATCATTAGAGTGCTCACTAGGGATGCCACTCGGGTCGGGCAAATGGTAAACCCGACCCGAATATAAATATAAATATAAAATTTATATTTTTTATATATTATTTAATTTTTTTTTTAATTTTTTTTTAAAAAAATTATATAAAAATTATTTTTTTAATCTATTCGGGTCAAACGGGTCGGGTTCGGGTCACAGCTTTGTGATGTGGGTTCGGGTTTGACAAAACCCGACCCGAACCCGACCCGGTGGCATCACTAGTGCTCACCAGCCAATCAGAGTCAAAAGATTATGAAACTAGAAGAAAAAAACTGTCAAAGGTTTGTGTGATAAAGTACAAGTATAATATGCATTTTAGATGTGAAGTACAGGAATAAAATGTTTGGTATGTGTTTTTTTTTAAAATGCAACTAATATGGCATTTTTTATGGTAGGATGAAAAAAATGCGAAATACACATATAAAATGTGTATTATACCTATTTTTTGTCACTTAGCTATTGCGGGCCAAGCCGTAGAAGGGATCGCGGGACAATTAGAAACAGAAGGGAAAATACAAGGTACTTTATTGCTTAGTCTTGCTTTTATGGATGATTTTCGACATTAAATAGATCCGCGGATAAGAATATTTGTCCATTTGTAATCAAAATCACATTAGTAGGAATAAAAGCTGAAACACCACTGGATTGAGTCTCAACTATTGGTAAAGCGATCATATTTCCTTCACCTAAGTGAGAACTTAATTTAGCGGCTCTTTCCAAAAGGCGTGAATCTTAATCATAATCATAATCATAATCATGTAGCGTCTTTTCCCAACAATTTGGGGTCAGTGACATGAATCTTATGCTTCCATTCTAGCATGTTCCATTCTAGCATGTTTTGTGCCAACTGTTTTGTAAGATATAGCATGGTCATATCCTTACTCTTTCCAAAAGGTGTGAATGCAAATAAAAAAAAATCTCTTGGATAAGCTTCACACCTTGGAGGCTTACTTAATAGAAGAGACATTTGGCAATATGCTTGTGCTTGTTTGGAGGGATCATCATAAATTATCTAAATGACCCTTACTCTATAATTAAATCCTAATTAAACTAGCCCATAAGCCTAAGTAAAACTGGTCCATAAGGCCAGTCATAACACTTTAGGGACCCTTAAGTTTGAGGGTCATGTATGCAGCTTAGAGTTGAGATCATCAATTTATGTGAGGATTTCATTTTTCCAATGACACAGAACATGCCATATCTTTGTTACATTTGTTATACTAACGATCAGGATACAAGCTGTGAATCTCAAAATTAAGGTAAAGTTAAAACAATTTTTAAAACTTTATTTGACCATTTTTGGCATTAACTTCTCTTCCTAAATTTTTGTGGATTCTAATCCTCAATTTCTGGCTCCTATCAGGCATCACGAAAACATTACTGCACAAATACAGATGTATGTGGGAAAGAATATGTTGATGACGAATGGTAAAATCCATAGAAACAAGAATTTTTATTTGTTCTAGAAATTTAATATATTGTTAAACTGCATTTTTTGCACTTTTTTCAGTAAAAAGATTATAAAAGGGACAGACATACTATGCTCTGAGTTCAAGTAAGTTAATTTGTTCTCAATGATTCTCAATTTCTACATGAAGTGCTGAATCTGTTTAGTTATGGACTCAAAGCACTAATAAACACTTGAAAAATGGTTTACAGGAACATCCATAAAGTCGTAGGGAACAGTACCCTTAAGAAAGGAGGCTGTCATGAGGTTCATGACATTGAAGATCTAGTTAAAATTGGCCAGACTGTGAAAGGTTTGTGGTCCTTTCGATGCATTATTGGAGAATTTCTATTTATTATTTTAAGTGGCGCTGAATTTATTTTTGTCCTAGGTTGTTCATATTTTGCGGCACGTTCAATGGCACAAGAAGCTCAGCTTGTTTTTTGTCCATATAACTACATCATAAGTCCAATCATTAGAAGAGCCATGGAAGTAGATTTGAGAGGAGCAATAGTTATTCTCGATGAAGCCCAGTATGCACCGTTTGCTCCCCAAGTTCTATAAACTTATAATGTCATTTCCTTTTAGTTTATTTCATATGGCTTGTTGGTCAAATTGTCATCAAGTAGGCTACTGTCCTGCTTCTTGTCTTTTTGAACTCTCTCTCTCTCTGCCCCTCTTTATTTCTAAGTGTGGATTCTACTTGACAAAATCTGTGAAATTTATATTTTGGGGGTGTCACTCGTTTAGAATGATCTGAAGTAATTTGTCTGCCTTACTTGATTTTACTCGGAGAAATTTCAAGCACTGTCATTGTATTTCTTTTCCAGTGTGGCTGCTATTTCCATTGCTCTTTTTCAGTATTAACTGACTTAAGAAAGAACATGGACTCAAAGCATTTTATAATGCTTGTAAAGATGACTTACAATGTCTTTGTCATTTTACAGCAATATAGAGGACATTTCACGTGATGCAGGCAGTTTAGATGTTGAAGAAGATGTTTTAGATGGTGAGATATGTAGCTAAATAAGTTTCTGTTGGAAATCGCTCAAAGCTGCTGATTCATTTAAACTTACAACGTCATGCTCTAAATAGTGACTTGTATTTCTGTTAGCTTTTTTCTTTAATGAGCTATTGTGTCTAGTAGCTAATATTAAAGTTGTTCATTTTTCTTGCCCCTTCTTTCTGATTTCTGCTTATCTATGTTGCTGACATCTATGCACTTCTTTACCTGAAATCCGAATTTTCTTTTTGTTCTTTTGAACCAAGCATTACTAGCCGAATTGGGACAATTAAGTGAGATGGAATCTGCTGCGACTTACCAACCTTTGTATGACATGATCGAGGTAACTTGTTGACAATGAGTGCTGTATACTTTATCTTGTTGTTGGTAGTTATACTGTCAATTCTGACTGCCATGACTGTGTAGGGAATTGGAAGTTGGATTGGCCGGAAGAAGAATGACTTGAAAAAGCATGAATTTGAGCACTACTTTTCAAGGTAGGGAAACTCAGCTTGGTAGGCTTCTTTTCTTTTTACTGATTTTGTATTCATTATATATATATTAGCCTTCTCTCACTTGATATGACCTATAAAATCTCATCATACCAATAGCACTATCAATATCAAAGCATACAAATTGGAAAAAGTATATGACCGGAAATCAAATTGCATGCAGCTCCTTCACTAATATAAACAAACAATAAATTTTCACATAAGAAATCATCTTACACATACGCAACAAAACTTTGCATAGAAAGTGAATACTCCGTGGTTTATGTAGAAAAAGAATTAGTTGATTTAAACTTGTATCCTAGAATAAAATAGAGCTGTATGCATATATGAAGTGCAAAATGAAGGAGAAAAGGGGGCTGAGAAGATAAAACTGTGATAGTCAAGTTGTGTTTATCTTCTATGAGAGAAAAGTATGCCCTACTAAAGCCCTCCCTATATCTTTCCTCCCTCTTTTGTCAAAACAAGTTTGTCTATTGTGATGTGTGTAAGCGTGAACATTGGATAAGTTATTGATGCTGATCTTTTATTTTAGCATGAGCACTAGTAATGTGGTTTTCCGTCTCATTTTTCCAGTTGGACTGGTGAAAGAGCCTTGTCTGAACTTCGAGAAGCTGGTATTACTCAGGAGTATTTTCCCATCCTGCAAGAATGTGCCGTTCAGGTACTCCCTAACTTCTATAATTCCGTTATGTGCTTCCCACAATAGTTGCTTATTACTTTGTTCACGAAGGCAATGAAAGCTGCTTCAGATGCAGAGCTCAATGGAATGCACTTGGGCGGCAGGTCAGCAGCAGTATTGGAAGGTAATTGAGGGCATAGTTGCTAGGCTGTTTCTACTCTAAGAGTAATTGCATTGTTATTATTCTGTGACTCTCAAGTTTAAGCATGCTCGGATATAGTAATATACATCTGGATATGTTGCTGTTTGTTCATGCAGAATTGTTCTCGTCCTTGGGATATCTTTTGTCTGAAAATGGTGTCCATGCACATGACTACCAAATTGCCTTGCAGAAATATGTAAAACGAGATGCTAGTGAGTGGACTTTTATCCCAACTTCTTTGTCAGTCATTTACCAAATGATAATAAAATGGATCATATCAATGCAAGATACAACTAAGTTTGCTTTGATGAGGATATTCATGGTACAGTTCCTTCTATTCTTGGCTAATAAACATGTGAGCATCCTTCAAAGGCATTTGTATAAAGATAAATCTCCATGGAAAAAGGATAATAATCATCAGACCTGAATTCATCTTGTTATAGATGAGTTATAACTATATCATATGGTCATACTGCGTGTGACTTCAAAACTTCTTGTTATCAACCTTGATTCAAACAAGTCTACTTTCTGTTATCACGTTTGCTAATAATAGTGTGAAACGTCACTCTGTTCATTTTGATTCTTTCTTTTGCTTTCCAGCATAATACTGATTAATAACTCTTCAATTTGCTCAAATTGACACAGATCATGTTGCTAGTGGCTGGACATATTCACTGAATATGTGGTGCCTAAGTCCGGCCTTAGTCTTTAGAGAAATTGCAAATCCTTCTCTGTCAGTAATTCTAACATCTGGGTAAGCATTTAAACCAAAAACTTTGCGGTTATATCAATTTATTGGAGGCTCAAATGAAAGATTTAATTTTTTTTCTCCTTATGAGTTGTATCTGATTTTCGTTTAGATAAAGGAAAGTTGCTGCCCTTTTCTATCAGTGGCATTGTCTATGCCATTGCATTGTCTTCATCATAAATTCATATATCATAATGCTTGAAGCAAATTTGCTTTACTATATCATATAAAATCATTCTGAATACTATTGCTATCATATTTAAAGTTATCACCATAATGTTGTTGCTATCTGTAATGGACAAACATCATCTTTAACAAACAACTTGGACAAATCATGCTCATTACGATAATAGATTTGACAATTATCTAACTTTTAAAATTGATTTACTACCCAATTTTCTGTTTATTGACTTTCTAGCATAGTTGACATATCAAAACCATAATCTTCCTGAAGTTCTCGTAGATTACCTCCATGTCTCTCTGTTTGTCTCAAATTCTACTATGGTTTCCCAGAACGCTCTCACCAATGGGCTCCTTTGCATCCGAACTAGGTGTTCATTTCGAAACATGCATGGAAGCTCCACATGTGATTGACGTGGAATCACAGGTTGTAATAAGTGATTGACCACCTATCTCTGGTTCCATACATGATAATTAGATTATAATCTATTGCTAAACGTTTGTGCTTCATTTGTTGCAGCTTTGGGCAGCTTTAATAGCTACTGGCCCCGGAAATTGCAGATTGAATGCAAGCTACAAAACAGCTGACGGGTTTGCTTTCCAGGTATTTGTTTGATTTTTAGATTCCAAATTGTATTTCTTGGCCGTAAATATTTTCCACTGCTATTGAAGGATGCAGTTGGGGCATCTTTAGAAGAAATTTGCAAGGTTGTGCCAGGAGGTGCTCTAGTTTTCTTCCCGAGCTACAAAATGCTGGAAAAGCTACAAGCTCGCTGGACTCAGACAGGTCTTTGGTCTCGATTAAATGCACAAAAGACCCTTTTTGTTGGTAAGATATTATTGTCCATTGTCTCCTATCCATTAATCATTATAACTTTCATCCATTATCTGTTTAACTGACATCAGTTTCCATTCTTTACAAAATGATTTTTGAAATTTTTGTAGAACCAAGAGGAAAAAATGAAGATTTTGAGTTGATATTGAAAGGGTATTATGATGCCATCCAAGGAAAAAAAATTGAACGCAGAGCTTCTTATAAAGTAAAGAAAGATCGAAAGCGAGACATTAAAAATCTGAAAGAACTTTCACCAGTATCCGGAAACAAAGAAGCAGCTTTCCTTGCAGTCTGTCGTGGAAAGGTAGCCGAATTCATACTGATACATAAGAAGTTGCGTTTCTCCAAGAACTGATAAATACAATATATAGTTTAGAACAATAGCTTGATTTTTTTTAAGCTATAAGAGATATCCCTATCTAATTCTTTGCAGGTTTCCGAGGGAATTAATTTTTCTGATGAAAATGCCCGCGTGGTTGTATCCTTTTTGTACATATTTCAGCTGTGTACTATATCCTTACCTTCTAAAGTAGGTGAGAAAGTAAAAAAATAAAATTGCATCTGTAGCAGTTAAGAGGTTTAAATCTTAGGGACATGCAGAATTAGGCATCTCTATGCTTATGTTGCTGCTAATTGCATGTCCTGCCTATCCCAGGAACATCTATTTTGATTGCTCATCTCTCCAATGTTTTTACTGAAGGGCCTGACCATTTTTTGTTCTAGATGTGCACTCCTATTTAATCTTTGATTTGACTATTCTGAAAGGTATTGTTAGCTCTGCTCCGCTATTTAACTCATTTGAAAGGTGTCCTTTGATACACCTTATATTGACTTTTAGAATTAACCCCTGGAGCATCCTATATTCTGATGCTTTGGTGCTGGTAGTTGATCAGTCCATGAGTTAAGCAACCATGTTAAATTCTTGATATTGACGTGTTAATGATTCTTATAAAGTAACCTTGACAAAATTATTAGGTAATTGTTGGGATTCCATTTCCAAATAAGTAAGTTGTTTCTTTTCTCCTGGGGCTTTCCTGTGGAGTAAAACCTACTGTAATCTTCCCGTGTTGTCACTCCAGTCATTGATGTATTGACTGAGCTAAATATCCGTGCAGAAATGATATTCAAATTGTTCTGAAGAAAAAGTACAATGACACCTTTAAGTCAACCAAACATTTATTAAGTGGGAGCCAATGGTACTGCTACCAAGCTTTTCGTGCGCTTAATCAGGCTGCAGGTATCTAAACCTTATCTTTGCGTTATATAGCTATTAGTGCTTTCACTGTAGTTAATTTACTTATGGATGCATTGTAGCCTGCGTTGCATGTTCCTATTGACTTATATTTAATTACTCAAGTTTCATTGCTAGAGCTATTGATATAAATAGTTAGCCCCTAATAGATGATAACAGAGCCAAAAGGTTTGGCTCGTTCTTTTGGGGAAAATTACGTCCCTGTGGTGTGTTTGTAGTGTTACATGCACTTAAAAGGGAATGGGGAGGAGTGTTACCGTTGCTAATGTAAATTTTTTGTCAGTCCCTCCCTAACAGCTTAAGATATTAGGTGAAGAATAACCAACATGTCATACTTTAACTGCAAGATCACTTAAAAATAGTGTATTCTAGTATGTTGTATTTTCCTTGAACTTAACTTCAAATTTTACTGCTTGTAGGCCGCTGCATAAGGCATCGTTTTGACTATGGAGCCATCATTTTTTTAGGTACTTTTTATTTTATTCATCTAGCAATTGGAAATTCCTTTCTTTAAAACCTTTTGTCCTTTCCATGCCCGAATTTTTACACAACAGATATACTTTGTATGTTGCCAACTGTAGGACTAGATATCTGGTTATGTGCTGTATGATATTAGTTATTGAATCATACATTTTAAGATCTAGACTTTGCACTTAATTAAGTAATGCGGCAAACTTTTAATACTGTATCCCTCTAAGTATACAGTGCAATCTAAGCAATCTTCTGTCTTGTACAAGTAATTTAATGAGTTGACTCGTTCATCATTTCATTCATGGAGCTATTTGGTAGCATAAGCTCTGTTTATTTTCCTTTTTTTAGATTTTTCTAATTTTGTTGCTTAGTTTAATGCAGATGAACGATATGTCGAGGAGAGAAATAGGGCATATATCTCAAAGTGGTTAAGGAATTCGATTAAGCAGTACAACAGTTTTGATGAATTGACAAACAATTTACAAAATTACTTTCTGGAGGCCAAGGTACTAATGGGTGCATCACTTTTGTAATCGTCTTTTTTAGTTTTGATGGTAAAGTAAAGTGGTCTTTCCATCTTACTGACAGGAGCGTTTTAGCCACACGAGCATGGAAGTGAAGACTGCGAAAGTAGAGAGTGCAACTGTGGACATAGAAGAAAAGCACTCGACCCTTAAACAAATAAGCAAAAGGGCTCCAGTCAAGAGGATAAAGAAGGGGGATAAGCGTAATGATTGTGGTGGTGCAGAAGCAAAAGTAGTTCCTGGAAGTAAAATAACTTCCATGGTAGCTGGAGTTAGCTTGACTTCAGTTCAAAAGAAATTGGAGCCAAATTTTGACCAAAACTTTATGGGTAATTTTCCCAGCGAACCTGCTAAACAATTGCAGTGCACCTGCAAACAGTATGTTGACCTAAGCTGCAGCCCCCAAAAGGATGTAAGGTTAGTCTTGCGAAACTTGAATATATAACCTCCAGAACATATACTTTTAGATTGTGAACATGCATGTATACTTGACACAGCAAACCATTAGTGTGATTTAGAAATTTCACAAGATTCAGACACTGTTACAATTTCCAATAGGTTTATCACAACAAACCACAAATCTAAGTGAAATTCTGATGAGATGTTCTATCTGACAATTTCATATAGTTACTTGGAATGTAAATTTCTTTTGATTTCTTCAATCTTGTTTTTTTAGAAAAAAATAATTTTTTAACGAGGCTCTAAAAGATTATCCCTACATGCTTTTTTTAATTTTTCCTGTGATCACTGATTTCTGATCCACCGATACCTTTGCAGGGCCTCAGAAGTCAAACATATGGAATTCTCTACAAGTAGCACGGAATGTTATAAGGCTTTAGAAGATATTAAGAGTAACTCAGAGGTTGAAACTCCACATTCAACTGTACTCCAAGGATGCAGTGATTTTTCAGCACAACCGTCCTCCCGTACAATGTCTCCTGCATGTTCAAACAGGTTATCATTAGAAGGATCGGATATTTTGGAGGCTACACCAGAAATAAAAAGTTCAGAATCAGGATTATCTTTTAACAATAGCGTCAATTCTCGTAGCCAGAAGAGAAGGATCTCGGGAGATTTGCAAGCTTGTAATCATAATAAGCTAGACCTCTCTGTTTCCTTCGAAGCAGAAACAGAGAACGCCAACCAGGGGACTGCATTGTCCAGTGAGCCCTTTTCACAATCTAAGCATCAGAGACTGGATATCATAAAGATGGCACAACGGAATATTGTTGATACGGTTTTGGACAAGAAATTGGAAATATGTTGCCTGTCATGTAGAGATCGACTGGGGTTGCCAGAGAGCAATTACTACGTTGCCTGCTCATTAACGTCTTCTTCAAAGTCGTACTTGGTGACTTACAAGAGAAGTAGATCGACTGGTATATGCTCTCCGGAACCCATGCCAGGGAGTAATCACAAAAGTGTAGCTGTTTTAGTCACTGACATATCAAACATTGATGAGAGCGTCATTAAGCACTCTGGAGTAGGGCACCCACCCCATGATGTCTGGTGTGAAGAAGATGGCTGTGTCTTTAGAACTATTTCATGCTCCTCTTGCCCCGCCTCTGATGCATATCTTGGGTTACAAGTCATAGCTGCTGACGCTGCAAACCGTCATTTATTAAACAAGGTACATTCAAAGTTTTTCTCATAAACTTCTATTTCTGTATAACAAGAACAGCTCGATTAACCTCCTTGGACTTCCTAGAGATGACTTACACCTTTAGCGTGTTTGCAGGTTTTCTTCTATCTTGATCGTTTGCATGTCAAGGAACAAGAATTCGAAGAAAAGGTACACTTATCTCACGTGGCTTTGTCTCCTTTCGGTCATTCCATAGATTCTCCGTGGAGAAATATAGAAAAAAAGGTTTTCTCTGCGATATTTACAACTATACCATGACTATCGATAAATTTTCCTCTATGCAGCCTGTGTTGCGTGTAAGCGACTTGACCACTAGCCAAGCTCCCTGTTGGGTGGCCATCGAGAAATACTCCTATGCCCCACAACCGAATTTGACCTCTAAATTGACTAAATCCAAGGTAAATATAAAATATATTATAAATTATACTCTTATTTCTAATGGTCATGCTATTCGATAGCTCGTGCCCAAAAAAAAATGCTGCTGGATAGCTCGTAAATAAATGTTGTCTCCAATTTTGCAGATGAGACTACCCGCAAAGACAGGTGTTTAATCTTCAGGATCCAGCAAGGCATTATTATTACAATTTATTATTTTGTCACCATTTAAGTTTATTATTATTATTATTATTATTTTGTATTATAGATAACTTCCTTGTAACTTTATTATAATAGGTAAATTGATTGAGAGACCAAACAACATAGATAACGAACTAAACAGGTTTTAAGAATCTTGGGCATGTAACTATCACGGCTATTGTATGTTGCCACAAAGTTAGGTGTGTTAACGTGCCTAGCTGATTGAGTAGTGGCCTGTCGTATGCTGCCACAAAGTTATAGGTGTTAACAAGCTAAGCCGAGTCCATTATTAGTTTGGCTTGGCATGAGCTCAAAATTTTAACTGTCAGCTCAAGCTTGCCTCTAACTCGAATAAGGTTTAAATCTTTCAGCGTAAACTTGATTTTGTTAGTAAACTCAAGGCTTGACTTGAGATCGTATTTCCTAGAAGGGCTCATTTAGCCTTTTTAAAATTTTTATTATAATTTCACTTAATTAATACAAATTATGCACTAAAATTTATAAATTATACTTGGGCCTTATTCTAGTTGAATTTGAGTTCAGTTTGGGTTGAGTTGAGTCCAGGTAAGGTATGTTTGAACTTGACAATTAAGTGCCATACCTACATCCCCCTTAATAAGGGCTTACGGCCTCAGTCTTTAATTACCTTTAATTATTCTTTTTTATTTAGGCCAGCTCGGATTTACTGCTACATGTTTGATTGGGGAAACAAGATGGCTAAGGCCTAGTTTGGCCATTAGGGAAGACTAATGAAGATTATTGAGTCCCTAATCCCATTATGCTCTCCCCTTGTCTCTGATCTCTTCCCTTTTTTTCTCCTGACTGCTTGCACCCGTAGTGCTTGAGGCAGGGATCCCCCCTCCACCTTGACCCTTCCCTTACTCAATGCACCATTTTGTTATACAGGTACATAACATCGACTCAAGTTAATTTAAGTTTCAGTCGAACTTGCTTTGAGTTGAGCTGGCTTTGCTCAATGAGCCAATTTGACTTGTTAACACCCTATTTAACAGTAGAGAGTTCAATTATGGTATTTTAGTGGATTTCTCCTTTCTCAAGAAAATTATTCGATTTCATTTGTCCTTTGCTATTAAACTTTCAACAAAAGAACCAATTAAAATGACTCCTTGCTCTTCATTGATTTCGGAAGAGTATAAAATTTATTGATTATATTCCAAATTGAATCTGGACAATTACCATCCTAAAAGAATCATAAATTGAAAACTTTAAGGCCTACACCACACCCAGATCAAATCTTGCTTCCTTCTACAAAGGGGCATTCTCCTTTAGCCACGTCTGGGAAAAACCAGACGATGTATGATCCTCTCATAATCAACAAATCAGGAGTAAACGCATTATCTACACATCTGTCATTACTTCCTCCACCAAGTCTCCCCAGATCATCCATTCAACCTCCTTTCCTATACCGTCAATCTCATTAGGTACCATGTCTAACCATTTTGTTGTCCTAAGGTCACAGGCCACCATGTTATCCAGTGAATGGTATGTGTCTGCAGGGGGGTAGATATACAGGCACATCTTCTGCCAGACATTCTCGAACAATTGTTTGCCACGAGGGACAACTGGGTTTGGCCCAAGAGCATGTCTCATAAATCTAGACCTGGTTGTTGAGGGTCTGATGACGATCAGTAAAGTTTCATTTAACAAGTCAAATAACACCTTGTGATTCTCACTTGTGTCCACAGTAGTGCCTCCTTCACCCTCCCTGCCTTTCCTGTAAGACTCTTCCACTTCCTTGAACACCCAATTGTCAATTGGTTTAGTTACTGTCGTGCAGCTGTCATACAAACCGGCTGCAATCAGTAGGTCTCTGATAAAAATCTGTGCTTCACATTCTAGTTCCATTATTTCAGAATCTATGGAAGGATCATCCTCCGTTATTGTCCCTTCCTCCCATCCATCAGATTGAAGTTGGTTAAGTTGCTGTCTCAACTCTGCACAATCAATGAATAGGACGACAAGTTACAAGGAAATTTCAGTACAAAAATATGACTCATAGATTGTACAACTCAGTTAAGTCGGGCTAGGAGTAGGCAATTTTTAACGATTATAGGACTAATGGCATCAATTCACAAGAGATTATAAACTCTTGTGGATTGATCTCCAGGCCTCTTAATATAGTACTTTCAGTTTGAAACATGGCAGGTGCACGTCTAAAATTCATTATGCTTCCTGGAGGATTGTAAACTGATGAAGACATTTACCATGAAGGTCAGAATTGATCTCTTTAAAAACTTGAGAGACAGGGCGGTCATCATGAAAAGGAACATCCAGCGGTGAGACTGGGCTTGGATGGTCTCCGGGTCTAGGAAACTCCTCATGACCACTACTGCACACTGATGCAGGGCTTGGGGGCACCTCAGTTGAGTTCTCCTGAAATGCATAATTACAAAAGAAGAATTGTTAATTGCCAGTTGAGCAGCACACCAGAAGTATAATTTTGTGTTGATTCTCACCGCTGCACTTCCAACATTCATCACAGCCATTGGTGTTGTCATAAAAGCCTTCACAGAATCAGATTGTTCAGGGGCAGACTCACCAGAAGGAAACTGAATCTTCTTGCCAAATAATTTACCTTTGAGGGTGAGGCTATATCTCAAGTTGGATACTTTGCCTTTGAGACTGAACCTTTCTTTCCGAGGTTTATTCACTTCATTAGTAATGTTTTCAACCGCTTCAAGCTTCCTTCTGATTTGAGCGCCTGTTAAAACATGTGGTTCCTCTAACAGAAGCTTCCCAAATGATGTTCCCGATACAGGAGCCGACAGAGATCTCACAAGACTCCTTGGTGAGAAATCTCCAGTATTGAACTTGTCCTCAATCCTTTCCTGTTGTCTGAAAGAACCACTTTTTGCTTCTGGTTCTTCCTTAAGGCCATTCCAAGTAGGAACTTCTTTCCCAAAATTCAAAAAACTTGACGCTGATCTTGGTGCCATGCCTTCATTTGGTAACCCGGAGGCTCTGGAAGCCCAATTGATTAAGTGAGGGTTTTCCACACTTATCTCATTCCTTAGAACATTGGTCAGCCGTTCTGACAATAATTTTCTAGTGTCTCTGCTAATGAAATCTGGTGAATCTTGTCCCATCATTTGAAGTTCATTCTTATATGATCTAGTTGATTCTGACCGAAGTAAATTCATTCCCAAATCCCTGGTAACATTTTCTCTCACATGCTTTGCTATATGTCGAGCAATATCTTTTGGGTTTGCTGGCCTCTCTTTGAAAGGAGTTTCAACTCCACGTCCCCTAATAGTAGTACTTCTCCGGCCATTCCCTTGGATTTCAAGTCTCAGCCTTTCCTTTACTTCCTCCAGGAAATCTTCTAAGCTGCATTCTTCTCTCTCTGATGAGCCAGGCCAAGAATCTTCAGTTTCATCATCTCTATCAGGTCCTGGCTTCAATATTACTATCCTAGTGGGTTTTGAATATTTTTCAGAATTCTTATTTGAAAAAGAGATCGGGTCCAATGCATTAGATGTACTTCTACCTAAATGCATGGTTTGCTTTCTGTGGACTTGAGAAACCTTATCTGCATAGCTGTCTTGTAAACCATAAACACTTCTTTCATATGTGGTTGGCAACTGATAAGCTCTTTCATTGGCATCAGCATAGCGTGCCATCTTTTCTTTATTGAGATACCGTTGTGCAAGGATTTGATCATCTTTCAGTACTTTGGGGTAGTTGTCCACTTCAACACTCCTTGAACGTTCCCAAAACATGGCTGCTTGCCACGCTTCAAATTCTTTCTTAAATTTTTGTAGCTCCTCCTCTTGTGGATGTTCCCGAGGTTGTGGTTTCCTTGTTTTAGAAAGAGTTCTTGATGGCTTATGATCTTGTTTGAGATCATTAGCATCTAGACTTCGTTCTAATTGCTTAAAAGGCTTCAGGCCGAGTGGGCTCCGACGAGTTGAACCATTTTCAGCCTCTTCATGTAATAAAACTTTGCTCTCCAGCTTGTCAATTTTTCTGTTGTTTGTAAAGTTTATATGATTTACATCAGGTGGAAACGTATCCATACCCATCAGACGCGCCACGACACTGGGCACATTCCTTCTGGTGCCTGTTTGCCCCATTAGATCTTCCTCAATCAACTTTTTCATTGGTCCCCCACTGGTGTAGTTATTCTTTCTCGTTGGCCCCTGCTTGACTTGATATGAATACTGAAAAGATAGGAAAAGATGAAAGGTTACTCAGAATGTTACCACTTGCAGTGAATATAATGCAGCAGATAGAAAGTAGCATAAGTGGATGTGTGCTCTCGGCTGATGGTACTGCAACAAGTGCAAGCTTCAAATGTATATGCGCAATTCAAGTATGCAAATTCACCACAATGGGCAGAGAACAGTAAAGAACAATGATTTATGTTAACTTCCCCGAGTGAAACCAGACAATTTATTCTAAATTCATCATTAACTTTCCCGTCTTATGATCATGAAGGAAACTGAATAGAAAATTTTGCATATAGAATTTTTAGAATTTTCGATCAAAAAAGACAAGGAGAGTGCTCACAGTATTCATTGAACTATTGGCCAAGCATTAAACTACTAGCAAGTTTAGTCAAGCACCATGAGCATTAGGAATGGGTAGAATGCATACTGGAATATTGTCGCTAATGGCATAAAAACTTGGAGATGTTTCTCTCGGCAGTTCTAAACTGTTCCGTGGAGCCTCCAATCCTGTCATGTTCAAAACAGAACTACCACAATTACAGGACCAGAAAATTGTCACGTGGAGAAAAAGAGAATTTCTACACTGACTGCAGGTGCAGGAGAAGAGGTATGGAGCTAAGGTGTTGAATATTATCAAATAGGACCAAGATCCATCACAAATTAATAATATTAGAGAATAAATTGTACGCACCATCAGGATGACCCTTCTGTGACATTTTTTTTGATGTACTCGCCTGATTGAAATCAAATAGATGAAAAACGCCGCCCATCTAGCTGTCCCAGTATCTACTGAAGTTGTGGATGCTGCATACTGAATTGCATAATTTAATTTAGTATACTGCAGACTTCACTTCAAAACCGAACCAAGAACTTGAAGAAATAACCATGGAAAAGAGCCCAATTTCAATTGTCTGAATATGTCATATACATGGAAAAATTTGCCAGTAGATGACACAACATTTCAGTTCATTAAAAAAGCCTCTAATTGCTTAGTCCTACTTCCAATTATACCCCAAGTTTGAAATCATCCAAAATTCAATCAAGTTTCAATTTTTATATGATCAAAAGATCAACCAATTCCATCACAAACAGAGATGGTCCAATGAAAAATCATACAAATCGGCCAGCATAGGTGAAACATGAAGAAATCTCCTGTTTATATTTTAATTATTTGAGTCTAAAAAAATGAAACGTAATGAATTTCCATGTTATCCTCTTACCTATATAAAAAAAAAAAAAAATTTCCATGTAATCCAGCATACTTGCTTTTTTGCTTAGATCAATGAATTTCTAGCCGAACTTCTACCTTTTATTATCAGCACAGTCACAAAATTGAATTGAAATATTCGAGGCAATTTACCACAACAAAAAAAAAATGAATAAAAACGGTCGTCTGCAGTAGAGTATTGACAACACATCCGATCTGACCAAACTAACCATAATCTCAAAATTCCAATGTCAAATTCCGTCTCAATTCTTAACAAAAAAAATATGACATTTAAAAAAAGAAGTAGAAGAAGAAGAAGAAGAGGAGGAGGATTACCCCCTCGGGCATTCCATCAAGCAGGTGACACCCATGATTCCAAACTGATCCTCCCCATTATCATCAATTCCAACGAATACTTACAAACCATAATAGCCCAATTTGCCCAGAAATGACCAGAATTCAGCAAAAAAGTACCAATTAATCTGGACCTGCAGATTGATTGACAGGCAGTCTGGACCAAGAAGATAACTGAATTGAAGCTGATGCTGCAGATGGTGATCAAGAAGAGGAGGAAGGGGGCCAATGGAAACAGATGTTGTGAAAGGGAAGGGGAGCTTTTTGAAGGAGAATCCATTGGGAGGCAGGATTGAATGACAACCTAGAAAGCGAACCTTCTCTCTCTATCTTTATTTAATTTTTTTCTCATTTATAAATTGTTTAATCTTCAAAACTTGGGATATTTATTCAATTTTTACAGTTGCCTGTCAAAATCAGGACTTCTCCCAGGGCGGATGAAATGCCCTGACTCAATACCAGGGAGCTAGAGTTTTCAAATGGCCTTTTGACTTCCCTTCCCTTCCCCTTCCTCCGTACGCTAGCTGGACTGTATCGGCTGTGCAGGGATGAAGTGAAGCTGAACCGGACCTGAGTCCCATATCGCTTGCCGGGGTCCGAATTCGTATGTCCGATTTGCCAAGGTCCGGATCCAGTTCTTCTCCTTCTTCTTTCCTTTTTATTTTTCCTTGCTAACAGATTCCGTCATTGATGAACATAGGGTTTGATGATAGGTTTATGAGGCATTATAATCATAATTATAATTAAATAATATTTTTTCCTAATAACTTAAGGTCGGCGACATGGATTTTACACTTTTCACTTATTATTCACGAAGCATGCCTTCAAATAATCTTAGACAGACTAGATCATTTTTTTGTTGTTGCAAAAATAAGTTAGTAAATGGAACTTAGATTCTAGCCGAAAAAGGCAGTGGAACTTAAACAAGTGAGCAGCTTGAAAAGTGTTTAAGTTTTCTATACATTAATTAAAAAAAGAAAATTAGTACTTATACGAAATGGATCACATTCCCCACACAATTGTTGACTTTTTTTATTATATAAATTTTTATTGTAATTACCCCCTCAAAAAAGTGAGAGCATTTTGAGGAAAATGTTAATCACCTCTTTTTTATTTGTGGATGCTTAGTCTGTAGTATACGGGAGATTAAGCTCTATGCAGTAAAGGATTATTTATGCTATATGATTATGTCACTATTTAACATATCGACACGAAAGTTGACAGAACAGAGACGGATCGGACACGGAGCCATTAGACCCAAATCCGACAATCCCAGATCCGTGTCTAAAGTAAATCAATATTTCATCTCTCCAAAGTCCAATCCCTCGTGTTCCCGCCGTAAAAGTAAAATTAAAAATGGACTCGGATCAGCTCTCCCGATTTGATAATGAGATTAATTAATATTTTAATATATTTGATTATAGTTCTAATGATGTCACTTTAAATTAATGAGAAATAACAGCTCAAGAACGGGGTGGAGTGTTTGGCTTTCTGCACGACATCGCCAATTGGAGTGTCATTACGACTGGTGGAACAGTTTCTTACCCTTGACTCCTGCTAATTTGCGCCTGGAGGAGCTCTTGCCGTCCGAGTAAACGGGGCCATGCAGGCCCGAGATTCCGCCCGCGTCCGTCCGGCCAATATGGTCATCGGCCACTTGTTAGCAAAGTTAGTAGAGGGAGTATAAAGTTTAATTAGTTAACTTTTTTAAATATCAGCTTTTTCCAAATTAAACTATTAATATGAGTCATAAATTATTTTATGAGTAACATAGTGGCTAGGTCAGTTAAGAATATTCCAAACTAGGTTTTGCTTTGTACTTACATGTACAGTGAGCATTTCCCAAGGAATGTGTTTAAAAACAAAAAATTTGGCATTAATAAACTAAGTAGATTACAAGATAGACATGAAATCAAATACTTAAAATGCAAATTGCCTTAATAAGAAAAAGCTCATAGACTAGTAAATGTTAACCTAAATTACTATCTTGGTGATTAATAATGGGATGTTGCTACATCACTATAAAAGTGGTGAGAGTGAAACTTGAGAATATATATTACAGTTTTAAGGTTTTTCCCCTCTATATGTCCATTGGTCATATAATCTAGTTATAATAAATAATTAAGATAACATTTTTCTTAATATAGAGAGTTGAAATTTAAATGTGCAAAGGCATTCGGTGAGCAAAGTGATTAAAGCTTCCTCCTCAAGTTTATTCTAATTTGCATTGTACGGGTCAAATTAAGGTAAAATTTTGCCAGTATAATACCAACCTCATGATCGCATCCTGCTAAGATTTCCTTCCCTATTGCCAAAGCAAATAAAAAAGGAATATCACCAATCTCATCTTAATTCAATCAAACCAAGCTTATTTCTTATATATACAAAAAAAGAGAATAGTTGTATTTTTTTTATGTGCATCTCCATGTCAAATATAAATCGGATTTGCTGATCTCTAAAACCATGACTGCAAAATCTTGAACACGTTTTTATGATTTTAGTGCTTCCAACCTATCTCATATATAGCCAAAGGACAAGTACTAAAACTGTTTACCATTAAAAACACATGTTTAAGCAGCAGCAATTCGGGCGGTCTGTGTCCAACCATTAAAAACGCATGCGTACAATAGAAGGCAGCCTTCTCGATGAAGAGGCCATGACCAAGAATACGAACAGATTAAACAAATCATGTGCCCAGGCCTGCGCTGGCCATGACTTTTCTCCCAGTACTTCTCTCACAATTTGTGTTCCATGGGGAAAGTGGCCAGGCCGGACCCGGTCAGGTGGGCCGGACTGGGGAGGGGAAAAGGTGGCGGAAAGGAGACCCAGGCCGGTCTAGGGTGTAAAGGGCAAACATTTCTTAGAAAGGGGGAACCAAGCCTTGTGCCAGGGACATCATGACGAGAAAGAAAGAAATTAAGAGAGAGAAAGAGAAGAGTTTTCTATGCTTCCTCTTACAACTAACTTAGTGTAAAGTATACATAGAAACTGTTGATATTTAAGATCGATGATGTATATGCTAGCACACATTAGTGTCAGTAATATTGATGCTAATATGCGCTAATATGTATGCCATTGATCTTGTGGATGAATAGTTTACATGCGTAGCTTACGCTTGGAAGGAAGTATGAAAATTAAACTCTTATGAAGGGAAGAGGATAAGAGGGAGATGGTTGGGTGAATGATAAGAGGAGCATGTGGGCATGTGGTTGATGTGGGGGCTGTTGCTCCAAAACATGAGAACATGAGTGTGACCCCATTTCACTTTTAGAGAGGATGAGAAGGAGAAAAAGCCTTCACGGGATACTTTGCATGGTTGTGGTCCTAGTTTAAAGCAAAATTTTCTATCAAATTTTGGTGATATTTCTTTTAGAAGAAAAAAAGTATTGGGGCCTAGTTAAGCTTTGGTAATCTTTTTTTTTTTTTAGAATACTTTTTAATGGAGGCTTATTAAATTAAATACTGTTGGCTTGTTTTTAAGAACAAAATTTTGGGGGCTAAATGTCAAAAAATATACCTAAATAATTATTATTCCATCCATCCATTTTTTTTTTGAATCATGCTACTTTGCTGTCAAATTCAAAATAGGAAGATCTTACAAACTTTTATAAATCCTGGGATGTGTGGGTTTTGCAAGTATAACCCATAGGTATCCGGTATGAGACATCTTGTAATTTTATTATTTCGTTTGTCCCATATTAATAGTTATATTTAGAAAAATGATAATTTTTATGAATGGTGAAGCCTATCTCTAAGAGAAGGAATAAACTTTTTAGCCAAATAAAGTTATTAATTTAGGACAAAATGAATATTTTTTAAAATATTGTTCTTATTCTCCCTCCTAGCATCATTTGGTTTTTTCAAATAATCTAAAATGAAGCCATTAATGTATGGGACATAGGAAGTATTAAAAGGATAATAATTTTTCTATTCTACGTTGTGCACACTCACTCTTCCGTGTCCGTAAGGTTTTGTTGGACACAAAGTAAAAAAGGGATATGAGCATCCTAATAAAAAGCTGGTGAGCTAGAAGCTTGTAAATAACTATAAGGTTATTATATGCATGCCTTCTCAAATAGCTCGAGTTCCTTTTTAACATACTAACATGGTGTCACAGTAGTAGGTCCTTGGTGGGCCAAGCTAGTTCATCTAGGATGCCCTATGCCTATTGCACTTGGGAACATTTTTAGAATGTAAGATTAGAGAGGTAAACGATCCACTTATTTTTTCCTCTCTTTATGTTATACTTCTTTCGTTCTATGTTAATTGACTACATTTTAAAAAATAAAATTTAGATTAGTTTTCCTATTTTAAAAATGTGATATTTAAATAAATTAATTTATTAACAAAATATTTTATTCAATAATTACTATGAGAAAGAAAACATTAAATAGGACAATTAATACGAGATACAAAAAATAAGACTCATTCATATGAGTTTGAGCTCATGTGCGACTGTGTGAG
Source organism: Saururus chinensis (assembly GCA_035235625.1). Classification (NCBI taxonomy): domain Eukaryota; kingdom Viridiplantae; phylum Streptophyta; class Magnoliopsida; order Piperales; family Saururaceae; genus Saururus; species Saururus chinensis. The sequence goes on from CP141141.1 coordinate 3,943,855, forward strand.
CTAGGGAATCGTGTGTCGTTATATCAAAATCTGACGACATACATAACTCATAGAGCAAATTAGTTTTTGCCCCCTTGTACTATCAAATAAAAATCTAATTGCTCGTGAGACTCGACTCATACAAATTTTTTCTTACAAAAAATTATATTATAATATAAAAGATGAGAAGTTTGCCACTTCATATTTTAGCTAGCCCACCCTGCTTATACACATACCATAGATGTCCACCACTTTGTTAAAAGAGGTGGGATGGTTAAAACAAGGGGTGTGAGACTTCTCACCCTAATATAAAAGAATAATAGTGTATTATGGAACTTTCAAATTTTTATTATTTGACACATATTTTATACAATTAATACATTTTTTACCCCTATTTGACTCATTATAATCCAGATAGGCCAAATATATTAGAATTATAATCCTTATTTTTTAGTTTTGTTAATTTTAAGTTTATAATGTTATCTTACATTCCCTAACTCTAATTCTTGTATTTTTTGTATTATTATAAAGTTCTCGATGTGCTCTATCAAAAGATCCTACATGACTATGTTTTTTCAAACTTTTTTTAGGCCATACACATATAACACACTTCTCACTAATAATTTTTTTATATTTTTAGGTGTATATATATATATATATATATTCTAATTAATTTACATATTTTTAACACCTTAGAAAACCCCCAAAAAGCTCTATCAAATAAAACCTGCCACCAAACTGGTTTTAAATAAGAACAACGTGTTTCACGGTACAAAGTCTTTTGACACCATTGTCTTCACTATGATAATTATAGCTTGTGAGATTTTGATTCATAGTTACCTACTACGTACAAGTATATATAGGTTAATATAGAGCTTATGTGTATAACTAACGATCATTGTGATTCTCAAAGTAATGTTTTATAACTATTGCAGGCATGATGATCTTTATTCAATACATACTTTATTTCTAATTTCTTTTATTTTATGTTATATAATATGTATTTATATATGTAATGCATGTACATTCTTACTATTTTACCCATATTCAGCCATCCTAATCCCCAAAAGGCTAAAGATATTAGAATCATATCCCTATTTTTTAGGTTATGTTGATTTTAACTTTATAATATTATATAATGTATTCCTAAACTCGGATTCACGCACATTTGATATCGTTAGAAAACTCTCAGCAAGTTCTATTAAATAGATCACACATGATTATGTTTTCTCGAATTTTTTGTAGGCCCCATGTATATAATACACATTTTAATAATAATTATATATTATATTTATATTTGCGTATTTTTAACACCATTGGAAAACTTCCGAAGATCTCTATCAAATGAGACCAGTCACCAAACTGGTATTGAATATAAATAACATGTTTCACAATACAAAGTGTTTCAATACTATTGTCTTTGTTGATTTATGACATAATATTTAACTTATAAAATTTAGATTTGTAGTTACCTACCGCGAATGTATATGAGTTAATATAGAGTTTGTGTGTATAATTAATTATCATTGTGATCCTTAAAATAATATTTTTGTAATTATAACATGCAAAGGGGACCTTTGTTTAATATATATATATATATATATATATATATATATATATAATATATATATATATATATATATATATATATATATATATATAATTTATATTAATACATGTGCATTTTTGCTAGTGTTTTTACTAAAAAAAACTATGTGGTGTCTCCCTTCTGAAGGAGAGATTATTAGGTCTATCACTATTGAGCACGTACATCATGGACCCCCAATTTATCACTGGTTACCATCATTAATAGGTGATAAGCACTATTCCCCATTCCAAAGTCTTGTTTCTATGTTACTTTCATTTCTTGATATTAATGTAGACATACGTCTATGAAATCCTTTTCTTCTATTTGCCTGCACAACAAAAAGCAAAATGCTAGAGTGCATGCAGACGGTAATGCTCATAGCGCGCATGCAAACACGTGCAGGAACGTGCTTGGACCCGCATATTGTTGCCTGCTTTGCCGCGAGCGTTTCCATCTGCGAGCTTACAACAGGAAAATGCAGTTTGGTCGGTCGTGGATCAATCAATGAATTTGGGCTATGACTTATGAGGCCCTCACACCAATTATGGTGTGAGTCGCCAATCTGCTTGCGCTAATTGGTGTAATGCATGAGAAACCTGTCTAGATTCTCTGGGGCATTTTCCCAGTTTGATTGGCAACTCACACCACAATTATCTTAAGGTGACTGGCCGGTCATGATTCAGGAATGTGGAACACATGACCACCTAATGATGGATTATCTTAAGGTGCAAGATGGTAATCATTTGTTGATAAAATTTTGATCTGTCTAAAAGCATGTCCTAAATATCTCGCTGTTCACTTGAATATAATATTTGCCAGTTGCCGTACTAAATTCGGCTGAAGTTGGCACTGGGCTTGGTTCTACTAAAAGATGGGCTCGCCTCAGCTTTCAGTCAGCTAATTCTTTGTTGGGCTTACCTCATAGAATGGGGTCTGTAATTCGATTCAAGCCTCTGAATTATGTTACACTCTTCATAGTGTATATGAGAGGTAGCTTTGCCACCCGGCTGGGCTCTCATGATAGGGATTTCGTAAACTCAAATCCTATACCATAAATTAAGGGCCATACCCATTCCAAACCAATTTCGGGTCGGGTTTGGTTTGAGTTCATTTGAATACATATTTTTTTACTATAATAATAAAGATCTTATAACAAAATTTAATCATTTTGCTCCCTTATGCTATATTTAAGTTAAAGTAAACTACAAAAGTTTGTGCACGTAATTTTCACCTCTTATTATGCTTATCTACTCATCCACCGGCTATAAGAAACATTAAAGTTACTGTCAAATGTGAATAATAACCATACATGGGTCAGTTTAGATTGGGTCGTGCAAAACCCAACCTGACCCAATCGTTGAGTAAGCTTCTAAATACCAAACCCGACCCAATTTACCATTTAATTGAACCTACACCCTGAGCATTAGGTTTGGGTCAGGTTGGGTACTTAAGACCTACCTCAAGTGGCATCCCTAATGAGAGAGAAGGTGATCAGAGAGCACCTTCCTTTACTTTACTTTAGGGTGTTCAATATTAGCTTGGCTTGAGCTCCATGAGCTTGGTTTGAACTCAAACCTTTCAACTTAGAAGTCGACTGAGCCAATATATTTAAAGTTTGACTTGAACTCAAATAAGACTCAAACCTTTTAGCTTAAACTTGACTCAATTAGCAAACTCGAGGTACATTATTTTATCTTTTATAATAATCTAATTTAATTAATATAAATTATACTCACTCTGTCCTATATTATTTAATATCTCTATTTGACTAAAAAGTTTGTTCTATATTAATAGTTTCAATTTGTTTAATTTAAGTATTTGAGTGCTTAAAAATGAGTATCATACGCTTATTTTCTCTTCTCTTAGATATTGGTTTCACCAATTAATAAAAATTATTGTTTTTCTAAATGTGACTATTAATATAGAACATAGGGTCTCTTAGGGGTTCTAGAAAAAAACAGTGGGAAATAAATTTTCTTAGAAAACAACTTTGCACCTTGTTATGGTTTTAGTTTTAAAATTGGAAAATTTTATTTTTTGCCCCCAGAAAAGAGGGTGGTATAGCGGGATTTATTTCCCGATCCCAACTCTCTGGAAACTATTTTTTCGAGAGTTGGGTTTGGTCTCGAGGAGATCGCCATCCCCCTCCCTAGTATGTCTCTCTTCTTCTTTCTTTTGATGTTTCTTCGGATTTGCCTCTTCCTACCGCCCTCTCAAGCTTCTCTTGATCTCCCTATTTGATTTTTAGGTGTTTGCATGAGCAAAGACAATGGATCTATCGATAGGGTTGTGGTGGACTAAGGGGGTTGCCATCTAATTTTAGTGTACGGGAGAGGGGGGATGCCTCCTCAATAGTTGATGCTCCAACTCTATCGCACATCGGCTCCTTCCTTCCTTGAGTAGTTGTCTTCTATTCCAACCTCTCCTTCCTTGAGTGGTCAACTTTTCTTATCACCCCTCTTCGGGCTTGAGTGCTAAAAAGGCTACAACTCCCACTTCAGATTGTTGGAGTTAGGTTGAATGGCCGTCAAAGCACTAGCTCCTCCTCTTGCCATCCTCAATCGCTTCACCAAATCAATCACAATGAGGTGATAATATGTACAAATTTTTTTTGTTTATGTTTATATTTAATGCACAAGTAACGATCTTTTTGTTCTTGAGCATGTAGCAGTTAATATTTATTTCATTTGTTATATAATTTTTGCTTTGTCAAACTTGTGTTATGACCCGCCCTAGGGGACGGGTCTGGCCTTCATAGTCCATTAGAATTAAGATTTAATTAATGTTAGTAAGAGTAGTTTAGTGTAATTAGCACTTTATTCTTATTGAGCTTAGGATAATGTTAGAAGTCCATTCAAATTAGAAGTTTTATTAGCATTAGGATTAGGAGGCTTAATTACCTATAAATATGTAGGGGCTATGCACTATTTAATTAATTTAGGAATTCAAAAATTAGAATCAAGTTAGTTAAATTTAATTTATATTTCAATTATTTTCCTTATGTTTTTATCTTTAATTTAGCTAGTGTAGACATCAGACTACTTCGTAGATATCAGAGCGTCCGATTTTGGACCTCCTTCCCACCCTCTCCTCGCAATTTAATACATACATAGATTCACCACACACGGTATTATCAAAGTTGAAGCTTATCATTGCTTCCAACCAAGCTGAGAGCAACTGTCGTTTTGACAAGGTTATGGATGCCTTAGCCTCGCTCACACTCACCATCCACTTGCTACAGCCGTATTTGTCTGAGCCTTCTAACGCCTCTTCCCCGGCTACTACTGCCAGCTAGATAGGCCTATTTTCTACCGTCAGCCGTGTCTGCACTACTGCCGGTCACTTCCGTACTGTCGCTGGCCACATCCTCACAACTATCAACCGTGTTGGCCTTAGAAAATACCTTTCCGTCAGTTGCCTACATCGATCCACAACTCACCAAACTTTCTTTCGACACCCCCATTTCACTTCCCCTCCAGTGATGCTGAGATGCTACACTGGTCGCAAGGTGTTTGTTCGTCCTGCATCAGTTCTCTTCTTGGCGTCTACTGTCACGTAAAGCTATTGACTTTGCGAGCAACAACTCTTCCACTTCCACTCAAGTTTCTGCCGCACCCATGCTCACGTCGCTGGCACCACTGTTGCAGTCCTCCTCAACCTCTTGCCATTGCGAGGCATCCATGTCTATGCATCCCCCTCGTCAGTCCATTGGCACAACAACGTTCCAAGATGGAGCTGCCCTCATTTGTCATCGATCCCGACGGAGGCCCCATCTAGATGATGGCCATCAACACTGTGGGCAACCTCCACACTCTCTCTATCAATGTCAATAACCTTGGCACCGACAAATACTACTATGTGGGCCAGGAGATTGTCCATTGCGTCCCCATCGCCACCCCATCCGGCTCGCCCAAGGCCAGTCCTCTCCTTTGTTAGAGTTTCTTTCCCATCCACTGCGAAGCTTGTCAAGCCGCAACACCTCCAGATCAGCTACTGACAATCCACATTCCCACTCCACCACTTCTGTCGATTCTGACTCCGGTCAACCCCTTGATCCGGCTAACAATCCTCTATTTTGCCACTGCAGACGATGCTACCCCAGGCTCCTCCACTATCTACTACTCAACTCTACGAGCCTCAACCTCTACCTTTTATTTTGGCCAATTTAACAACCATCAAGACTTTGTTGGTAGTTGGGTCTTCAAGGGACTCTATTTTCTCTTCCAACCATGACTCCACCCTTTTATTCGGTGCCCTTCCACCAATGCAGAGTTTCTTGTGCTTTCCCATGCCAGTTCTTACATGGACCTATATCCTGCACAACGAGCTTTGGCCTAGTTGCAAGTTTGTTGTGGGTTCAAGAGCTTCTTCCGGGACGTGGTAACCCCACTTATAGGCATCATTGGTCTATATAAAGTTACTTCCCATGTGTCTCCAGGAAGCATTTTCTATGCTTAGCTCTGAAAGTGAGCCGAGCGTAAGGAACACTTGGGAAGCGTCCGATTTTATGATTGATGGCGCACACGCTAGCGCACGTTAGCATGTGTAATACTTACGCTAACGTGTGCTAGCGTGTGCACCACCAATCTTGAAATCAGACACTTCTCAGGCGTTCCTTACGCTCGGCTCATACTAAAGAGGGAGCATGAAAAACGCTTCCGTGTCTCCATGCCTATTACAACTCTTTGAGACTGCTTCAACAGACCTTTCTGCTATCTCATGCATGTTTATTGGTTCTAACCTAGTGGAGTATTGGTGGGCCCAAATGCATATTTTCATCGGTGTTACAAGTAAGAAAGAAGAAGAGACCCGAGTGCTTTTTATTCAACTCAATATTAGAAATTAGACAAAAGATCCTAATAATATCCCATTGCAATTTACAGAGCAAATGCATATATATCTAGTATGCAAATGGTCCAGCAGGATCATGGATTGTTTTTGGTCATTTTTCTGTCTTGTACCTGATATGTGGTGTAGCATTGCGAGTTTTAAATGGTGAAAATAACATATAACTGGGCAAAGGTTCACCATGCCCTTCTCCTCTTTGTGTTGGTTTATTAATTTTTTATACTTTGACTTAAGTCGGATAGAAAAGATTATGCGAGACTAAATTATGGTTGCGAGAGTATTGTTCTTGTACATTAAAAGGACAATCTTTAACAATATGAGATTTTTTGAATGATAGTTAGTTTCCATTCTACATGATTATCTAATATTGAATCCTCATGCTCATAAATCTACATTCTACATATTTGAGTATGGATGAGAATGAAATGGACATACTAGTAATTAAATGGACCAGCATGAAAATGAGGGTGGAACTATTTGGTATTTGACATAACATTAATGACTTGTTGAATAAACCAGTAGAAATTAAACATACCAAATTGCGTGGCAGGGATTTTATGGTATTTTTTTTGTTTATGGAACAAAAAAGGAAAAGAAAGGCAAAGGTTGTCCCGAAGTTAAGACCATAATTGCCAATTCATTAGCACCTTTTTAAATCAAGCAACTAAGTGATCACACTGCTATATAGGGTGCCCACCAATGGTCACATTTTTTTTGCAAAAAGAATATATTCTTTTTAGTTAGAGAAAAAAAAGCATAAATGATGAACTACAATAACCTCTGAAACCAAAGATATATGGGGTTCTAAACTTGCCAAGCATATGATCTCAAGTTAAACACAAAATACCTATATAAGTCTATAAACAAGTTGTTGTCCCCCTAAATTAGAATAGATTAGATTGATTCCAATTTTAGGTTAGATTTGATTTATATTCTAATTCCTAACAGCTATACTCCTAATTTAGTTAGAATTAGATTAAAGATTCTCCTAGTTCAATTAATATTACTTTAGATTTTCTCCATACATTGTGTATTTCATAGAAGATTAGTAATTCAGAAATCATAATCAAGTTAGTGTGATTTAATTTATGTTTCAGTTATTTTCTTTATATTTTATATCTTTAATTTAGCTAGTGTAGACATCTGTCTACATCATTAAAGATAAAAACATATCATAATCCTAATGCGAATGCTGATAAAACTTATAATTGGAATGAACTTCTAACACTATCCTAAGCCCAATAAAAATAAAGTCTTAATTATACTAAAGTATTTTTACTAACAATAATTAAATCCTAATTCTAATGGACTATGAAGGCTAGCATTTCACCTCGCTTCCACTCCATCTCGTCCTTGTGGTGGTTGTTGATTATTTGGCTGCTAAGAAGCATACAAGTACATGTTGCCTTTTCTTGCAATGTTATGTTTGTTTTCTCTTTATTGATGCTTGGGACTGCTTTGCAAAACTGATTGGCAGGCACTTAAAAGGTAGCTGATTTGCAATTTCCCGAGCATTATACTACGCACAAATCTCTTAATCACGAATTTCTATAGAGACCCTCTTAGGATTTGAATCATTCCAATGAGCATCACATGATGTACGTACTAGGCTTGGCTGCTTATTTGTTATTGGCAAATTTTGTGATTCTGATATCTTTTAGTGGATTGGACTTGTTGGCTCTGATAGAAAACTGGAATTGTTTGTAAACTTAATTGAATAGCACATACCAGAGATACAACATGTGTCAATGCTAATAAAGATATAGCATGTGTCCGTTTTTGTGGACCCACTATTCCTAATTGGACATACAAAAATATTTTCCAGACGGGTCCATGACCAACGTCCATGCCCATGTTACATGCGACTCGAAAACTAGAGGCAAACAGTCTTTAACCGTGTTAGGGGCTAATGTAGCATGATCACTGATATGGATATGATAAAAGGAATTTGTATAAATGGGGATTTGAAAGGCATTGGATGATAAAAAAGAGTTGATTGTTTCAGCTGTCACTGAAGTTGGAAGTGATTTATGCTGATTTTGGTTGTTCTAGGAAGTGTCATTGATTACTGTGCTCATCACACCAACTGTCGTACTCTGATTGTGAAACCCGCAAAATGAGACACTCAGCAAGAAATATAGAGGGGTATTAGTAGTGTGTGTTATGTTTCGACCATACTATAGTGCGTAGGCCTTGTTATTACGAAGGTTGTAGTAGGCTTTATTATCATTCTGATTAGGTTTAATTGGATTTGAGTGTATGTAGCTAGTTGGCTTGTTTCTATGTAAGATGTAGGTTTAGGGCAATTTATTTAGGCCTTTCTCTTTTGTAAACTGAGTTTAATAAAGAATTACTTGCCTTAATCCTCTCTTTCTCTCTCCCCGACCTTCTCTTTCTCTCTCCCCAAGCCTCTCTCACAACCGCACTTGCTAGAGGCAACTGCGGCTTAACCTCCACGTTCAACTCTCTCTTTTCCCTCTTGTTCTCTCCTTTTACATCGTGCAACCATATCAGTTTGATGGTTTCTCCATCCTAGGAACAAGAAGATACTAAAAGAGGAATAAATCTGTTGTATTTGTGGAATGATACGTATTGAATCAATTATCAAAGAAGTGCATATGTATTATGGCCATATTCCTATCTACTATTTTCTAGTGTGAACCCTTTCAAATATTTCATGGAATAGAATCATTGCTAAATTATAAATTTATATGGCTACATGTGCATAGTAATTAATGTGTATTTGGGTTAATGCAATTTTTTTATATTAATTTTATTTTTATAAAAATAAGAAAAAAATATGTCAAAGATACTTCTTTGGCAATAAACAGTGTGTTTAAGATGGCCAATTAGTCGTCAAACACATTTACCTGAAAAAAAGTGAACAAACATGGGTTACATGAGAAAGAAGCCTGAATTGTTATTTGTCACACTTTCTCTCAACAAAATAAAATTAAAATAAATACGTGGTAAACAAATTTTCTACTCACAATCATGCAAGTGACTGATTAAAATGGCCACCTAACCAAACAATAAAAAGAGGGTCAAAGGACCTGAATATTATATTTCTTATAAAAGTTTTTTTTTTTGAGCTACTATATTTAAAAAAAAAATATACATTAATAAAGTTTTCTAGACAATTTTTCATTCTTCCATCAACCAGGTTTATGCTGGCATTCATCTTTGTCTCGAACTCCTGCTCAGATGAAGCTACTATAGGACTGTGGACCCAATAGACAATGTCCTAGTACACAGCAGTTAATTTGACAGGGACACGCCCCTCCTTGAGTTCTACGACTTCCTGCTATGTTTCTTGATGGAAAGATAAATTATTTTTATTCATGTAAAAGTCATGGTTTTGATCACACTTAATGAACCGAATTCTGGTTTCACTTTTCGTGCAAAGTCTTGATTTTGATCTCATTTATGCATGAGCCAAAAGCATCGTTTTGATCCCATTTCTGTTCTCAACTGCGTCACTCATCTCTGTGACCTATCTCCATTGGCACGGTCAGACTTTTGCAGACTCTACCAAACATGTTATTGCTAATTTCTAAAAATTGACACAGTTTTACCAAAAAAGTAAAAACCTGAAACACAATAACTTCAGAAATTAGGATGAAAATCTACATATACTTCATTTTAGGGACAAAATCACCTCAGAAAAAGGTTTGCCACCAAACGGGCTATATTCACTAGTTTAGATGGAGGGCAACGGTCTCCTGTCTTAGGATAATATACTCTTTAAAACCCCTTTCTCTTTTATGGAAGTATTCGTAATAAATATATGAGCGCTCTTAGATATTTAAAATCAATGGCGTACCCCAGTATATGTTAGTTAGTGGTACTGGCACTAAAGTGTATTAGAATGTGTGCTGTTAATCTCATAAATGAAGGGCTCTTATGTATTTCTTAGGTTAAGTTTATTGTGAGAGAAGAACCTCTCTCACATACATTAACCCCTATGAGGCTTTAAATGTTACATTAAAAGCTTCTTATTAACATTGTCCAGGAGGACTTTCTTTCGTTATTTTATTTGAGGATCTAGAAAATGAAATTAACTTCAACAAATGACATATGAAGGTGCAAATGGCATAATCCCGTGAATCATCAAACATCACGTTGCTCCATATTTGCTGCCCATACTGGGCAATAAAACGGACGGGTACACAGAGATTGGCCTTCTATGAGGCTCATGGGCACAATTGGCTATAATAAACATGACCCTTAATTGCATGTGGCTCAACAAATGGTAATTGTGGGTTCTTTTTGGATTATAAGCCCAACGTAAAGAAGATACGAGAGCCGTTCATATTTGAAATTGATGACGTTTGTTTATGCTAATTTACGCTAATATATGTACCAAAAATTTTCTAAATAAATAAATCCAGTCCATTTTTTACGTTTAACTCACTGTCAGTTCTGAACATAAAAAAACTTCCCGTCGGGTGCCCCACCGCCGGCAAGGCGCTTTACGCGTGGACTTCTCTGCAAATAATCTTCTCAGGTTGGCAAGAACAATCAAACCAAAGTTGCCTTCACCCAAAAAAATCCGAAAGCTGAATAATAAGAGTACACGTAAATCGTGCCGAATATAATAATAATGAGCAAAATCCTGCAGATGTGATGACCGGCATCTGCCTGTCATGCTCATGATACTGCTTATAAAATTCGTTTTCATCTGAAACTAATTGAATTTTTTTATTAAAAAACAATTTTTTGATTGAAAGTTACTTAAAGAACTCAGTGACATGACTAATACAAAATCATCAACTTTAGATCCAGACAAGGCCAATTCATTAAAAGCATGGACCTCACATCCACCGGCACCTGTCCACCCTCTCCTTTCCTTGCAAAACTGCCGGCCAACTTCCCTTGTCTCGTCGGTTTCCTCCATGCCCCTGCCCATTCCCACATTGTTGTAGAGAGAGAAACAGTGAGTTGCACTGGAGAAGAAGGAGAAGAAGAAGGAGGAGGAGAAGAAGAAAAAGCAATCACAGATCTTTTACCAAATTGTGTTTGCGATGTTTGTGAAGAAGCTTGTGGACAAGGCTACCAAGAAGGTGTGCGTACTTCCTTTTCTGTTTTAGCGATCCTGATTGCCGTGTTCATTGGTGGTTTTCTTCTTCCTTTCCCTTCCTCTTTCACTGGTCGCCATCTTCTCTTTCTTCAGTAGAATTGATCTCTCTCAGTTGTTTTCATGATTCTAATTGAATTCTTGTGTGACCAGAGATCATATTCATTTAGGAAGATTTCAGCGATTTAGAATCAAATTTGCTCGAGAAATGTTATCTTCTCATATGACGATGTTTCTTAGTTTACAAACACTGATTAAGTTTAGTACAGATTATGAATTAGCAAATGACACCACCCACCTCCAGTTTACTCTCCAAGTTCTGGCTTCTTCACTCTCTGAAAACTAGCAACTTCTTGCAGTCAAAGTTTCAGTGTATATGACTTAACAGCCTCTGCAATATGTGTACTATGTCTGTTTGTCTTAATGGCAAGAAAAATGCTTTTGCTTTGGCTAGTAAAAGTTAGTTAAATCCTTAATTGAGAATTGGGTCAGGATCCCTCGTGAAGCAGGTGATCAGGATGGTATTACGTTATTACCGTCTAGATTTCGTATAGATTTGGTTACTCTGGTCTGGTGGCTCCCACAACCTGTACTCCATTTGATGGTGGTTGTACCGGCACTGGCAGTCTTTAACCGGTTGAACCGGTTCGGCTCCCTCTGGTTTTCCCTTGAGAGCTGGTTTTCGGACCGGTTCGGTTTTCGGACCTACTCGGCTGCTTGTAGAAAGACTACTAACCAAAAGTAAGCCTACGTACGCTCGCACCTAAAACTGCTCTTGCTTGCGATGATTAGTGGGACCAATGTGCTGTGGGGCCCTGGGGCATTCATGTCCGGACGCGAGCGTTCTTTTATAGAGCAACTGGTTTGCCAGAGAAGGGGGTTCAGGTCAGGTGGGTGCACGAACTGCGGGACGATAAACCGGATTTGACCAATTAATCAATTTAAGAGTGTTTTTAATTGGTTGATCGTGTCATTATTTATATTCAAATTTTGAGCCAGGGATAATAAATTAATTGAGCTGGATTTTGTTGTGCTTACATTATTGATGCCAGCTGAAAAACTTGTTGTCTGATGAGGATATTCGGGATTCGGAAAAATTAAATTTTTGGTAAAAGTTTATAAGAGCTTGGGCTGTTGCTGATGAGGATATCTTGATTGGACACATGAAGAAAAATGCTTGTGAGACATTAAATTTCATATATGATGGGCTACATTATGCCATCATAACTGCGTTTTAAAAAATAGCCACACAATCAACATCTTTGGATGATGATGTAGCCTCATCATGTATAACTTAATGTGACTGAAGCATAAGTGTGGAAGAAAAATGAAAAATTGGCAATGACACATCCAACGTTTGGCTTTTGTTGACATTGGAGCAATTTGTTTGATAAGTCCTTACTTACCCATTATGCTCTCTAGTCCAGGCCTGGAGTAGTAGGATAAGACATGGCAGAGTAGAATCAGAGCCTGGAGTGCTCCAGGAACTAGGCTAATCACTAATCAGAAATCCCTGGAACTGCAATTACCAAGGAAAATCATGGCAATTGCTGTTATGAAAATGGAAAGTTTGGGGAAGACCAGTCTGCTGCGAAGTCTCTTCCTAAGTCTCTAGGCTTAAAACAAAGACAAATGAATTTTTGCTCTCAAACCAGAATTCTTAAAGTTCCTTGGAAAGGAACTACTCAATAAAATTAAAGAACAAGAACAGATAAGAAGAAGCATAGTAGTTTCTTACTTCCGAGTAAGCAATATGTTTTCTTGATTGTTCTCAACCTAAGTGCACATTTCTTATTAGAAATTAAGAAACTACCATGTTACGTTGCACTGCCTGCTTGGGTTCCTTTCGGTGTTTGGATTGTTGCATGCTGCCTACCGTTTTTTGAACTGGGCTTTTCTGGTTATGTTTATTTCTATTTGGTCATGTTCACATGTTACTCGGCTGTCAAACTTTTCTGTTATTATTAAATAATATGCCTCTTTGGTTCACAATTTGTAGTCAGGAGGATCATTGAATGGTTTAAGAGCTGAAGACATAAATCCACGTCTAGTTTTCCACTATGGAATTCCAGCAGGATCCACCTCTTTGGCTTATGATCCTATTCAAAAGATTCTTGGTATATCTACAATGTAAGTCCACTTTATGTTTTTATTCATCTCTTCCTCGTACTTCTTTGGTGTAATAACTTCTTCTTTACTAACTATGGTACTCTGCTTATTTTGGAGAGCTAGAACTACTTGCATTATGAATAAGAAGTTCATTCTTTATTGCTTTGTCTGCCTTGAGGTACTAACCCCTTTTGTTTTCTTGTTGTAGAGATGGCCGAATCAAATTATTTGGGAGGGATAATACTCAAGCCCTTTTAGAATCTAATGAGGCTGTCCCAAGCAAATTTTTGGAGGTTTTCACTAAATTCAGTGCACCTTTGTTAGTTTTAGTTTTGGCTTATGGTCTATGTTGACTCTCATATTTGGATGGAAGTACTTACTATTATAATATTAAAAAAGGATGAGGAGTCTGCCACCCCCTATCTTAGCCCACCCCACCTTGTTGGACTGCGTTCCGGGCACACCAGTTCCCATTTTGATTTACTTACTTGCATTTTACTTTATTTCATTGTATTTTCCCTTTTTATGTTTGAAGTTGTAAAAATGCATGTACAACTACTTTGGTTGCCACTCCATCCACATATACGCAGTTTGTGACAACCTATACATGGTAGATATCCACTGACTGTGTTAAGGGGGAAGGGCTAGCAAAAAAGGGGTTGGGAGACTTCTCATCCATAAAATAATTAAAACCCTTTCCTAACAGCTTGAACTTTTGGGAAACATGGTCATCTAACATCTAATTAGAGCTCAAGGTTCAATGAGGTCCTGGGTTCTAGTCTCGTTGGAGGCACCCTAGTTGTGTTCCATGTGCAATGCTTGATAGACACTTGCACATGAGGAGGGTGTTAGAATATAAAATAATTAAATAATATTTCCCTTTCCTGACAACTCGAGCCTTTGGGAAGCTTGGTTATATAACACTCACATCAATATCTTGGAAATTTATGATGAATAGTTGAGATGCGGTCATTCCTGGTTTTAATGGTGTAGCTAATAATCACTTGTAAAAGTAATAAAAATTTCTATTTCATTTATTAGAGATGCTTTTGTTTGTTACTTAAATTTTAAGTAGAACTTTGTTTTTGATATTTGGATATTTATTCTTACAGTTCCTTGACAATGAAAGCATCCTCTTCAATGTTAATGTCCTGAACCGCATTGAGGCAAGTGTTTTTCATACGATTAATGATTGTAGGTAGTGGTGTTTCAGTGCATCGCCTCTGTTTTGGAACACTTTGCACCCTGTTTACCTTTTTAATGCCAAGTTTTTGTGTTTTCTGCTCTTATCAAAATTCTTGTCTGACATGAATGTTTAGACACTTAAACTTTCTTCCTTAAGTTATATTAGTTTACTGATAAAAGACAAAAGGTCTTCTTGTCCATGTTAGTTTTCTGGCCCTTGAGAGGGTAAAATAATTTATCCACTTAATCATAGATGGGAAATTGACAATATCTTTTTATCATTGATAAATTCCAGCATCCAGTTGAGTGAAATTCTTCATTTTTGCTCGTTCTTTGGCTTTTTTAGCTCGTTTAAGAACTGTTTTTTTCTTTTGCTTCTGAAATATGTATTTACATACTTTCTTTAATATGGTCATGGCTTAACAAATAAGGGATAGGAATTAGGATGACTTTCAAGAAACATACCACACAAAGAAGTAAACCAGAAAGGGATGACGTACAAATTTTTTAGCAGAACTCTTCTGAACAGTTAAATTGTTCTTAGTTAATGACATTGTTTTCTTGATAATTTCATATGATAGGTTGTGAATTTTTTGTGCTGCTGTTAATTGATTCTCAGAGCAGTCTTTTCAATGGGAACCATCACTTCCAAATATTTAATTGCTGATTGACATTCAATGAACTGAAATTATATCACTGTTTGATCTTCTGCTACAATTTGTTAATCTTCTTTACCTGTCAATTTGAAGACAACGTAAAGACATTAAATTTGAATCTCCTGGTTCTCATGCACTAAGGGTAGCATGATAATGTACCAGCCTGCTCATGAGCTGATCTGGCTCGGCTCAAGAATTTTGTGGCTCAATATTTTTATATGTTCATAGAATAATTTTTTCAAAAAATAATTGCTAGTTAAGTAGTACTCCTAAGGACTTAAGCTGGTAGGGAAGGGACTTACCACATCCATTGTTATGGCTTATCAGCATATTGGGCCATTAGTGCTTAGATATTGACTAGTATTTGTTCAGATGGTTGGTTAGGATAAGAGTTCTTATCAATTATAGATTTGTGGCCCACTTGGATGAGTCTATATAATGTAAGGAATTGCCCTAAATTCTTAAAGTGGATGGAATTCTGAGTTAGTTCTTCTTGTGTCTCTTCTTTAAATAGCCATTCCCCTTTCCTCCCTTTTATTCATCTCTTAGTTCTCCCCTTTCATTCTGATTCCTTCCTTTTTATCTAATCCTTCCCTCAATCTCAGTTTTCCCTGTGATAGTTATAATAACCAAACTAACACTCCCCACATGTGCAAGGACCACTAAGCATTGCATGTGAGCACACACAACACTCTGCAAGGACCAAACTAACACTCCCCATACTAGTTAAAAAGGTTGTTTTTTATATATTTTTGGTATGATGAAACATATATTTTCATTTACACAAGACCATCTAAATGATAAAAAAATGTATACTATATTATACATGCAAACCTATGGAAAAAAAAATCAAGCTGACTCAATTTGGCTTGACTCAGAAGTCTGGTCAAGGTTGAGCTTGACAGAAGCTTGATCTGGATCAGCTCTTTATCATCTCTTCTTTATGCATTACTCTGCAGACACTTTTTATTCTTTTTAATTGGATGTAAAATGTGTTTTAGGTTTGGGACATACGAAAGAAGCAGTTGAGTTATGTCTATGATTGTAACACAGAAATTAGCTCATTTACCGTCATCAAGCAGAGTTTGTTCATGTGAGTAGTTTGTCATATGTATTTCCTTTTACAGTTGACAACCTAAATTTTTGGCAACTAATTATACATGGTCTGATAGCTTTAACTGGCAGGTATCTTGGGGATGGTCATGGTAATATTACTATTTTGAATTTTGATAGAGAAACTTTTCATTTAGTACAAATGCAGTACCAGATTCCTTTTGAAGCATCTCATGGTAAGTACTTCTGTCATATATATCTTCTCTATTTTTGTATATTTGTGCAGTGAAAATGAGAGAGTGTGTGTGATGAAAGATAGGACTTACTTGGAATAGTTGACTAATAAGAAAAGAAGTCATCATGACACAGTTTGTCAGACAATTTGGTAGCATGTAAGATGCATTCCATGAAAAAAAAACGGTTTTTAACTGTTGGCAGAGAGGTGTTTTCAGTGACTTATTTATGAACGAAAATGGCTCCAGTTTGAAAAAATCGCTGAGGCAAGGAAGCTATGATTGATTATCATGCTTGGAATTGTTTTGAAATTCTTCCACTTGCACTTTTTATTGACTAGGGTTATTGGAGTTAAGGGCAATGTCAATTATAAACGATTGAATCTAATTGACATTGACTATGATATTTAGGTGTAAATTAGCCCTGGAGCATCACTGTTTGTTTTCTCTCGTCAAACATTAAAAGATCTGTCTTTAAGCATATAATGTTCTGCTAAATTGGATATCGTTGACAGAAAATTTGTTTTATATGAATTTGAAGGATTTTTTTACTTGCTGTCATTTCTGTTTTAATTTGTGATTATCAACACTTTCTTCATCATTATTATATTAATTTGGGGCAGTTATGATTGCAGGGTATAAAATTGAATGTGCTGCACATTCTCCTGTAATGTTTATACTGCCACAACCACTGGTGGAGAATAAAAGGTAAATTTCTACATGTTTTTTGAAAGAGATGTTTTAAACAAAAAACTTCTATTGTTGCTCCTCGTAACACTTCCTCAGCTAAGCTTGGGCAGAATAGAAGAGCAAATAGAAGTACAAGTATACATAGCAATTAAAAAACACGTTCCTTGTCATTAATAAGTTTGCTCACGAGAGTTGTGGCCTCTCGGGATATCGATGACTGCATTAATGCAATGCCTCATTATCACTTTCTAGTTGTTGTTATCATTTTCTAGTGTACAAGCTTTCAGTTGTACTTTCATCTTACATATGTCTTCTTGGTATCTTATGAATCAGGGTTCTTATACTTTTCCAAGATGGACTAATTACTTTATGGGAAATCCATGAGAGTATATCTATATTTACTACTGGTGGAACACAAGCTGCGGGTAATGAAGTGAGGAAAGTAACATCTGCTTGCTGGGCATGTCCATCAGGAAGTAAAGTTGTGGTTGGGTACAATAATGGAGACATTCTTCTTTGGAGTGTACCAGTAGTTTCAAATCATAAAAATGCATTTAAAACAGAGAAAGAAGAATTATGTGCTGCTCAGAATATTCCCATTTCTAAGCTCAATCTTGGATATAAGATGGACAAAATTCCATTAAAATTTCTCAGATATATTTCTGGTGATGGACAGGCATCTCGATTATATGTATGTGGCATGTCAGAAGATGGATCGTTACACTCGTTTCAAGTATGGGTTTGTAGTTGATTACTTCAACTTGTTGTTAAATCTTAGAGAGGTTGATTCCATCGTCCTGCATAACACAATATTAGAAAATAACTAGTAATAATAAAACTAAATTACCCTTAACTCATGAATTAAGCAAATCATACTAATTTGGTGGACTCTGAAGGCGGACCTGACTACTAGGCCAGGTCATAACATGTTCATAGTCATACTGACAAAATTGCTTATTTTTGTCCAGGAAACTGCAGTTAGGAGCTAAATGTTTATCAGATTGTATCTATCACTTATTTAGTTAATTTATTAATCGCAACGAAGGTATCTATTTTTGCAGGTGATAGCACTTCAAGAAAATAGTGAATCTCGTATTATCAAGCTGGTTCTTTCTCTGCCTAAGCCTTGTAAGAGTATGACAATTTTATCAAGTATCCATGGGAGGAGCAATCATAAGCAAGATTTTCTTTTGCTTCTGTTAGAATCTGGTCATTTATATGCTTTTGATGATTCTCAAATTGAAAGATATTTGCTGCACTCCCAGCAGTCTAAGTCATCATCACTGCCCAACCCTATAATGGCGAAGATACCATTCATTGACTCAACTGTTACAGTAGCAAAACTTTTCTCTGAGAATTCAAATGTTTCAAGTTTTACGGATGAGGTATTATAGTTGATTGGCATGATTGTGTTTGTACTTGTTGTACAATTCCTGCTGATGGTTGTATTTAAGAGTTTCTTTTGATTTGTAGGATCATGTGTCAGTAAAAAATTTTCCATCAGTTATTCCAGTTAGTGTGAAGGGAAAGGATGGAAATTATTCATTTTCTTCTCGCTTTCGAGGGCTCACAAAGACAAATAATTTATACATAACTGGGCATAGTAATGGATCTATAAACTTTTGGGATGCTTCTTATCCTTTATTTCACTTGTTATTGTCCGTGCAACAACAGGTATTATATTATAACTATATTAATTTATAACTACTGGTAACTGTGGTTTCGCAAGATCCTGGCTTAAGTGCTTTAACACCCTCCCTTTTTTTACACGACTTGAATTTAATTATGAAAAAAGGTGTTCCTGACAGATGGAATAAATGTATGATTCTTATACAGTGTTTTGAACTTCCATGTAGAGTGAAGAGGATCATTCTTTGACTGGCATTGCCGTAACAGCTTTGTATTTTGATGTCACTGCACGAGTTCTTGTGTCTGGAGATCAACACGGAATGGTAAAGTACTTCTCTTGATGACATCACTTTTGGCACTTCCTAGACGCTTAATATGGCAATTGTAAATAAAAACTAATTGATGCACCTATCATGCAGATCCGCATCTTTAGGTTCAAGCCTGAGCAAGGTATTTCTTGAATATCTGCTTAAAGCTACTCTCCTGTATTATTCCTGTCTTCTTGAACAAGGTACTCTGATAATCAGATTGAAAAGTAATCTGCTAGTGGTTCTCTCTTCCAGCTCTTGAAAACAACCAAATTTCAATTAGGATTGAATATTTTGCTATGGGGTCCAGAAGTTACACGGTGGAAGACTTTTTATGAGTTTAAATCCACGTTTTTCATGGACATGCCATATGCTTAAAACTTGGTGGTTGCTTTTTATTGAGGCACCATTGCCCCAGTATACTATATAGTGGTGAATTTGTAATCAGTGAATATGATTTAGATTTCTTTATAATTGTTGACTTTGTTCTTATTTCTTTCCCAAATTCTGGCAGTGAGTACAAAGCAAGGATGCAGCTGCAATATAAGTAGCATTAAACTCGTGAAAGTCATGGGATCTGTAGCTTCTATCAATGTTAATTCTGTCACAGGGCATCTTCTTGTAGGATCTGATGAAGGATGTGTAAGTTTTGGGCTCTCCTTCTCTTTATCACTTTCATTTATTTGTATTTTTAGATGTCCGCCCACTCTCTCTGATTGTATTATTGAGTATTATACCGCACGAAGTGAGATGCATTATGAGCAAGTTAACATGCACTAAGCTATCACATACTCCCTCCGTCCTGAAATAAGTGTCCTATTTTGAAAAAGTAAAAAGTTTAAGCTGCCTGATATCACTCAAAAGTTTCCAAATTATCCTTTCTCTATTGACACATAGAAAATTTTGATAAAGGGTATTTTAGGAAAAACATACATAAAAACTGCATAAGTGAGGAGAAAGTAGTTGACAACTAAGCAAATGGGACACTTGTTTGAGGAAAAATTGTTTTTTTAAATGGGACACTTATTTCAGGATGGAGGGAGTATGCAATACATTTATCAATGAATTAGTTGGTTATAATATTTAAGAACTTCTTAATATATAAGAGAGTCTGCTTAGTAATACTTTCAAACCTTTTTTCTATTCAACAAAATCCTAATGACTTTTCAGTCCTTTAAGGCACAGGTAAAACTGTATGTAGTTACTGGAATTATGTAAGTTGATTGAGCATATAAATGTGTCAAATATGTTTTTCTAATGTGATTGTTTTCATTTTGCAGATTACAATAATTGACATGGAGGGGCCAGCAGTATTATCTCAGAAGCGGTTTTCAAGTGAATTGTACACTGGTGCCATTTCTCTGCAATCTGTAAATGGCTGCCTCAATGGCGTTGAGAACATTTTGCTAGTGGCATTAAAAGATTCATCAGTTTTGGCTCTTGATGGTGGCAGTGAAAATCTACTGAGCACTGGTGTTGTCCGTTCTAAAAAACCTACCAAAGCTCTCTATATGGATGTTTTAGGTACTCCATACCTAATTTTTTTCATGGGGTCTGTATCAAGCTTGGGTTGTTCAAATTCTCAGCTTTTAGCAATCATTCACAGATGGTCAGAGTGTGTTATCCATTGGACTAGATTCTAGCAGAGTGAACAGTCCAAAAGATTATGGAAAGCAATGGTTGGTCTTGCTTTGCTCCGAGAAGGCTGTCCGTCTTTATTCATTTATGTATTTAATACAGGTATGTTACAAGTTGTTGATAAGAAATGCTTCTTAATTTTTTATATTCTATCACTGTGGTTGAATATGTGTGAGCAGCTGATTTTTGTGCGTCCAGGGGATCAAGAAAGTGCAAAATAAGAAGAAGTTGCACGGAACCTGTTCTTGGGCATCGACATTTTCTAATCCTACTCTTGATACCGGCCTCATTCTCCTGTTCACAAATGGGAAGATTGAAATAAGGTCGTTTTTATTTTCATCTTGGTGGTTGGAGTAGCTCTTGTATAATTTGCATGTCAAATTTTTTGAGAAGCTCAAATGTTTCATTATTAAGTCCAGTCATGTCTCTTTTTCATAACTAGAAATTCTGAAGCTAATTACCTAAATTTCACAAATTAATTTGGACCATGGAAAGTTTGAAAACTTTTAATGCGTTTCTAGTTTTTTTTTGGAACTAGTACAATAATTCTGTTGGCCACATATTAATGCTATGATTACTATGGCGAATTCTGGGAAGAATACTTTTGATAATGCCATCCTTCAGTTCCTGTGACTCTGGAGTTATTCTGGTTGTATCTCAAATGTTTTCCCCACCATTGATTATTTAGATCATCATATCATTTTTCACTTTTAAAATTTTAGGTCCCTTCCAGAATTATCCCTACTCAAAGAAATACGGTTAAGTGGCTTTTCATTTCCAAGTTCCAGCTCAAAGTTGAGCTCTGAGCTATCCTGCTGCATTTCATCTGAAGGAGAAATTATTGTGGTGAGGTTAAATATAGTTTATCTTATTTCTTTTCAACATATGCTCTTTTGGTTTATCATTATTTCTTTTCCAGGTTAACGGAAATCAAGAAATCTTCCTTATATCAACTTTATCTCGGAGGGATACATACAGGTATTATAGTATTTACTTTTAACTTTTAAGAGATGTTTTTGATTGAAGGAAACTGCAAACTGCCCTTCTGTCAACCATGTGGTCGTTTATACGGTCTATCATTTGTCTAAGGCAATTGGATTTAATTGGCCAAGTGTGCAAAGATTCTGATTCAACAGAAGAGGGGATCACTTCAGCACTTGCTGTCCATAAGGAGAAGAAAAAGGTCTAGCTGTTGACTGTGCATTATTTGATGAAAAAAATATATTAACCATCATCATTTCCATCATTGTTTTAATCCAAAATGTCTGGAACCACTGCACAGATAGTCTTACTAATTTTTTTAACTTAAATTTTCAGGGTTTCTTCAATGTAGTAATGAATGATATAAAAGGCAGCAAGACTAAGCAAAGTCAAGGGGCAGCAATTGGTGATTCTGTAGTGAGTTTTCATGAGCTTGCCATCAAATTTTCAACTTCTAATTTCCCATTAGATGATAGACACAGGGATGGAATGGATACAGGTGACAATGTTGACCTTGATATAGGTATGCCTTCCACAGATGTCTTTTTAATTTTTTATTAGCATCTGGTATGTACATTGAATTTACATCTCTCTCATATAGATGACATAGATCTTGAAGATGCTAATGATAAACCAAAGGCAGTAAATATCTCAAAGTTGAATAAGCAGATGCTGACAGGAAAGCTTCAGGCAATTAAAGGTTTATTTTTTTCCCATTTTAGCCTCTACATCTACCTACATCATTTTTCAAGTAATTGATTTTTCCTCGAACACTTGATTGTGATTTGATGTTATAGACATGTTTTGTATGAGTTGCAGGTAAACTGAAAGCGGGAAAGCTTAAAATTGGGAGCACTTTAGTGAAGGATGAGTCTAAAGAAGAAAAGAACACTGGTGGCGTTGATGAGATAAAAAGGAAATACGGATATCCACTGGCTGGTGTAAGTACAAATACACACCTAGTCAAACATGGTAACCAGGATGTGTGCTCTAATGGCAAATGGCATACTTGCTACAATATCTGTCCTAGTAGTTTATTAGTATATAAGAAAAACTAGGAAACAATTTTGGGTTAACGGTTAACTGTTTTTCTCTTAAAAAAAAGATTTTTAGAGAATGAAATAATTCTGTTCAGTTTTTTAATAAACTTGTTGCATTCGTTCAGTTCTTTTTAGCTTGTTCCCACGTACAACACTCTAGCTTACCTACATAGATGAATGAAAAATATACACATATGTGTATTATATGAGTGGAGGAAACCAGGGAATTTTGGAAACCACGAACAGAGCTGTTCTCTTGATTATATTGGCCTACACTGGAGTTTATTAAAATGTATAAATCAAGTTTTAATCATAATGATAAACTGCCTTTTACCAGAAAAATTGTGTTATATATTTATATATATATTGTTATAGATTATCTTAGATTATACTATTTTTTTGTATTGACTTTGCTAGTTGTTACTTTTGCAGGATTCTTATATCGCTAAATTGTCACAAAGCAAGCTAAATGAGAATTTGAAAAAAATGGAGGTAATTATGCTTCTAAAAGATTTGGCAAATTAAGTTTTGAAAGGTATTCAATTATATTGCATATGTTGATGCGGGTGAAACTGCAGGAATAAATAGAAAAAGGATCTAAAGTTTTTTGTTGTATTGCAGAATGTTCTCCTATGCAAGTACCTTACATGTTATTACATTGTTTTTATTATAAGTTTCTCTGGTCTTTAGTGATAAACCATTCTTGCTGAAAAAACTAGGGCTGATAATTTAAGTGGCACTTCAATTAAGGGCGAGCCAACAACCCATTGATATGAAAATGCCAGTTTAATCTTCTTCTGCTAATGACATTGTGGTTTTTAGGTTGCAGGGTCTGGTAACAAATTGCCAATAAACATTAAAAGCATATTAGTAGCTTGCCAGACTACTTTTCAAGCATATTAATTCATTTACAAATTCTTTGAATAGGACGTCAACACGAAAGCAACCGAGCTACAAGGTACAGCTCAGTCTTTTTCAGCCACAGCAAAGGAGCTGTTGCAAAGTTTGGAACATCAAAAGAGAAGCTCATGAATATTTTGGCATGTACATGATTTTCTTTTTGTGTCATGTGAATGTTCTTTTTTGTATCTGGCTTGTAGTTAGTCCACTTTTCCCTTGGAGAAATGTTCATAGCTGATGTTATCCGAGCACTGGTGTTTTTATTGTTGTGCCTTGGCTGGGGTAGTTTCTACTATCAACCGTAGAAATAGGCCACCTATATTGAATAAGCCCGTTGGTGATTATCCCATGAAGGGTCCTGATGGAATATAGCAGTTATGGATCAAACAGGTTGTTTAAGACTTGGGAACGTGAAGCTTTAGAGAAGAGACACATTGAGCGGAGTGCCTAGACACAAGGTGCCGAGGACAACCACCTTGTGTTGGGAAGCGTTTTTTATGTTCCCTGGCCATCGTGAGCCTAGTGTAAGAAATGTAGCAGGAGCATTTATTTGCAAGATGGATGACGCATTTACTAGCGCACGTTAGCGTAAGTATCGGGTGCACCGTCCATCCTGAAAATGAATGCTCCTGCTGCATTCTTTACGCTCGGCTCACGGTCAGAGCATAGCAGACCCTTATGTTGCACTTCTAGTGCATAATTGACATCAATTTCAAACTACCTCTTAGCCAATTAAGTTACAAAGTGTGCTATGATAAAAAGTCATTGGAGTACAATATATCAGCTGACATATTTAGTTATTTTCATGACCCATAATTTTGTACATCTTATTAGTGTTGCTTTTGGGATTGTCTGTGTGTGCTTAGTGCACCTGCGCTATTGTGTATTAGTGCATGCATCATCAATTTTCATGATTGATGGCTCCAATGACTGAGGTAGGATATGCAAGTGGGCATCCTCTAGGAAAACCAAAAACTCTTTCAATGACATTTTCTTAACACAACGGCTTGAGCTACAGCTTTGTCAAAAACATTGAGAATCAACAATATTATATAATCTTGATATTTTTCTTTTGTTATCTAGAGGAAATTTTTTTTAATGCTTTTCATTGACAATGAACTCATGTAAGAAATGTATGAAATTTTATTCATAAAATTGATGGTGACTTTAATGTTAATCGTTAACATACGCTTTTATACTGTTGATCTCAAATATCAAAGAATCCTTTAGTAATTCTCACAGCTAATGGTAAGTGGAGAAACATTTAAACTGACGAGTATATGACATTTGCAAGTGGGCCAATGGCCTTGTGGCCCAACTTGCCAATGGTCGAACATGCGCCAGACTAATGGGCTGAATGAAAACCCACTTGCGATTGCATCAGCCGTCTGTCCCGGCCCACATTAACAAGCGGCGAACAAAACCGCAACCGGCCTGCAGGAAATGACAAATCTGACCTTGTCCGCCCACAAATGCCACGTATTGCCAATTGGCATCTCTCGCCTGCGGCCTTTACTGCAAAGGCCCTTCCCCGGTACCAACCACCCCAATGCAAAGCATAGGGCTAAAACCGTCATTTAGCCCAATCCAAAAGCAAAAGTCTTCCCTAGTCTCCAGTTTCACAACTCGCCTGAATTTTCCCAAAATACCCTCTCTGACGGAACTCCACCTCCCAAGGCCTCCCATAATAAACGGGTCAGATCCGATCACAATCACCATCCAATTTTTAATATATAATTAAAAAAAAATCATCTTTAATCTTACTAATCCTTATGAAACACAGCCTAATATTTCTAGTTTTTTTCCATCTAAAAATACAGGATCAGGTTAAAGTGTCGGATCCATCCCGTTAGCAACCCGTTTACCCGGATCTGCTCCCGTCCCCCGCGGGTCACGGAACCCCCGCAGGTCGCGGCACAATCCCACGTCCGAAAGATACGGCCCACCGTTTCCCTCACTCGAGTTTTGCATTTGCCATTTGCTTCACAAAGGAGGAGGGGAGGCTGCAGCAGCCAATGGGGCACGACCTCGCGGATCGATGACGTGGCGGTCGAATTTCAAAATCCCGCCCAAACCCGGGGACTTCAGCAAAATTCCCCCCCGGCTCCCCCACCACTCCTCTCCTCTTATTCACCACACTTTTCTCATCCCTTTCCCCAAACCCTAGCCCTACTCTCCCTCCCATCAGGTGAGTCCCCTTCCCGGCCGATTCCCCCTCCCGGCCGCCGCTCCGCCGCCGCCTCCCGTCTCTCACCGCGTTGGTCTCTTGTGCTCGCAGGTTTTTACCATGAAGGGGGCGAAGTCCAAGTCCGGGGCCTCCAGTAAGGCCGAGAGCAAGTGAGTTCTGCGCCTTGCTATTTCTTCTAGGTGTTAGATCGCCGTGACGGATCCGAGATTTTGATGTTGCATAGCTGAAAACGACGGTTTTTTTGACATTTTTTGTGCTGTTTGTGTTGACGAAGGCTAGCGGTGAAGAAGAAGGCAGGAAAGGGATCGAGGAAGGCGGGGAAGGACCCGAACAAGCCGAAGAGGCCTCCTAGCGCGTTCTTCGTTTTCATGTACGTGTTTTTGTATTTACCTCAATTTGGCATTACTTTGTGCAATTTTTAATTTCTGTTCGTACGATCTGACATGACTGTTGATTTAACGAAGGGAGGAGTTCCGGAAGGAGTTCAAGGAAAAGAATCCTAACAACAATGCTGTCTCTGCGGTACGTCTTAAATATTACGTATTAGATCAAAATTTCAATTTTTTTGAGGCAATTCTACCCATTTCTGCTTATTGTTATCGTATGCTCTGTATGTTTATTACTGCTATTTTACTGTTTGATAATTGCATTGCATACATTTTAGTGTTTAATTGTGTAATTAATCTTACTAGTATATAGCTATATTATTGCCTTATTAGCCATTTACTGCTACTAATTGATTCATGGTATATGCGGCCATTGTTTCAAGGAAATTGTGCATTTGTTATTTTTCAAACACTAATTTGTTTTTATTCCTATTGCTGTTTTAAAAACTGTAGGTCGGCAAGGCAGCAGGAGCGAGGTGGAAGTCGATGTCTGATGCTGTAAGCTCTTTGTCTCTTCCTCTTTAAGTAACAGCACTCGAATATGTCAGAATTCTAATTGTTTAATTTTTTTCTGAACGTTTAGGACAAAGCTCCATATGTGTCAAGGGCCGCAAAGAGGAAGGTTGACTACGACAAGCAAATGACAGCCTACAATAAGAGACAGGTGAAATTTCAAATTGTTGTCTTCCTTTGCTCGAGTGTAATAATTGTACGATTGTAATGACATCCTCTCCTTATTGTTCAGGCTGGTGCCGCCAACGAGCCTGAGGAGGAAGAATCTGACAAGTCCAAGTCGGAAGTGAACGACGAGGAAGATGAAAGCGGAGAGGTCATTAAAGCCCGTTGTTATTTGTTTTAGAAATACTCTATTACATGTGTAGACCTTGTTAAACCGTTTTATTTGTGATGTTTTTTTCTGCAGGAGGAGGATGAAGAGTAGATGTGGTAGGGATCTTAGTAATAGTAGGTTGGCTTACTTTGCTTCATACGGTAGCCTAGATCTTTTTTGGATGTTTTTTGTCAGAACGTGGAAAGATTTACCAGCCTTTGGCTCCATTTCTACTAGAAGTATTGTGGCCATGGTGCCAGCCTGTAGCTTCAGATCATGTACTTAAGCCCTCTTTTATGTTGGCTCTACTGATCGTTGCACCTTTTCTGTGATCCTATTGTACTTAGCTTTTCATGATGGGGACTTTTGTACTTGGCTGCTGCTCAGCCATATATGTTTTTGTATGTTATGCGATGGTGTCTCGCGTATCCGTGACAAGACATTGTTCTGAGTCGAACTCTTGGCTTTGCAAAGCAGCTCAAAAATGATACCAGCCGGCGGGCTACACGGTATAGTTGTTAGGCGCTGCGTTCCCTTTATACCGTTCAGCGGTAGTGTTCTTGTGCAGGACGTAAGATTGGCGGTTCCAGTTTGAGATGGAGTATGAACGGCGTGGAAAATGAATTGCATCACTAAGATTTGCTTAGAAGGTTAAGAAGGATAAGAAGTCTCGTCAGGTCCAATTTTGGGCTTGTGTACATTTTTGTGCCATCGTGTCTGTTTGTCGTTTTTTATTTTCCCTCGTAGTTGTGTTTATCTCGCTCGTTTTCTTTTGTTTTATTTGTTATCGGTATTGCGTTAAGATTTTGCATATGATGTCTTACACTTGATCTCTGAACTCAGGTAAGTTCATATGAAGACAAGTTTATTACTGATGCGTTTGTCAGCGCATGTCACGGATTTTCCAAGTGTTGTCTAGTTTTTGGTTTGCATTATTATTATTCATATGAGAACTATGATCATATTTTTTGGTTGGACAATTTAAAAAACGATGGAAAATTTACAAAATACGACATAGGTTGATCCTAGGAACTTCCCGTATGGCCCAGACATTTAAGTGGCCCCGTGGCTTCTACGACAACGTGGCATAAAGAAACAGTAAGTGACCGTATGTCCTTCATGAGCATGGTTGAAAGAACACGATCTGAAATTGTATATTACGCATTAGCTTGAAGCACAAAATCATCCCACTTTGATAGATCGCTTGTCTTTATTGGAAGCATTATTGCGCTTTGCCTGTTGAGGGTCGATGTTGAATGCCTAGTTTATGACTAACGATTAGATATACAACAGCACCCTTTTTCAAGGACTTGTTTTCCAATTGTGCACTAGCATGAAATTAGATACGCTCTCAGCATTACACATTTTCTCTAAGGTTGTGTTTAGCACTCTTTATTTTGATTTGGTGGTCTGATTTTTAAATTATGTGATTTTAAATCAAAGAACTAAAAAGATTTAAATCACAGGCTTAAGAGATTTGTATATAGAATTTTTAGTATTTACGAACAATTTGAGTAAGAGGGATTGCTTATGTAAAAATGAATTTTATTTATAGGAAAATTAAAGAGGAGAGTTAAAGAGTATTGGGGAGGGTGAGAAGCTTAGGAGAGATAAGACAAATAGTTAGAAAATAGATTATTATATAAAATATTAATTGTGCGTGATTTTGAAAGAATAGAGAAAGAGTATTATATAAAGTATTGGTTATGTGTGATTTAAAAAGAATAGAGTATGACATGTGATTTTGAGTAATCATTTTGCTTGGTATTAGAGTTGGCTTTTGGCCAAATAGATTGTAGAAAAGATGTGTTCATGTTTGCGTTGTTTGTTTGTGTTTTGTTTCTAAATAAAATCTTATTTTTGGTGGATATAGTCATTGTTTATGAATATAATAGGCGATTGGATGAGAGTTGATGTGGTAGAAGAGAGCAAGAGTGGTGTTGATGATTTTAATTAGGTAGGGTAGTTAAGGTGAAGATTTTTTGATTAAGAAACTTAGTATATAATAATAGTTTAGAATTATATATGGAATATTTTTTATTATTAGTATTATTATTGAACAAATTTATTTATTTTGAAAAGATAAGTAGAGCTAGTAATGTTGGCCAAAAATTATATTTAATAATTAGTTTTAAAGAACTCAAACTTAACATTAACATGATTGTATTTAAATTGTTAAGTATTTAAGTTTGAGAAAATGATGGTTAAGAATAATTATAAAAAATAAATAAGAACTTTTATATAATATTGTATATTATGTGATTTAGGTAATAATTTATATGGGATCTCTAAATTTGTTAAGAGAGTATCAAATATGAGGAATTGTAATTGAAAGTTAATTGGACCTTGGATAAATGGTTGGATGTGGTCTTTGTCCTAGATGAGGTCTTTGTTCGTGGTTGTGTTTGGAAATTGGCAAACAAGGATTGGGCTAGATAGGCTACAAACACCTTGGATATAGCTTGGATGTGTGATTTGGGTTGGGATTTAAAACAAAATTAAATTTTACCCTAGAATGTGTTCTCAAATGTCATTTTTACTAAATGACATGGTTTGAAAAATTAAGGTACAAATCATTGTTGCCAAACACATGTTAAGGTGACTTCTTTTTGGGCATTTTGGGAAATAGCATCAATACTATTCATATATATATATATATATATATATATTTTCTGGGATTATTTTGAGGAACAGATGTCTCTCCATCCCACTTTAGTAGCTTCAGTTGGTTTTGAAAAATGAGCATTGGTTTTCTAAAATGAGCTAAGAAATCTATTAGTAAATAGAGTTGATCAAAGTAAATAGCAAACATGTAAATTTTGGATCTATTAGTAAACAACAAATTTGGGAGTATAAACTTTTCACTATTTTCTGAAATCAAATACAACTAAGAATTACATGAATCATGGGGAATTAAACTCAAACCTTGAAGATCCATCAAATCAGTAGTAGCTAATCTACAAGTTTTGTGCAAAGAACTTCAAATAGTCTACAAGTTCTTCGTAGAGAACTTCAAAATAGAGTCACAACTCTTTAATTCAGGAATTACAAATTTCTAACTACCTAATTTCACCAGTAAATGTGCTATTTATACTCTTAAATCGATCCTATGTGGAAGATAGTTGATTCCTGTGTGATCCTTCTGGAATTCTAACTCTTAGCTGAAGGTTGAAGATGATCAACCCACTTGTAATGAAAACGAAATGACCATTTTATCCTTAATCATCCGTCCACTTAATTCAATAGTCCTGATTAACTCTCGA
This sequence comes from Saururus chinensis, assembly GCA_035235625.1. Taxonomy (NCBI): domain Eukaryota; kingdom Viridiplantae; phylum Streptophyta; class Magnoliopsida; order Piperales; family Saururaceae; genus Saururus; species Saururus chinensis. The sequence continues at coordinate 3,974,435 of CP141141.1, forward strand.
GTTAGTAATAGACGTATTTACCCCTGGAGTTATTCAAGCACAAATCCATTCGATGAAATGCCGCTGAGACCATCTTGGTTTATGTTTGAACTTATTCTGCCTGCATCAGTAATATATGGGATGGAGGGAATAATAGTCTTTGTTGCATTAAGTATTATAGATTGTTGTGTTAGAACTTTTGAGTATTGTAGAGGTAATTGAATTGGGATCTCACTATCATATATTGTACCTTAATAAATGTTGTTTGTACACTTCTTTTAAATTAATGATACTTAGGGCTGGGAATCGGGTCGGGTATGCGGGTAACCCTACTTTTTTTCCTCAATTTTTTTATTAGACTCATATTATATACATTCTCTTTGCAAAGGGCAAACACAAATGAAATTAAATACATTAGAATATTAATTTGTAATGTTTGATTCTTTAACTAATTTGTGGATGATACTTTTTTTGTAGGAGCCATCAACATAGACTTTAGAGGTATAATATTGCATTTCCTCCATTTTAAGAGAATGGTAACAAAATAGACCTTTAACGTTTGTTTACTCATGATCAGGCCACTTAAATTTTGATAAACCAACGCAAAATAAATTAAACATTATTTCTTCGATAACCAGAGAAGATCATGCGTTTCAGCATGTTTTAATTTTAGAATTTAAGGAACTACTTCTCTATGACTGTTCATAACCCTACCTTCCTTTGCAACTAGTGACACTTGATTATAATTTTCCTCCTCCGAAAAGTGTCCCTCATCAAGCTTTATTATCCGCCTATATGGTTACATATTTTTAACTTGCTCATTATTATAACTGTCAGACCTTTAACACAGAGCTAAGTCTAGTGTGTGAAGTGTCCTTATGAAGGAGAGATAATGAACAATGAATACAACAAAATATGACATATTTTCATTTTATTCACCACACCTAAAAAATAAGAGAAAAAAAATTAAATTATATATACATTAACCACACTTTGAAGATAGTATCCTCTGTTATCCCAAAATGGATGTCTACAAAAAGAAAAATATATGTGATCACACTTATGCTTTAAACATCTTATTCATACTTAAATTTATGTTTAAGCACCTCTAGTTCAATATAGTATACACTAAACAAATACTGTAATATAGTATAAATAAGTCCAATAGACCAATACTATAATAATAAGGTTCTTTATTATTTGTAGTCGGGTAAAAGTCGGGCTGGTCGAGTTGTGCGGGTCAGGTTTGACCCGACCCTAAATTCAAAACGGGTCAAAAGTCTAAACCCTGACCTTAACCCTACCTGTAGTCGGGTCGAGTCGGGTATAGGGTTAAGTGGGTCGGGTAAACGGGTCGGGTTGGATTTTCCCAGCCCTAATGATAATTAATTGATAACTTAAATAGTTTGATGTTTTTGAAGATAGTGCTTGCAAAAATCTTAATGGAACCGTATTAAGTGGCACCGTTTAAAACTTATGTCTGAAGCTTCTCGTGTTGAGTTTCATTCCGCTTTATAAGAAGATTTTTTCAGAAAGCTGCTTGCGGTTCCCTGGAAGTATAATTTAGTTTTAGCTAACGGGAATCCTGTATAAATGCCGTTCTAGCATAGGTGCAGGTAAATTAAGTACTTAGCGGCTGATGACCGAACATGCATAATTCCTTAACATGTACTATAGTGGAACTACTCATTTTCTCTATGACAGAGCGTAATGTTACTACGAATTCTGTGTGAATTAGGATTAGCCTTTTGAAACCCTCTTTGTAAGCTTTTGAGATGCACGTATAGTGGATGTTGGAAACCTTTGTTTAGGTCGTCATGGGCGGCTATCAATAAGCCTGATTGGTTAACAAGAAAGGATACAAAAATGCAAAAATGCTTTTTCCCTGCACTTTCCATGTATTAGGAGGCGAAAAGATTTCCTATGGAAGAGAACACTTTCTCTGCTTCTTGTTCCTAAATTCACAAACCTGTCTAGAATGACCAGATTTTATGATAAGGTATTGATGACCAAGAATTAGAAGCTGCTACATCATTAGGGAGTAGTGAGAGAGAAACTTAAAAATATGGTTCCCACATTTATCCCCCTCCACACGTTCACAGGACCTACAATCTAGTCATTTTCTAAATTCACTCCCCAAATGCTTTCTTGTTAAAAAGCAAGTAAATGTAAGTGGATAGTCATAACATCCCTAAACTTTTTTTTATTTCTCTTTTCATTTCTAACAAAATTCGTTGGTGTGGCATGTTGTTGGTAAATGTGAGATGGATAATGATCTTGATCTCTTCTTGCGCTCTTTTATTCCAAATTGCTGATCATTAAGATTCTCAAGCTGCTTGGGCTTACTGATAGGAATACCATATCAACTCATTGAGTGTCTCCTCAAGTTTTGTAAGAGTAATGTTCCTAGTGGGAATCTGGATCATGGGGATAAGAAGAAAGACAAGAAATAACCTATGAAGGCAGAAAGTCTCTTTTGCAGGAAAATTGTTCTCTTTTCTTGTAAAATGACACTTTTTTTCATTGTTTTAAAAAAATACACTTTTGTCGTAAAGTGTCCACCCAAACGTGTTAGCACGAGCGAAAAATATTGTAATATTTTTTTACAAATATGCCATGCACATTCTGTTGTTTTTCGTACATATGTCAAGCAAATTATTTTTAAAGGGACATCCATGTTCCAAATGCATGCTTTTCCTAATTTTCTCATTGTCCCCTTGATAGAGTGCCTTCTTTTCCCCCATGGGCATTCAAACCCCATGCTAATTAGTAAGCATTCTTAGCCGTGTGCCCTTTTAAATTTTCAACCCATATATCATAAGATCTTGCCCAAGAGGAATATTCTGTCAACCGCTTCATGAGGGAGGAAAATCCCTTAAATTAAGTGTATTACATGTACTTAGGGATGTTAATGAGCCTATTTCACGTACTTAAGTGTATCCCTTATATAGACAACTAAGTCGATTCAAGTATTAAACTTTAAATAAAATTATAATTCTACTAGGATTATCCTATTTTAGGAAACTGTGTGTTGAAGTGATTGATCATTCTATATGGATATAGATTGTTCCATGTTCATTTGAATACATCTGTGCAATCGATCAATCCTTTACCAAAATGATCTATCAATTTAATTACTGGAGTTGGTCCAATGTATGAAGGATCAATCCTTTGAAAATGTGATTGTTCAAGTTACTAGACTCCTTCTGATTAAGTATTTGATTGATCTTTTAAGTTACAATGAACTGATCTTATATATAGTGGCCAATCATCGATATTTTTAAGTGCGATCGATCGTTCATTCTATTGGAATGTTACGAAACATACACCAATTGATCTAGCCACTTGGAGAGCGATTGGTTTATGTTCTGGAGTACCTTGTGAAAATATTAAAGGTTGATTGATTAGGTGATAATTAGTGATCAATTGCTAATGAACAAAAACACAGTTTTCATCCAAAAGTCCCCAACACTTTTTCTCACACTAATAGGATAATACCATTATGAGTTTTTACATATCAACACACTTCTGGAACATTTATGAGTTTTGATCCGCTTAATCTTTACCATGTGATCTTGAGAAGCAACTAATCTATTTTATGACTTAAATTATACATCAATTTGACATTATTTTGATTACCAAAATAAGTCAATACAATACATATGACAACATATATTCTAACGTACCAGCCTTGTTGGACAAATTTGCTTATTCAAGAGATGTTTCAAAATCCTTTCTTTGTGCCTCAGAGCTCCAAATATACTTCACAAGGTCAACATTATCCACAACACCCCTAAATTCGATCAACCTTTCTTGGACAATTAAATTTAGGACGCGGGCATAACATCACACACTAATTACCTTTGTCAATTTCTCCATTTTTTCCTTCTCCTCTTTGTATAACCTTAGGTACTCACTTCTAAGGGTGTGCCTTGATTGCAAGTACTTGCATAACAAATTATATAGCTTACTCTCCACTGATTTGAATGACCACTCGTCCATAATCACAAGATTTGCAGCCACTCTCTTCACCTTTTGTTTGTCATATTTGCAAGTCTCCAGTGTCACTTCCTCCTCTCCTTCTTCATCAACATCCTTTGTAAATGATAATTCTTGTTGACCTTTGGGCTTTCACCATTTTTGGACATAATGTCAAATGCCTATTTGATTGTGTTGTAGCTCCCGAGCTAGAGACCTTGAAATAACCACCATAGTTATTACATTTGTTCCAATTTTTAGTACCTTTTTTCACTTGTGAAAAATTGTTCAACACTAAAAATCTTATTTTACCTCCATTTTTTCTCACATTTTCATCTTTGTTCATCCTTTCTATATTGTCAAATTTACCATCTATATTTTGTTAATTGACATTCTTAGATATTGTCGATATATTACCAACTTGAGGATCATCAACGCTTCTTCCCTCATTCTCAACTTGTGGAGGTTTAATAGCCATTTAATTGGAAGAATAACTAAATTTTTAAACAATAAAAAACTAATGAGAGTAGTCTAGAGGGAAAAAATAATATATATGTAATTTCATATAGTAATAATTTACCTTGATGAAGAGGTTGACTGACTTCAATGAATGTCCTTTTTCAAAAAGTGAGAAAAGTAAAATATTTTCAAAATGAGCTGAAAATGCGCAATCAATGATTTGATCAAACATTAGATATTTATTATTGGAGCTTGTGAAGAAATAATAAAGAGTACAAACTGTGTAGATCTTAAAAAAATCAACCACCAATCAATAGAAATACTTAAAATACCTAATCAAAGTAGAAAAAAGACAAAACCTTTGTCCCCTATAGAAGAGATGGAAGATTGTCCGAACTTGTGTGATCAACTACTAACATTGGGTGATCGATCGATGAGGTTACTGGAAGTTGGCTTGGGATGCAATAATTGATCATTGGGTGAGAATGATTGATCAATAAAGTTACTAGAAGTTGCATTCAAGAGAATTAATCGATCATCAGTCGAGCGATTGATCATTCGGGTTACTAAAAGTAGACAAAACAACAACAATTGAATACAAGAAGTGGGAAATCAATATGTCGAAGACGAGGAAAGTGGTTTGCTCCAATTTGAACTCTTTTTGATTAATTACTCTGAGATTTCTTTATCCAAATAAGCATATACACCCCTTAGGGTATTTAAGGGCACTTAGAACCCTAGGGGCTTGAGAGGAATCATTATAAAAGCTTGGGCTTTTGGAGTTGAGAGGGTTTGAGAGCTTAAAGACTATAATCTTCTCGTCTTTATTATTCTTTTGTGATATAGTGGATTTGTGTGATGGGTGGAGGGTTCAAGACATCATGTAATTTTTTTAAATCTATCGTGTATACCCCATAATATATGTAAAATTTCTTCTTTGAATTTATCGCAATCTACCTCTTCCTCGTTCCTTCTCCACAAAAAAGAGGAAAAGGAGAGGCAAAGACGAAGAGAAGAAGGAGAAAGAGGAAAAGAGGGAGACAGAGGCCGCATGGAAGCAAAGTCTACAGGGGGAGGGGAGTTTGGGCCATCATTGGAGTTGCCACTACTACTGCAATTGGAGAAGGATATGCAAGATAATTCTAATTGGGGCAATAGGTGAGAAAAATAGCGAAGATTCTTGAGGTTAGAAGAATAAGTAAATAAATACCTAAATAATTCGGTTTTGAAGAGTTTTATGGGAGGCGAGATAGCTCTGTTCTATAAGAAATATCCGTTCTTTAGGATTTTCTTTGATGGGCGGATAAGAAATGCTGGAAGAAAGACTTATCCGATATAAACAACAAGTCCTAATTGGAAATTTCTGCTCACTTGGATTATAATGTTGATCAGAGAGTTGTTATCAGCTGGGAGGGTCTAACTAAAGGATGAGAGAAACTTTAGCTCACTTTGCCGGTTATATTGTCCACTGGAGAGTTTCTTATCTATGGTCTTACTCAGAGAGAGAGAGAGAGAGAGAGAGAGAGAGAGAGAGAGAGAGAGAGAGAGAGAGAGAGAGAGAGAGAGAGAGAGAGAGAGAGAGAGAGAGAGAGAGAGAGAGAGATGCTTAATGAAATGATGAGGCTGATAAAGAGCTTGAAGGGAGGTAGACTGTTTAACAGACCTCCACAAATCCCATCTAAATGAGCTGTTTGTCATCTGGACCTAGTGCTGGGTAGGGATAAGAAGATGTGCATCCGTTTGGTTCTGGTGTAAGACTAGCTATTTCCCTGCAAAACTGATGGACTATGTTGTCCACCATTTGGAAACTTAAAAAACCAGTAGCTAGCTAGAAACTAGCACAAGAATTTGACTGTTGGATCTCCAGTTCAAGCTCTATTAAACATGAGTCCAGATCAGCTAACACCTCGTACATGGAGAGAAATTTCTCTCCTTGGCGGCTCAATTTCTGTGGCGGGCTCAAACTTAACTCTACCTAACGCCAGGTTTCATTTAGCTTCACCCCAGGGCCCGCTCATTGTAATTGGGGCCTTAGGCCTTAGGCAAAATATTTAATGTTAGTTTTTAGTATTTAATGTAATATTAATATGTTAATTAAATAATTTTATTTAAAATTTATTCTTCTTACTCTTTGAGTGGCAAATTTAGTAATTGACTTTTTATAGTCAAGTTTTTCTAACATATCCTTTTAAATAGATAAAATTGTTAACTCGCTTAATTTTTCTTGTGACATTGTTGGTTGTAAGTAAGATTTTATTAATTTTAATTTTGAAAAACTTCTTTATGCAAAAGCAATAGTTATAGGTATTGTCAATAATATCCTATAAGCAATACACGTATTTAGAAAAGAATCTAATTTTTTTATATGGTTTAGAGTTTCAATTGGGGTAAGTGTTTGTATTTGCACAATTTCTTTTAAAACATTTAATTCAAAAAACAAATCTCAACCATCAATATAAGCAAATATGTCATGTTTTAAATAATGTTCAAGATGAAGACAACTTTTTCTTCAAACTGTCATCATCTAATAATTTCAATTTTTTCAAGGTAAATAAAAAACCAAAAATATCCTCAAACAAAAACCTTTAGATCTTTCTTATTAAAAACTATATACCTTTCATTTTCTTTATCTTTTACTCATCCTCTCCAACAAATTTAGTAGCTGAGGGCAAATATGAAATCTATTGAGTTTTCTAAAAAAATACTATGGCCTCATGTTCAAGTTCTTCATTGGATAAGCTTCTGTTGTTGGTATTCGACAAGGAAAGCTACTATTTTTGGAGCATACAAATAAGGGCTCTCTTCATATCCAAAGATCTATGGGAGTATATTGAAGAAGGTTATGAATAACTACAAAATGGAGAAGACCTAGCAACTTGGGATAGGCATACAAAGAAAACAAGAAGCAAGATGCAAAATCCCTATTTTACGTACAAGTGGTGAGCAAAACAATTTTTCCAAGAATTATGGCTTCCACAAAATCTAAAGAAGGATAGGAAATTTTGAGGAATGAATTTCAAGGAACCGAAAAGGTAATTGTTATCAAGCTTCAAACGTTATGGAGGGATTTTGATAATTTTGTAATGAAAGATAATGAGAATGTTTAAGATTTTAGGTCTAGAGTTGTTACCATTGTTAATTAAGTTAGAAGCTATGAAGATAGTATTCCGGATAAGATGATTGTGTAAAAATGTTAAGAAGCATGTCGGTTAAATTTGAGCATGTTGTGACCGCTATTGAAGAAGCAAGTGATTTATCAAAATTGAGCATGAATAAGTTGATGAGTTCTCTTAAAACCCATGGAGCAAGAATGAAGAAGTTTACTCATTCCTCCATGAAGCAAGCTTTTCAATCACAATTGACTTTCAAGGTGAAAAAGGAAGATGGAGGAAATGAATTTTTTTAAAATAATTCATTACAAGGTAGAGGAAAGGGAAACCAAGGAAATGGAAGAGGCCATGGAAAAGGGAATGCAAATGGAAGAGTTAACTATGAGAAGCAAAACAATGGATGTTTCACTTGCAAGAAAACAAATCATGTTTCCGATGATTGCTATTTTATACTCATGCTCCAAAGGATTGCAAATTTCAAAACAAGGACCAATCACATTTCATCGAAAAAGAGGAAGATAAACAAAGTTATTTATCCTACTATTGCATAAACACACAAGAAGAAATAAAGGATGTTTGGTACTTAGATAGTAGTTATAGTAACAATATGACGGGCAACCGGAAAAACTTTGTGAAACTTGAACAAAATAGCAACTCTCAAGTAAAGCTAGGAGATGGAAAAATGAAAAAATTGAGGGCAAATAAATCATAGCCATCTAAACAAAGAAATGTGAGTCTAAACTCATTCATGATGTTCTTTATGTTCCTAGTTTAACACTAAATTTGCTTAGTGTGGGGCAACTAATGAAAATAGGCTATACAATGCATTTTGACAAAGATGAATGTATCATAATTGATAAAAAACATGGGGCAAGTGATAACAAAGGTCAAAATGACACCAAACAAAATATTTTCATTAATTATGTCTATTTGTGCAAACCATGGAATGTAGGCTATTCATGTAGATGACTCTTTATTATGACACTTGAGGTTTGAACATTTAAACTATAGGAGTCTTAATTTGCTCAGCTAAAAGAACATGATCTTTGGACTGCTAAGAAATAATCAAGAAGAAAATATTTGTGAAGGATGCTTATATGGAAAACAACATAGATTATCATTTTCGGACTCAACTTGGAGATCAAAAGAACTACTTGAGCTTGTTCATGCCGACATATGTATACCAACAAACACACCATCATTCAACAAGAAAAAGTAATTTCTACTCTTTGTAAATGATTTTACAAGAATAATGTGGCTTTATCTTATACATGTCAAATCAGATGCATTTTCTATATTTGTGTAATTCAAGACACTTGTAGAAAATCAAAGTGGAAAGATATTGAAAACCTTGAGGACCGATCGTGATAGTGAGTTTACATCAAGAGAATTTTGAAATTTTTGCAAAAAACATGACATTAAGAGGGGCCTAACAACTAGCTACACACCTCAACAAAATAGTATAGTGAAGGGAAGAAATAGAACCATTGTAGAGATGGCAAAATGCATGCTCAAAGGGAAGAATATTCCAATCAAATTTTGGGCAGAAGTCATTAATACGAATGTCTACATCCTTAATAGGTCTCTAACAAAGGTGATTCGAAACATAATACCATATGAGGCATGACACAAGAAAAAACTACAAGTAAGTTATTTCAAAAATTCTGGATACATTGCTTATGCTTATATTCCTATACAAAAGAGAAGCAAGTTTGATGAGAATGTAGAAAAATACATCTTCATTGGATATAATGAAGAATCTAAGGCTTATAAGCTTTTTAAACTTAAAAAAAAAGAATTGGTGATTTCAAGAGATGTAATCTTCGATGAAGAAAGTTCATGGAACTTTGAAGAAAACAATGATGGATATTCAAAAGAACGTATATAGAAGATGAAAAAGAAGGGGTTTCATCTAGTTATCAAACATCAAATAGTTCACAATCACAAGAGCATGAAACTCATCCTACACATCATGACTCAAGGCAAGATTCAAATATATAGAATCTAAATAATGTGGATAGTGATTCACCTCCAAGAAAGGTACACTCACTTCATGAAATTTATGTTGAATATAATACATTTTTTTCTTGTGATCTAACAAAATTTGAAGATGTTTTAAGAGAAGAAGTTTACATAGAAACAATGGATAATTAGATGAATATGATTGAGAAAAATAAGACATGAGATTTAGTTGATAAACCTCAAGACAAAGAAGTGATTGACTTGAAATGGGTGTACAAAACAAAGTTCAATGAAGATGGCTCAATTCAAAAACACAAAACAAGGCTAGTTGCAAAAGGGTACTCACAACAACCTGACATTGACTTTAATGAAATTTATGTTCCTGTTGTAAGAATAGAAACTATAAGAATTATTCTTGCACTTGTCTCACAATTGAAATTACAAGTGTATCAATTTGATGTCAAATCAGCATATTTAACTAGGGAGCTTGAAGAAGAAGTCTATGTTGAGCAACCAAAAGGATACAAAGTCAATGGTAAGGAAGGGAAAGTCTACACTCCACAAAGCCATGTATGGACTAAAATAAGCTCAAAGAGTATGAAATAGTAAGATTGACAAGTATTTTAAACAAAATAGATTCGAAAGAAGCCAAAGTAAGTCATCTCTCTATGCAAAAAAAGAAGGTATGCATGATTTTATCATTGTTTACCTTTATGTTGATAATTTAATTTACGTTATTAATAGTCTAAGGATGATAAAAGAATTCAAGTACATTATGAAGAAGGAATATGAGATGACCGATTTAGGTCACATGACATATTTTCTTGGGATTTAAGTGAAACAAAAAGATGGTGAAATATTTTTATCTTAAGAAAAATATGTTGATGATTTGTTGAAAAGTTTAATTTGACTAATTGCAAAGAAATTGTTACTCCTATGGCTATGAATGTGAAGTAGTTAGAAGATGATGAATGTAAATTGGTGGATGAATCCTCTTATAGAAGTCTTGTTGGTTTATTGATCTACTTGACAAACACAAGACCCGATATTTTACATAGTGTGGGCATTATTGCTTGGTATATGAGAAAACTAAATAAAACTCATCTTGAAGCGGCAAAAAGAATTTTGAGGTACGTGAAAGGAACAAAGAATTTTGGGATTAAATATGAATGTGAAAAAGAGAATGAATTGATTGGCTATTCCAATAGTGATTGTGATGCAGTATCAGAATGAAGAGCCGCTGAGACATTTTATCAAACAGTTACTTCAGTTGCAAATGGTGAAGGGTATTATAGACTATTCGGGTTGGTCGATATAATGAGAAGCACACGATGTCATCGTTTGGCTGATAATTGAGGGTATGTTTGTCTTAGGCCAATACCGTCAGGCCAATATCGTCAATCACTAACATTGGTTAAATGGCGATCGTCTGATCTCCATCAAAGACTTAGAATGAAGGGCAAAATGGTCAAAGAACACTAGACATTTTGTTGGTTAATCGTCTTCCTATTATAGATCATCTGGATTTACTGCGTGTAAGTGTAATAATCTTCATAATTGGTTTAACTACTGTCATTTACTTTTGGGATATAAATAGACTGTGTCAGGATGGAAGAAAACAGTTAGTTACATTTTGAATTTGAATTTCGAAGTTTACAGAGCTGCGTCTCTGTTGCTAGAGCTGCGTCTCTGCTGTTAGAGTTTTGGCTCTGTTTCTCGCTGGAGAAGGTGTAAAGTGATCTCTACAACTTATCGAGGTGAATTGGATGTTCCGTCGATAGTTGTGTGTGACTGTAAACGTGTTTTCAGTTTGAATACATTTAGCTATTCGTTTTAAAATTGTTGTTGTTCATCTTCTGGATACTTGTCCTCGATCAATTGGTATCAGAGAAAAGGGGGTTAAACTTCGATGTCTAACCTCGATCGATCAGAAGAACAGATGGATCAGACTGCGCTGATTCAACAAATGATTCAAATGCAACTGCAATTCCAACAACAGTTTCAGATCCAGATGCAAGAGATCTCCACTGGCTTACGACGACTTAATGAAGAACGAGTTGATCCAGCCCGAGATCCATGCAATCTGGTAAATCGAAACAATCAGAACTATAGAAGAAATGTCCAATGTAATCAAATTCCAAATCAACGAAGGAACTACCGGTTGGAAATTAGTGATTCCAGTGATGACGAAGCAATACCTCCAGCTCATCCACGAGGTATGTTTAATAATCACACTCAGTTTACTCCTAAACTCGAGTTACCTGTTTTTAATGGACAACTGGATATCGAAGAGTTTCTAGACTGGATGAACGAAGTGGAGAATTATTTTAGTTGTTTAGAAGTTCCGGAAGAAATGAAGGTTAAACTAGTAGCATGCAAATTAAAAAAAGGAGCCTCAGCCTGGTGGATGCAAATTCAAAGCACAAGACTGGCACAAGGAAGGCATCCTATATTTTCCTGGTCTAAGATGAAAAGAATGTTGAAGGAAATGTATTTACCTGCTGATTTCGAACAAACTCTCTTTCGACAATTTCAAAATTGCCGACAAGGAAATAAGTCCGTAGCTGAGTATATTGCTGAATTTCAGAGGTTATCAGCTAGGAATTGTTTACATGAAACAGAAAACCAGAGGGTGCTTCGATTCATCGATGGACTGAAATTTGCATTACAGGAAAAATTGGCTGTGACACCAATTAATTCTCTAACTGAAGCTTATCAATCTGCTCTCAGAAATGAAGTATTAATGGAAAGAAATCCTACCCGAAGTTACCAAGCAGCTAGAGTTTATCAAGGGGAAAATTCTAATACACAACCTATGGCAAAAGGAAAGACAGTAACTGCAGATGTTGGCCAGGTAAAACAGATTAGAGGAAATCAAAAGATGGGAGATAAAGTTTCTTTTTCTATAGGCCCAAACAGACCCTACTCTAAACCAACTGCTGACAAATGCTGGAAGTGTCAGAAGGTTGGTCATTATTCAAATCAATGTCCCTTAAGAAAACTTGAAGACAGAAACACATCTCGAGTTATGGCTTGTCAGCAAGTGCAAGAAGAAGGGGAACAAATAGAAGACACTGAAGAAATTTTAACTGAGGAAGTCCATGGAGATGAAGGAGAATACTGTGAAGAACAACATTCTTCCATGGTGGTCAGGAAAATTCTTTGCACTTCCAAATTAAAAGAAAACACTCAGAGACATGTTATTTTCACTACCACAGGAACAATACAGTCAAAAATATGTAAAATTATCATTGATGGTGGAAGTTTTGAGAATATTATAGCCAAGGTAGCTGTTGAAAGGCTTGGGTTACAGACATCAATGCATCCTCATCCCTATTCTATCGGCTGGATCAAAGATGTGGGAGAAGTTAAAGTAGTTGAACAATGTACAGTACCACTGTCAATTGGGAAAAACTACAAAACTGAATTACTATGTGATGTTATTGATATGTCTATATGCCACATCCTCCTGGGTAGACCATGGCAATTTGACACCCAAGTTATACATAATGGCCGAGATAATACTTTCAAGTTCTTTCATAATGGGGTGGCTATTACATTGTTTCCACAAGCTCTAAACAGCAGCAAGATTAAAGACCGAATTAGTCCTGCATCAAAGTCAACAGTTGTGGAGAAAGCTGACAAGATTGAACCGCCTATAAAACAACTGTTAACTGTCACACATATTCAGAAGAACTTGTTAAGTCACAAAACAGTATGGATAATGGTATGCAAAGGAACTGCAACTGATGGCCAGCAGATCAACAGTTTAGCTTTGAAAGAAATTGAAGAATTGTTAGAACAGTTTAAAACTATTACTAGTGACGAACTACCCCTGACTTTACCTCCTCTCAGGGATATCCAGCATCAAATCGATTTGATCTCTGGTGCTTCTCTGCCCCACCTACCCCACTACAGGATGAGTCCTAAAGAACACATAGAACTTCAGAAACATGTTCAAGACTTGTTGGACAGGGGGCTTATCAGAGAGAGCTTGAGTCCTATAGTTGTGCCTACACTGTTGGTACCAAAGAAGGATGGGAGCTGGCGCATGTGTGTAGATAGCAGGGCAGTCAACAAGATAACCATTCGGTACAGTTTTCCCATTCCAAGACTTGACGATATGCTTGACATGCTGTCAGGAGCTAAATTTTTTTCTAAGATTGACTTGAAGAGTGGTTACCACCAAATAAGGATGAAACCAGGAGACGAATGGAAAACTGGTTTTAAAACTAAGGAAGGGCTTTACGAATGGTTAGTAATGCCGTTTGGACTCTCTAATGCTCCCTCAACTTTTATGAGACTTATGACACAGGTATTAAAGCCATATTTGGGAAAGTTTGTCTGTGTATATTTTGATGACATCTTAATATATAGTCAGTCTGTTAAACAACATATGGAACGCCTCACAGCTGTGTTACAGTCTTTGGAGCAAAACTATCTTTATATTAACAGGAAGAAGTGCTCATTCCTTACTACCAAGCTATTATTTCTTGGTTACATAGTGAGTTCAGCAGGCATACAGGTAGACGATGATAAGGTGGCAGCTATTCGTCAATGGCCCATTCCAAAAACAGTGAGTGAAGTCAGAAGTTTTCATGGCCTCGCAACCTTTTACAGAAGGTTTATTAAAGGTTTCAGTTCTATTGCAAGTCCACTGACTGAATGTCTGAAGAAGGATCGATTTTGCTGGAATGAAGAAACACAAAGAAGTTTTGATACTCTGAAACAAAAGTTGACCACAACACCTATTTTAGCACTTCCAGATTTTGGCAAAATTTTTGAGATAGAGTGTGATGCTTCAGCTGTGGGAATTGGAGCAGTTTTATCCCAAGAAGGTAAACCAGTTTCTTATTTCAGTGCAAAATTAAATGAATCAAAAAGGAAGTGGTCAGCCTATAAGCTAGAATTATATGCTCTTGTACAAACATTGAAACACTGGCGACATTACCTTGTGTTTAGAGAATTTATCCTTCATACTGACCATGATGCATTGAAGTACTTGCAAAGCCAGTCCAAACTCGACAGATTACATGCTAGATGGGTGAATGAGTTGCAGGACTATACCTTTACTATTAAACACAAGTCAGGAGTTATGAACAAAGCTGCAGATGCCCTCAGTCAAAGACACAACTTACTGACTATCCTACAACAAATGGTTTTTGGGTTTGAATGCATAAAAGATCAATATAAATATGACTCCAGTTTTGGTAAAATTTGGACAGACTGCCTTGAACAACAAAAACCAGTAGGAGAGTATAATATTTCAGAAGGATATCTATACAAGGGTAATCTGTTGTGCATTCCAAATGGATCTTTGAGACAACATTTAATACAAGAGATTCATTCGGGGGGATTAGCTGGACATTTTGGAAGAGACAAGACAGTTAGTATGTTAAAAAAAAAATACTACTGGCCACATATCAACAGAGATGTATCAGTTTTCTTACAACACTGTATGGTGTGTTTACAGTTCAAGGGTGGAACACAGAATACTGGTTTATACCAACCTCTTCCCATACCATCAAAACCATGGAACGACATCAGCATGGATTTTGTATTGGGCTTACCCAAAACTCAGAGAGGACATGACTCTATTTTTGTGGTAGTTGACAGATTTTAAAAAATGTCTCACTTCATACCCTGCAAGAAGACAACTGATGCGACCAGTGTGACTTTATTGTTTTATAAGGAAGTCATTAGGCTACATGGGGTACCTTTGACAATTGTCTCAGATAGAGACAGTCGATTCCTCAGTCAATTTTGGCAAACTTTGTGGAAAAGATTGGGAACCAAATTACAGTTCAGCAGTACTTGTCATCCACAAACGGATGGACAAACCGAAGTCACTAATAGGACTCTAGGCAATTTGCTAAGATGTCTCACTGGAGAGCACCCAAAACAATGGGATAATGTACTAGCTCAAGCTGAATTTGCCTACAATTCTGCACCACATAGATCCACTGGCCGATCACCATTTCAGATTCTATATGGTTTTAATCCTAATTTGGTTTTAGACCTGGCTATGTTACCCAAGAGACCTGGTGAACATCCTCGAGCACTTGACACCATCAGCCAAATGCAGTCGATTCATCAGGCAGTTCATTTACAGCTACAGCAAACCACTGCTAAATACAAAGAAAAGGCTGACAAACATCGTCGATTTGTACAGTTCGACGTGGGTGACTGGGTTATGATACATCTGAGCAAGGATAGATTACCTGCCGGAACTTACCACAAATTAGTATCTAAGCGCATTGGACCATTTCCAATACTTCGCAAACTGGGTGACAATGCCTTTGTGGTGGATCTTCCTTCTGCATATTCCATTTCTCCGACATTCAATGTCAAGGATTTAACTCTTTATAAGGGTCCTCTTCCAACCACCGCTTCATCAGATTTTTCTCAGTCTTAAGCTCGAGGACGAGCTTCTGTAACACGGCGGGCTTTGATGCAGTATCAGAATGAAGAGCCGCTGAGACATTTTATCAAACAGTTACTTCAGTTGCAAATGGTGAAGGGTATTATAGACTATTCGGGTTGGTCGATATAATGAGAAGCACACGATGTCATCGTCTGGCTGATAATTGAGGGTATGTTTGTCTTAGGCCAATACCGTCAGGCCAATATCGTCAATCACTAACATTGGTTAAATGGCGATCGTCTGATCTCCATCAAAGACTTAGAATGAAGGGTAAAATGGTCAAAGAACACTAGACGTTTTGTTGGTTAATCGTCTTCCTGTTATAGATCATCTGGATTTACTGCTTATAAGTGTAATAATCTTCATAATTGGTTTAACTACTGTCATTTACTTTTGGGATATAAATAGACTGTGTCAGGACGGAAGAAAACAGTTAGTTACATTTTGAATTTGAATTTCGAAGTTTACGGAGCTGCGTCTCTGTTGCTAGAGCTGCGTCTCTGCTGTTAGAGTTTTGGCTCTGTTTCTCACTGGAGAAGGTGTAAAGTGATCTCTACAACTTATCGAGGTGAATTGGATGTTTTGTCGATAGTTGTGTGTGACTGTAAATGTGTTTTCAGTTTGAATACATTTAGCTATTCGTTTTAAAATTGTTGTTGTTCATCTTCTGGATACTTGTCCTCGATCAGATTGGGCTGGTAGCATTGATGATAAAAGAAGAAGTACTTCCAGCTACATCTTCACATTGGGAAACAATGATATATCATGGTCATCAAAGAAGTAAGACATTGTTTCTCTCTCTTCCACCGAAGCCGAGTACATTTTATCTTCAAGTGCATCATGTGAAGCAGTTTGGTTAAGGAGAATTATTAAAGATCTCAAGTGTGAGGAAACATATCTTACAATAATTTTTTGTGACAACATGTCGGTCATTGTAATGATTAAAAACCCAATCTTTCATGGAAGAACAAAGCACATTGAATTGAGACATCATTACATAAGAGAACTAGTGGAGAAAGGTGAAGTTGAATTGAAGTTTATCAAGACCAATGATCAATTAGCTGATGTGTTAACCAAAACGGTAACAATTGAGAAGTTTATACATTTTAGTAACCTTATGAAAATTACAAATTAAGAAGGGGTATTAAAAGCGGGTCAAAGGTCAATGGCTATACTTTGTAATTTTCATGTCTTTCTTGGGTAATTAACTTATGTAATGTCTTAATGGTTTGAAATGTTGCTACAGTAACAAATCCAGCTGACAGTCTCAAGCCGCCATTGCAAACAGTGAAAAAAAAGTGTCGTTGTCCATCTTCTCTACAAAACCCCTTTGATCTTTCTTATTAAAAACTATATACCTTCCATTTTCTTTCTCTTTTACTCATCCTCTCCAACAACATATGCCCATCTTTATGTTATGTTACATTGAAGGCATTTTACTTTTGTTGCATGTCCTTCCTTCCACTGATTTAATCGCTTTCAAGCTTGTCTTTCTTGTTTCCATTGCTAACTCCTCAAGGGATGCCCTAAAATGAAATCTTCAATGGCTAACATGATTGTACAATGATCTTACACTGTTTGAATTCTGAAGGTGAACAAAGTTCTGTAATAGGAATTTATATGATTTGTATTCTTCTTTTCTCATATCTCTTACTTTTATAGTTCTCTCAATATCAATAATTTAGAAGTTATGTATTGAAGCTCTTGATATATAAGAGAAGGAGAGAGAACTGAAGTTAGTTTTTGCATGCAACAGTTTTACTTGATTTGTTTTTGTGAGATATGTTTTCATGGAAAAGAACTCGAACATTCATTTTTAAATATGATAAGTAAAAGTGGCTATTACTTTTTCTTCATTAATCTTTTGATATGCTTTATGTTAACAGAAGTGAATGATTGATGAGGATTGCTTATTCTGGAGTTGGCTTGCACGGGGAATAAGTGAATGATTGCATATTTTGCATGATTACTTTTGGTGAATCTTTAGCTCAACTTGGAAGAGCCCTTGAGAAATAAGGAGCACACTATTTCTTGAGAGATGGTGGTTGAAGTCCATCAAGATCCCGAAGAAAGAAAGAGAGATGAATTATAATTATTGCACTTAATCACAAGCGTTAATGTAAACATCATTGCTTGACTTCAAATTACATTGTCCATAAGTTACGCAATCATATTTACAAAACATCAGTTACACAACCTTTGATTGAATTTTGAAATGACAGGCCCTCTTCCCTTCCTGTCAGCTCGATATTATGTTGCTCTTGAATTTTAAGTAGCTCGTACCAGCATTGACCCATCTTAGGTAAATCAAATTCCACAAATTTCAAGAGTCGATCCTTATGAAATTTCTCTGATTGAATCATAGAGAATGTCCTTGTGAAGTTTTTATTAATTTTTACTCACCACTGTTGTCGCTGCTTCTCCATTCTCCGAAAGTGGAGCTCAAAGAATTGGACATGTGACCATAAAAGTGGTTACTCAAAAAATTCAAAGTTGATGCCAAGAATCAAAGGTGTTTGTGTTTTGCGTCCATGAGAAAATAACTCTTATTACTGCTCCAAGTTTTCAACCCTTAATATGAGGGTAAGGAAAAATCGTGCAGCAGGTTAGCATCAATATGAATATGCATTCAAGTGAGATTCCGGAGGTCTCAGCACTGGAATTACTTTTGTCTCGACACTGATATTAAGTAAACTTTTACAAAACTTGAGCAGAACAAGAACTGAATGGCATTTTCGGATCTCAATACTAATTCCTCTTCTGCATCCAGAAAACGTGGAGGAAACTACAGTTACCTTGTCAATGAACTTGGTAAGAGCCCTTATATCATATTTGGTATGCATAAGAAACCAGCTTCATCCAACCTTCATGGTAAATTATCAGTCTGCTATTCACAGCCACAAGAACTACAATGCACAAATTAAATAGACCTGGCTCTGCAATAAATTCTGTTCTCAAATTTCGCATATAACAGAGTAACATACTTCCAATATTACATTTATAAACAGACAGTACAGAATCCGGATAACGGTAGAAGATAGAAAATTTCAGCTGCCAGTTTTTGTAATATAACCACAAAATGTGTGCACGTTCAACAACATGAAGATGGAAGAATTCTTCGAATACATATTTCGCATTAAATGATTACAGCCAATTGAATTACGTATGTTAACGATAATAGAAGTTATATTCCCAGCCGCAAATAGAAATTGGCAGAATTCAAGCTAATAACATCTTTCAACAGGAAGTACATGTTTACCAAACAAACAAGGGGAAAAAGGAATTATTGCACTTAACTATATTCGGAATTTTTTTCTCAACTTCCAGCAGCAGAGAAGTCAAATTCCATATAAGCTTTATTTTCAATCAATACCAGTGTTAAAAAATTAGTTCAGAAACACGCTCAGAAACTGAATTAACACTTTCAGCTTCCACATGAATCACTTGAATTAAAAAAAAAATTGAAATATTAAACGGAATTTTAGAATGACATTCAGAACATTGATATTGGCGATTGCTAGAACAAGACAAGTAAAAACCTATATCAACTCTATGTCCATTATCAATCCCCAATGATCAGAAACAGGGTCAGCCACTAATTAAATAGACCAAAGAAGAGGAAAATACTATATTGCTAATTTACTAACTTCAGTGAAGTTTAAAGTAGATACTATTAAGTCATATAAGAAGCATCAAAATATGAGAAAGATACAATTATAATATACTAGCCTTAGCAAGTATCCAACAAAATGTCTCATCACTTACAGACTGGTTCGTCTCTACTCACTATCAGAAAGTAACTGATGTTGTGAATAAAACCCAGTTAACTTACACAAACACAAATTCCACGTTTGTCAACTGAGTCCAACCCAGAAAGAAGCGAAAACAGAACAAGACGGAGCATGGGGGAATTAAGAAAAACGACCTGCTTCGTCTTCGCCGTTTGCCCACCCACCCCCCAAATCACCCGCCAGACCCTGACCTTCATCGTCCCGACAAAGCGTCAGAGGACGCCGGGGGTCGGGCTTCGTGCCGGAAAGGTCGTGGGGGAAGTTGGGGTGAGGGAGAAGCGGTCAGTCCGGATGAGGCAACCCGAAATGAATCCGGTTCTGGAGCGGTTTGGGATGGGCGAAGCCAAGCGGAGCTGCCCGTTAGCCAGCCCCCCACCACCCAAATCCAACCGTGCATTGGCCAAAAACGGGACACAAACCTTAACTGGCACCCCACAAAGCTTGCATGGCCACACGATAATAATAGCAAAAATTCCCGTACTTGATAACCCATACCCATGCAGCCCCATGCAAGGGGTACGTACCAAAAACACACCAGAGGAGCCAAGTCCCCAGGCTCCCCAGAATACGTTATATATCCCCCTTCTTCCTTCTTCTTCTTCTCCATCCTCTCTTGTTTCTGTACACATTTCCCCACCTCCCTCGTTTATCGTATCAGAAGAGAAGGGAGGGGGTCGTTTGGTGCTACATAGGCAGCCATGGGGGCTGTGAAGAAGGTTATTGTCGGGATGACGTCGGTCATGCTCGTCGTCGCCATCGTGGTTGCCGCCGCCGTCGGCATCAACCATGCAAAGAAGTATGCGGCGTCGGACGACTTCCCCAGCGCCAACGGCAACGGCGGCATCTCCACCACCTCCAAGGCCATCTCCACCATTTGCCAGCCCACCGACTACAGGGAGATGTGCGTGCAGACGCTCAGCAAGGCTACAGGTAAGAACGGCACGGCCGACCCCAAGGAGCTGGTGAAGGCCGCGCTCACGGCGACCATGGGTGAGATTAAGTCCGCGTACGGGCTGTCGTCCGACCTGAAGAAGAAGACGAACGACCCCATGAACAAGATGGCCCTCTCCGACTGCGAGGACCTGCTCGACTCTGCCGTGCAGGAGCTGCAGGCTTCCTTCTCGGAGGTCGGCGACAAGGACCTACACACCCTGCCGGACCGGGTGCACGAGATCAAGAACTGGCTCTCCGCTGTCGTCTCCTACCAGCAGACATGCATGGACGGGGTGACCCACCCGGAAGTGAAGTCCGCCATCACCAACGGCCTCATCAACGCCACGCAGCTCACCAGTAACGCCCTCGCCATCGTCTCGGAGATCTCGTCCATCCTCTCCACCTTCAAGATCCCCTTCAATTTCAACCCGCACACCCGCCGCCTCCTCGAGCAGCAGGAGGTACCCCAGCTCGACGACGAGGGACTCCCCGGATGGCTCTCCTCCTCTGACCGCCGCCTGCTGGCCTTCCATGACAGAAACAAGGTGAAGCCCAACGTGGTAGTGGCGAAGGACGGAAGCGGCAACTTCAAGACCATCAGTGAGGCGATCAAGGCGGCGCCTAAGAAGAGCAACCGCCGATGGGTGATCTATGTCAAGGCCGGCATGTACAAGGAGAATGTGGTGGTGGAAAAGGATTCCACCAACATCTTCATGTATGGCGATGGCCCCAGGAGGTCCGTCATCACAGGCAGCAAGAATTTCGTTGATGGCACTCCCACCTACCAGACCGCCACCTTCGGTATTAAACTTCGTTTTACAGCAGTTACTAGCATTTCATCTCTCCTTCTGTTAGTAACAATGTGTGTGCTTTTTTGTTGTTGCAGCTGTGGAAGCAAACGGCTTCATCTGCAAGTCGATGGGGTTCCGAAACACTGCCGGGCCGGAGAAGCACCAGGCGGTGGCTTTGCGGGTAAAGGGAGACCTGGTGGCCTTCTTCAACTGTCGTATGGACGCCTACCAAGACACTCTCTACGTGCAGACCCACCGTCAGTTCTACCGTAACTGTGTAATCTCCGGCACCGTCGACTTCATCTTTGGTGACTCGGCGGTGGTGCTCCAGAACTGCCTCCTCGTCGTCCGCAAGCCCATGCCCAACCAGCAGTGCATCGTCACCGCCCAGGGCCGATCCGACAAGCGCGAACCCACCGGCATTGTCATCCACAACTGCCGCATTGTACCGGAGCAGAAGCTCATCCCCACCCGCTTCACCACCAGGAGCTACCTGGGACGGCCATGGAAGGAGTACTCCAGGACCATCATCATGGAGTCCACCATCGGTGACTTCATCCAGCCTGAAGGATACCTACCCTGGGACGGGGATTTCGCCCTCAAGACGCTCTACTACGCCGAGTACGCGAACCGCGGCCCCGGCGCCCGGACAACCCGGAGGGTGAGGTGGCCGGGAGTCAAGGTTATCCGCAGGAGGGACGCGCTGCAGTACACTGCCGGGAGCTTTATCCAGGGCAACCTCTGGCTCAGATACACCGGTGCTCCCTACATCCTGGGCTTGAAACACTAAAAGACATATGATGTTGATGAGAGGGGGTGTCTGAGAGAGAAGGGTCGGAGAGAGGCTAAAGCGAAAGGAAGAGCAAGCAAGGAGTTGATGAGTGTACCTGATACGTACATATTTATAGTTCCTTTTGTTGATAGAGGAAAGATTTAAAAATGTGGTATTTGTGCTTTGATTAGTGTTTGAAATGATCGATGATTCCTTTAAATGTCATGCTATGCGAGCAATATTCATATATATTATATGCTATCTATGCGTATGAATTTTAATTTTGAAAAGTAGCCATTAATTAGTATGAGACGAGGGAGTATGTGCCTTTCATATGTGAATTAATGCTTCGTTTTAATGTTGAATGGGTATATATCCACCTTTATAATCTCCTCACAATCCCTAATAATTTCATAAAGAACGCTGCTAGTTCCCCCCAAAATTTACTCAAGCCCGCATATTTTACACACCCTAATAAAATTTAATAAATTATTAAATACCCCCACCTTTTACTATTTTTTTTAACTCTATTCTTCTCTCTAATGACCCTATTCACAATCTTCCCCTTTCCACATACGCTCTTCCATTTCCCCCGTCACATATGGCTCTTCTTTTTTGACTATTTTCCTTCTTCCCCCTCGCTTGTGACTTCTCTTCTATGATCTTTATCCCTCTTCTCCTCGCCTTGCTATTCCTCTAGAAAACTTCTAGATAGTTTTTGGCGGGGGGTGGGCACTACCAAAATATACAAAATTTGATGAGAAACTAAGGTTTCTATCCAAATAAGTTTTAAAACGTGGCTATTTAGACCCCTCTTTTTTCCTTGTGTCCCCCATTACTTTTTTACCCCACCATTTTTTTATCAAAATCTCTCACATCCCCCATTTTTACCCCAGTCCCCTTCTTCCCCTTCCTTTTTTATCTTCGGTGCCGGCATCAACGCCGATGACCTTTTCTCGCCGCCGTGGCTGGTCACAGTCACGTACTAGCCTCGGCTAGCAGTGGTCGGCCACGCACTGGATGCGACCAGCACGCCAAGACCAGCAAACCGTGACCAGCGGCCACGCGTTGGTCGTGGCCGACTGTTGCCAGATCTGGCTGGCAGCGGCCAGAGTTAGTACCAGAGGAGAAGGGAAAGAGGATGAGGTTTATGTTTTGGGGGAAGTATGGGTAAAAGGGATGAGGGAGATAGGGGGAAAGAAGTACAAAAAAACACAAAATTTCTTTTGTTTGGGGGATACAGGGAAAAAACGGGGTTTAAATAGCCACGTTCTAAGTTTTATTTGGCAGATGATATCCTGCGCCAAGAAAACTCCGATTGTTTTTGGTGGGGAGAGGTCATTGCCACAATATGCAGATATTGACAAAGACCTTTAATTCCTGTATAATGTAGTTTTATTTGTTGGGGTGTACACCCTGCCACGAAACTTCTAGAAGTTTTTTAAACTTCTGGCGGGGGGTGGTCACCACCACAATATGTAAAATTTGACGAGGACTTACGGCCTCCGTCTAAATCAATTTTATTTGGCAGATGGTACTACCTACCAAAAAACCTCCAGAAGTTTTGGGGTGTTGGGGTGGCATGAGTAAAATTATAAGGGGTGTGGGGGGTATTGAGTCGTTAAGAAATGCTAGTTATTTTTCAGTGTGGGGGACTCTCATTTTTTGGGGGGAAAATAGATGTGTTCTTTCATAAACCTCCTTATAAATTTTTGAACGCGGCAAGGGGAGGCCGTAGGGGGTCGAGGGAGGCTTGCTTCCTCACCGGAATCCTCTTCCTGCATATACCTCCATCGACCATCATTGGAGACACTGAAGAGAAAACATAAAGTGTCTTTATAGGTATCTGACCATATGAAGTTTTATTAATCTATTTCTTATGTAGGACCTAAGATCTACTAAAAATGACAAAAACGATAAGTATAGTTGTTAATATTGTAATATCCTGGATTTTCTTAAGTTTCAAAAATTAAATACGTAAAAAATAGAGTATTTGACCCATTGACATTCTTAGTAGAATAACTTCCTCCCTAAATAGAATTTGTGGCTGAACCTATGTAGTTAGAAAGTAGATAGAAAGAGCTTCTAAACGCCACCAAGAACGCGCGAATCGGAGTTTGAATGATGGAGATACGACTGTTTGAAGTTGAACATATCGTATAGGGCCCGTTTACCCAATTTAGACGTGTATTTGACCCGTTTAAGTAAAAAACGGGCCTGGTTAATTAGAGTTCCAATATTAATTTTTAGAGGCCTAATTAGGGTACTAAGTCAGGAGGATTGACCCAAATTATAGGAATATTAGGAACCCTAATCTCATGCGTATAAAAAGGGTTAATTAAGGTTAAGCGGGGATTAGCTCTAACTGTTAAGGGAGAAGAGAGGAAACGGGGGAAGGAGGGGACGAAGCCGCAATGGAAGGAAAAGCCCGATCGAGAGGGTGAAAATTGGTTTCAATCACTTTAAGAAGGAGAGACTCATGACAACTCATTCTTAACAATGAATGAGTTTTACTAGGTTTGTTCATGTACCTTGCAACAATGCTTAAACTATCCATAATATCGGGTTTTGTGTTTGACAAGTAGATCAATGAATGAACAAGACTTCTATAAGTTGATTCAACCACCAATTTGTATCCACCATCTTTTGACAACTCATTCTTAGCCATAGGAGTAACTATTTCTTTATAATTAGTCAAATTAAATTTTTTTCAACAAATCATCTACATACTTCTCTTGAGATAATAATATTTTACCTTCATTTTGTTTAACTTGAATCCCGAGAAAATATGTAATGTCATGAGCCCCAAATTAGTCATCTCATATTCTCTTTTTATAGTATACTTGAATTATTTTATTATCTTTGAACTATTGTTAGTGTAAATTAGATCATCAACATAAAAGTAAACAATGATAAAATTATACATACATTCTTTCTTGGCATAGAGAGATGACTCGCTTAGGCTTCTTTAGAATTTATTTTATTAAAAATATTTGTCAATCTTACTATTCTATGCTCTTAAAGCTTGTTTGAGTCCATAGAAGACTTTTGTGAAGCTTGTAAACTTTCTTTTCCTTACCTTTGACTTTTTTATCTTTGTCATTGCTCAATATAAACTTCTTCTTAAAGTTCTCCATTTAAAAATATTGATTTGACATCTAATTAATATTTTAATGGAGCGACAAGTGCAATAATAATTCTTATAGTTTCTATTTTTACAACAGGAGCATAAGTTTTATTGAAGTCAATACTAGGTTGTTGTGAATACCCTTTTGCAACTAACCTTACTTTGTATTTTTTAATTGAGCCACCTTTGTTGAACTTTATTTTGTACACCCATTGTTGGGGGATTTTGGTAGTTCACTATGCACAAGTCAAGAGAATATATCGGATGATCCTTCCTTGCAAGAGATAGAGAATAACATTTTTTTTATGTGGGATGACCTTTTTTTAATTAATCAAGACTACTCTTTATAATTTAGAGTGAGTAGTGATGATTAATCAATTTTCAAAACCCTTCAATTAGATGGCAAAATGAAGAAAAATAATTAGTAATTTATTAAAATAAGAAAAGAGAATTGCTAGGAGAATTGCTAATTTAAAAAGAAAAGAAAAGAAGAAACAAGGAAAATTCTTCTTGAAGATGAGAGCTCCCTTGCACAAATTATTCTCCCTTCTTGAGTACTTCTTGTTTGTCTTCCAATTCCTCGAACTTCTTCAACTTTCAAAAGGTCAAGGTTCTTAGAATATCTGGATGTCTTTTTTATGAGTGATAGACTTCTGGATTTCATTTTGGAGGTTTCTTAAACTTGAAAGCCAAAAACCTCTCCTTATGAAAACGAAGGGGTATTTATAGCATTAGGGTTGTACGGTTAGGCAAGTAGTGAGGGTGAGTTGAAAGTGTAGTTCGTGGGAAGTGGAGAGTGAGTTAGTGGGGGATGGAGAATGAGTTAGTGGGATGGTTGGTGAGAACCGAATTGATTAGTGAGGAGTGAGGTAGTGGAAAGTGGGGAGTGTGAGAGAAGTCCACACATTATACTTTTGACTTGGTCTCCTCCACTTCATCATTCTCTTTACACATTATCATTCATTAATTTTTTTTGTTTTATAATTTCATTCACTCATTTTTTTATTTTATTTCTTTATTTATTATTATTTTCTATTTAGAGTTGGGGACCACGAGCCTCAGGGCTCTGACTTAATCTTCCTACTCTCTATGTGGGGCCCATGGGGGTTTTCCACATAGAACGTGGCTATTCAAACCCCCATTTTCCCCATTGTCCCCCAAAACAGAGTAGAAAGTTGGTTTTTTTTTTTACTTCATTCCCCCTTATTTCTCCCTTCATTTTGTCATGCATCCCCCACTCCATTAAACCCCCCTCTTTTTTATTCCGGTGCCCGCGCAACCCCCAAATCTGGCCTGTGCACCGGTGAACTAGCAGCTGCCAGATTGCCGTGCATGGCCTGCACAGGCCAGATTTGGCCGCATTGGCCATAGCCAGTGCATGCCAGCGCGATGCGACCAGCACAGGCACAGCGCGGCCAGATCTGGCCAAGCATGGCTGGACTGGCCTGTGCGGCCAGGTCTGGTCGCTCTGTACCAGCACTGTGCGTGGCCAGGTCTGGCCGCGCACAGCGCATGCCTGTGTGGCCAGTCCGGTTGCGCCGGCCCTCTGGCCACACAGGCCCTTTGACCGCTGTCGTTGCTGGTCGTGGTCGTGGCCAGCTCGCCGTGGCCAGCGGCTACGATCAACCGCGGGGGCAAAAAATAGACGCCGGCATTGTCGCTGGCGCCGGAGATGAAGAAGAAAGGTCGCTGAAGATGAAGAAGAAATGGGGAAGAAGAGAACTAGAAAAAATAGAAATGGGGGATACGAGATATTTTAGTTAAAAATCACGGGGTAAAAGAGCAATGGGGGACATAGGGATAAAAACGGGGTATATACAGCCACGTTCTTCCACATAATCTCTTTACTTTACTTTTTTTCTTCCAAACTTTGAGTTCTTTGAAATTTAACCTTTTGTGTTATTATCTTCTTCTTTTTAGTCTCATAACAAATTTAATATGAGATTTATGGGGTCTCACATAGCGAATTTAGCTATTTAGCTATTTTTTAGTGTAAGGAGGCCTCATGAGGTCCTCTCAAAAATTTTATTAGAAGTCACAACTCATTTCTACCTATGTAGGATTATATTTTACTTTTCTTTTTATTCTTTGGTCTTTGTCCACTTTAGAGACTTTGTCTATTTTAAAATTTTGGTTTTATTCAGAGCTAGTCAAGCCCCAAAATCTTGGCCTTAGAATTTTGACTTTTTTTTATGTCAACACCCATGTAAGTCAATCACATCTTTGTCTTGAGGGTTATCAACTAACTTTCATATATTGTTCTCTTCAATCATATTCATTTCATTATCAATTGCTTAAATTCAAACTTCTTCTTTTGAAAAATTTTCAAATTTTGTTGGATCAAAAGAAAAAATGTAACATCATATTCATCATAAATTTCTCGAAGTGAGCATACATTTTTTAAAGATGAATCACTATCTACATTATTTGGACTAATTTGTTATATACTTGAATTTTGTGTTGAATCATGGTATGAGGAAAGAGACGCATACACTTGTAGTTGTGATCCATTTGACTTTTGGTGACTTGATGAAACACCTTCTTTCTCATCTACCATTATATATATATATATATATATTATATATATATACCGTTATTTTTTTTCAATATTTCATAAGCCTACTTCATTAAAGACCACATATCTTAATATTACTAGTTCATTTGTTTTAAGATTATAAACTTTATAAGCCTTAGATTATCCACCATATCCAATGAAGATACATTTTTTTTCTCATTTCTCATCAAACTTGTTGTTCTTTTGTGTAGGAATATTAACATAAGCAATACATCCAAAAATTTTATAGTAACTTACTTGTGATTTTCTCTTGTGTCATGTCTTATATAGTGTCATATTTTGAACTGCCTTTATTGGAGACCTATTAAGGATGTAGGTGGTCGTATTAACATCTTTTGTCCAAAATTGGTTTAGAAGATTATTCTTGTTTAGTATGCTTCTTGTCATCTCCACAATTTCTTTCCGCTACAACAAATTTGAGTTGTGTAGCTAGTTATTAGGTATTTCTTCTTACCATGTTATTTGCAAAAAAAATTAAAATTACCTTTATGTAGATTTATGTAGACTCACCACCATAATAATTCCTCAAGGCCTTTAATTTCCTCCCACTTTGGTTTACTAAAAGTGTATTGAATTGCACAAATATAGAAAATACATCATATTTGACATCTATAAGATAAACCCACATAATTCTTATAAAATCATCTATAAATAGTAAAAAATATATTTTCTTGTTGAATGATGGTGTGCTTGTTGGTCCACATATATCGGCATGAATAAGCTAAAGCGGTGCTTTTGATCTTCAAGCTGACTCTCAATACGATAGTCTATATTATTTTTCATATCTACATCATTCACAAATCTTTTTTTAGTGATTCTCAGGAGGCTAATGACATGTTCTTTTGGTTGAGTAAAGTGAGACTCCTATAATTTAAGTGTCCAAACATCAAATGTCATAATAAAGAGTCATCAATATGAATAACTTAACATTTCATAGTTTGCACAAGTAGGCATAACTAATGAAATACATTATTTAGTGTCATTTTGACTTTTGCTATCATTTGCTCAATATTTTTATCAATTATAACATATTCATCCTTATTAAAATGCACTTTATAACTTTGTTGCATAAGTTGTCCAACACTAAGCAAAAATTGTGTCAATCCACAAACATAAAAAATATCATGAATGAGTTTAGAATCATTTTTTATTTATTTGGAAGACTATGATTCATTTTCCCTCAACATTTTATATTTTTCCATCTCTAAGTTTTATTTGAGAGTTACCATTTTGTTGAAGTCTCAAAAGCTTTTTCAATTGCCCATCATGTGGTTACTACAACCACTATCCTAGTATGAAACATCTATTTTTTCTTTTTGTATATCTATGTAAAAGTAGAATAAATGATTTTGTTTATCTTCCCTTTTTTTAATGAAATGTGATTGGCTTTTGTTTTGAAATTTTCAATCTTTTGGGGCATGAGTGTGGTGTTTGTATCTCTTCCATCTAAAATTAATAATCATCGGCAACAAAATTTATTTTCTTGCAAATAAAATAACTATTATTTTACTTCTCATATTTGCCTCTTCCATATGCATTGCCTCTTTCATAGCCTTTTCTATTTCCTTGATTTCCCCTTCCTCTACTTTCAAATAAATTATTTTAAAATTGTTTCTTTCCTCCATTTTCATTTTTCTCCTTAAAAGTCAATTTGGATTTAAATTTTACTATATGGAGGAAGGAGTAAACTTTTTCATTTTTGCTTCATAAGAAGACAACTCATCGACTGATACATACTCAATATTAATAAATCTCTTGTTTCTTCAATGACAGCCACAACATGTTCAAATTTGGTTTACATACTTCTTAAATTTTTTTGCACAATCTTCTTATTTGAAATACTATCTTTATAACTTCTACTTTGATCAACAATAATAACAATTCTAGAATTGAGAAATTTTGCACATTTTCATTGCTAAGTTATCAAAATCTCTCCACAAAGTATAAAGCTTTATAGAGATTACCTTTTTAGTTCCATGAAATTCATTCTTCAAGGTTTCACTTGCTTCTTTAGATCTTATGAAAGCCACTTTTATGGAAAAAATTACTTTGTTCATCGTTTGTTGTATATAAAATAGGGCTTTTGCATCTTGCGTCTTATTTTCTTTATGTTTTCCACTTTTCTTTATTTTAAGTGGCTCAGTTTTCTCCATTTTATAGTTCTTCAAATTTTTCTTTAATATACTCTCATAGATCTTTGAATTTGAAGAGTATTCTCATTTGTATGCTCCAAAAATTATAGTTTTACCTTCATCAAACATGAGCAATGAAAGCTTATCCGGCGAAGAACCATAGTATTTAGATAACCTAATAGGTTTACTTGATTACCTCAAGTACCAAATTTGTTGGAGTAGATTAAAAAAAAAGGGGAGAAATGTAAAAATATAAAGTTCTTTATAAGAAAAATCAAAGTTTCACCATTTGAAAGATTAAAAAATAACTTTGTTTTCACGGTTTACTGTAGTAGCAGGTATTTTAGCTGTGATTTTACAGCAACAACACAAAAACACCATTATATGATAGGTTAAAAGAGGAGATAAGCTCATCTAAAATGCCCATACACTTTGTAAAAATTACAAGTTACCCTTGCCATTAAATAACCCATTTTTAATAGATTTACTTTGCATTTAAAAAAGAGAAAATTTTCTTTGTAATTTATGGCTTGTACTTCTGAAAAGAGTTCTAAAAATTCAGATCATTGCACATAGTTGAACTTAATAGACATTCCTTCCCATTAAACCTTCTTTGCCCATAAGAAGTGGCTAAACAGTTCAGCGGGTAGTATATTTCCTTGACAATACAATACCATGGTCTATTTGCAAGGATAGTTCGCCGATCTCTTTGTGCTGTGAATCCTTCTACAATCCGTGTTGTTGTAACCTTGTCAACCTGCACCACCTCAACATTCTTTCAAATCAAATTTTTTCTCCATTTAATGTTGGTTAGACCTCCCACAATGTATAGGATAAGTAGATTTGTTCTTACCCTTCATTGATCTCCTTAACTCTTACGTGGGTATAAATTGTGTCTGTACGAGCTAGTAAAATTTACATGCTTTGATCCAAATCCAAAAATCTTAAGTAATCTTAAGTTTAAGTTTTGTTTACAAGTTTCTCCCTTTTTCCTATATTTAATATAGTTTTATTTGATTTTTTAAAATAAATTTAAATTAATTTATTTAAAAAATTAAATAAAGCTATTAATTTACTCTAAAAGGAATATTTCATAAGGGGATGAAGAAAGCAGTGAGAGAATACGAGCGGTGAGAGCAGAGTAGGACGAAAAAAAGTAGCTCAACAATATTGACACTCGTCCTCTTCATAAAAAATAATATTTTAATGTCAAAAGACTCAAAAACTTTATATAGGCTCACTTATGAAGTCCAATTAAAACTTTTGTGTAAGTTTTTGTAGATATTTTTATTGTAGGAATATCACTATCCAAAAAATAAGTCAATATCTTTCTAAACCTCCACTCTCCTACCCTTTAATAGTTAAACTCTAATCAGTTTATGGTCTTCCTAAAGAATGTCTGTCATGCTATCTTCTACAAAGGGGATCTGTGGATCACAAGAATGGACGGCGAAGGCGTTACACTTTAGCTTAAGTAAAGCACTAGCCCACATAAGCTAATATGCGATAGTGTATACACCATAAATCATTATAAATGTATAACCTTAAGTACTCCTTCTACATATCAACTCCCTTTCTTTTCCATGGCAGTTAGCATGCACAAAATCCATCGTTTTGACACCAGCAAAAGAGATCATGAAAAAAGTTCGGCCAAGCTAGCAAGCAGAGGGCCGGAAACCGGCTTTGCAAAAAGACTGGCCCATTCTATAATGCAACGGAAAAAGGCCCATCAATCAGGCCCAGAGAGTCCACATATAATCGGCCCACATGTTCCTCCTAAGTGGTACAACTGTAATAAGGTGCATACCCAGGGAAATATTTTAACTAGCGTACAAATAAGTGGGGGTTAGGGTTTTGTTGCTTCGCTCCCTCTTTTTACCAGCTCTTCGCTGCCATCGTCTGCGCGCCGTTGCCCATTCGCTGCAGAGAAGAGACTGCCGGAGAAGATGAAAGGCCGCCAGGGGGAGAGGGTCCGGCTCTACGTCCGGGGAACCATCTTGGGCTACAAGAGGTACTGTGTTCGTCTTGTTGCATTTATCCTCTCTCTATGTTTCAAACCGTTGATTTTCATAGTCTGCGCGTTCTTCCTGTGTTTAACCGAGTTCTGAATCGTAGAAGTGGTCTCTTATGATGAATTCCGCATTTTTATGATCTGGGTTTTCTTTATTTGGTATTATAATCTTTGTTCTATATTGGTTTCAGGCTTGATTGCCTTGTCATTGTCTTGAATCTGAGAAAATGAGATAAAATTGGAATTTTTGTTCATCTTGAGCTCGGTACTTGTTTTTCCATGTGTGATTTTGGTTAATATTTGGTTTTTATTTGATATTCTAGTATGCGTTATGTTGATTATTTAGTTTTCTGTATTAAAATGCCATGTGGTGGGATATGGTCCAAATGGCCTTTTCATTTTTGGTAAATATTGGTTCATTAGGATCGTAGCTAATAGCCCTTAACCGGGTTCATATTCTGCCCTTTTCATTTTTGGTAAATATTGGTCCAAATGAGATAATTGAATATTCTATTATTTGTTTTTGTATGTTGCTTTTTTGGTCTTGAATCTGCATCGTTTAAATCATGGTTCTTTCGATTCTGTGTGCTGCTTCATCACTTTCTACAGCTTCTGATAGTTATATCCGATTTTTATCTGTGGTGGATGTTTCATTGATATATCTAGGTGATTTTGGTTGTTAGATTTCTTTCGTTTGATTGCGAGTTCTCATATGCTGGTCATGAAATGCTTGATTGCTATTTCGTACTCTTTTGTCTTAGCTGATTTTTGGCGTGCTGGCTTCTAATCCAATTAGTATATTTTGTTACGTTAGTTTCTGTATTTTGCCTGTTCTGTTCTGAACTTTTTTTATATTCTAGAGCTGTCTATCGGTCTTTCCAATTTTTATCGTGGATCATTGTTTTTTTATATTTAATGGGCTAGGTCCAAGTCAAACCAGTATCCCAACACGTCATTGATCCAAATTGAGGGTGTAAACACCAAGGATGAGGTAGCTTGGTACCTGGGTAAGAGAATGGCCTACATTTATAAGGCAAAGGTGAAGAAAAATGGCTCCCACTACCGTTGCATTTGGGGAAAAGTTTCAAGGCCCCATGGGAATAGTGGTGTTGTCCGGGCAAAATTTAAATCAAATTTGCCACCAAAATCTATGGTATGTGTGGATTGTAAGGTTGTATTAATTTTTCTTTCGTGTATTTTTACTGATTTTGGGTTATAACAAGTGATTTTTGTCTTTTATGTAGGGAAACCGAGTTCGTGTTTTCATGTACCCAAGCAACATTTAAGGTATTATTTATCTTTAATATACGCATTATAGTAGTTTAATTGAGTTTCTTTCCTACTTGGCTTGTTATATGTTACAAAAATTTGTTGGATGCTATGCCATAGGAATGAACTGCTTTAGTCTAGATTTATTATATTCGTTTTGCAGTGTGGGTTTTTTTATAACCCACCCGCCTCTTAATCATTCGTGCTGTCTGATTTTAATCCGACGGTGAGGATTGAGCCACTTTGTGAGCCTGGGCTCATGTTAACTTTTTCCTTGTTTGTGATGTCTCTGGTCCCTATTATCTCTAACTCTTCACAATAAGCACACTATTGTAGTGTACTTGTTGAACTCTAAAAAAATGTTATTTGTAGAAGAGGTTTTGGTGTGGCTTTACAAGTGAGGTTGTTTTGGAAATGTGTTTTTTTCACTTAGCAACTTGAAACCTTTTTGGATTCTAGTTTTTAGGCTATTGAGAGTAACACATTGATGCATTCATTTTCATAAATCTGATATATACGGAGTTGTATATTATTCACTTTAATTGTCCGTGACCATTTAATGTTACTCCACCCAAGTGCTAATTTCTGTATCTCCTTCAAATATTCTAATTTCTTTTCCTTTCTTCATTTGTATATCTCAGGAAATAAATGGCTTATTCCATCCTGATGATTAGTAATGTGCTGGGACTGGTAGGATGGACTCCTCAAGATGATGCCTTCTTTTTTGACTTAGAATACTAGTGAGTATTTAATGTAGCGCATCCTTTTTCAATTAAGATCTTCAATTTATGTCTTTTGTGAGTTCGTGACAAAGGCGGATATTTTGATGGACAAGTTTTGCATTATGCTGCTTAAATTGGAAATTTTATTCAGACATGTCTATGTGATATAAACGAAAATGTTGAAGTGCTCCAGCTGGTATTTGGCAAAGCAATGGTTTAGAGATCCTTTTATCATCTCCCTTTTAGCACCCCTCTTTGGATGGTGTTCCTGTGCTTTTGAGTTTTTTGTGTTACGAGTTAGACTCCAATGCTTGAGGTCAGCGGTTGGTGCTTGTGTTTAACATGTATAGCAATGTGCTATCAGAAACTTTGTTGTGTAAAAAGGTAATCCTCCTGATAAATGAAGGTTGTTTACCAGTTGCTTCTTTGCCTTCTTGGTTTTAAGAATGGTTGAGACATTTTACCATCTGATTGCCCAATATATGTAATGGAGGGATGTGCCCATTTCATAAATTTTAAACTTGCATAACTCTCTCGAACTCGGATATGTATGATTTTGGTACTGTTGTTTTTAGAGTATGTTTACCTATAAAATTACATTTTTTTTTGGATTCAATTGATATGAGGGGTAATACTTAAAAAATAATAAAAGGATTATAATTTTGTTGAATTTTTACGAATCAGCCGAATCTGCCTAAATTTAAAATTTAAACGGCCCCATGTAGAAGGGGACCAGGTTCAAGAGATATCCCCTTGCAATCAAACATTGTAGAAAGGCGGAATGGCATTCCAAGCTTTGCTAGTCTTAATTGAGCATACCGTGTATTGCAAGGCTTAGGCTCAACGCATTGGTTATACTGCGGCGGAGCTGCGAGGTGAGTATCAAGTACATTGCCCAGCCCAAATCATCCCGCCATACAGGAGGCTTTGCCTTTGTGCATTGCGTGCACAGCTAGGCATGTTTTACGGTGATCAGTCTACATACGAAGCACGCCTGTGCGTGCATGCTTTAGGCTCTATACCACTGCACGAAAAGACGGTAAGTGTTATTGTTGACGTTAATTCATTTTCATCTATCCCCCCACGATTAGCATGAACACCACGAAAATGGTTGGAGAGATGCCTGGAGTTATTCAACCCGGGCCTCCTTTCCTGTTGCCGGTGACGGAGAGGCACTGATTACGCTCTTGTGCACAAACAGCTAATGTGCTGCATAATTGTGCTGGCTATCTTTTAGGGTTTGTTTAGATTGGTGGAAAGCGGGAAAAAGGAAAGAATCTTCTTAAAATCTCTCAGTTTTTATTATTTGGTGCAACGGGGAAAGAGAAACAAGAGTGAAAAGTGAGAAAAAATGGATGAAAATTTGGCCCCAAAATTTTTCACCCATCAATCGATGAATTTGGAGAGAAAATCATTTTACTAAACACTTATGTCTTACTACTACTACTACCACTACCATTGTCGTTATCGCCGCCACCACCGCCACATTTGCCACCATCACCACCATCATCGCTACCACTACTACCACCATAGTTACCGCCGCTGCCGCCACCACTGCCACCATCACGACCACCATCATCGCTGCCACCACCACTACCATCACCACCTCCACCACCATCTCTTCCACCACCTCTGCCACTGTCACCACCACCATCTCCGCCATCACCACCACCTCTGCCACCGCCACCACCATCATCACTGCCACCACTACTACCATCGCCGCTACCACCGCCACCGCCGCCGTCACCACTACCACCACCGCCGCCGCCACCATCTCTTCCACCACCTCTGCCACTGTCACCACCACCATCTCCGCCACCATCACCACCACCGCTGTCACCACCACCACCGTCGTCGCCGCCACCACCACCACCAATGTCACCGCCACTACCACCAATGTCACCACCACCACTATCGTCACTACTACCACCACCGCCACTACCACTACCATTACCACTACCACTGTTACCACCACTGTCACTGTCAATTTTCTCTAATATCATTTATGTAACCAAACAGTAGAAAATAATTAGGAATCTCCTAATTTCTCTTTCACCTCGATTCACTTTCTCTTTCTCCTGGATTCACTTTCTCTTTCTCTTTTCCTTTCTCCCTGTTTCCACCAATCCAAACAGACCCTTATGAATGATAAGAGAGTACACAAAATTAGCTAATTCGAGCCCAAGTTCAACCCATCAGTTCCCCTTGTGATGAATTGTGTTGTGAAGAAATGTGAACCGTCCGGCTTGCTGTTTATTAGAAAAATATTCCATGATCCATGGCTCTTAAATTCCAATCATACATATGGGTCCAGACTCCAGAGCAGAGTCAGAATCTCTATTTATCGATTACTAAAGTGAAATAAAAAGTTCCATTAACGGGTCAAATAAAAAGTAAACGGCTTCAAAATTGGCTTGTCCCATGAAATAATATATTGGTTTGTAGAATTTGCTTACAACATTTGGTTTCTCACTTAATTAAGATTCCTTTTGGGCTTGTTTTCACCTGTTAAATATTAAATTGTTCGGGACTTGTTCTCTCTCGTCTCTCTCACATGCCTTTAGACATGCGCTACTAGGGCTGCAAACATATGGGCCGGCCCGTTAGCCTGGCATGGCCCGACCCGTAAATATTCGGGCTTGGGCCGAAAATTATTTGCAAGGGGTCGGGCCGGGCTTCACATTTAAGAGCATGAAGAATTTAGGGCCAGGCCAAGCTTGGGCCAAAAAAAGAGGAAAGCCCGGCCAGTAAAATATAACTTGTTACAGTCGTTCATCGCTTCGTCTCGTTTTGTTACAACCGTTCATCGTTTTGCCTCGCTACTCTTCACTTCACTATTTCAACCTTAACCCTAACTTTAGTCTCCAAAGTCACCACTTCCGTCTTCGGTCTTCACTGTTTCATCTACTCTTCCTATTTTTTTGCATGTTTGATGTGTGATACTCATTATTGAGGGGAGAAAGATAGGATTTTGGCACCTCCACTCGACTTGATACCACTGTTGAGTGGCATCAGTGAAAGCATAGTAATAAGCCCTTGTGGTGGAAGTGCCAAAATCCAATCTTTCTCATTGCATCAATGATGAGTATCACACATAAAAAATGCATAGAACATATGGATATAAGCAATAATCCACAAGATGAATAATAGTAATAATTCACAAGATGATTTGTTTCTTAATAGTAGTTTATAAAGAACACCTTCCCCCCTCCTCTTAGTGTGGGGTGTTCCTAAAATTCGAAAACCCACCCTCCAAAGGTGATGAAATCTCCCCCTTTCCGATTCTTCATAGTCTCCCACCTCCACCATATTGTCATTGCTAGGGTTACCAATGGTTCCTATATATATAACATACCCATTATCCAAATCCAATATGTAATTAACCACATGACCCATTTAGCCCATCTACTCTCAATTGGCCTATGTTTCCTATCTTAGGAATATATATTCTTGTGATAAAGTTTATGTAAGTATTTTCTATCAAATGTTCATTCTTATTGCTCATTGGTAGTAGGGTTTGACCTAATTCTATGAATCTTTTAATTTTCTCTTATTATTTCATTCATGTTATAATCCCTTTGTTGTAGACCAAAGTCACTCATATATTGGTTGTTATCAATCCTTTCAAAGAGGTGTCTTTATATGGAAGTGACATAGTTGTTGCTTATAGGCAAAAACTTATAGACAATCCTCATATTTATGTAGTTGTAGATAGAGGTGGCAAGGGGCCCGGCCCCTTTGGAGGGCCGCATATGGGCGAACCTGACCCTCATCTCCAAAGGGAGGCCCAACAAGGCCCTAGGGCCCGATATGTCGGGTTGGCTCTTAGGCCTGCCCAAAAATAAATTTTTTAAAAAGATTTAACCCATCAAACCTTATAGGCCCAAGGCCCAATGGGACATGGCAAATTGTTCGGTTATAAGGCTAATCGATCAACCTAAAGGCTCAAGGGGTAGGCCTGCTGGCCTCGACTGAGCCAGGTTTGGGCCACGACCGGGCCAGGCCCAAAGCCAAACACAACCCCTTCATTTTACGGGGCCCGGTTGTTAAAGGGTAGGCTAGCCCAACCTTTGGCCACCTCTAGTTGTAGATGATGTCCTGCATTCAATAAAAATGGTTATATATATAATAATTGTACTTTCATTGGATAAGATTCATAATCAATTGACATTGACATAATGGAGCAATGCTAAGTAATTTAAATCATTATAAATTTAGATTAAACAAATGGGCTTATAATGACATACATTGAATAGGCTTTTAAAAAATGTATATTATTTACAATATTTTATTTCCTTGTTTAGTTCTTATTATTAAGTATTTTCTTTGTCTAATTATTCAGTTAGTCATTTAGTCATTACCCACATATTTATCTAATGGGTTATAGGTAGGATATAGGTAATGAATAGGAAAATAGGCAAATAGGTAGAGTACGTGTAAAATTTTAAGAAGAAAATATAGATACGAGTAAAGTCTTACTCGACCCATGCCCTACCTAGTGACAACCCTAATTATTGCCACC
Organism: Saururus chinensis; assembly: GCA_035235625.1. NCBI lineage: Eukaryota > Viridiplantae > Streptophyta > Magnoliopsida > Piperales > Saururaceae > Saururus > Saururus chinensis. Next base: position 4,012,992 of record CP141141.1, read on the forward strand.
CCAATCGCCAGTCGCGCTTTGCCATGCCCCTTCCCCTCCTCAAACCCAGCCACTTGCCCAGCTCTAGTCTCGACCTCTCTCCCCTTTCCTTCGGCATTGACATCATGCAAAAGAGGGGAGGGGTGTGGTTTCTTGCTTGGGGCCATCCCCAACCTCCAGCTCTAACCTGACCTCCTTTTTTTTTACACATGTATTGTGTGCACACAAATGGTAGGCTCAGGAGAAAATCATCTGCAATGACGCCTCCTTTAGGCCCGCCTACCAAAGCCTTCCCTCTTGTCCCTCATCCCTTCCCGGTTCCCCCCTATGGACTCCCCCACCGTCTGGTTAAATGAAATGAGAACTAGCGGGGAGAGATGTTGCCATCAACCAGCAAGGCACAATAGACCATGCTGAAAACATGATTTCGAGGAGACCCAACCGTGAACATAAGTGATGGAGATCTAATTGAAAATTGTGCAGGCCACTGGGGACATGATCAAGAAGGAGAAGTCATACTTGAAGAGAATCTTTGGTAAGCCTAGGAACTAGAATTCGTGTTTGGGTAGCTATGTTTACATTGGTGGGTATTTTGTTAATTGCCTAGCTGCAGCTCACTAAAGCTTTGGCTAACTGGCCGTCAGATTCTCTCTATGATCTAACGGCGAGCTAGCCAGAGTTGTGGCTAGTTTTTTCCTTGTTAATTATTGTAAATAGTTAAACAGACCTCATTGGTTACCGTGATCTCACGGTTTAGCTATACATGCTAAAAAGAAATGGGGGCATTTAAGAGTAGCTAAAAGTTGATAAGGGTATTTGTAAATTATTTGAACCATTTCTAGAATTATGTGTGACCTTAGATTATGGGCCTTTCCTGATTGTAATTAGCCTTAGAAAGTGACCCAAGTATTTTGAAACGAACATGTTTTTCTTACTGAGATCGGGCTACATGACTAAGTTCTTGCCCAGCGTAGCACATAATATAAAGACCTAACATGGTACATTGTTATCAAGCGACTATGCTGTAACATATCAGGCCTCTATGTATTATGCTGGAACCTCATGTATTGTTATGTATTATGCTGGGTAGCATGACATTTTTCTTTAAAAAAATTAGATTCTTAATCTCAGCCTGGAAGGCACTTGAAATTCAATATTTATTTTAACATGTACGAGGCAAAATATTAATTTCACTTATGACCGCATACTGCCCCTCATACAGTACATTGTTTCTAATTTGAAACTTCACTAATCAATGCACTTAATATATTGAATAAAATTAGCATTCAGACCTGAATCATATGCATCTTAGGCAAGGAATTCTCTAACATTGCTGTCAACATCAACCAACCTAAAAAGGCATCCATGTTTGGCGTCCTATGACTTCCAGCGAAAATAAAATAAACATCAACCAACCTACAAAGGCCAACTATCTCTGCTTTCCTCTGTTCTAGGATAACAGTTTTTTTGGTACCAAATAAAATAAAATAAAAGAATAACAGTTCTTTTCACCTTGCTGATCCGATCTACGGTGACATTGTGACAGTACAATTCAGTTAGTTCTCGCGTCATTTTCGTTTTGAACTTAAATGTTCTTCGCCATCTTAACTCAAAAAACTAAACTCCATTGGTCAAAGATTTCATTTATCGTATTCATGAGGTTTGGGTAAAGCTGTAGCCTTCACAAAGAATGCACTACATAAGTCGAAAAATGAACTAAAGAGATACAAAGATCCATTCTTATTTCTGCACTATTAACCTGCATTGTACTACCAGGATTTCACTGCATGCTGCGACTTGGCCATCTCCTTCAAGACAGCCCCTACTATGGCTGCTTCTTCGAGGCACTCGGCCTTGTGCAGTGCATCCAAAAGAGCAATGCATGACTTTGCATTTATACTGCAGCCCCTTTGTCGTGTCTCTTGGAAAATCTTGTAAGCCTCTGCTGCCCTGCTGCAATTGCTTAAGCCTTCTATAAGGGCGTTATAACTAGTAGAATCAGGTACACCACCATTCGCCTTGAACCTCTCAAACAACCCAGTTGCCTCTGCTATGTTTCCCCCCTTTGCCAGCCCTGAGATCATGGTCGTGTATGTGACAATATTAGGATTCAATCCCTGCTTCTGCATGTCTTGCCAAAATACAAAGGCTTTATTGAATTTCCGAACTTTACACAGACCATTGATGAGAATGGTGTACGTGATAATGTTTGGATGACATTTCAAATCTTTCATGGATTGAAAGCAGACCAGGGCTTCATTTATTTCCTCTGCTTTCACTAAAGCATCGAGTAGACTGTTCCATGTGTAGACAGTTGGATTCAGACCCTTCTGCATCATTTCTTCCATTATCAAATAGGCTTCATCTATCCTTCCAACTTTACCAAACCCATCTATAAGACTGCTATACACAATAACATTCATTTCCATTCCTTTAGATTTTGCTTCTTCAAATAGCATGTATGCTTCATCTAATCTATCAATTTTTGAAAGTCCATCAATGATGCATCCATAGGTCACTACAGTTGGAGAATGGCCCTTAGTTTTCATCTCCTCAAGAAGCTGATAAGCCTTGTTTACTTTACCAGACTTGCAGAAACCATCAATTACTGTGTTATAGGCAAGAGCATCCAACACACAACCTTGATCCTTCATGGTGTAAAACCACTCATAGGTTTCTCGTGCTAGTCCAGCTTTAACAAGACCATGAATGAGTATTGAATAGCTTCTCACATCAGGGACCAGGCCCTGGGTCTTTATTTCTTCAAAGAGCCGACGACCTCTCTCCACTTCTCCTGCCTTAAAAACACAATCCATATAGGTGTTGAGAAGTGTCAGATCAGGAGCACAGCCTCTTCGAACCATCTCCTTGTACACCTTATGTCCATCATCTTTTCTTCCAGATTTGAAGAAGTTCCGCATAAGTGATGTGTAAACTGTTACATTTGGTTCATGACCCAAATCCAACATTCTCTCGAACAAACAGTATGCTTCATCAATCCTTCCGTGCCTGCCTAACCCATCAATCAAAGAGCAAAATGAAGCCCCATCAGGTGCACATGTCTTCTCGTCCATCCCTTCAAATATTCGAATGGCATCATCAATCTTATTTGCTTTGCAAAGTCTGTCAAGCATTATATTCAAAGTGATTACATTTGGAAACAAGCCAGCACTTTTCATGGCATCCTGAAGTTTAAAAGCAGCATCTAGGTCTCCTACCCTACAAAGCATGTCCATGAGAATATTATACGTCAAAACATTGGGTTCTGCATCTTTCTTCATCTCCTCAAATATCCTCAAACCCTCATCTACTCTCCCCTTCTTTCCCAGGCCAGTAAGAATGCAATTGTAGGCAATCACACTAGGGATAGATCCTTTTTCTTTCTGCCTCTCAAGCAACCTATATGCCTCTTCAAACTTGCCAGCTGAGCTATAACCCATTATCATAGTATTGTATGCATAGGCACATGGAGTTTTACGTTTTACCTCCATCTGTTCAAATAGTTCCACTGCTTCAGCTATTTTGCCTGCTTTGCAGAGGACCCCAATCATGCTACTATATGTCACATCATCAGGCACAAGACCTTGTGCCTTCATTTCATGGAAAAATTTCCAGGCCATATCGACTTTACCAACTTTTCCAAAAACATCTATACAAACATTGTAGAGGACAACATCTGGAACAAAAGCATTACTCTTCATCTCGTCCAATAGAGACAGTGCTGCATCAAACCTTCCTGCCTTAGCAAAAACCCGGACCAATGTAGTAAAGAGGTGCAAGTTAACTTCATATCCTATTTCCTGCATCTGCTGAAACATGGAAAGTGCTAAATCTGGCTCTTGCGCCTCTGCAAGTGCACCAATCAGTGTAGTATAAGCAGAGAATGCTGGACGGAATTTAAATTTTCGTAGTGTGTGCATAAGATTAACAGCTTCTTTCAACATCCTAGATTTAACAAAACATACAATCAACTCTATGTACGCATTGGTCAAGGGCTCACATCCAGCAAGGCTCATTTCCTCCAGAATTTGATGCAGATGTTCAAAATTTTTAGTCCTAGCCATTAGTGTTAGAAGCATACTATAAATTTCTGCACTGAATGCAAGATTAGTCTGTTTCTCTGCCCATCGAAAGTAGTTCATTGCCAAAAGTAAATCCTTCTGCCGTCTTAAGACACCAGCAACAAGTTCTGGTTGGGATTTATGGTCAATAGAAGACAGCGCATTTTCAATATCGGAACCCCAAGGTCCATTATTCAACATGCGGCAAATATTATCTATTGTAGATTTTACACCTTCCTTTTCCCTTATGTTGGTGTTTTCCTCCGTATCCTTTAACACATTATGATTTCCCATCGTATCGGAGAACCCATATCGAAATGACGAGAACTTTCTAAGCGTTAGAAAGAGGTAGCACTGTTTGTGATCAGGAGTAGTAATCCCTGCAGATACAATTAAGATAATATCAACAAGGTCAGTCTCTTCCTTTTCATATGTTAATGAATTGGAAAAATTGAGAAGATATTACGGTAAAAGAAGGCACTAGCTGCCACCAGTCAAAGATGTAGTTTGACAATTATTCCCAACCAAACAATATTATGACTACAATTAAAAACCATACCATAATTTTTATTATACTCATTTTTAATCAAAGTTTATACTTGCAAGCTTGATATCAATGGAAGAGCCATAGCCTCTATGAGTGACTTTCAAGCCTTAAGGCATCATGCCCTAACTGTACAATAACTGGATCAGGTGACCCAAATTAAATCAAGAGACAGTTTTTGAATGCATGAAATGTTAACTGAAACAATAAATTATAAGCTTTCTTTACCTATCATGCAATATTATATTTGCACAAACCATGGGCAAGATGTAATATGTGTCGAGAAGCTGTTACTCTTAGATTGTCTGAAAGAGGAGAAAACATTATACCTTTAACATTCCGAAGCCTCTTCATCTCTTCCAGCAAGATCTAGATACTATTTGCTCCACTCAACTATGGGCATACATTTGCTGACAGTAAAATTTGACAGTGTAAAATGTTGTTTGATTCTACCATGCATTCAACTTCCTACCTGTCAACATTGAAGTGAAGATAAAAATGGAAAATTTAGAAATTGATTTTTGCCCATTGGAAATAAATAAAACTTATACAAGGTAAAGAAACATACAACTCATCAAGAAGCATGCATACCACTTGATAGGTACTGTCTTCAATCTTCTAAAAGTTCCATTAGACTCAAGAGAATGAATACAACACCGAACAGAATGGACTGATTGGGATAAAGCGATAGTACTTGTACTTAGCAATGATTTCAGACCAGAAAAAGCAGTTTATATTCCAAATCCTGCGAGAAGAATAAATGAATGGCCTTGTTGTCACCATTTGTAGGCTCCAAGTCGTTGTCACCATCATATTAATTGGATAAATTGAGATAAATATAAGCAGAAATCTGCAAATCAAGCAAAAAATATCAACAGTTACAAATATAGATACCCTTGCCCGGTACCCAGAAATCATATTTAAAAGGTCACGTACCTAAATTGTCATTAAAAGACAGCACGCATTAGATCACCAGTGACTAAAGCAAAAATCCTCCCACAAAACATGCCTATTGTCAGATGTACACTTCAGGACATATTTGCGCTCCTGTGCTAGGAGCCTTAATATTTCCTAGTTATTTGTGTTCCAATATAAAACTCAACAAAATACTTCACGGTCATTTTCCTAAAGAAACATCTACGTTTCAATGTTTCAAAGTTTGTCATTGAGAAAAATTGGAGCAACCATGTTGTCATTCAATCAGCCTCCTAGAATGAGAAGTGCTCGAGTTTAGGACACATGTGGGTATTGCTTTCTTTTTAAATGTGCCCATATCTACATAAGTCATTAGCTAGTTTTCTGACAAAAATTGCTCAGAATAGTCTAAAAACAGAAAAGAAGGCAAAAAAATATAATGCGATTACTCAGAATAAATTAAACGCAACAAAGAAGAGAAAAAAACATAATGAGATTATATATGAAAACAAGACTACTGAAATTGTGAAGCTGATCTACATAATAGGTACACTATATTTTCGACTCCTCAAGTCACTAAAACAATATGAATTGAGTTCAAAGAGTTAGCAGAGCTCCATCTCTAATCACCTATCCGTTTCTTACTACTAGAACAGAGAGGAGAAATAGAATGTCGTATTCAGTACTCAGTTGATAAAGCATTAATCCTTTTCCTCACACCACTCCATCCAAAACAGCAAAGCTAAAAGGTCTTTTCTTTTTCATAAAAAAATATGGACAATAATCTACATCTACCACCTTTTAATGAACTCAACAAAACAGAAATCAACCAGCTTTCCCCATGGAATCCCTCATACACAACAGGGGTGCTGAGGGAAAGAAAGACTCTTACTTGTGGTCATCCGAGGTTGGGCTGACAGAATCGACTAGCAGAGCAAGCTTCCGAATTCTCGTAGGCCATAAAGCTGCAAGTTTCTTCCCCTAAAATTGTATCTATGGGGCGGGGCGACAGGAACTAGAGAAGGGTGGCGTGGCCGGACTCCGGAGGTGGCCGTGCGAGCAAAATCCTAATGGTGAAAGCGACGGGGAAGAAGAGTGAAGGCAGAAGCTTTCATTCCTGCAGGTTTTAAAACCCAGACCGAACGACGAACCGGCTAACGGGCAAAGGTGCCAGTCCAAGAGTTAGTCGAATGGAAGAGGAAAACTAGGCCGCAGCCCGATGGAAGATGGCTGAGCAAGGTGGGCGGCGGCGACAGCTACATCTGATGGTTGAAGGGAGGATGATCAGAGTTGGGAACCGCCGGAAGAAAGCGTTTTTTTCCGGTTAATTTGGCCAAATATTTCATATTTACTAGTTTTCTTAAAATTATTTTATAAAATTAAGTTTTATATAATTTTTATAAAAGAGTTTAGGGTTTAAAATTGTGTAAACTCGGTTAAGGCAGCAAGGCACACAAATATAAAAGCGCTTAAAACAAGAAGGCGAAATTGGGACTTTGCACCAGCGATTCTTGTCAACACTGAATTCTGATTTATGTTAGGTGAGGCAATTTGGCCTGGGAATATTCGTCGAACTTCCCTTCTCCGCCCAAAAGGCTTTGATGCCTAGACTGTCATCATTTTGCCATGGCGGTGACTTCATCACTTCAACACACTTAGGCAGGGTTTATAGGTGATTCATTAATGGTGGTGAAGTGATTAACAAGGCACTCAGTTGTGTCTGCAAACTTTAGATTGACAAGGGATATATAGTGTCAATATAGATAAGAATACATATATAAGTACATATATTGTGTTATTGCTAACACGTTTATGTTATATGTCATGTTAAATTTATCGTTATCGTGGATGTGATATGATAATTATTATATTAAGGATCTCATGATACGAAACATATCATGATTATATGACAATTACTTAGGGCTAGCAAAAGCTAATTAATCACATTATGTTTGATGCTTGCTTGGTATATATAATCTGAAATGATCGTAACACATGTTTACATACATAATATACATTTAACACCATTTCTTATAGTTGTAGGAAACAAGAATATAATACAAGAAAATACAAAAGGCGGAATTAGCGAAGGTCGTATAAAAAAAAAGAAGAGGATTTACGGCAGGAGGCCGGGGCTAGGCACAAATAGCTATTTTAACGGATTGAAACTAATAAATGATATAGTCGATTTAAAGTTGAAGTAAAAGTGCATACTGACAAAGATGGGGTTCTACATCGTTTATAATTGCGAGAAAATGGTAATAGCAATAACACTATTGGATATCTTAATTGGTAAGTGTTATAACAACTCACAAGATGTCTTTAATATTAGAGGAAAATATCTTCCCATCACTGAGGCCGAAGTTGCCCTCATCACTGAGTTGAAGGTTGTAGGAACACTAGTGAAACTAGAAACATTGGATGAAATGGAGGCTACCCCGAAAAGGCAATTCTTCAAAAGGTTCTTCTCCAAGAAGAGGGTAGACAAGAACAACATAGAGGACATTTTAAAGGAGGTCAATAAAGGAAAGTGTGTTGTGTTTGACAAAAACCTAGCATGCTTAGCCATGGTGCATATAGGTGCACTAGCTATTCACACAAAGCAATAGTTCAGTCTCCCCATTACTTTGTGCTTATCTCGACAAACTAAAGAAGGTAAGGAGCTACACTGTGCTAGAACAGCCCACAATATGCTGAGAAGCGGGAGCACTTAGTCCTATAGAAACATCAATAGCTTAGAAGAAGACCGCTTTGCCACCTCATGAGTTCTAAGGGGGGCATCATTTGTTCTTTAGGTATGAATTTAAAGTGACACCATTAATCATATTAGTGATCACATGACTATATTAACTAGTGTAGATATGCTAAGATGACTTGGGAAGTCTTGTCATCAATACGATGATAGTTGAATAAGTGTATCATCGAAAATGCAATCATCTGATTGGCATGTAATTGATGACACAATTAATTGATTAGTGTGTGTAACCTATGACACGATTATTTGATTAATGTGTAATTAATGACATGATTATCTATTTAGAGCGTAAATAATGATACAATTATCTTATTACCTTAAGTTAAATAACACAAAATGTATGATATCGTAATACTTTTGACATAATTGTTAATGCAATGTAGGATTTGACTTTTTTAACACACAACTATATGGGCATCAAGTTGCCTACCATGCACTCCTATGTGTAAGAGGTGGCCTGGAATGACACAACTGGTCAGAAATGTAAAGAAGGCCACAAAGCTTCATCTATTTGACGAGCAAAACCGGAAGAAACTTCTAACCCACCACATGATGAAGAAGTGGTATGAAATGCTCAATAATATGAAGGTTGACATGGAGTAGATATCTTCAATATAGCCCGTACCTAAAGAGGCACACCATATATGCCCAAATCTCATTTAAGAATAATGGAAGACAAAAGTGTAAGAAAAACTAAAGATGTTTAGTATACAATGTGTGCTTTATATGTACACCAACATTTTGTAGTTCGCAGTGATACCCCAGTGCTTAGAAATATATGAAATTTAGGTATAATATCCATGAAATATTTAAAGAAGCCATAAAATTTTCTCACAATCCAAAGGTGAGATGAAGGGTGGTTAGTTGACTTCCTTTTAGTACTACACACATGCTCGGGTGCTGATCTTGTCACTATCACATCATCTCCTATGTTAGATGCCCTTATATATCATTTACAAAACTAGTCAGAGCACTTAGCCTCATGTATATTCTTGTTCTCATCTACAACCTAATATGTAAAATTTATCTTTATTCTAAGGTCTATCAACACCCTCGTAATATGTACAAAGCTTTGGAAACATGCACCAAATTGGAGTAGATTCTAGTAGTTCTATGTTTGTAAATTACTTATCATCATCTCACCTTCACTGATATTTCATTTCAACACACTGAGATCATCAATTGTGGCCTACTTTGCCTTAGCCTCAGAGTCAATATTCATGGGTGCTTTACTGTGTCTGAATTCTTCAAGGTCAGTCATACTTTCTATCTCAATATTGTCATTCTCATTCTAATTTTCCGCACTCCATAGTTCTTCAACTTCATGCTCACCTACATTCTTGTATCTATATAGGAGATCATAGCTATCATTATGACACGAAGTCCTTAATGCGTCCATTTTTACAAACATTTATTGAAATCTAATGTACATTCCTTCTATATAAGGCTATGCAAACATTGGAAGATTGAACGATGTCTTATGAGGATTTATTAAATTGAACTCACCCGGTTCTCCCAATCTACAATGGATATTAATGTGTTATGAATATACAATTTAACTCAATAATGTGTATTCAATTACATGCCTACAAATTACATCGTGATGATAAGGGGATAATATTCATAAAAGTTATGTTATCATTTCTACATTAACACAAATATGAGAGCATCACATTTGTATATCGCATCAATAGTTATGTGACAATAAATATATCCTATTTCTATCAACACTATTATTTAAACTATCGTGTCATTGGGAACACATTAGTGTGTATAATATCATGTAATAATAAATTAAATTTTATTGGCACTTACCTGACTTTTTCACAAGTGAATTGTGTATCATTGACTCCCGTCTAAAATCCAGTATTCATGCTGGGGTAAATTAATATAATCATCTCCAACCTTTGTGATTTTTCTCTATTCACAATTTGGTTCCTTTCCAGCGACAATGATTTGTCTCGATTCCCAATGTCATTCATCTCCACATACAAGGATAAAACTTTTTTATTTTCCTTCTTATGAATGACAAACACTAATTGCTTGTCTTCATTATCATCTAATTCATATGGTATGAACGATTTCGAAGATGGAATCAAATATTTTGATGTTACATTACCATTGTGGATGACAAGTCTTTCTTTTACTTGCACTAGAAGCTCGGCGTATCTCACATGAGGATCAACATTCATTAGTTGTACCTTTCCACTAACATACTTGCCATCATTTCTTATTTCTCTATTATAATGAAGGCAAATGACCATTGTATCCCTTATGCCAGAGAATGGGTTGTCGGTGCCAGTGAAACAAAGGTTTTCTCAATCGGAAAATTTGTTGTGGAGGAAAAAAGTGAAGAAATGAGAGGTTTTACTGCCTCCCATGAACTTAAGATGATTCGCTGCTGGCCATTAACCTCCAATGTGCTACCACTAGGTGCCATTTTTTGTATCTCATCGACATGCCACCTCCCCACTGGAAAGTCACCCTTTCCTAGTGTTCATTATTGAAAGAGATCATATAGGGGTTAGGTTCATTTATAACTTAAGGGCATTTTTATCTACAATCAGCACATATGGAATTAAATGTTACAAACTTGAGAATTTGAAATTAATGCATGTTGGGTCAGGTAATATGAAATTTTTTCCTAGTCGCATGGATGGAACCTTGGAAGCCAGGAACCAGTCAAGGTGAAGTGCACATTCATTTGCACATGTTAAGCATATACACTTAAATGATTCAAACTTATCCAAAAGAAAGAATCTTTAATCCATGAATAATGGCTAGGTAACTTCCTCTTTTTTCAAGGCAATTTTTATTTTAGGCAGAGAGAGGAGGAAAATTTTCATTTTTGAGTAGGAGAGAGAAGATTGTAAATTTCTGTGCATTTCGATCTGTTAATATTTTGGTGCATATTAAAATTATCCCAAAATTACCACTAAATACCCCATCTTCCTCCCCCATTTTACCCATGAAATAATTTATTCACCTCGAAACTAACATGCCTTCCTTCTTAGCCAATCCACCCTCAAGGATGTGTTTTGATGTGGAGTAGGATGTGTTCTGGTGTAAAGAAGGATGTGTTTCAGTGTACAACAAGATGTGGTTTAGTGTAGAGTGGCATGTGCTTCAGTGTAGAGCATGATGTGTTTTGGTGTACAACAGGGTATCTTTTGGTGTATAGAGAGATGTGTTTTGGTGCACAACAAGATGTCTATGTTGAGGATTAGTGGAGGCTTTTACACACTTAGGGCATTTTGATGAACCTATATATCATGAGAACCAATTGCCTCATTAGAGCTAGGAACATCCAATGTTGTAGACAATAATCTCATCCCAATTGTATAATACTCACACCCAAAAGGTTTCACATTCCTTTATACAAAGGAAAAAAAGGTTTCACATAGAAAATTTCAAACTAAGTCAGTTGCTGCCTTGGTGGAGATTAAGAGAAAATTACATATAGTCTTGTCCAACAAAATAATTATAGAAAATTAGAAGGTCAAAATTTTCTTCCGAAAGACACTTTTAATAATTTTTGAGAGATGAAGTCACAAACCCTAACCCCTTTTTCCTAAATCCTAAAAATATCCCTACCTATATAAAGTTGTTTCTCTTCTCTTATCATCCCCGCTACCTCCACATGGTTGTGGCCTCCACCTCTACATATGATGTCAGCACCACTAAAACCATTGCCATCAATGTCATTTCGTCCTTCGACCACCACCATGAACTCCTCCCAGCTCTGACTCTCTTAGTTGCCATTTTCTCCTCTTCTAGGCAATTTGGAGCATGTCCTAATCATGGCTACTATAACCACAATGAGGCTAGATTTGGCTTGATCAGGCCGGCCATGGCCAGGCCATGCCAGGCCATGGCCTACCAGGCCAATTCTTTCTTAGCCCTGCCACGATCTGGCCATGGCTGTGGCCAAGCTCGACCGTGATCATGGCTAGCCCATCTAGATCTACCCAAGTTGTGGTCATGCCTAGCTAGCCTATGCTCGGCTAGATTTGGCCAAGTGTGGCCATGCCTTGGCTACATTGTGGTTGCGCCCATCCGTAGCTATGCCTTGGCCACGTCGTGGTCATGTCACACCATGGGTGCCTTGGACACAACATGATATGTTGTGCTAATATGTTGTATGCTACCATAGGTCCACAACATTTTGTACAAAATAAACATGTCTCATGGGTGACAATAATTATGGTGGTAGAGCTTTGATAATGGAAGATCTCCACCAGTGGTAGAGCTTCAGCAATGCCTGACCTACCACAGTGGTAGAGTTTTGGCAATGTCTGATCTTCTCTAGTGGCTAGCGAAGCTTCGGTGCTAGCGGTTGAGTTCCAACATAATTAGGAAATTATGGGAGGAGGGGCTGCTAATAATTTACTTTTATTTTATTACATTTTATGGGATTATTTAATTTAAAGACATTTTAGCTATTTTAATTTAGTATGTCCATGTGACTTTATGTAAAAGGATTTAGTTTAAAAGAGTCTTAGGTTCACGTGCGACAGCATCACAATGGCGTGACCCAAACTATTGGATCAAAATCTGACAACCTATATTACTCAGGTAATAAATGCTCACTGAATCACATGGGCCATCAGATATAAATTTGATGGTCCAAAAAAACATGGGCTTGTGCCATTGCACATGAGCCCAAGTTCTTTTAAACGGGCCTCTATTTAAAAGGAATATTTGAAGTCATAGTTACCTGTAATAAAAAATAAATTGTGACTGGATCCGTAATGAACTCGAAATCATTGTAAATAGCACTTGTCTGGCAGATCACTCACATTTTCTCATCCAGATTATCAATGCCGTGCATGAAATAATCATCATATAAGATATATAAAGGGCAACATCTTTACCTTTCTAAATAGGTATGTCCTCAATGAACATCCAATTGTCTTCAGCATTGTTGGATGTGAACAAGGATTTTAGCCTTTACATCGTCTTAGACTCTTAGTACCTGCTTATTTTTCACGCAGTCACGTTGTCTTTATTGCCACAAAGTTGGAGGCTTTTTGAGTCGTGTCTAAGTTTTAGAAGATTGGGCAGTAGCCTGTCGGAGTTTTAGGGAAGTAGGTATAAACACAAATACATTTGAAGTGATACACTTTACCTACTTTTTTTTTAATACACTTCACCTACCTTTGTTTATGAATTATAACACAATTAGGCAATGTCAACTTCTTAATTCTTACTCCGTTCATTATTAATAATTATATTTAAAAAAGAATAATTTTTATTAAATGGTAAAAGCTACACCTAAGAGAAGGAAATAACAAAACTCACATTCCCAAAAGAATCTTTAACTTGAATTAACATATACTCCTACCGTCTAAAATAAATGTCTTATTTGATTTTTTTAAATGAACAAAAAATAGTTCATTTTGAAAAATTAAATAGGACACTTATTTAAGGACGAAGGGAGTATAACAAAGGAAGATGAGAGTGATCTATTTTTCATCCACATGCTCTTTAATCATTTCTACATGGAGAGTAAGCATTAACTTAATTTCAAAGTTAAATGTATGCAAGTCTACTTCAATTTTTTTCTGTCTACTGTCTTTTTTGGATATGAACTCTAAATCACTATAATGAAGGTTATTCTAAAAAATCAAATCGTAGTCTGGGTTTTAATACTTTCTAAACACTCTTAACAGTTCCACAAAACAAACACCTCACACCAACCCAAGCAAAGTGAAAGCACTTTAAAGTTGGAACTGGGCCATGAATTTCTTCTATTTCCCTCATGTAGGTATCAACACCTAATCAACCAAACACAGTCTAATCTTGTCTATATAAAAAACACAAAAGGTTTGCATGATAAACTAGCAGGCTCATAGAACTTCACAAGATAAGCAAGCAAAAAGAGTTGCGGAACTAGGGATGGGGAATCGTCTTCTTCCCCCCACAGCCACCATTGCAGTACTGGTACTTGCACTGGTTATGTTCACTATCTTTCCGGGGCTCACTCATGCCAAGCGAACAAGACACTACCACTTTGAAGTACGTTTCTGCAATATTCAAGAAATGATGCTTGTGTTTGACATATTGTTTTGAAATATTTTTGGATTATATATTATAATGATAACCTATTTTAGTTTCTTCTTTAACAAATACATTGTTCTCTGCAGATTCGGATGCAAAATGTTACAAGACTTTGCCACACAAAAAGCATTGTGACTGTTAATGGGCAATTTCCAGGTCCTAAGGTTGTAGCTGTAGAAGGTGATCGTGTCATCTTAAATGTCACCAACCACGTTCAAAACAATATCACTCTGCATTGGTACGTTGATCTTGCACCCCCTATTAAGAAACGGTGGAAATAGGTTTTTCTTCGCTTACAACCTAATGCATATTTGATTAGCTCTACCTGATATATACATTTCATTTCATTGATACGAAATATATTTTGCAACGAAAAGTTAGAGGAAAGTAATGGAGATATAAAACATTATATAATATGTTTATTGTAATAATTTCTACTCATTTATATTCCCTCCATCCCATATTAATAGTTACATTTAGAAAAATAATAATTTATTTTTAATGGTACTTAAACCCACATCTAAGATAAGGGAAAATAAGCTCATGAAACTCTTTTTAAGCACCTAATCACTTAAATTAAATAAAATGAAACTATTAATATAGAATAAATTTTTTTTGCCAAATGAAACTATTAGTTTAGGATGAGGGAGTACATTGTAAGAAAAAACCCCATCGTCTCAAGAGTAATAGATGCATTTATATGGAAAAAAGAGAAACTATTAGGTAACTACATGTACTAAAAATTCATACTCAACACCAATCTCTGTTCTATATGTGTCGTAGTTTGTGGGCCCGTATCAAAATTGGCACTAGCATGTGCAATATGGATGGGTGTTGAGCATGGATGCTCATGGATGTTTGTTCGTGTATTCATCTGTTTTGATATAAAGTGTACAAATTTTTGTGTCCAAAGCGGACAAGGACTAAGTTTTTTTATCCACCCTAATGGGGAGCATGGATGCAGATATACCCTTGTCTGTGTCTGTGTCTGTGGATGTCTGTGTCCACAGGTGCCCGTCTCTGCGGATGTCCATGTCCATTACCTTTACACAACACTCTCATAAATATTAGTGTATTAACAAATATTAGAGAAAAAATAGAATTTAGTACCTATGTAGCATGTTAGAACAGTTTTAACATGCTACATAGGTACTTACAACTTAAAAAATATATTCGTCTAGCACGACAAATGCGTGTACCATATGCACACCACTGCACTATTTTAATCACAGGGTAGCTCTTACTCACAAGGCTGGTAGGCTTGGATCCGCCCACCTACCCCATAATTTGACACACATTGTCAATTCTCCATTTTACGGCAAGCAAGCGTTGGGCACATATTTTTCTTTTCAAATATGATAACAAAGGCACTTTAAAAAAAGTACAAATCATGCTTTACACTTTAAAATGCCGCTGAAATTAAACTTTTAGACTCCTTACAATAGTTAAAAGTCATATTTTTTGAATTCCTTGGCCATTGGTATATACTGAGCTTTTTTTATATATGAAACATAATTTCTTTTCATAGATGGCAAGTTCAAATAAATGACATGTTCATATAAAAGTTATAACATCAAGAGAAAGAATCTTGTTAGTGAGCGCTCGACGCATAAGGGCTTTAAAATTTAGATCATGCGGCCCATGAAACTCAGAGGGTAGGTCAAGCATGTTTAAATCACCTTCAGCCCCCCTCATCTAACATGAGTTGTTGGATGACGATTCAACAACTCACGAAGCACGGGATAAATATTTTTCAGTACATGACCTGATGCATATCAACTTTTTCAATATTAATATGCGAAGTGGCACATCATGCACATATGATCAAGATTCAATGTTGCACATCTTTTAGGGTGAAGGTGGGTTATTAAAAACTTGTTTGCCCCTATTTTATATTAGCTGCATGTCCAAAATTATGTAACTCAAAATTACTCGTAGAACATGCGTAGCATGAACCAGGCGAACTAATATTTAGGTTGGTCTATAAGATTTGAGAAATTAAGTAAAATTTCCTTATAAAGAGAAGTCTATGTAGAAATCCCATCTAATCCCTTGAATTCCATATTCTAAGTGTTACCCCAAAAAAAAAAAATATTCTATATCTATATTTATTTATATATTATTATTATTAAAGTGAAAATGGGGCAAATAAAGAAACTCTTGTTTAATTTAGAATTCAAGAAAATTAAAATATTATAATAATATCTCCAATACATATAACCTTGTAGCTACATAACAAAATATTATAATAATTTCTCTAATACTATATAACTTAGCCACATAAAAAATATTACTTTCATAGTCATAATTAGTTTAAAACTTTAATAAAGTGAGAAAAGACGTAAAGATTTTTATTATAGAAATCTTAAATTACCCATAATTTATATTATTATTAAATTAAAAAGAGGTAATATTTTTAATATAAAAGTCCCAAATTACCCTAATCATGAAATATGCTATTTGTGAACTCTTATTTACAGATCGTGTAAGATAATTAAACTTGAAGTCCAATTCACATATGGTAAATATAAAACTGTAAATCTATAAAATGCAAGCATACACTTCTACTACTACTAATAATAGTCTTATGGCTAAACACAGGCATGGAATTCGGCAGCTTCGGAGTGGATGGTCAGATGGGCCAGCCTACATAACTCAGTGTCCCATCCAGACAGGCCAATCATATGTGTACAACTTCTCAACAGCCGGTCAGCGAGGAACTCTATTTTGGCATGCCCACCTTTCGTGGCTTAGGGTTACCGTCCATGGACCCATCATCATCCTCCCCAAACGCCAATCTCCTTATCCCTTTCCAAGACCTTATAAGGAGGTCCCCATTATTTTTGGTAAGCACATTTAAATAGTATTGTGTCTAGTGATTCGAACCGAAGCAAAATGCTTTTACTCTAACAGGGTAGAATAAAGAAAAAAAATAAAGAACTGGAATGAACCAAGCTGACCTAAGGCTATTTTTAAGGATATTTTTAAGGAGTTAACTGAAAACATGTGAACAAGTTAATTTGTGATGGGTGAAAAGTACCGCCACATTGGTACTCTATCTGTACTTAATATTTTCTCCTAGGACCTTACCAATAGGGTTGCACCACAAAACCAGACTAAATCTAATTATGGAGAAAATAGAACAAAGACTGGTCAGCTCAGTTCATTCTAGTTCTTTATTCTACTCTGTTAGTGCAAAAATATTTTGCTTTGGTTCGGTATCAACTTTTAAGAATCGAGAACTACAACTGAACAGAACTGGTTATAAAAATAAATTTAATCTACCATTGAAATCTACTAATCTAATCTCTATCATGTTCTCTTTATGCACTATTTAATTCTATTTTATTAAATTTAAGTGGTTGAATACTTAAAAAGAGTATCATAAACTTATTTTTTTCTCTCCTAAATGTAAATTTTATGGTTTAATAAAAATTACTATTTTTATAAATATAACTATTAATATTAAATAGAGAGAATATATTAAAAAAATATTAACTTTTCTCTCCTTGTTGGCAACTTTCTGCTACAGTTCCTCCATAGCCGCCATTCTGCCTCTCCATTTCTACCCTCCTCCATCATTGATCTATGCTCATGCACAAATGTAGCTGCCACCTAAACTTGATCACCACCAGCCGCCGTTGCAACTCCTCCTCCTCTCTAGTTTTGCCTCTTTCTCTCACAGTTGTCTTTCTTGGTCATTGCCAAACTCTCCACTGGCCTCCGTCCCTTATCTCCTCACCCCCCTCTGACGTCCGCCTCGCCTTCCTTCTCCCTCCACTCCTACCATCATCACTTTAATCTGTATGACAGTCACCTCACCTGGCAGCCTCTAATATCTACCTCTGGCTTTCTCATCACCGTTTCATCTCTCCATCCTCTCTACTCTTTGTCTTTGCCTCTGCTCTCAGTTCTAAATCGGCTCTAGCTTTAATTCTGGTTCTAATGTGATACGTTGGTTACCCTTAGGATAGTGATATCCTCGCACCCACTTTCTTCTACCCAATGACATTACACTACTTATGTTTAGACATAGAAAAGTGAATCTTATGTTTTCATGTAGGATTCACCTTCTTTATCCAATCCAAAAGTAGTGTAAGACCTATGATATAAAAAAATAAAATATTAATATGATTTTCCTTGCCCTTAAGAAGTTATTAATAACTTGATTTCATCAAGTACGTTGAGCCACTTGGGCCTTGAACTAATTGAAAGGGCCCATAGGCCTAGGGAGTCTTTAAAACTTGTCTAGGCCAGAGGAAGTTGAGGCTGTAACTGCGCCACACACACACCTTGCGGGGAATTTAACGAGGGATCTCACTTCTCCTTCGACTTCCCCTTCCACAAAGAGAGATTCAAGTAGTGCACCGGCATGTTAGATTGGCACGTCAACTGGGGTGCCATGCAAGTCTCTCGTTTGACATCACAAGGCATAAGTTTTCGAGGCCAAGCTAAAGTAACTCCATCTTTAGAACTGTAACCCTATTATGAGAAAACATCATGGACATTTGTAAAACTATATATAAATGCAATTGCAATTGTGTTCCTTCCAGGAGAATGGTTCAATGCCGATTCACAAGCCGTGATCACACAAGCTCTTCAAACAGGAGCTGGACCAAACGTATCCGACGCCTACACCATCAATGGACTCCCAGGTCCGCTGTACAACTGCTCATCAAGAGGTACACATATAACAACTAATAAACCTTTCTTTAGAGCACATTATAATGGCTAAGTAGAATGAAAGTGATACTACTAAAACTAATAGCTGCTTTATGCTATTTGGTATGAGCGGCCTAGATACATACAACTTGAACGTCACACCGGGCAAGACTTACCTCCTCCGGTTGATCAACGCTGCACTCAATGATGATCTCTTCTTCGGCATCACCAACCACACCCTCGCCGTTGTCGAAGCAGATGCAGTATACGTGAAGCCCTTCAACACCAGCACCCTCCTCCTTGCTCCGGGTCAGACCACCAACGTCCTCCTCACAACCATGCCCATCTACCCCAATGCCACTTTCCTCATGGCTGCTAGACCCTACTTCGTCGGCCAAGCCACCATCGACAACTCGACCACCGCCGCAATCCTCAACTACCGTCCACCTAAATCATCATCTTCCTTGACAACAACAAAACTCCCTCTGTTACAGCCTGCACTTCCGGCCATCAACGACACTTCCTTTGTTGCCAACTTCAGTGGTAAATTCCGGAGCCTAGGGAGAGCAAGTGTTCCACAGACGGTTGATAATCGGTTCTTCTTCACTGTAGGCCTTGGCTCAAGCCCATGTCCAAAGAACCAGACATGTCAAGGTCCAAATGGGACCAAATTCTCTGCAACTGTGAACAATGTCTCATTTACACTACCAACCGTGGCACTCCTCCAGGCCCACTACTACCGCCAGCAAGCCCGGGTTTACGCTACAGATTTCCCTAGTGTCCCCACCTTCCCATTCAATTACACAGGCAACCCTCCAAACAACACATTTGTTAGCAACGGGACAAAGGTGGTGGTGCTCAAGTTCAACGCAAGTGTGGAGTTGGTGTTCCAAGGCACAAGTATTCTTGGGGCAGAGAGCCACCCTCTCCACCTCCATGGCTACAACTTCTTTGTTGTGGGTCAGGGGTTCGGGAACTACGACCCGGGCAAGGATCCAGCCGGATTCAATCTGGTGGACCCGGTTGAGCGGAACACGGTGGCGGTCCCTGCCGGCGGGTGGGCCGTGATTCGGTTCGTCGCCGATAACCCTGGCGTTTGGTTCATGCACTGCCACTTCGACGTGCACTTGAGCTGGGGCCTAAGCATGGCTTGGGTTGTGATGGATGGTGATCTCCCTAACCAGAAGCTGCCGCCCCCACCCTCTGATCTCCCCAAATGCTGATCGCCGTTATCAACTTGGTTTTTGAGATTGAGCTGTTTAAATCTTGTTCACATTGAGGGGTTTGCTGTGTTTGTAGAGAGAGAATTGGAAAATAATTTGCCGGATTGCTCTTGATGTGGAAATTACACCTAAAATTATGAGTGAGAATAAGGGATAAATATATAACCCGTAGTCAGAATATTGACTAGCTGACTGGGCCATTGGGCTGGCCAGGTTTACAGGCTTTTTTGCCCTCGGCCTTAGCTTGGCCCTATATTATACATGCCTAAATTTTTAGGTCCGGCTCATCTATTACAGGCCAACCCTAAAAACTTACAGCCCTAGTTACATTTATGGTACTTAATTTTCACTCGCCTTAACATTGCATTTAGCGTCAACAAAGTCTGTCAATCCATGTACCAGCCAACCAACATTGATCTTATTGCAATAAATAGGATTTTACATAATATTGAAGGTACCCTTGCCCATGAAATCTTCATCAAGCCCTCCACAACACTGTATTTAATGGCTTTCTCGAACTAAGACTGGCCAAAGACTAATCTATCTTCTTCAGTCCCAACCTTATATCATGGCAAACAAAGAAACAATTGACAGTTTCACAATTTAATACAGAAGCTGAATAAAAAACTCTAGTCACAACAATAATAATATTAATTTGGATAGAATATTTACTTAGAGAGCTTGCTTACATCCTCCCTTCTACTTCCACATTGTATTGGGATAATTTGAGTGCAACATATCTAAGCAAAGAATCCAGTTTTCCATTCCATATCCTAACATATAGAACTAGCTAGATCATCATTTCATCCATGAGCACCTCCAACATAATTTTCTCTACAGCTGCAATATATTCAGAAGCACAACATGATGCAAACATATTTACCAAAGCTTTATCATTTACTAGACAATCTCAGCTAAAATTAAAGCTTCAGGTTAGCTGAAGGGGGAGGGGTGAGGGGAGTGTAAGAGGATCTTATCTCGGCCATTTAGAGTGCACTCACATCAGCCAAGTTGTTCTATTTTCATCTTGTAATTCCCAACTCTATCTATTTGTAGATAGACAACTATTTTGTAATCTTATCTTTTTGGAAAGAGTTTTTTTCATATTACCTTGCCCGATATACAAATATTTCATATTCCTTAGATTTTAATACTTAATCCCATATGACCTAGTTTAGGACAAATATACCCTTAGGTCACAACTAAACCTATAGCCAAGCTCTTATCTCATTATTGGTGAAAAATAACTGACAATGACACAAATTTGTATGAGCAAAATCAAAACACTCAGAATATAGAAAACAAGGCACCTACTTAAAGATTATGGATAGAAAGTAAAAATTTTATCCTTCTCAATCCTGTATTCCAGAGAACAAATCAGAACAGAGCTACCTCCCAGTTTCAATCCAAAAATTGGTTCGTAGTTAAAAACAAGACAAAAATAACAAAATTCAAAACAGGGAATCAAAGGAAGCCACTTTAGTGCTTGCTGAATTGCAAGCGTTTAGAATGGATTGAATGACTCCGGAGACTTGTCGCAAATAGGGATTGAACGCTGCAAAAAGAAAGGATTTTTAGGAGTACAACGAATTTGAATGAAATCGGGTAGAGTACATCCACTCTACATGACTCGCAAGACTTTCGAGAATGCGAGAACGAGAGGATGACTCCCACTAAATAGACTAAAGATCTCACGCTCCGCATAGCCTGTGTCGACACTTAATCCATATCGCATATACGATAACTCAATATGTCAATAAAACATATTTTTGATAATACGATATGTATTCTTTGAGCCAACAACCCATAACATGATATCTTCTATATCACATATACAATAACACTATATTTGCTATAGCGTGTTATTGATAACACGATATGCCAACAATGCGTGCTATTGATAATACAATATGCTACGATATCCTCTATATCGCATATACGATAATACGATATTCGCTAAAGCGTGTTATCAATAATACGATATTTGCTATAGCGTATTATCAATAACATGAGATTCGTCATAGCATGTTATCGATAACACGATATTTTGGCATAACGTGTTATCAATAACACGATATGTCAACAAGACGAGTTATTTATTTTCCTCTATGTCTCATATATTATAATATGATATTCATCATAGCGTGTTATCAATAACACAATATGCCAACAATACTTGTTATCGATAATACAATAAGGTATGATATCCTCTATATCACATATACGATAATACGATATTCATCAAAGCATGTTATTGATAATACGATATTTGACATAGCGTGTTATTGATAACACCATATGCCAACAATATGTGTTAATGATAATAAGATATATTGCATATATATACTATAATAGGATATTCATCATAGCGTGTTATCAATAACACGATATTCTTCATAACATATTATTGATAATACGATATTCACCAATATTTGTTATTTATACAATTGTTTATAAAGTCGGGGATAAAAACCTCTAAGATTGTGTACAAGCTTACATAAGAGTCCCTTTTTGTACAATAGGGTAGAAGGCTATCATGGCTATTCTATAATGTCCTTCATTAGCATCTGCATCTTTCTCCATTCTTATATAGCTATGTTCTCCCTGGATAGTCCCTCAAAATTTATTTTTGAGTTGCAGTGTCATCTTAATCGCCTTTTGTAAGGATAAATAGTTTATGTGGTTAAAAAATTTTGGACAAAAATCAGAGAAGAGCGATCGCTGATGAAGTGAGGGAGGCCAACAATCGCCGAATAGAAATCGGAATTTATTGTTGATGAAACCCACCGGGTGAAAATCATAAATCGTCACTGAGCTCCGATCTCTTCTTTGTTTATGCATCGTCACAACTAGTTTACACGATTTTAAACCCTAACCTTGTTGAAAGGGTATTTTGGTTATTTTTTTCTAAATATCGTATAAACCCAAATTCTATGAAATATTTTTTTACAAAACCAGGGAATATGGAATATTTGTATCTTAGACCAGGTAATATGGAAAAAACTCTTTTGGAAATATAATTCAATTTTTTATGTATTTCTTTACAAACAATGGTTACAAAGGTTCCAAAGGCCGAGGAGCCCTATTTTGGATCCAAGGGGCTCCTAGAATGATGACTATTAGTATGCTTTTGCTTTTAGGTTGTAAGACTAGCAATCACATTAACAAAACATATTAATTAAGTTTAACCAGTTCCCTCTACTAAGTAGAGGGGATTTCTTGCATTGTGCTATACTGACAGTAAAAATATATGCATCGACCAAAATTTAATGAGTAATGCTATTGTGACGTGAAGTCTCATATATTAAAACTCTACTTATCATTTTAATATTATTGATAAGTGGGACCTATATTATATACGCCTCAAATATAGGCTCCACTCATCAATTGTGTTAAAATAATGAACTAGAATTTTGACTTATAAAACTTTATGTCCCTCAAGTATTTTTTAAATTTAATTAAAGACTCTACAAGGTTCGCTAAATTTAATTAGGGGGAAAGAGGTAGAAAAGGTAAGTAAACGTTATGTCATGTCCACATTATCAACCACGGCCTATGTCACAATAGCCCGTGATAGTCAAGTACCTAGAGCACAAAGTGGTGACATCGGCCGATATTGTGCGAAGGCCAAGAGCTTCTCGGCCACCCCCAAGTAGTTGCTTGGCATTTAAGCATGCAGCATACAGGAGATATATGGTACAAAGCATGCTAGAGAAACCCAAAGATTTAGATTCTTACATGAGTAGCCATCTCCTGATTCTCCTCCCACCCACTGCCTAGTCTCTTAGTTCAGGGTCAAACAAGGACAAATAAATGTTGTTTGTGTAAAAATTATTCACTAAAGATCAAATAGACGATGTTAATTTTTTTGGCGAAAATGTTTCCTGACCAATCCATGACCAGATACGTAGTACATGTGTTGTTCTAGATTTTATCTATTATGTTATGTGCCCCATGTAATAAGGTCACGAGGCTCTATCATGAAACTCAGTCAGGCTAGAGAGGGTCAATTTTTTATCCTCTTATGTATTTTGTGAGAAGTGGGAAAAAATGTGAATATGCATGTGGGTGTAGAGATGGCGTAAAGTGTTATAGGAAAGAGAAGTATATTATCTGTGACACGTATTAGTGTACACACATATATAAAAATATTATATACTAAATATATATATATATATATATATTTATGAGAATTATTTATAATATTATATATTTAATATATAATAATTTTACATATATATGTGCACCTTAGTACATATAAGGAATAATATGCTTTACTACCTTGTGACACAGATGAGATTAGCTAGGTGGGTACTCCCATTACAACCTGTGGGAGTGCCCAATGAGAGCCAGCCGCGTAAGCAAAATGCGTCTGGCTCTATGTTAGAGCCAGACGCATTTTGCTTACGCGGCTGGCTCTCATTGGGCACTCCCACTGTGCAGGGTGAGAATGCCCACCCGCTGATCTCAACCGCTTATGACAAGAGATAATGGAGTTCCAATGAGTACACGAACCTGCCGCCCGCACCACTGATCAACTTTGAGGAGTTGACCAATATTTTCTTCCTTTTGATTGTAACCATATTGTCTTGATTTGGTCTTAGATGGGCAAAAAAGATTCTGTCTTCCTGAAATTACGAAATCTTCTACAGGATTTTCTCTCGCAAGAAGAGTTGTTGGGGGTATTAGACTAGTGGAAGTTGGAAAGTATGTAGAGGCTTCCGCAGTTGGGGGTATTGGACTTGCAAGTTCTCAAGTTTGAAAATATGTTTGAGGTTCTTTTGACTTTTACCTTTGACTGTGTTTTACGAATTGGCGCAGAGGTAGTCTCGTAAGCTCTTGTTTCCACACCTACGATGTGACCCCCTAGTACATTTCCTTCCTGCATAAATAAAAATAATGGTTGGTAGTATTCAATGTCTTTGTGGAAGTAGTTTAAGTGGCCCTTTTTAATATTGTTTTATGTCCGTGTCTTCCACTATGATTCAAGATGCAAATGTCTATAATCCCTCCGTTTTATATTAATAATTATATTTAATTTTTTAAAATATATTAATTTTAATTTATTTTTAAAAATTAAATAGAATTATAATTATAAAATAGAGGGAGTATGTCCCCGTATATAGATAAGCTTGTTGATCTCCCACATGCATATATAATTTTTAGACGGCATTCATGTTTGCCCCTAAAGAGCCCTAATTCCACCCTAACTGACATATACATTTTTGGTCTCCTATATCTACTAGAATATCTTCCGCAAGGTAGAAGCTATAGATCATCGAGATTGATGGTACACTAACACATTACTTATCATACTATTATATAAAATAAATTGGGTAACTAAAAAAATTTATTTTCAAACTATTTTATATATTTTTTATCTTTAATTTTTATTTTACTCATATTTTATATCTTTATGTTTTTTAATACGAGTTTGAATTGATATATAATTTAAAGATACAACTTCTTTGTTGTGTGTCAGGGGTTCGGGAACTATGACCCGGGCAAGGATCCAGCCAGATTCAATTTGGTGGACCTAATTGAATAGAACACAGTGGCGGTCCCTGCCGGTGGGTTGGCCGTGCTTCGGTTTGTGGTCGATAACCCTGGCATGTGGTTCATTCACTGCCACTTCGACGTGCACTTGAGCTAGGGCCTAAGCATGGCTTGGGTTGTGATGGATGGTGATCTCCCTAACCAAAGCTGCTGCCCCCACCCTCTGATCTTCCCAAATGCTTATCGCCGTTATCAACTTGGTTTTTGAGATTGAAATCTTGTTTGCATTGAGGGGTTTGCTGTGTTTGTAGAGAGAGAATTGGAAAATAATTTGCCGGATCGCTCTTGATGTGGAAATTACACCTAAAATTATGAGTGAGAATAAGTGATAATTTTTTTTGTTTTTTTAATGGAATAAGAGATGAATTCAATGAGGTAAAAATGTTGAGTTGAGTTATAAAATAAAGATTATAATAATTCATTACCTAACAACTTAGGAAACATAAGTTACTTCACCTTGTATCAAATCTAAGGTTTTTGAGGGTTTGAACCCAAGGCCTTGCTTGATTATCCTCGCCTTTCCTTTTATTATGTCCACATGGAAAACTTTGATAAATACAACATTGGTTATTTTAAAAAAAAATCCATAAATTACTTACTCACTCATTGAGAGAGTGCATTGACTTCTTATATTTCCCTTATCGTCATTCTTCATCGGCTCGCTAGCCACCAAACTCCGTCACCTCCTTTGACAGACAAACAAACTACTTTCACTATGTGATGTATGTATTCTATATATTTTTTTCCCTAATCATACTATAATATAAAGCAAATTGATATATTATAAAAATTTTCAAATTATGAGTATTTTACCTATGTTTTATACCAATAATTATTATTTTACTCCTATTTAACCTATCATGATCCCGAGAAAGCAAAAGATATTACAATCTTAATCCATATTTTTTAGGTTATATTGATTTTAATTTTATAATATTATATCTTTTAATCCTAAACTTATATTCGCGCATTCTTAATTTTTATCGTTAGAAAATTCTTGACGAGCTCTATGCCTCTATCAAATGAGATCCCACATGACAATGTTTTCTCCACATAGATAACACACTTCTCAATAATATTTTCTTATATTTTATATATATTATACATATTTAGATTTACGTATTTTTAATGCCCTTGAAAAACCCAGAAGAGCTCTAACAAATGAGATTTATTGTAAATTGGTCTTAAATATAAATAATGTGCTCCATGACAAAGTCCTTCGACATCATTGCCTTCACCGACCCATGACATAATATTCAACTTATGATATTTTGATTAACAATTGCCTATATGAGTGTATATGGGTTAGAGTTATATGGGTTAATATAGAGCTTGTGTGTATAACTAATGATAATTGTGATCCTTAAACAATGTATTGTAACTATAACAAGTAAGGGAACATTTGTTCAATACATATTTTCTTTCTAATTAATTTAATTTTATCTAATCTATATGTATAAGTGTAATGCATCTACATTCTTGCTAGTAGTACCTACACGAAATTTGTTATTTTTTTAGAAAATTATGAATGCCCTTTGACATACTATAATTGGAAATAACACCACTCCCTTTTTACTTAGATATGTTAAGTCCAACAAGACTTTTAAAATTTTGATAAAGACAATAAAATTACACCATATGCAATCACATTTTATTAAATGATAAAACAACCCTTTCTTTATCTCTATCCTCTTGTAGTAGTGCTCTCTATCTCTCCTTCCTCCTTCTCCCCTCTAGCCAAGAGTGATACTGCCACTGTTGCTATTGACACAACCACCACTAGCCTTCATCTTCCTCTTGCCTTGACTCCCATTAGCCACTGGCAACATTTGATTTTACCCAAATAAGCCAGAGCCAGAGAAGACGTCTTCTCTGACTATGTTCTCTAACCGTAGCCAAAGAAGATGCAATTAACTCGAAGAACAGGCATGAATTGGAAAAAAGTTTCTGAGATTTTCATAAGTGTATTACGTTGGAGAACTAGTGTGCGTAGTTTGGGGCAACAAGGAGCTCCCGACAATTCAGTGATCTTGTTAGACATTAATGAAATTCTCTCCATCTCTCTCCAGTTATCAGACTTCGTGGTTCTACATAATCCAATACCGGCTTTTACTAACAACTTGGCCTGGTTTACCCCACAATCAGATGCTATCCATAAAGCCATATCACGAATCACATCATGCATTCTAACATAGAATCCTTGTAGCATAATATGGGGTTCCAATAAACATGAGACCTTAAGGGTTCCAATCACATCATATCCCTTGTTTATGGCTTCATCCGCATTCTCATAACCATCTAAAAATCCTTCCTCCAGCCAATACTTAATCATCTCTTCTATGCGAAATAAATAGCCTTCTGAAAACAATGAACAATACAAGAAGCAATTTCGTGCTGCATCATTAGGTAGCATATCATAGCTGAACTTCAGCCGGTAGTACAGATCTTTTTCTGTACCTAAAATCTCATGTGGGGCACTGCGAAGGGTAGTAAGCGCATGCTTCCACTCTTGTGGAGTAGTTTTGCACGTCATAGCCCGTGATATGACGGTGAGTGCAAGCGGCAGCCCTTGACACTCATGGACAACTTTCTGAGCAAGATTTGGTATTTCAGAATGGGAACCAAGAGCCTCTTCACCTACATTCTCTCTGAATAGATCCCATGCTTGCTCCTGTGCTAGGCAATTTAACTTGATTTTTCTATGAGCTCTCATTTGGCCACAAATTACCTCAGTTCTTGTTGTGAAGAGTACTTTGGACATTTTGTGGTCAATGTGAGCAGGATCAGGGACTCCGAGCTGTTCAAGGTCTATACGTTCCCATAAATCATCAAATAACAGTACAAATTTCCTTTTGCACAGAGCCTTGTATATGACTTCTTGATCCTTGGTTCTTTCACTGTGATAAGGCAAATTCAATCTTTCAAGGATACGCTCCTGAATTCGATCAATTTTCATTTCCTTAGACACAATCACCCATATGACAACATCAAAATCATGGGTCCCCTCAAGTTTGTTGTTTATTCTTTTCAACAATGTCGTCTTCCCAACACCCCCCATGCCGTAAATCCCAATCTTCCCCACCTTGTCATCTCTAAGAAAACCCCAAACCTCTTTGAAAGTCTCCTCTTGCCCAATAGATGGCGTGGAAGGCAAGATAGCTACAGGTTCTGGTATGGGTGGTTCAGACACAACAGCGATTGAATGCCCTTGTGATGGTTGTGAGTGAGGAATAAATTGATTAGGAAGATGTATTCCGGTCACTAGAGTATTAGAAGTCTATGGCTGAAGATGTCTTCTTGAGCAGTTGGAGAAATTGACTTCTATTTCTTCTATGGCATCGACCATTAAAGACAAGGTTGGATCTAAAGAAGGCAGTCATCTTCTCCAACTCTGGCCAACAAGCTTCGATGTCTTCTCTCACTCTAGCCAGCATGGCTTAGTCGGCTAGAGCCTGGCCAGGATAATAATTTTTGAGGCTATTTTTTTTTGCTATTTCTTGTCAAAATTAGATGTTTCACTCATTTTGACCTAAGCCAAAGTTTCTTTTCAAGCCATACATTTTGGCAAAGGCCGAATCTAAATTGGGTCAAATATTATTCTCTACAAAATGGTGACCAATCAATCAGAAGCTGATATTCCTACTCTACTTTCTCTACATCATAGTCTTTATACCACTTATGATTGGATAGGAAAAAGTGAATATCATATTATCAAGTGGGACCTACCTTTCATATCCAATCAAAGGTGGTGTAAGACCTATGGAGTACAAATATCATTTTCCTAGTCAAAATGCTTGTTGACGTGTCACATGGTGGCGACAAATGTGTGGCTATGGCGAGAACTTGGTACACTCCTTCCAAAAGGGGGTCTATGTCATATGACAAAGACGCTCGAAAGATTTAGTTATGTGATTCATAATGCAAACTACCAAACAAATCAAACTAACTAGTCACATGTTTTATATTGATCAAGTGTCTAGCTCCTGAGCGCAACAGTGCAAGTTTGTGAGCATGCAAGGAATTAAGTGAACTCGTCAGAGAGGAACATAGTCTTGCAATACATACAAGAAACTTAGGCAACTCAAACAGTGGAATGTTCATCTTAGCACTATGCATACGGTAAGAGGATCTCATCTCAATTATTTGCGAGTTTAATATCTGTCTAGATAACGATAGCATATCACCACTTTGCCCCTAGTTCGATTATCTAATGAAGACCTCATTGCGCATAATTTTCTTATTTAGTAGAAACAATAAAAACCTAAAGTCTATGCACATTCATGATCATTCTATCAAGTAATCATATTACAAAGTATGCAAGAACACAAAAGGATTTAATATAGAAAATCACAACTTGGGTAAAAAAACTACGACAACCACTCTTGGCCTAAAATCAATGCACTAATAATATGAAATTACATAGACACAAACAAACCACCAACCTTTATTGTTGACTCTAACCCAAAAATCATTTTTTCTTAGATCTCCAATAAATTTCTTTCGTTGGTAGCCTTCAAGTCTTCTCCTCAAGCACTTGAAATGTAATGTCCCTGAATTTTCTACGATTTTCTGTGATTTTTTTGCTATTTTTCTGGTCATTTTCGGCAGGAAAATGTGACGCTTCGGCGTATTCGTATTTATATATTTTTCCCAGTATTTATACCCATAGAGTCGGGTGTGGGGCTTAGTCGTAGGCCGCGGGCCTCGCTGCGCGCTTACGGTGCGAATTTTGGAGGTATAACGTGTAACCAGCGAGTTAACGCGCATTAGGGATGTGGATAGAAAAATTGAAAAGAATGAATAGTAAAAATCGGCTTAAAAGCCGATCACAGTAAGTTTCGTTCCAGAAACTTACAGAAGGAAGTTTTCACGTCCAGTGCGTTTTGGAGAAACCCAAGCTCGATTCCGGTTGCTCCGTTCTCCCTCCTCCGTCATCGGATTCTGGCGGTTCTTGTCAGGATCTGCTTTACCTCACTGCCACGAGTCCGTAGACACCGGCTATGACCGCCGCCATAGCCTCTTCGCTCCTCCACGAGGTACCGAACCTTTTTCGGGTTTTTTCTCTCCTTTAATCCCGTTTTTGAGCTGTGGGTGTACGATTTTGATGTCGTTTGCGGCCGCTCTCAACTAGACTTATGTTTAGTTGGCCGCTAGGAACCCATACGCGCTAGCTAGAGCCGCCGCCGTGCTTTCTGCACTCCGCTGTGCGCTGCCGAACTTTTGGTTGGGTTTTGTTTACATTTTTCATCTCACTGTCCGTGAGATTTTTTGGACGCCGGTGGGTTTTCGGTCGTCGTCCGGCCACCGGATAGACTCCGTCCAGCCTACCTCGACCCAGTGTTGGTAGGGGGTTGCCATTTTTAACCCCGCCCCGCCCCTATGGTCTTGATCCGCCCGATTAGACGCTTTGGGAGCGTCTTGGGTTGTTGCCTTTGGCGAGCCGTGGGCCATTTGGCCATCGTGGGCTCTGCCCCGGCTTAGCGACAGTGAGGGCCAGCCCCACTTGGCCAATTACACCTCCGCTCGGAGTGGGCCGCTTGCCTTTGCCCTATACCGTGCAAAATGCACAGCTGCCCGCACCAAATGTGTTGGTTGTGGGTGGCGATCGGCGATGTCGCCATTTTGATCAGCCACCACTTCCTGGCCCTAGCCCTATTGGCCTGATATGGGCCTTGGGTCGTCACCGTCCGACCCATCTCCCCCTATAGTGGCACTATTTGGCCGCGTGTGCATGTGGCCACGCGTGCATTTTTGGGTTTAGGCGCCGTATTTGTGCCGCCTGACCATCGGATGGCTTTGCCACCGAGTGGAGTTGACACATAGCCCTCCTCCACCTCTCCTTTGTCCTCGAGCGTTGCCCCACGCTCTCCGCCCTTATGTGGGCCTTTGTTGACCGAAATCGTCGCCGTTGGGTGCTGTCCACGGCCGATTTCGACGTCTTGTGGCCGGCTGAGCACGTCTTAGCCACCGGCCAATCTTCAGTGAGTACACACTCAACTTC
Organism: Saururus chinensis; assembly: GCA_035235625.1. Classification (NCBI taxonomy): domain Eukaryota; kingdom Viridiplantae; phylum Streptophyta; class Magnoliopsida; order Piperales; family Saururaceae; genus Saururus; species Saururus chinensis. The sequence goes on from CP141141.1 coordinate 4,044,748, forward strand.
TAGTCGCACCGCCACATGTGTTGGCATGACATTTCTCCCGGTCGCCCTAGTGTGCCGCTGTGGATCGCGGGTTTTGCCGCATTGATTCTGACACCCCGTTTGGTCGTGACTAGTTCCGGCGCTTCCTAAAATCCTCGGGACAGCAGCTCTCTTCACTTGGCAAAGCTTTTGGCCGCCAACTCCGTCGTCGACGCCGCCACCGTCGGGTGCTCGCCATCAAACGTCATGATTATGAGGTAGGGGAGCTTTGAACTCGTAAATTCATGATAGCATGCTTTGAATGAGTAGTAGCATGCTAGGATTGTATGATTCCATGCTTTGGATGTTATGTAACAATCTGATTGCATGATGTATGTGTAAGCACGATTGTATGGTATGTTGAAATGCATATGACATGCATGTTGGTTGTAAGTACGTTGGATGTATGTATGTGCTAGTGATGGCTAGCATGTTTGTTGGTAAGTTTCGTACGTTGATTGAGTATGTGCTAGTGATGGCTAGCGTGCATGTTGAAGTATGTATGAATGTGTGTGCATGTGCTAGTGATGACTAGCGTGTATGTTTGATGTATACATGTGCTAGTGATGGCTAGCATGCATGTTCGTAAGTTACGTATGTATATGTTATACATATGTGGGAGACATACGTATGTATGATGGCTTTTTGCCTATGGTATGAATATGTGTAAGTGTATGTGGGCAGAGGTATGGGCGATGGACAGTAAGAGGTTGCAGAGGCTTTGTCTGAATTTGGATACGGTTGTGTAAGCATATGATAGATGACAGAGGATATGAGTATGACGGGCAAGGATTTGCAGCGGTTTGTTTGGTTTGTATCAGAGCATATGTTTGGGGGAATTGTCAGACAGTAAGAGTGTGCATAATTGTACAAGCATAACGTACAAATTATGAAGCGAAAAGTAAGCTCAATAAATGAGGTATAAGTAAGAGGGTGATAACTGGGGTTGGCTCTGAGGAGCTCAGTTTGTTGATGTCAGTGTAAGATGTTTTGGCCATAAGAGGGATGGCGAAGGATGTAAGACTGTAAGATTTTGGTGTACGATGTGTTGTGATCATGATGTGGACGGGTTAAGGAAGTCTGCTGCCCTGACGAACTAGGGTTTCGGATCGGGCTCAGCTTCAGTTTGATCAGTTGAGCACTGTGAGTTTGTGTGACATATTTATACCGCATAATGTACTTAATTCAAACTTGAATTATAAGCACAACTAATGATAGCGTTGTGAGTTTGAGACCTAAGGGTTCGACGGATTAAGTTCCGTGTTTGAGCTAGCCGATAATGAGTCAGCTAAGCATTTATCATGTCTTGCCATGGTGGTTATCCTGCGGGATGTTGTCTGTGTGCTGTGTAGAGCACCAGACGTCTTTTGCTCTGTTGAGAGCAACGTATGTTTCCGATTTGGTTTGTGTGTTGTATAAGCCCAGACGTTTGATGCTCTGTTGAGAGCGTTGTATGATTCCGCCCAAGAGTGGCACTGTATGTTTCTGCCCAAGTGGCACTGTATGTTTTCTGCCCAAGAGTGGCAATGGCACTATAAGACCCATTATGGTGGGCGATTCTATGGCACTATAAGACCCCTTATGTGTGGGCAATTGTATGACCCCTTATGTGTGGGTGTATGTTTGCGCGCTCAGGTAAGTAGTATCATGGACCTACTCTTACCTGTTTGATCTTGTGCCCCATGAGCACTGGTGTGCCTTACCTTCGGAAAAGTCCATGACGTCTAGTCACTCCCCGTAGGTTAAGGTGTTGCCCTAGTGGCATTCTTTTCCATTTCGACGCTGGAGCTTATTAGTTGTAATGAGCTCCAGTGGTCGTTGATATGTGTACGATTATGAGTTTGAGAACGACTGTAAGCGTATGTGTATGAGAACGACTGTAAGTGTATGTGTATGTGTATGAGAACGACTGTAAGCGTATGTGTATGAGAACGACTGTAAGTGTATGTGTATGAGAACGACTGTAAGCGTATGTGTATGAGAACGACTGTATGAGTATGAGTATGAGCACGATTGTAAGAGTATGTGTAGGAGTACGATTGTAAGAGTAAGACTGTAAGCGTATGAATCCGAGCAAGACAGTAAGTGTAAGATGTGCGAGTAAGGTCGCACGAGTAAGTGTAAGATGTACGAGTAAGGTCGTACGAGTAAGTATATAATTGTACGAGTAAGGTCGTACAAGTATGTGTAAGTTGTATGAGTATGCGTACGATGGTACGAATAAGTTTGTAAGACCCTGGATAAGGGTGTTTGTGTAAGTTTTGTTTGATGGTATGTTTTTGGCACGATGGTGCTTTTAGTATGTTTTTGGCACGATGGTGCTTTTAGTATATTTTTGGCACGATGGTGCATTTGGTATGACTTTGGCACAATGGTGCATTTGGTATGTTTGTATGTGCATGAGCATGATATTGATATGCCTATCTGCTTCATGTTTGAGTTGCATGAACGCATGTATTTATGAACTTATTGAGTTCACCGTTTGGGATTTCCCCTACTGGGTATTTTCCTACTGAGTATGAAAATACTCACCCTACCATTTTTAGCCCCGTGGTTCGGGAGGCTTTTGCAGGTGTGTGCTGGAGAGCTCCTGGAGATGGATGCTCATTTCAGCGGAGGATTGATTCTCGTTGACTCAGGTATATGTTTGACTCACTGCGAGTTTGTTTGTGCCACGATCGGATGTATTGGGCGAGATGAGACGTTAAGATGTTTATATTTTGGACTTTCATTTGGATTAGTCTGTGGACTGTTATGGGACTTGCACTCAGGGATGTCTGGGAGTGATTTGTATTTTAAAGTCTATGATCATAGCGAATTTAGTCGTACGTGTGTTTTCGAGTAGCGCCTGATGATATTTGCTTTGGCCGTACGATGTTTGACCGTGTGATGAAAATATTTGGATGGAAAGTGGATGTTTAGTGTTTTAAATTATAAACTGTTTTATCAGGTTTTGATTTCGTCATTTTTCTTTCGATTTACAGACATTATATTGCAAAAATTTCCGTGAATTTTGAGGAAAATGTGTGAAAAATCTCGGGCGTTACATAAAACTTTTTCAAACTATTTTCTTTGTCTTTGTCTCCTTCTAGCCACCACAACAAGCTCATCTTGTTTTTTGACTTTAGCCTTGATCCTGTTCAACTCCTATGAAGATTTTGCTGCAACTCCTCTTTGAATTTGTGTGTGTAAGACTCCTCTATCTCAATTGTGTGTCTTCGTGAAATCACTATTAACATAAGCATGAAGCTCAAAGATAATAACCTCTAGGAAAACACTTGAAAATGGTCTATCATTTATTCTCTATCAATTTCTAAAATTTTCACCCTTCAAATTTGTGATTCTCTAGCTTTTAAAAAGTACAATAAGTCGGTTTATATGAAATCAGCCGATATTGGGCAAGGCCAAGAGCTTCTCGGTCACCCCAACTAGTTGCTTGGCATTTAAGTGGGCAGCATACTGGCATCCATATGGTGCAAAGCATGCTTAGAGAAACCCAAAGATGAAGATTCTTACATGCATGAAGTAGCCATCTCCTAATTCTCCTCCAACCCGCTACCTAGTGCCAGGGGCCAGATAAGGACAAATAAGTAAAAAATTAATCCTAAAGATTGAATAGACGATGGAGCTAGATGTCAAATTTTCGGTGAAAATGTTTCTTGACCAATCAATGACCAGATACATAGTACACAAGTGTTGTGCTGACTTTTATCTATTATGTTTTATTGTTATGTGCCCCATGAAATAAGGTCATGAGGCTATGTCATGAAACTTGGTCAGGTTAGACGCGTCTAATTTTCTATCCTTTTATGTATTTTTATGAGAAGTGGGAAAAGATGTGAATATAGAGGTAGAGATGGAGGAGTAGAGTGTCAAAGGGTAGTGAAGCATATTATTCATGATACGCATTAGGGCACATATATGTATTAAAGGTATATATATGTTAAAATATTATATATTAAATATACATGCATTGTAAAAAATACCTACAATATTATACATCTAGTTTATAATATTTTTAAATATATATATATATATATATTTATATATATTATTATTATAAAGAATACACTTCACTACCCGGTGACAAGAGACCGGAAAAAAGTTTGAAGGATTACACAAAAACCTACCGCCCGCACCACTGATCAACTTTGAGAGTTGACCAATATTGTTTTCTTTGATGATAACTCATGTTGTCTTCATTTGGTCTTAGATGGGCAAAAAAGGTTCTGTTTACCTGAAATTACGAAATCTTCTGCAAGATTTTCTGAAGAAGACTTGTTGGGGGTATTAGACTTGTGCAAGTTCGCAAGTTGGTATGTAGAGGCTTCCGCAGTTCGGGGTATTAGACTTGCAAGTTCGCAAGTTTGAAAATATGTTAGCTCCTTTGACTTTTACCTTTGACTGTGTTTTACGTAGGCGCAGAGGTAGTCTCGAAGTTCTTGTTTCCACACCTACGATGTGACTCCTTAGTGCATTTCCTTCCTGTATAAATAAAAATAATGGTTGGTTAGTATTAGGGAAACTATTAAAATAGTATTAATTCCTTAGTGCATTTCATTCCTGCATAAATAAAAATAATGGTTGGTTAGTATTAGGGAAATTATTAAAATAGTATTAAAAAATAATTACTATAATTAAAGAGAAAAAAAAATATTTCCCAAAGTGGTATTTGTTTTAGTGATGTGGCACTGGCACCTGCGTGACATTTTTTTTATTTTTTTCGATTTCGTCATTCTGTATGACAAAATCAACGAAATCCCAGCACTTTGACTTTCCGACTAAAAGTTTCAACTTTTAAGTGGATTTCGTCCTTGCGAATGAAGAAATCATCTTAAAAGCTACTTTCGTCCTTCAGAATGACGAAATCTATTCATAATAGATATGGGCAGACGTTCGAAAGAACTCCAGGCAGAGGGGCTCTAGGCAAAGTAGATCTGCACGGAGGGGCTACGGGCAGACAAGCTTCGGACTGAGGGACTGATGGTGGCGACACCAAACGCAGTGGCGGACAACGACAAAGGCAACAACGAACTTCGGAGTGAAACGGTTGGGTGGTTGTCTGGAATGAAACAGCCGAGAGGGGGGATGGGGATGGACGTGTAAATAGATAGTGAACTTCGTCCTTCAAAAGGACAAAACCAATTTAAGTTGTTTTCAACCTTTCAAATGATGAAATCAGTTTGAAGTTACAGCTTTCACCCAAGTAATGTGAAGACAAGTGTTTTCGTCATTACGAAGGACAATATTAGAAGAAAAAATGCCACGTAGATGCCAATGCTTGGCTGGCGCCTACGTGGCCAAAATGGACACTACTTTAACAAATATTTTTCTCTCTCTACAATTTTGGTAATTAATTTTTTCTAATATTATTTTAATAATTTTCCCATTAGTATTCAATGTCTTAATTTCTTATTAAGTATGAACCAGCTGTGGAAGTAGATTAAGGGTTTAAGTGGTCATTTTTAATATTGTAAGTGGTCATTTTTAATATTGTTTTATGTCTGTGTCCTCTACTATGATTCAAGATGCAAATGTATATAATCTATTCGTCCTATATTAATAGTTGCATTTAATTTTTTAAAATGAATTAATATTAATTTATTTTTAAAAATTAAATAAAATTATTAATGTAGAATAGAGGGAGTATGTCCCAAGACATAGATAAATCGCTTCTTGATCTCCCACATGCACAGATAATTTTTGGATTGCGTTCATGTTTACCCCTAAAGAGCCCTAAATCCACCCTAACTAACATATGTATTTTTGGTCTCCTGTATCTACCAGAATATCTTCCACCAGGTAGAAGGTGTACAAGATCGATGGTGCATTAACACATTAGTTATTATAATATTATATAAAATAAATTGGGTAAATCTAAAAATTTTATTCTCAAACTATTTTACTTATATGTTTTATCCTTAATTTTTAGTTTACACATGTCTTATATATTTATATTCTTTAATAGAAGAAAAAAATATATAAATAATATTAAAAAATAATTACCAAAATAAGGAAGAGAGATAAATATTTACTAATATAGTGTTCTTTTTAACCATGCAAGGTACCAGCTAGGATCTCGCGCCTACTTGAGTACATTGTTCTGATTTCATCTTTTATAATGATTAAATCATTATATTGTACTACTTTATCTTTTTAAATAACAAAATTAATATACTAGATGAGTAAAATTAATAATTTCATTCTTTTACGAAATTAGTATATTTCGCCCTTCCATGTCCTTTAGACAGGATAAATTAATACTCACTATTAATAAAAATATATTGATCTCATCCTTTAGAATGAAGAAATTAGTATTTTGATTTCATCTTTCTAAAGGATGAAACCATAAAAAAAATTTAAAAAAATTCACGTGGGTGCTTGTATGGCAAAAAGAAACATCATATTAGTAAATATTTTTCTCTCTCTATTATTTGTATAATTACTTTAACGTTATTTATATATATATTTTTTTAATAAAAGTTTGAATTGATATGTGATTTAGAGATATTTTAGTAATATTATTTACTTAGATTCTTTTAGACGTATTGCCACACGCCAACATAATATTAAGGGCTTATATGATATAAACCATATTTTTTAGGCTGGTTTGACTTTAATTTTGTAATATTACATTATGCACTCCTAAACTCATATTTGTGCATTCTTAGTATCATAAGAAAGTTCTCGACAAGTTATATTAAATGAAATCCCATATAACTAAATTTTTTCAAACTCTTTTGTGAGTCACACATATACAACACACTTCTTAATAGTATTTTTTTATTTTTATCTATATTATACATATTAGATTATTGTATTTTGGAAACTCAAGAAGAGCTCTATCTAAACAATTACCTACTACAAATATATTTAGGTTAATACAAAGTTTTTATATATAATTTATAATTATTATAATTTTAAAATTATATATTATATTATAAGAGAGACCTTTGTTCAATATATTTATTTTTAAGTTATTTTATTTTTTTAATTTATATTTATACATATATATTCTTTTTAATACTATATTAATATTATAAATTTTATAATTAATACCTCTATTTGTAGAGCATATCTTGATGCTATCTTCCTTAAAACACTTTTCCATCGTCGTGACACTATCTCGAGAGGAGGGAGTTAAAAAAGTTACTCCTTTATTTAAAATATTTAAATAAATTTATTTATTTTATTTTAAAAAATTAAATAATATTATTAATATAAAAAATTTAAAATAAAAAAAATTAAAGTGATAATTTTTTAAAGAAAAATACTTCAATTACGTGAAGATCGCCAAACACTATTTAATCTTAATATTTTTTGTTTTAAATTAATAGTTCTATTTAATAAAAAAATTATTTTATATTAATAATTTTATTTTATTTAATTTAAATGGTTAGATACTTAAAAAATAATATTATAAACTTATTTTTTATTTTTTAAATATAAATTTTATTATTTAATAATTATTATTTTGTTAAATATAACTATAAATATGGGACAGAGTCAGAGTATTTTTCCTGAATCCCACTAATCAACGATTCCTAAATACAGTAATAAAGTACACTAAACCTGGAGTCAGTCTAGCATTACTCCTTCTTAAAAGTTAAAAGCTTCATTCCTTTCCCCACCAAAAATACATTCAAACACCTCTTAAGCGGAGAAAAATTATCTCCAAATAATATAAAATAATAGGAGTAAATGAAGAAAAATGACTGTAGACTCCAGCGGCAAAGTCTTCCCAGGCAAGAAGACACCTTCCTGTTCTCTTCTCCCCTCTTTCGCATTCTCTCTCTCCGTTTCTATTTGGCTCTTGGGTGGGTGCTCTTCCTTCCTTCTCTCTGTATCTGTTTGTCTCTCTCTTTCTCTGGTTGGAGCCATGTTCGTGGGTGTAAATTTATAGGAGCAAGGCAGGACATGGGAAACTGCCTGGGGAATTCAAGCAGCACCACCCACAGCCCAGCTGCTACAAGGCCTTCAAGTCCAGGTGAATCTCGGTGTCCTTATTCGGAAGCTGCTCGAGAAGTAGTTATGACTTATATGAGTTTTTGTTTGATCATTCCAACTCCTAGAACTTGCTTGATTTTGTCCATGTATAGAAAAAAGTAACTATTCATTGATTTTCTCTATTTGAATTATCTTTAAGTATTGATTTGATATGAGTAAAAACTGAAAATATCGTCAGATCACCTCATTTTTTTTTCTTCCTCACTTCTTAATCTCCACAATTTTCTCTTTGTTGTGATTAAAAAATTCAGCTCTAAGCTCTGTCTAACTGCGAGTTTGGTTCAATTCAATTCAATCTCTTGCCTAGTTTCTTTAGTTTCAGCTCCCTTATTCACTAAGAAACTCTAGTGGGTTCAATTCAAAATTCAACCTTTTTTGTTTTTCCCTCTAAATTAAATCGGCAGGTACCTCAAACAGCTACAGCAACAACAGGCAGCTCTCCAGTAGTGGTGGGACCAATTTCAGCAGCGTAGGTGGTGGAACTATTTCAAGCAGCAGTGCCGGGACCTCCTATGGTGGTGGTGGAGTTGTCCCCGAGGAGGCGGAGTTCCCCAATGGTCGGATCCTTTCCACGCCCAATTTGAGAATTTTCAGCTTCTTCGAGCTAAGGAGTGCCACAAAGAACTTTAAAAACGATAATGTCCTAGGAGTAGGGGGCTTTGGTACAGTTTACAAGGGATATATTGATGAGAGGACGACAAGAAGTGGGGGTACTTTGGCTGTTGCGATCAAGAAATTGAACCCAGAGAGCGTGCAGGGCCTGGAAGAATGGGAGGTACTTTCAGTTATCCTTTTATCAAGTATATACTGCATTGTCTTCTACTGTATCTGTGTTCCACCATTTAAATTTCAATTATTGATGAATACAACATGTGGATTTTATAAGTGGTCTTTTCGTTTGTCAATATTTTTCATGGTGAGAAGAAATTTGATGGTAGATTTTCTTATCTGTATTGGGTATTGTCTTTATCTTGTTTCTATCAATTGTGATTTCCTTTCTTGTTTTTATACCATTAATTTAAAAAAGTTCTCTCATTTCTATTTCTGGATGGAATGTTCTACTCAAGACCATGGATATGAACTTTAACTTACCCATGTAACACAAAATCTTTTATGCAATGGCTAAAACAAGCTTATGGTGTTTTCGGTTTCATCAGATATTCATTTGTTTGTTTGAGGTTTTTGGTTTGTGATACGTACTAGAGATGAGGAATAATTCCAGCATCCTTAGAGCATAGTGTTTTAGATGATGCTTTCAGTCAATTGTGTCCAGTTTCAAATGATTTTGATGTAAAAACATTGTCATTGGCAACAACTATGTATCCTATTTTTTGGGGGTTAGTGACTAGATCTTTCTCCCTTTGGTTCTATTTTAAAACTGTTTGCACATGCAACTCATAATGATTGCATCTTCTGTCGAGTGGGGTGGAGGGTTTCTTCTCCACATGACAAAATCATCTCAACTGGCTTTCTCTATCTTTATTTCCTACAAATATTTCTCTTAAAAAGCTTCTTTTTGACATCTTTTATATTCTCATAATGTGGTATCTACTAGAAAACCATGCTATTTCCATGCCAATAACTAAGCAACAATTGAAGAAATTTTAGTATATTCCACCTATTTTTGTTCAGGGACTTGTATGATTGATCGAGAGAGCAAAGTAGAAAGAATATGTGGAAGTAGTCAACTGAATTTTCTATTAGATCTTTTACTGGTGGCATGATTTGTGAAGTGCTACAATGCGGAGGGCATGCCCTGAAAATATTTTCACGTGATGGGTGTTTGTATTGAATAATGACATTTATTTTCATGAAGTACTATTTTTTGGCTGAGAGATTCAATCATTTTCTACTTATCATGCTATTTTTCTGAAAGCAGAAAGAGGTGAACTTCTTGGGCAAGCTTTCTCATCCCAATCTTGTGAAGCTCTTGGGATACTGCTGGGAGGACAAAGAACTGCTCTTGGTTTATGAATACATGCCAAGAGGAAGCTTGGAAAACCACCTATTCAGAAGTAAATGCTTGACCCTCCTTTCTAACAGTACTGTGCCAATTACAAAAACTATACAGCATTATCATTTTAATTATTTATTAACATTTTTTTTAATTCTACTTGTCCTTACACTATTTGCTTGGGCCTAATTTCCTACTATAATCAGATTTGTGCAATTGAATGTTATAAAAATGATTAATA